>QRDG01001910.1:0-609546 GCA_012064385.1 Puccinellia tenuiflora | reverse complement strand
TTGTGTAGTCGTTCCTTAATAATGAATCCTGCTGCCTAGTACCATTTTCAATAGATTTTTCTTCATTGTTTTAACGTTTTTGTTTTTGCAACAGATGTAGCAATGCACAGTCAGGTGACCTGATGAAGACAGACAGAGCAGTTGATGGAATTTTTGGGTTTGGGCAGCATCAACTGTCTGTCATTTCGCAATTATACTCTCTTGGAGTATCCCCTAAGACATTCTCTCACTGCCTGAAAGGTTCAGATAATGGTGGTGGCATTCTTGTTCTTGGCGAAATTGTCGAGCCAGGATTAGTTTTTACTCCACTTGTTCCATCACAGTAAGTTTCTTTTCCTGGATTTGCTACTGAGTGTAACTTCGGAATTCTGCATGTTCACCTTTTGTTTCAGTAGCTATACTTATGTTACCTGTGTGGTTTTAGCTTTTAAGTATGGGGGGATAAATACTATAGCTGCAAAGAGTAACAACTAGTAACAATACAGCTAGTTTTTGTTCAGTGAAGTAAACAGCCTACCATTTCTGGTGGCGATAAACTAAGCAGCATTTTGATACTAAACACCGATTGTGTGTTATTATTATTTTTATTGAAATGCAGGCCTCATTACAACTTGAATCTGGAGAGCATTGCTGTGAGTGGTCAAAAGCTACCCATTGATTCTTCCTTGTTTGCAACCTCAAATACACAAGGAACAATTGTGGATTCAGGAACAACACTAGTCTACCTTGTCGACGAAGCCTATGATCCGTTTGTTAATGCGGTAAACACCATATTGCACACTTTATCTTTTTTTTTTTGTGAGGAATAGCAAATATGTGACCAGTTTGCATTACTTAAATACACGCTTATTAGTTCTATTGATTTTTATCTGCAGATAGCTGCTGCAGTCTCTCCATCTGTACGCTCTGTTGCCAACAAGGGGAGCCAATGTTTTGTTACAAGCAGCAGGTTTTTCTTCTTTGCGAGAAGGACATTAACAGCACATGTCATTGAGAATGTTGAATTACTTACAAATGATTTTCTTCTTCTTTACCAGTGTCGATTCGTCATTTCCAACAGCAACGCTATATTTTGAGGGTGGTGTTGCAATGACTGTGAAGCCTGAGAACTATCTTTTGCAGCAGGGTTCCATTGTGTGTGAAACAATCCTTTTGATGTCGTTGCTAATTATTTTTCTGTAGTTGCTTATCTAGTAAACTGTTTATGGGCGCACTTTCCTCGGATGCAATCAGGCAATATAACTATATTGTGGTCTGCAGGACAACAATGTATTGTGGTGCATTGGGTGGCAAAGGAGCAAGGGAATCACTATACTTGGAGGTTAGTCATCTTGACTGAATTGGCCAGTATAAGTTGCACATGTGGCTATTATACTTTAAGGCTGCTATTCCATCATGGATATCTGAATAAATTAAGTTGTGGAACAAAAATGTTAATAGAAAATATAAGTATGCAACTCAAATCTACCCTCCCCCCCGCGATATTATTTAGCAATATAGCACCAACTTTTTTTTCTGACAAGTTATTTGTAATTAGTAGCTTCACACCAGCTATTACCCATCTCTCAGGCCTGGTGTTTTCTTGCTAATAATCTTGTCCCCTTTCGTGCAGATCTTGTTTTGAAGGATAAGATATTCGTGTATGACTTGGCCAACATGCGGATGGGCTGGGCGGACTACGATTGTAAGCCCAGATCCCTCCTCTCTAGCACAGCGATTTCTGCCTTCTAGTTTGCTTCCGGGATTATGTGAACAAAATAGCATCGCTGACAGTGTTTTCCTTTCCTTATTGTCAGGTTCGTTGTCGGTCAACGTCACCTCCTCGTCGGGGAAGAATCAGTACGTGAATACAGGGCAGTTCGACGTGAACGGGTCGCCGCGACCATCACGGGGATTGGTGCCTACCGGGATCGTGGTCGCCCTTGTGCATATGCTCTTTTTTGGCGTCCTGGGTAGTAGATAGCACACGCACACGGGGGTGCCTGACATGACATTGTGATTCTATATTTCCATTCTTTTACTGGTGACCGGGGTCGGCGTCATCGTTGCACTGGGCCCCTTCCCATGGCATGAGCATTCTTGCTGTACATAAATATACAGGGAAAAAGAGAGAAGAAAAAAAAGGTTCATTGTTCAGGGAGCACAGACTCCCTTCCTTTTTCTCTATAAGCAAAGGTTTTTGGCCTGAGAAACATGTATTGTCCTGCAATTCCTTTACACGGGGTGTGCTGCCTCTCAAAGCCTCCAAGTTTGAAGGAAAACGAGAGGCGGGTTATGACCGGACACCGAGCTATTTTAAGAGGCCGTCAGGTGCTCATCGACAAAACATGCAAAAGAGGATGGCGTTTTGGCTCCCGGGTGCACCTGCACCCGGTATGCCTTTTGTTTTTTTAACGGTTTTGCTATTTCTCACTCGAGTGAGTATTAAGTTAGAGCTCACTCAACTATAACCCCGTTGGATTTATATCGTGATTTGTGCAATATGTTATTTATGTTTTCTGTTAGAAATTTGTCTTTTTTGCACAGAGCAGAAAAATTGGTATTTTCTGTCGACATTTTTCACGAGTGTTTGACACTTGCGTATGTTTCTGCCCAATTTTTTTCAGAATTTTTCGAAGCATTTTCAATATTTAAAAAATCCAAAGGCATACCGGGTGCAGGTGCAGCCGGGAGCTAAAGTGAACTTCCGCAAAACACGGTGCTACGACGAAATTGCAGTTTCATAGGTGATGGAGTTCTTTTCTTATACTCAGAATTCATACATGAACATCAATACATCACGGCATAACATATTGAACTTCGATAATTGGGTTCCTCTGGTGTCGTCTTTCATGATAAACAGGCAGTAACGAGCAGCGGTTGCGAAATATTGAGGTATACAAGTCACTAAGCGTCAGCTGAACGCGGTACACATTTAGGTCTCCTTTGATTCTTAGGGTAGGAAAGTCAAGGGAATGAGAATCATACAGGAATGGAGTGCCCTGGCACACCGGTTCCTTTGAACACAGGAATTCACCTCAGGATTTTTTCCAGAGGTCAAACCTCATGTTACTTTTCATGTGAAAATGAACTACCGATTTCCTATAGGATTGTTTCCTATGGGTTAGGATCCCACGAATCAAACGTGCACCAAAGGAAAAAATCCCATAGGGACAGATTCCTATACTAATCCTGAGGAATTCCTTAGAATCAAAGCACGAGCACAGCAACACAGACACTACCGGCCAGTCGTAGAAACATTGCCAGGTGCAAGATCGCCGGACATTTATTACGCAAAATCATCGGAAATGGAACAAACATGTCAATGCAAGATCGCCGGACATTTATTAAGCTCACTACTGTCTCACCGATGCTGGGTTTACGGTGCAGCAATGGAGGTGTCGGGGTTAGCTGTTAGCCGTATCTTCTCTAGATGACGCGTGGCTCTATTCTCGCCTGGCACTTGGTCCAAGTGAGGAGAACCCTTGCCAAGATAGCCGCGACCGTAAGCGGTGAATCGTCTCATGTAATCAAGGTTTAAAATTCAGACCTCACCGAAATATCAGGAACTCTTTCAGATTTCGATCCATCATAACTCAGTTAATTTTAACGAATTTTTACTATTTTAAATTGGTGCCGAATTAGTTTGAACCTAGTCCGACATACAAGGCTATGATTTTTTCGGTACTCACCAAAATTACCATAATTTGTTCTAGATACGAAGAGTTAATTTATCGGGAGTTTAACACAAGTCACATTTTGTGGATCTTTGACATCAATGTAATGTTTAACTTAGATTTTACGCGTGACACAATTATATGTGGCTATCTTTTCTAATAAACAAAATTTTAAGCGTACTGTATGTTCACATTTGCGACATTTGTGCATGTAAAAAATATTTTATTGACGGAATGTGGCAACAAACGAGCATTCAGCTAGTAGTCAGCTAGAAATAAAAATTTGTAAGAAAGAAAAGAAAACAAGTCAGTTTTATTCCCACACTTACAAACTTACCATTGGGTACAAGTTTTAGAGTACTTGTAATTTTTACAACCGTCCATCTGCTCTGATCTAACGGTGATAAAATAAGAGCTACCTGAAACTACTAGATTAAAAGAACATGAAACTACCAATATTCTTTTATTTTGTAATGAAAAGTAAAAGGTTATTTAGTTAATTTCGTGTTAGTGCCCCACCGTCATTATTCCTCCGTTTCCCATCCCTAGATCGGCGCCTCCATTCCCGTTCTTCTCACTCTCATCCAAGGCAGAGGATGTGGAGGTAGCCGGCGCGGCGGTGGCGAGGGTCCAGGGTCGGCCCGACTGAGGGCCCTTCGGTAGCGTGGGCGGTGCCGACCGTCGTGGCGGTCAAGTTGAAGTGGCCGCCAGCAGCAACAGCCGGCCGCGGCGCCGTCGGCAGACTTCTGCACCGCCCGGCAGCAGCTGGTCGCGGGCACGCCATCGACGGGCGACGTGCCGCCCCTAGTCGCCTTCTTCCTTGAGCTGAAGATGGAGGACGGGCATGAAGCACCAAGCGCCCAGCTGCGGCGCGGTGAGGCGAGGCGAGCTCCTCTCCGGTGATTTTCCCGACACGGTGATTTATTCCGAGGTGCCGCGGCGGGCTCCTTTGCCGGCAACAGTTCCGTGAGCTCCCCATCGCGGGAAATAGCGCAGGCCAGGCGCGGTCAGTTCTTGGGCAGTTGTTGGTCATTGCCTCGTTGGCAGGGCCGGCCACCACTGATGGGAGCGGCCAGAGGGCATGTACACGCCCCAGTCTCCGTGCAAGATCAACGTGGACTCTCCGCTTGGTCGTAGGCCGCCGGAGAGGCAGCGACCGCGCTCACGACGGACCTGGTCTCCAAGGACGCAAGTACCTCAACTTCCTGCTTCACAATGACTGAATTCAGCAAAGAAGTTCAGCTAGAACGATAAACAGGCAGGAGCTGAGACAGAGTTCAAGTTATGCAGATGCTTCATCAAGCCGTAGCTCTGTATCTTAATCGCAGGAGATACATTGTGCTGGGCTATGAGATGTTCGTGTTCCACAACCTTTGCCGGCGAGTCCGGTCCAAGATCATGGAGCGAGAGCGTAGTCGAAGTAGTCGTACACGCGGCACAATTACAGATGCAAAAGTAAAAGGAGACACAGGAATATAGTCTGGACTGATCTTTATTAATAAATTGTGTCTCTCTCCATACAATACAGGGGGTATATATAGGTGAGAGGGGTAGGTGGAGAGGACCAAACCCTAGAGGGAAAACCCCCCACCCAAGAAAGGGTGGGCCCACACGAGTCCACGCGTGGGAGGTTTCCCAACACTCCCCCTTGGTCCGTCATCCCGTATTGTCTATGTCTCAAAAACTCCGAAAACCCAGTGGGAAAAATATGGAGAAAGAGCACATAGTATACGTCTCCTCATGTTGCACGAATTGCCTCATCAAAAACCTCAATGTGAGAAATATCTGGAAAACTCACATAAGGGAAAAAGAGTACAATTCACTTAACATCACGTTGAGTACTCGATCATCTGGATCGAGATTCACAGGTCGGGGTGTGAAGAATCTCCCCCTAAATCTGGCATCTCTCTAAGTCTCATCATACCGATTCCACGAACACACCTCTCAAAAGATGATGCTGGTAATGATTTAGTGAACAAATTAGCAAGATTTTCACATGACTTAGTATGCAAGATCCTCACTTTGTTCATCTTCTGCAGTTCATGTGCATAGAAGAACTTGGGGTTGATATGCTTTGTGAGATTACTCTTCACATAACCCGACTGTACGTGTGCAACACAGGCTGCATTATCTTATAGATAATGGTGGGGGTCTGTACGGTGTTCAATCCACACGTCTGCTGAATGTGGTGAACCATCCGTCGAAGCCACACACACACTCGTGATGCTTCATATAGCGCTATGATTTCTGAGTGGTTCGTCGAAGTCGATACAAGACTTTGCTTAGACGATTTCCAGGAAATTGCAGTTCCGCCACAAAGAAAAACATACCCAGTCTGTGACTTGGAAGTGTGCGGGTCCGACAGGTACCCTGCATCAGCATAGCCTACCAATGATATGTCTTGATTCCTCCTATAAAACTGATCAGGATCTTTGGTCCCTTGCAGGTATCGGAAGACGTCCTTGATGCCTTTCCAATGTCTATTGGTAGGCTCAGAACTGTACCTAGTAAGCAAATTGACAGCGAAAGCAATATCCGCCCGTGTACAATTCGCGAGGTACATGAGTGCTCCAACGGCGCTCAAGTAGGGGAATTCCGGTCCCAGAATTTCCTCCCCCTCTTCCTTAGGCCTGAACGAGTCCTTATCTTGCTGTAAAAATCTTCCGATCATCGGGGTCTTAGAAGTATATGCCTTATCAAATCCAAATCTCTCCAACACCTTCTGGGTGTAGGCAGACTGGTGCACTAGGATCCTAGTAGGGGAATGTTCTAGTTGCAGACCCAGATAGAACTTGGTTTTACCCAAATCCTTCATCTCGAATTCCGACATCAGGTAGGAACTCGCTTCCTCAATATCTCTAGGTGTACCTATTATATTAAATCGTCCACATACACCAAGATTATACAGAATCCATCTTGGGATCGCCGTATAAAGACACATGGGCAGTCCTCATTGCTCGTGTAGCCCTTCTGATGAAGGAAATCGCTTAAGCGATTATACCACATCCTACCAGACTGTTTAAGTCCATATAGTGACTTCTTGAGAAGAACACTGTATAGACCCCGATTTGCTCTATCTTGATTCGGAATGGGGATACCCTCCGGTACCTTCATGTAAATGTCCGAATCAAGGTTACCATATAGGTAAGCAGTGACAACATCCATCAATTTCATTGTCAAGTCCAGATTTATTGCCATCGAGATCAAGTATCTAAAGTTATACCATCCATAATCGGGGAGTAAGTTTCCTCAAAATCGACACCTGATCGTTGAGTGAACCGTTTAGCAATGAGCCTTGCTTTGTACCGAACCACCTCATTTGTGAGGTAATTGCCTCTTGCCAATCTTTCCAATCGACCTTATTTTACAATCAACGGGATTGTTAGGCCTAGGGTCAGGATCTATTATTGAGGCAATTTTTCTAGCAAAGTTAATATCGATAATTATCATTGCTCGGTTCCTTGACTCTCCCTTATTTATATAACTTATGGCCATTTCGTCATGGGGCGCATCTGGCGCTACCTCTTGCTCTACCGTATTTCCCATTACAGGAGCGAGGTCCTTTAGCTTTTCCGCGCCGATGTGTGTACTCACATCTCCGCTGGATGTTCCCTCAATAGGGACGTTCAAGTCCGGAATCCCGTGCACAGGATTTTCCGTACTTGTGCCAGGTCTCAAGTGGCTCCCCTTACTCTTTCTAGGGGCTTTGGTGACTGGCTGTGATAAATCTCTCTTATCCTTTTTCACCGGGCGTCCCCGAGTACTTGAGATTTGAGAATCCGGATTCCGCGTCCTTTTAGGCCTTTGGACGGGGGCGGGTGTACCATTAGTTAACTTCGGTATCTCAACCCTCTCCGGTGCATTGCGCGCTGGCACATGCGACTTTGTCACAGTTTTCAAGTCACTAAAGTGATCAGGCAGTTGATTTGCTAATGCATGCAAATCTATTATCTTTTGGACTTTTCTCTTAGCACTGCGTGGGTCATGAACGTGGATCCCCGTGGCTTGCCACGTGATTTCTCGACTTTTATCATCAAGGGGTTGATTTCCTCCCCCTAAAGTCGGAAAGAGATCCTCGTCAAATATGCAATCAGCAAAGCGGGCCGTATGACAATCACATGTCATGGGGTCCATATACGTGATTATGGACATAGTCTCATACTCAATGTATATCCCCGACTTACGGAGCGGGCCCATTGCTGATCGCTGGGGTGGTGGTATCGGTACATCCACCTGGCAACCGAACCTGTGAAGGTGGGAAATTTTCGGTGCCGACCCCTGCGCAAACTGCATAGGAGAATGGATGTTGTAGGCCAACAATCTAAAGTTGATGAGTTTGGCAGTGTGTAACACAGTGTGCCTCCAACATCTGGTTGGCAAATTACAACCCTGAAGGAGCGGTCTGGCAATGAGTTTAATCAATGCCTCTTCATATCCATTTGCGTATAGACATGCGGTACTAAATGTTTGACTGCAATTCCCATTGCCATGGTTACGTGTTGCATCAGGCAAACGTTCGACCACATAGAGAAGCGTCGATGTGTACCATTCGAGGGTTTAATTGTATTCCTCATCATACTATGACTGGGTGGCCTAATCTATCATGCCAGAGGCAAAATAGTTCAGAGCATCGGAAGGTAGTATACACAAGCAGTGCTACAATTATCATGTAGCAGAGCATTGTGTCCAATGGAGGAAAAACTTTCAAGAACATGTTTACCATTTTCATCACACTCGGTCTCAGTTGGAGGCTTTTCTTCCCATTTTGCAACACCGGTCTCAGCGGGAGACTATTAGCGCGTGAATATTTATTGAAACTTGAGATTGTGCGAGTGACTCGGGGTATATCAATGCATTGCTAAGGATCAAAGTTGTTCCCATGGGTAGTATGATAGTGGCTCATCTGGAGCGAACTATTTACAGATCATAGCTGGCGACCGTCATAATACTACCTCGAGATTTATTTTATAGACTCGAAGCACATAGCCTCTCTCAAGATGGTATTTGTGTATCGTTGTCCACAAGCCATGTTTACTCCATTGGGGTGCCACACATGTTCTAAGACATTGCATTAACAAATATAATGAAGCGAGGAGAAGCGACATTACATAAATAAATGCATAAATATCTCAGAACATAACATGTCGTCATATTGAAATAGAGGAATTAATGAAGGATAGAAAATATCAGTCAAGCGTCGAAATAATGAATACGTCTTGCTCTTCAAGAGCTTAAAGACCAAAATGTATCAAAAATGCCATAGGGATCATAATAGGAGACTAGGTAGAGTCAATGAATACGTCATCGACTTGGGCCTAGCTTTCGAGCTGGTTAAGCTTCTCCACATCTTAGGTTATCACCGAGGTCACAATTGTCGAGCCAAGGTGGAGGGGCGAGTAACAAGTGCTCTACCATGGGCACTGAGATGGGAGCACGAAGTGCTCGACCATGCGCACCTCCATAAGCATTCAGGCGGGAGTGCCAAGTGCTCTACCATGGGCACCTACATAGGCGCTACCATAGGAGTCGATGGTGCCTCCCACTGAACATGCCATCGGAGTTGATGATGCCTCCCCCTGAACAATGTAGATACCCAAACATGTTGCACCACAAAATTCCACTCTCTCATGCGAGTGAATGTTGTGCTTCGGCCTGGCCAACAGCTATTTGAGAGCGTGCCAAGAGGCCGAAAAACACTTTGTTCTGCCGTGTACTCTTTTACAAAGTATCACAGATATGGAGTTTTGAGAGGTGCAATGCCCGGACATACTCTTCAGGAGTAGTGGTGGTGATACCAGCTAGGTCACACATGTTCAAGGACAATTTTACATCGAATGTGTGGGTGGAGGAGTGGTGACGTGGACCAGCTGGATCCACTAACCTCTCATCCACCGGAGTCTTTTAGACTCGATTATGATTGCCACATACGATGTCCAGGTGGGTATTTCAACTTGTTATGGACAACTCGATGATTTCCTGGTCGATGATTCTGGCCATCAGGAATTTATGCAAATGTTGTAAGATTACATCGGGTAATCCGGTTACATCAGGTAATCCGCTACACAATGCGATGATGATACAAAGTTATTCATTAACTTGACGTTCCAATATTCAAAACATGCCAACAATATTTTCGAAGCGATTAAAAGTAATTAAACAATTAATTCAAGCAATGAAAACATGTAATACAAGCATGATAATGACGAAAACATGTTAAGCGCATCACAAACGTGAAACATTGGCCCTAAAATGACTTTCCGAGGTTATTAAAGCCTAAACATGCGATTTCAGCGAAAACAGACAGTTCCAGGGGTTACACGCAAAATAATTCAGCAGGAATTAAAATTACGTAAACACTGGAAATCTGAGGGCTAAAATGCAAATTTCCGCACGCGGGCCGTTTTTCGGTCTGGTCTGGTTTGGCAGCAGGCCAAGTTGGGTGGAATAACCAGGCCACGACCAACCGGCCGATCCAGCCAGCAACATCCCCCCCCCTTTTTTTTGACAGGCGAGTACATGGCCGCATCTGGCCCGTGATCAACCTCGCGAGTGGGCTGGCCCACTACGGTGCTGCCCAACCGATCGAGGAATCAATCGTTAGGATTCACGCGCGGGTGACAGCGGCGGCCGCATCGGGCATGCCACCGGCGCCGGTGACCAGCAGGGTCGGCGCGGCCGAAGGTGGTCGGGGGCGAGGAGGCGGTACAGGGTGGCGGGTGTGCGAGCACGGGCACGGGCACGGACGCGGCGAGCTCGACTCGCGGTCGGTGAGGCTACGTATGGGGAGACGCAGCGGTCGTGCGCGGGCACGCCGTGGAGCTCGGCCAGCAGGGCTGCGAGCTCGGACGCGGATGGCCAGGGCGCGGGCATGGTACGACGCTGACGAGCGCGGCCAACGCGTGACATGCACGGCTCGGGCGGCGCGGGGGCGGCGGCGCGAGCTCGCGCGGAGGTGGGCTAGACGGCAGGCAGGACAGCTTGGCCCGCGGAGCCGGTCGGCGGCCGGCGGTTCACCTCGAGGCGGAGCATGTTGTGCGCATGGCTGCCGGCGGCTCGCAGCAGGCGAGCGGAGCACGTCACACGGCGGGGCGGGTACGGCGGTCGGCAGCTTGTAGAGCAAGCGCGCGCAGCCGGGGGCTCGCATCGGCCGCTTGCAGCGGACCGGCCTTCGGGGCCGTAGGCGCGCTGCAGTGCGGCGGCCGAGCTCCAGCGGTGGTCGCGCGAGCTGGGCGATGGGCGAGGCGGCCGGCCAGCGGGGCATGGCGGCGCGGCGGCATCTCTCGGGTCAAGCGACGGGTGCGACAGCGGCGGGACGTCCGGCCAGCAGGGCCCGACGGCGTGACGGCGACCCGCTCGCGGCGGCGGTGCGCGGCAGTGTGTAGCCGGCCGTGGTGCGGCACGCGCGGGCGCGACCAGCATGCGGCGTTTCGTGGCCGTAGATTGCGCGGACGCGGGGGCGCGCACCGACGACGGCGTTAGCTGGCGCCGACGCGGCGGCTTGCGGGGATGGAAAAGGCTCGAGGTTCTCGATGTCGACGACGGAGCACGGTCGTCTGGACCGATGGCGTCATGTAGTGCGCGGCTCGGTGTGTGGCATGGCGGCTCGGCCGACCTGGGCAACACGCAAGTGGCTCTACGGCGGCCGACGACGGCGCTACGTGGTGGACGGCTCGGTGTGTGGCATGGCGGCTCGGCCGACCTGGACAACACACGACGAGCGGCTCCACGGCAGCCGCCGACGTCTTTTACGTCAACACCGAGAACATCTCGGTTGTCAATTTCGTCGTCCGTTCATCTGGAATCGAGACTGCGCGTGGCACAGCTGGTGCATCGCGGCGGTACCGACTCCATACAGTGTAGTAATCAAATCCGCTCATCTTGCGAGATCCATCGACATTGGTCGGCGACATCCGGTCTGCTCAGATCTCGCGAGGGAAATCCACACCGTAGGTGTAAAGATAATCCGAATAAAACGAATTGCAAAACAAAATCATAAGAGATGGGGGGATTGTTCTTGCGATCGGATCTGGATTATACCTCCGCGATCAACGACGAGAACCTGCTTGAGGGAGGCTCGATGCAGATCAGTTGGTGGAGCGGTACGTGCTGATAACGTGTTCCACAACCTTTGCCGGCGAGTCCGGTCCAAGATCGTGGAGCGAGAGCGTAGTCGAAGTAGTCGTACACGCGGCACAATCATAGATACGAAAAGTAAAAGGAGACACGGGAATATAGTCTGGACTGATCTTTATTAATAAATTGTGTCTTCTCCATACAATACATGGGATATATATAGGTGAAAGGGGTAGGTGGAAAGGACCAAACCCTAGAGGGAAAACCCCCCACCCAAGAAAGGGTGGGCCCACACGAGTCCACTTGTGGGAGGTTTCCCAACAGTTCGGTCCTGTACCTGTACGCTCATTGCAGTTTTACTGCTATACCTCTATTTTTCAGTTTAGTAAAATATATGAGAAGCATTGGCTCTTCAATTATATAAAGATTCTGCAGCTTGTCTTTGTAACTTGTTCTGATCATGAACCGTGAAATAACATTAAATTCATTTCAGTTTCGGTTTATGAAACTGTTACTATTTTTTAAAATGGCGAAAAGGAGTCGCAAAAGGCCAGTTAAGTATAGGATTTATTCATAGCTTCCCTGAAATTTCAGGTGCACAAGCAACAATAGAACTGAAGTTCCACCATATACATCTGCTCAACCTAGCGACGAAGCAATCTAAACAAAAAATAAGTAGTCTCCTCTCTAATCAAATACTATTTATTACATTAACTTGCAAGTGCAAATGAAAGACTGCATCCTCTAACTCTGATTCATCCTAGTGTTCCACGTTCTAGCTCCATCAAAATGCACCTCTGTAGAACTTGACACTCCGGTAGAGCTTTGATGAACTTCAATCAGAAAGCTTGTAGAACCTGCTAGCCCTGATCAATATGTATGATGCTGCACAAAAGTCGTTGAGATAATTAGGAATCTTCTCGATCTGGAACGATGAAAAGCAGGATCGGCCTGAAATAGCAATCGTGGGACTAGGAGAAGTAACGGCCGGCGGTGTGGCGGATCCGTCGCCCAAGAAGGGGACGGTGGCCTCTGCTCCCGCAGGCGAGGAGAGAGGTGGCCGTTCAACTGGTGAGGACGGCGACGGCGCCGGAGTCAGTAGGTCAAGGAATCGGTAGCCGCAGGCAGTGGGGATGGAGGCGGAAGACCCAGATGACCTATATTGACGACCGCGTGAGGGAGCACGAAGGAGGAGGGCGGCGGCGCCGCAGTCGGCGAATCGACGGGGAACGAGGACGAGAAATTTATTCCTGGACAAATGACAAATGACCAAAATAGCCCTGCAAGATTCATTTGAACCTTACACTAAAACATGTCTAGATACGGATAGAAAGAGAAATGCTAAAAAAACTTACATCATGGAACGGAGGTAGTACTTGAAAGTTGGAATAATTTAGCAGTGCTACGTACGAATCAGACGCTGGAATAATTTTCGACACGAGCTACCGGAAACTACCTGCGGTAGAAAAAAGAAAGAAAAGTGACTGAGTGTTTTGGCCGCTCATTTCATTTCCCACCTTCCCTCCCTTTGCTTCCCGCCCTCGGCCCCTCCCACTCCCCTTTCCCTCACAAGAAAACGCACAACATCAGAGAGAAAGAGAGAGAGAGGAGAGCCGCGGCGGCGGCAATGGGGATCCAGGGTTTGCTCCCGCAACTGAAGTCAATCATGGCGCCCATCGGGGTGGCGGACCTCAGGGGGCAGACGGTGGCCGTCGACACCTACTCCTGGCTCCACAAGGGTGCCCTCTCCTGCGGCGACCGCCTCTGCAAGGGCATCCCGACCACCAGGTTCCGCTCCCGCCCCCCTTTCTTGGACCCAGGAAAAAGTAGTTTTGACCCCCGATAGGGTTTCTTGATCCGTTCCACCCGATTGCCGGAGCCTAATCGACGGATTTGGGAAATCGATTCCTTGTCGACGCATTTCGCTCCCAAATCCCCAATCCCCTACGCTCGATTTCTTGGTCCAACCGGGGGTTTTCTTGATTGGGTCAGCGTCCCAATCGACGAATCCCGTTCCAGATGAAGGATAAATGGGGGGCCTTGTTCGCGCTGCCTCTCTCAGGATTGCTGAAAGGAAATGCGCTTCATTTGTTTTGTTTTTACTCCTAAAAAATGTAGTACATTTGCTGAATCTGCTTATCTGTGCCGGTACCAAGATTTCTTGATAGGTCGCATACGAGGAACATATTTAGGCAATCATACCTTAGTTCCAAAAATTCACCGTGGAAATGGACTATGCATCTGCTATTTCTGCCTTTTTGTACCGTGGACCATAGTATTTTCCAATGATTTCAGAGGGCCATAGTTACAATTGAAATCTACTTTCTACTTTCATAGTGCAGCACCATAAACTCACCTGTGATTACTGCCCCTTGAATTTGAACCAGGCATATTGAGTACTGCATGCATAGGGTTAACTTGTTGCGGCACCACGGCGTGAAGCCAATTCTCGTATTTGATGGAGGCTTTCTGCCAATGAAGAGCGAACAAGAGGTCAAACGTGCAAGGTATGCTCTTTTTCAAGGGTAATTGCCTAGCATTGGCATTAGCCTTGCATAATGTCAAAAGTATTTAGATGTTTCTAAACATAAGAGCCACTCCTATGGTCAGCTGGGACTCTCTACGTATATAATGCACTTGTACAGACTGAGGCGTAGCCCAGTGGTGGGGAGGGGCTGATGACTTCCCACTCACCCGAGTTCGAGCGCTCTCGCTCGCAATTCGGTGTTGCTGTACCACTCTTCTTAATGAAAATGCCATGGGGATCCTCCCCTGTCTATGTTAAGGGCGCTACAGTTACCTTTTGCTATTCCGATGCAGTCATTTCGTTTCACAGTACTAGTTACTTGATGCTAATTATGCTGTTGTTCAGGTCACGAAAGGAAAATCTTGAGCGTGCCAGGGAACATGAAGCAGCTGGGAATTCACGTGCTGCGTATATGTGCTATCAGAAAGCTGTCGACATTACGCCTCAAATTGCTTCTGAACTGATCCAGGTACAGAAGCAAATTACATGTAATGTTACCAAATGGTTACCACCTATTTGAAGCAGTTTTACCAAAATGAGAATATTTTTATTTGGTTAGACTTGTGTATACTGTTATAAAACATGCATTGTGCAATGCAGGTACTGAAGCAAGAAAATGTCGATTATATTGTTGCACCTTATGAAGCAGATGCACAAATGACATTCTTGTCTGTAAACAAACTTGTTGATGCTGTAATTACCGAGGATTCAGATTTGATACCATTTGGCTGTTCTAGAGTAAGTGCATTCTTGCAACCCTTTCATCTGCCCTTAACATCTTCCATAATCTTTCTTTTCATTAATTGGTGTCATGTTTGGCAGTTGGATGACCCCCTCCTCTGAGAACATTACTTGTATTTTTCTCTTTTTTTATGTATCTCATTATAATATGCAGATTATATTCAAGATGGACAAATTTGGGCAAGGTGTTGAATTCCAGATTACGCGATTAGAACGAAACAGGGAATTGGACTTAAACGGATTCACGAAACAAATGTTGCTAGAGATGTGTATTTTAAGTGGTTGTGACTATCTTCCATCGTTGCCGGGAATGGGTGTGAAACGAGCTCATGCACTCATCCAAAAGCTCAAGAGTCACGAGAAGGTAAATCCTGTCTTCTCCGTGTCTATTGAACATTTGGGCATACTACCTCCACTATTTCATGAAAACAGAAAACACGTGCGGCATAGCCTCTCCTACAAGACAAGGTAGACCTAAGAACACATATGCATTATGCACGTGCAGAATAAATAGTTTTAGAAATGGATACAACAGACAACAAAAAGTTGATTGGTCTATCAACTATTACGAGGCTATTATTTTTTTTGTTAGTTATTGAGCATACAAACCATATATTTCAAATGAGAATCTTGTTTAAATAGTCATGCAACTAAATGATCAATAACTGCTGAGCTTTTAGCGTGATGTCGTGTTGCAAACTTTACGATTTAGAAACTCCTGCATAAGTTAATTTCATGTATGCTTTCAGGTAATCAAGCACCTGAGGTACAGTGCTGTTTCTGTTCCACCTCAGTATGAAGAAAACTTCAAGAAGGCAATATGGGCATTTCAGTTTCAAAGGGTCTATGATCCTGCGACAGAAGATATTGTTCATTTGTCTGGCATTCCTCATGGCATCAGTGAAGACGACTTTCTGGGCCCATATCCTTGATAAACCTACATCTATATAGTTAGATATTATATTCTTTGCAAAAAAGAAGAAAATATTATATAAATATGACAACCGTTGCTCTACACACTCCATAGACGGTTTTCTTCTTATATTCAGTCATTCTTTCTAATGACCAGGCGAGTTTAGCCAAGGGCCTTTTCATGACACCAATTCCTCAGTAATTCCAAACTGTTTTACCGCCAGAAGGAACTCTACTTTCATGCACTATAGCATTTCCTTAATTGTTCTATACATGGTTACCACAGGCTGTTGTTAAAGGTATTGCTCTAGGCGACATTGATCCACTTACAAAGGAACCGTTTGAGGTACTGGTCTGTTTCTTTCTGTGCTGTTCTTGTCAGGTTTCTTCCTTCCCTAGAAAAACATTTTTGTGTCACTTACAAAGGAACGTTTGAGGTACTGATCTGTTTCCTCCTGTGCTGTTCTTCTAAGGTTTCTTTCTTTCACAAGAAAAACGTTTTGTGTCGATGTACATTTTTTGAAAGTTATGCATGCTTTCCCTCATATGCTTTACTAATTGATCAAGTTAGTTGCTGGTGCTTTGTTCCTTCAAACGTAATTCATTCTACTCTGCTGAGGAGCCTCATGCATGTAATGACATGCATATGCACAAACATAGCACACCACCATTACATGAATAACAGCAAATATGAGGGCCTTTTACGAATGTATTTCTGAAGTTTTAGCAATTTTCTCACTTTATTGATTAAGTAAAGGAAGTCTTGAGCATATCATTAGTGCATTGCACCAGCCCAGTATAGAAGATACAAAAAGGGGAAATAGAATATTTAGCTAGAAAACAGACAAGGTTTGTCACCAAAAGGGTAGAACGGAAGTAGATATAAGGATGCACTTAGTTATAATGCAGTACTCGCAAATCACCAAGATGTAGTCGTGTTTTCTTCTTGATTATCTTGTTGTCATTGCCATCTGCCATGCCTTATGTCAGGGGCGGAGCTTAGTTGCCCGACCAGGTTTTTTGCAAAAAAATCTTCACTCCTAGTCCAGCCCACCAACGTGCACTGCCCTGCCTTTTGCGATGCCTACTAGTTCATTCCTCTTGACTCTATCGACACAAGCCATGGCCGTAGAGACGCCTCACTAGGTTTATTGATTTGGATAGATAAAGAGGGGGGAATTGGGAGAAGCGGTGGAGCAGAGGAGGCCCAGCATTGCTGTGCCGCTGCCAGAAGCCAGGGGGCGTCCAGGGGGTCGCTGCAACACACGACACGGCCGCACTGCACGGGCACGGGGCCGGCAGGAGTTCCAGGAGCAGGCAGCCGACGCTGCGGCTGAACCGTTCCCTTTCTATTCTTCAATTAGCAATTACCCTGCCCAGGTAATATTTTTTCTTTCCCAAGATTCTTAGTTAGCAATTTTATAGCATGTATTGTTCATTGTTCACTAAAATGTGAATTTGTTCTTCAATTTTGCAAATTGCAACAGCCATGGAAAATGCCACAAGAGAAGAATTAATTTTGTTTTGTCGTAATATATTCTTTATAGATGTATGTATCTACTGATCTTGTAACCAAGGGGGTCAAAACATTTAAGTAATGACTAATGTCTAGTGAAATGGCATGGCTCAGAACAATTATTTTGTGTTTTCTTTTAGACTGGCCTGCCCATGGATTTTTTAAGCTCTGCCACTGCCTTTCGTATACATACCTTGCAGGTCAGCGCTCAGTGCAATGCACCTGCTGTTGATAATGGTCATCCATTCAGAGAGTATATTGTCCCTTCAACTGGAAAGAAGAGGCTAGATCTTCCTGTGCAGAAAAACATATTGACAAATTACTTCTGTATCCTCTCAACACATCAAATTTTATTTAGAAAACTTCGTGTCATTTAAGTTACCACAGTGAGCTCCTAGCTGCATGCATATAATTCACATTTATGAAATGCCCTTGGACAAGAATCTTGTAACTTTCTGTTTCTCCAACGAACCTGTTTAGATCATTCATGAACAGTTTTCCTACTTCACCACCCCCAAATATTTTAGTAGGCAAAGGCGACAGTACGAGTTGTAGTATGCTTTCAGAGTTCATACCATCTTATTGACTGAGTTGGTTATGCATCAGTACACACCATTTCTCTGTCCATTGTATTGTACTATCCTTAACCCCTAGAAGGCTTAGCGTCGCTTGAGGCAAAACGGAAGTTCAGGGCACCTAAGGTTACACCAAAGCAACAAACATTGATTGGGTCTTCTTTGCCTAGTCCCCAGACTGAAGACTCTGGTACCCCTGATTCAGTTGAAGACACTAGCTTGCCAACAAATGATATTGAAGCCTCTCAGTGTAGTTCCGAGCGCTTTAGCTCTGAACCTCCTCCAGAGGATTCAATAAACGTCCCTCAGTGTAATGCTGAGCATTTCAGTTGTGCCTTCCCTCAAGATGATTCAGCTAGTGTTTCACCATACTGTAGTTCTCATGATGTTGGCAGTGATCCCCCTTCCGAGGACCAATACCTTGAAGATCCTGAGGTATTTCTCATGGCTAGTGCCTAAACACGGCCAACACTCTCGTAGTCCTACCTTCCCATTGAACATATTCCTGTTGTCCTCATGTCTTGCTTGTCTTATTTAGGTTGAGGTCAGTTATTGCAATGCAAGTACAATGCCAACAAGTCCTTGCTTAGAGAGTAAGACCTCTAATTTGTACGTTTGATGTATGACTTATTCTATAAATCATGTGATTGTTTGTTTATTCATGGAAGAGGAGACATTAACATTCTTGGGATTGATTTCAGTAGTTCATATGTGTCTATTTTCTGTTTCTAGGGATGTCGCCTGGGATAGCAGATCCATTATTAGTTCCATACAACATGGAGCCATCTAGACCACTGCCACATTATGCTGAAAGCACTGTGGCCCCTACTAACAGAAATATTACTGTAAGGAGTTCATACTTTAAGAAAGAAGAGAGAGTTTACAAAAATCAAGGAGAAGACCAGTTTGATGATGATGATGATAACCAAGAGACTGGTACTTCCATTATTTCTGGGGATCAACCGAGGAACCCTGAAGGTATCACAAAGAGAAGGAAACTTTGGGATCCCCAAAATTTTGAAGACGTAAGTGATTGTTACATTTCTATTTCATTACATGGCAGCTAGTAGTTCTACCGTGGTACTGGTACATAGCTGGTATTTGATATACTCTTTGTGCAGGAAACATTGCAGACAACTACTTCGCATGACAGTCCACCAGTTGATGAAGGTAATAATTCTACCTTGTTTCATTTTGTCTTTGTGTCTTCTCTTTGAGAGTTTGGACCTTTCCCTTGTTCCTTTGCTATATTTGATATGCTGGACTAAAAATGGCTGCAAGTAACATTGGCCTCCGTTTGTCCTTTGCTTGTTACCATGCATGCAATTCGTTGGAAGTTTCACTCCTTTTCATGCTTGCGTGTGTCATTCAAGTTTAATTGATATTTAGCAGCATGACTATCATCCCCTGGAATGTTTTTCTTTTGGCATATGAAGTTCTGTTATTTCTTAGTTTGTTATGCTTGGTCACGAAGACGAACATTCAGCATTTTACAGTCATACAGTCAAGCTTACTTTTTAAAAACCAATTCAGCCAAGCTCTAGAGTAGACTAGTATGTATACACGTGCAATGCACGTCTTATAATTATATAGCGATTTTGGTATAAGTGATGTAGTGTCATGAGAAATGATCTGAAGCAAATGAACATTGTGGACGTGCGAACGTAAGGGCACTCCTAATTTGCAAGGACGGTCCTCATTTATCGGTGACAAAGAAAGAAACTATAGTAAACAAAGAATTAACCTATTTCAAAAGAAAAGTGTATCCAATGGGACCTGTACTCGTTTAAATTTATTTAGGGATAAAGACTGTAATTATAGTAGAAAAAACATTAATCTGTGTAAAAAAAAGTATCCAATAAGATGCGCACTTATTTTATTATTAAATTATTTTTCTATTCTCCTTCGCATGGAAGGCCCCTATACGCTTCAGCTAAAATGGTAGCTCAAATGGTACGTGCCATGAGGCTGGTATGAGCTTTTTTTTTACAGGGAGGAATAGGTGATGGTTCTAGAACACGGTAGAGACAACCAAAACTACTGTTCACTGTGAATCCTTTGACTCTGGGCGGTTAGATATACAAAACCAACGGATAGGATTGATAATATGAGCCCATTCAGGATTGCCACACTATATAGGAGTATAGATAGATTAAGTCTTGGATGCTTCTGAATCTTCATCCTCCATGCAATTCTTCATGTACTTTACATTTTGTATGTCCCACAAATTACCATTACATAGTTATGTTAGTATTTGGCTTGATCTTTAGAGTGAGAGCACATGTAATGTCTGAAATTGTTGCAGGCTGCGATGCTTGTTCCCATGATGGTATCGACACAAATTCTGAAGGCAGATTTGGATGCAATGTTTCCCATGTGAATAAATACAGTGGCATTGCGGAGAAATCAATGGATAAGTTTGCTGCACTGATATCATCTTTCAGATATGCAGGCTCCCGTGCCAGTGGCCTTCGTGCTCCTTTAAAGGATGTGAAGAATACCATTTCTATGAGGTAGGCAGCTTTAGAAATTGAAGTACACACAGTTTACTTATCAGTATATAGATATGAACTTGTTTCCTCCATGAGTGAATATATAACGGCACAGTTATTCTATTACAGATCAATTCTCAGACCTCCGGAAAAGAACCTCAGGTGTACTGCTAAGAAGACTGCCAGAGGTCATTGTGCACAAAGTAGATCCATAAGTGATGCTCCAAAGAGCACTGACAGTCCTGATCTGAGCACATTTGCATACAGGCCTAACAAAACTGCTGCTTTTCTCCCTGATTTGGGGAAGATCACCAATAACCCGCAGGTCCTGCTACCAGCTCTCCTGATATGAAGACATTTGGGCATGAACCTCAAAGATCTACTGGTGGTTGTCCTGTTCAGAGGAAAAGTGCTCTTAAAGCAGTGGGCACTGCTGACAGCCCTCCTGATCTGAGCACATTTGCATACACACTCACAACTACTGCTAGTCGCCCAGACCGGAGCAAATTCTCTAATACAGCTATACGAACTGCTGACAGTCCTCCTGATCTGAGCAAATTTGCATATAAACCCATGAAACCTGTATCAAGAATTGCAGCTTCTGGACGGACTTCTCTAGGCCGATTTACATAGGCGATAGAATTGCCCATGTACCTATCACCTTCCTGATCTGCCAGCCTTCCGGATCCGACCCAAGAAATTCAGATCCAGCAACAAATTCTGTCTTTAGCACCCTTGAACACCAAGAACATCCCTTTTGCGGCAAACAGAACCGAAGCCTGAAGGAAGATGATTGGCGTTATAACGTCAAATAGCAGCGGATAGCTGATGATCCCGCCACTCTCTATGGTGTGCAGATGCAAGCTGGACCATGTATGGTCTGCGGAGGTAACTGGCAGCAGGGGCTCGTCTTTTCAATTTTCAGAGCCTACAGTGTGTGGTTTGCAAACCTGTTGCACATGCTCATTTCTGTTGCTTCTCGAGGATACAGTTGTTCAGTGACGTATCATTCCTCCTGTTGTCTTCTATCAGTTCCTGATCAAGATGGAAGAAATAATTGTAGAATATGTTGTATTGTGGACTGGTGATGCCTACAATTTTTGTGGGGTATAACACTCATTATTTTGATCTGTAGATATGTATTGAACTTTCATTTTTCATCCATTGTTTATTTATATAACTGAACAGCTGCTCTATCAAGTCAAATAAATCTTAGCATTGTAAAAGTAGAAAGTCAAACAAACCGTACTAGAAGTAGTTTCTCTTATTTTTTTCCCTCAACTGGAAAACCTACCTAAAGTAGTGATGAAAACAGAGTGAAAACTTTCCATCCATTCTGGAAGAAAACAGAAACGAAGTGTTAATGTGCAAATGGAAACAGAAATTTACAGAATGGAAACGAATTTAAACATAAATTTAGGGTAGCATTCTTATATCTATAGAATCCATGCATTGCATTCACTTGTATATCTTTTTGTAAGCCTTAACCATGTTATCATCAACCACCAAAAATGGGCATATTGAAAGGACATCTTTACCCATCTCAAGTGGGTTTTGGTGTTAATGACACATACATTAGAGGACTAATATATTCATGAGTTTTATGATCAGATATTAGTCCTATGACGGGAGGTGCAAGATGGTCGGTGACCCCACCAAACTGTAAGGGAAAAATAGGCTAAGGATTTTGTTTTTGCATTCTTATATGCTTATATTGAGTCATTGTAAATCCGCACCGTCGAGAGGGGATTCTCATTGAACTCATTTGGGATATATACTCATACTTCATCAAATACAAAAGTCATGTTTGCAGTCTTCCCCCCAAAAAATGCATTTGTATTGTTCTCGCATTCTAGGTGAAGCCCTGACTCTCCGGACTTTGTCTGGAGAGACCCCACTCTTCTCAAATTTTACGCTGGAGGTCATCACAGTTTCACATCAGGGCCTCCTATTTAACCCGCCATTCTTCCCCGTTTGACCTACGGTTTTTATTCTCACTCCTCCACCATTGTTGAACCTCAAAAGACTTGATTCCTCTTTATTCCCATCTAAATCCGTATATCGTTGAAAGAAAAGAAAGATGAGACCTAGTTGACTAGTTCTATATCCCCACAAGTCAAAAGTGGACCCCCTTGAGTTCATTGAGATTTTATTACTTTTGGATTTGTTGGGGAATCCTAGGTGGTTAGGGTTGCATGAATCTTATAGTATGTCACACCCTATGTTTTGTAACAAATATGATTATCCCAATAAAGTTAAATTTTAGAACCAACTACTTTGAGTTGTACATATGTTATTGGAGTTAACTGCCATCTCGAATTTATTGCCTTGCACTTGAATTGTCATTTTCCAAAACCGAACCGGTCACGAGAACAACTCAAGATTATCTAATTTATCATGACATGCAAGGATAAGATTTAAAATGTTTTATTATATTTTCCAAAAATCCATTACCTCTTCTTTTCATTCCTATGTTTTGCACCTTCTTCATTTCCCACCACAAGTAGAAAAATGTGATTCATAACCTCCTCATAGATGGTGCGGCGTTTTCAAAGCACACGGCCATGCCTGAGGCAACATTCAATCACTTCACGTTGCTCATGGGGATAAGGGGACATCATGAATTCTCCCTCAACCTTGAGTTCCTAGGCTCGTGGTCGAAGGATCTGGTTGAGGTGTGTCGGTTGCCAAGGGACAAGGACCTTTGGACCCGACGCTTCTACTGTAGAGTTCCTCTAGTCATGTTGGGGGCACTGTCAAGGATGATTTCATGACAACCTTACCAAGATTTACGCACTAGGTAGTCAAGGGTTCTATTCCCTTAGCAAGATGTTGTTGATCCTACTACCAAAGCGGGCGGATGCAGCGAGCCTTTGGGACTGTTGTCCCATTAGCCTTAACCACATCTTTGCCAAGCTGGTTGCCAAAGACGTTGGCTACAAGGAGTGGCACCGAGGATGGCGGGTATCGAGGATAACCAATGCACATTTATCAAGAAATGTTGCATCCATGATAACATCATGTTTGTGCAGCAAACCACACACTACCTACACTGCTTGAAGGAACCCCGAGCGATGCTCAAGTTAGACACGCTCACGCGTCCAACTAAGCTTTTTGGGTACTCTTTTTTTGAGATGTTACGCCGCGTAGGGTTTGTACTACGGTTACGAGCGTGGGTAGAAATTATCCTGTGGTCGAGCATCACTAGGGTGATGTTGAATGGGGATCCATGGCCCTGGTGCCGCAACGTAGGGTGTTTAGATAGGGGAACCCACTATCCCCCATGCTATTCGTGCTGGTGATAGGAAGACTTTTGTCTAAGGCCCGCGAGGCTGGCCTACTCAGATGCCTCGCCCGTAGGAGCTGGCAACAATCGTTTCGCTATATCTGGTTGATGTCGTCATCTTCTGACACCCATATAGGGCAGAGCTGCTTGTGGTACATGATCTACCGACATTCTTGGGCATGATTCGGGCTAGGAGGCTAACTTCTCCAAGTGCTCCATCTCACCCCTAGCCTGCTCGGAGGAAGAGGCACTTGAGGCAGCAGGCACTCGAGCTCTTTCCAAAAACAAAACCGCCCAACATCGATCCGATTGAACTTATGGGATGTCAGCTTTGCACCTTTCCTAGTGAAGTATCTAGGGATTCCTTTGGCGATTCAGGAGCCATCCAACAAGCCATCAACCCTTTGGGTGATAGAACCACGCCGACCAACGACCCACTTGGAAGGCCTCCATGATGCCTAAGGTGGGCCGACTAATGCTGACGAATTAAGTATTGATGGCCAATTTGCCATCCCCACACCATCTGTTAATCCTCGTATTCAACAAGAAAGTCAAGACGAGTTGCTAAGATTTTCCATGGTTTTTTTCTAGGCAGGGAGCTCCAATGTCAACTGTAGGCATTGGCACGTCAACTAGATTAGGTTTTTCCAACCTCTCCAGTTTGGTGGTTTGGGTGTCCTCGACCTCGGTCGGGTGTTAATGACCCCGGGGTTCCGCTGGTTGTGGAGGATTCCTTTGACCCGCTTCGTCCTTGAAGAGGATTAGATATGCAGTTGACAAGGGATGAGCAACATGTGTCCTACGCATCCACCACCATAGTGTTATTAAATGGCACAACCACCCTATTTTGGGATGACCGGTGGTTGGAATGTTCCATGGTCCCCGCGATCGCACCCGCCCTCATGGAATTCATCTCTACTCGCCTTCGATAGAGTCAGACCGTCTCTGAGGCCATCTTGGAACAACATTGGATCTTCGATATTCATGGTTTCTTAAGCCCGATTGCCATGTGGAAATACGTAATACTATGGAGGAAGTTTAGGGACAGTCACCTACCAAATACCTTCTTTGGCGTTGGACGATTGCCAAATAATACTTTCCCAAGTGAAGGGACAATGATGTCGCCTAGAGGGGGGGGGGGGGGGGGGAGGTGAATAGGCGATTTAAAACTTTTACGTTTATGGCTTGATAAATGCGAAATAAAACTAGCGTTTAATTTATCAAGCTTACAAAACCTAATATACTAGGTTCACCTATGCGCACCAACAACTTATACTAAGCAAGATAACAACATGGTGATAGCAAGACATATTATTTCAAGCACAAAGGCTATCACAATGTAAAGTGCATAAGTAAAGGGCTCGGGTATAGAAATAACCAAGGCACGCGAAGACGAGGATGTATTCCCGAGTTACTCCTTGTTAAGGGAGTACGTCTCGTTGGAGGGGTGTGAGCTCGCCACCACAGACCTACTCAACGCCACAAAGGACCTCACCCTATTCTCCGATGAACCTCACCACAAAGGCCCGGTTCACCTTCCACTATCGGAATCCTTCAAGGCGGAATCCGGAGCCTTTACAAAGTTCTTGAGGCACACACCCACAACTCAATCGGGGGCTTCCAAGTCACCACAACACCGTCTAGGGTCCAAAGACCCAAGAGTAACAAGCTCTCAAACTTCACTTCCACGAATCTTTGTGGAGAGCACAAATCGATGCAACTAATGCAATGGCAAGAGCACAAGTGCTCAAATCCTCCACTCTCAAATTCTAACAAAGCAACAAATGCTTATGGGGGAATAAGAGAGGAAGAACAAGGAAGAACTCAATAAATGAATCCCAAAGAGCTAGATCCAAAGCTTCCCCTTACTTAGAGGAGTGATTGTTTGGTGGAGTTGTAGATCTAGATCTCTTCTCTTGTTTCCCTAAATATGGGCAAGAATCATTGGAGAGATTGAGAGGAATCAAAGCTTTGGAGGTCAACAATGGAGGAGTGAGAGAAGCACCAAAACTCGGGAACCATTGGGGAAGATGACCCCTTAAATAGGTCCCCATCAAATCTAACCGTTGGGGCAGATTTTCCTCCGGACCTCCCGGAGCGACCCGGACGCCCTAGAAAAGTGGTACTGGACATGGGCCGGAACTTTGCCCGGAACTTCCGGGGGCCGGAATTTCCGGCCAAAACCCCGGAACTCCCCCCCTGAAAACTGCAGAATTAGCAAAACGAAAACGGGCATATCTTTCGTAACCGGACTCCGTTTTCGATGATCTTGGGCTCGTTGGAATCGTAACAACGAGCTCTACAAGAATATACAGAGAAACATCATAGTCCAATAAGGCAGGATAAAACCAAATGGGGAAAGTTAAAACCATTCTATTAAAGAACAACCGGTAAATCCTCCAACATCAAGAACCCAACAAGTTTTTCATCTGGACTCTGTTTTCTATGATCTTAGGCTTGTTTCGAAGATAATCACAAGCCCTAAAATATCATGCATATATAAATCATAGTCCATGATGTCAGGAGGAGGTCACAAGGAGAGAGTTTGACCTCTCTAAAAAGGACACGCCGGAAAAACCTCCAACATAAAAAACGCAACAAGATGTCATATGAAATCCGTTTTTGATGAACTAGAGGTTGCTATGAAGATGAACACAAGCTCTAAATCTTCACATGGATAAAAGCCAAATAACAACCAAGAAAGATAATATGCCAAGAAAGCAAAGGTTTGAGCTCTCCACAAAGATGCGATCAAGTTACTCACTTGAGAGCCCTTCTTGATAGTATGACATCTATCCCATAACCCAGTCTCTCAACTAACATCATGAGACTGGTAAAATAGAAAACCTATCAAGATCATAAATTTGCCTTGCGCATAATCCACTTGAGCTTGATGTTGATGATCTTAGCCTTCTCAAGTTGGACCACCTTTCTTGATTGCGCTTCGCTTGGTGAAGACTCACATGTTGCTCCCCCATACACCAATATGGGAGAACCTTTTCTTCGGCATATCTTCACTTGGCCATTATCTTCAAGTGGATGGCAAGCTTTAAGCATGTGATATCTTCATGTTGATCATCTTGAAATTGCACCACATAACCTTGATGGCGATCACCACTAGACGCCCTCCTCCATGGGCATACCATGAGATCATACGATCCCTCATGATACATCACTAGTCTTGCGTGTTAATCAACTTGCACTTAGCCTTGATCAACATATAATCTTCTTCCCTTAGCCTTGACTCCAACATATGGAGATCAAGCATTGCTAATGGACCAACCTACAAGTACAGCTCAATACACACATTAGTCCATATAGATTGTCATTAATTACCAAAACCACACATGGGGGCAACCATGCTCTTTCACCAAGTCTTTCTACAAAGTCATTTTTGAAGGATCGGTACGGTTAAGTACTTGGAAGCTGAACTCGAGGACATGGGTGTCTCCTTAGGAAGTTCTTTGCCTAGCTTGCGTGCCAAGACAAGTGTTGGACTATGGATCGAATATCAAGGAGGGGCCTAGCACACTCATCGGCACGTTCTTTTTGAACAGACCTAGGAGACCATGGAACACCTCCTCATGGGCTACCCCTTCTCGTGAATATTTTGGTATAAGGTGCTCACTTGGATCTGATTTACCGTTACACCTATAGACGTTGGTGATACCTTTGTGGACTGGTGGCTACATACCACCCGCTCTATCCAATTCGATCGGAAAGGCACATCATCACTAGTTATGCTCAAAACTTGGTGGATCAGAAGCAGCGCAACACGGTCTTCTTTGATGTCGTGGATCCCAACGTCTGTCGGTTGTTTTCCACTATCTGACTAAGGCCTGAAAATTGGGCAACGAAATGCATGAAGGGCTTGCGGGCATGCTCCCTGCGATACCTAGTTCTTAAGGCGGGTCGTGTTGTAATCTCAGGTGTTGCCCTATCTTGGACTTGTACCTAACTCTTTTTTCTCTTGATGCATCTTTTTATATATTTTTTTCACATTCTATTTGTTTTCTTGTTCATGTGTTTGCTACTATGCGTTCCAAACAAACCTCGGTTTAGTCTGTTTTTACTTTTCATGCTATCCTAAACCTCAGCAAACGACATCTGAAAAAAAAACCTTATCAAAGAGGAAAATGCACAAACCATCCACTATTCCTATGATTGTTGCACAAACTAGTCGCTTCAGTTGTCTTTTTTTTTTGCAAAAACCACCAACTATACGTGTTGCGTTGCACATAGGTCCAAATCTGAGATTAAGCTCATTAACAACAAATTTACGACTGAGGACCACAAGGCGATGATGATGTGGCATCAATGTGTCATCAACTATTTTTTTAAATATTTTACAAACTCAAATTTCAAAAAAGATAAATAATTTAAACGGATGATATAAAAATTCAAAATTTTAAAAATTTGTTAGTTATATTATTTGATTATTTTTCATATTTTTTTGAAATGTTTGAAAAAAGGCTTGCTCATGACACGTGGACGTCACATCATCACTGACTTGTGGCCCCGGGTCATTAGAGCAACTCCAGCCGCCCTCGAGAGCCCCCCAACACCCCCTTTTTGATGCCGACGGCCCATTTTCCTCCTAGTCGCCCCACAGCGCCCCCCAAGGCCTCGTTTTTTTGCCGGATTTGGGCCAAATTTTATCCGGCGTCCCAGGCCGAACCCAACGCGCCGGGTTCCGCCTGGGGGCACCGGCGAAAGGGAAAAGCCGCGCGGGCCAGCCCTGTCGGTGAGAGAACGCACATACCCCACCAAAGATTCGCCCCATTCCTGGTCTCCCTCCCCACCCCCCTCCCCGCCGTCGGCACCAGCTCCTCCCTTCCGCCGCGAACGCGCCGCCAGAATAGGCCACCAACCACCGCGACGGCACGCCCTACCGAATCCCCCCACCCCCATCCGCCGCTGCTCGAGTTTTCGAGGTGAATCGCCGTCGCGATCAAGCTTCGCGCCCACCCTGCCCGCGAGGTGTTCGACGTTTTGCCTGATATGGACTCCGACGACGAGGAGATGCTCGCCGCTCTGATAGAAGAGGAAGCCGACGACACCGATGCCGACGACGAAGAGCAGTTGCAGATGCTTGCCTGTCTTGAGGCCGTCGGCTTCCTCTTCCATCACAGCGGCGAGCATCTCCTCGTACTTGAGGCAGTGGCTTCGTATGATACCTAGATTTGGCATTCCTTCTTTGGAATGCCAGGATCTAACAACGACATCAACGTCCTGCAGTGCTCCAATGTCTTCGCCAAGCTTGTTGAAGGTAATGCTCCTCCGGTGAACTTCGAGATCAATGGGCACCATTACAACAAGGGATACTACCTGGCAGATGGAATCTATCCAAAATGGTCCACATTTGTGAAGACTATCTCAAACCCTGTGCCGAAGACGGCTCAAGCCTGGTATGCCAAGTGCCAGGAGGCTTGCAGGAAGGATGTCGAACGGGCATTTGGTGGGCTGCAAGCTCGATTTTCTGTTGTCCGGTATCCCGCTATGACCTGGTCGAAAGATCAGATGTGGGAGGTGATGAATTGTTGTGTGATCTTGCTCAACATGATCATTGAGAGCGAGCGGAAGAATCCAGTGGATGAGAAGAAGAAGAAGGTGCCATACTTCAGACAGGGTCCTCTCGTGAGCGAGGATCCGGAGGAGAGCTGGCGTCTTCCTGTACCGGCATCATGGACTCCCTTAGGCCGAGTTTTTCCGCCGGAGGCCCCCCAAGCGGGCCGAAAAAACGCCGGCAATTCGGGGGGGGGGGGGGGGGGGGGGGGGGGGGGCAATGGCTGGAGTAGCTCTGAGATTTGTTGTTACGCAGTTTAATCTCAGATTTAAATCTGTGTGCAACGACATTATGCATATTGTTGGTGGTTTGTGTAAAAAAAAACAGCTAAGGTGAGTAGTGTATGTAACAGAGACCGCCGCCAGCCGTCCGGCCCGCCCCAACAAAAGTATTCTCAGGCGTGCCCCCAATCTGTTTGGACTCGAGTCATGAATCGACGCTCACGCCGCAGAGGCAAGCGCGGCCGCACGAGCCCGGAGCCCCCGGCGAAGCGCCGCCGCGGCCCGCTGGAGTCAGAGTCCGGCGAGCTGGAGGCCGCTCCTGTTCCGGTACCGGCGCCGGCCGCGGCTTCGCAGCCGTCCTTAGTGATGGTCGCTGGGCTGCCGCCCGGGTGCGGAGTGATAGAGCTCAAGTCGCGGCTGGAGGCGTACGGCCCCATCGCGCGCACACGCATAGACGCCGCCTCAGCCACAGGGCACGTCACCTTCCGCTCCGCTGCCGCCGCCATGGCCGCCATTGCCGCTTCCCTCGACCCCGAGTGCGGCATCACCATCGGATCCAAGAAGGTAAAGAGATCTGTTTACAGAAGCACGATGTTCGATTCGGTAGCAAAGGGGTAGCAAGGGGGAGCCAAATTTTTGCTGAATTCGGCGCTAAACAACATCTAGCGAAACAAATGTGGTGAAGGCTTTAGCTTTCCTTACCAGGTTTACTTGTTGTAGCAAAACAGCTAGATTTGAAGGTAAAGCTGCAAAACTACCATATTTAATGGCAAAGATGCAAGCAAGCTATTTGGTGCATTAAAGAACCTAGTTCAGATTAGGCAGTGGTATTTCGTTTCCCCCTTGTAGGTTCATATTATGTTGGTGGGTTTTAGCTCAGTTTAGGCATGTGAAACGCTATTCTGGTTATTTATCTTTATTACTCGTATCGTAGTTGCATTTTCTTTCAAACATTCTAGATTTTCTGTATCTACATATACTTGTTGAGCTCTGCACAGTGAGAGTGGCACTCTGATATCTGATCGTGTAAACATAACAAAAATCTGATGAAATGTCTACACTTGTAAAACTCCATGAAGACTAAGCAAATCCAATATGTTATCAAACCACATGAGATCAAGGATTGCATTCTGTTGGTCTTGGCTTCCTCCACTCAGACTGTTGCAAACTTTGTTGACCCAATTCGTGTCAAGCATCTTTAATCGTACTTGCGCTTTGTTTGCTAACTTTTGGTACTTAATTGTTGTTTTATTTTTGTTGGATACAGGTTTTAGTTGTACAAGCAAGCGAGGCGCCAAATGACCAGAAAAACATAGTTCAATCTGACCCAGCAGATGCAACGAAGAATGGTGCAGGTGATGCTTCAGCCATCTTCTCCAGATTAGGTCCAAAAGCGATCCATAAAGCGCGAGAAATAGTCGCTTATGATGATCTCTTCTGATAGGCAGCTTTCCTCTAGGTTAAGGAGGAACAACTTGGTCTTGTACAATACTAGGATACTTAGTCGTGTAACTGTAATCTATGGGTAGGTCTCGTAGTGCTGCGCCACATCAGCAACTATTTCCTTTCTTCAGTATGTGCTATGTGAGGATTTCTCATTGATACAATTACCTAGTACAACGTGTCTTGCTTGTGCAAATAATCTATTTTACATAATTACGTTTGTACTCTAAACAAAGTGCTGCAAGCCGCTGTAAGCAAAAAGGAAAACACAAGCAACCCTCTGGTGAAGCTTTCTTCATCAACTGTTGTACCGCTCTATAGCAAAGGAATCCACTTGACCACTACAGGTAACAACTACTATATTCTGAGCCAGTGGCGCAACGTCAACTCAACGTTGAACTCTGTTTACATGCAACCTCTGAACCCGAAACCCTCTGATTGGCCAGCATAAAGTAGCAAAATTTTGCTTGTAACTCGTCGTCGCGAAGACGGAAAACAGTTGAACTTAAAGCGCACATCAATGTGTCTTCCCTATAAATTATGGAAGAACGATTCTCTACGCACGTTTAACCTATTGTTTACACATTACAATATCTGTGAAATGAGCTTTACCAGGTTTCACTCTCAGTGTCAAGATTCTTTCTACAGCACAATGTCTTTGGACCCTGCCGCTCATATGGATCATCTCACAGTACTACCTCATCTTGGTGATTGTCAAGTGCTTCATCAACTTCATTCTGTTGGTAAAGCATTTACCTGACCTTTTTCATTAAGCAATATGGTGGCTCAGAACACATTGCAGCTGAACTGGACAGTTATGCTCTATTCTTGAAGCTTTCTCGTCTTCCTTTTTGGGGTATCACTCAGCATGTCTGACTAATGTTGCTACAAATTTCAAATAGAGTAAAAAGAGGTAAGGAGAATCTCAAGTAGTAAAGTGCATGCTGGTAAGATACAAGAAGAAATAAATTCTAGGTCACCACAGGTCGTATAAGATATAGCCAAATTGCACCGTTTGTTGAGCAAGGAAAACAGTCTTGTAAGAATATCTGGCTGGCTGACATTCATTGGATGGTGTCAATATGACTGGCTGGTTCCCGACAGAAGTACTTGGTCTTCTTCACAGATTGATTGTTCAAAGAAGCAGATATCCTTGTAACATTATCTGATTGGTTGACAAAGATCTAATTCTGTTTGCGTGGACATGCACTGACACTAGTCAGCTTCTATTCCTAGTTGTTTCATATACTTCTATATTTGGCACGCCCATAATGACCATGCATCCAAGTCTACGATATTTGGTTCTGACAATTAAAAAATATATACACTAAGATTAGTTATGCTTTGGGTGAACAATTTGGTCGCACCAATATTGAAGCTAGCTGGTCAAAGTTTAACCGTGATTCTTCCCTAACACATAAAAGATGCAGTATCCATGTGGTTTGTAGCTATTTAAAAAAAAACTTGCAGTACATATGCTTTTCCGTTGCGCTTCTGATTGATTTGGCAATAAATTGTCTCCAGATTATTAAGTTACATAAAGCTAGTTGGGGGATAACTGATAAAAGGGAGCTTTATCTTCTGACCTTTATGATAAAAAAGAGGAACTTACAACCCCTCTGAAGGCCTGGTTTGACTCTCTAGATTAGCCCTGCTCTATCTCTCGCTACCCCTTTTTGTACATTCTTCCAGACTCTCTATATTAACCCCGTATTAGCCATGTTGACAACAGTGCCATGTCATGGGTGAGTCACCAACCCGAAAATGGCCCTTTGGCGGTTTGGCCACACCATTCGTTGTGGTGTCACAAATAACAGTAACATGCCACAACCAAAGAAATGGCCACCAGTGTCAAATTTGTAAACAATTAGGTGAGGTTTATTCATAAACAGTTAGCAGAAGATCACGAGCTAGCAAATTTTGGTTGTTCCAAACAAAGTTGTAGCTTCTCAAAATGTCCCCTCAGGTTGTGTTTTTACATGTCTATAATCAGCATCAGTGTTCCAACATGGCATCAAACTGTTGCAACTTCTAGCAGTCAGCAGATGGGAACTATTGCCACCTTGTTGACATCTTCATACCTTGTTAGGTTACGAGGCTCAGGAACAGCATGTCATGGTGCAAAGGTACTAATGCACTAAGGTTACTAAGACAAAATGTATGCGCTTCATCGAATGAACGCAATGAGAATAAAAAAACACAGGAATAGAAGGTTTTATCCACTAGTAGCGGTATTTGATAATAGGAACAAGGATAGAGATTAACCAGTCTTGTTCCTTGCAATTCAATATCCCTGCAGAAGCGGACTGACAAACATTGAGAAGGAGTAGCTGGAGGAAAATCTTCAGCTGGCATTGCAAACAGGCGGGTCATTTTATCAAATTCGTCCAAGGTGAGATATGAACTAGCTTCTTGCAATCTTTCCGGTTCCATTATTGGCATTGTGTGGTCATCAAGTAGAAAAGAATCTTTGTCATGTGCACTCTGCAAGGAAAATTTTCAAGAAATGTGTGAGACTATGCATTCACTAAGAATGGATTTAGGTTAATCAACCAAAATTACCTCTAAGCAACTTATATCTGCACCACGACTGAATGTCATCTCTATACGGAACCTCTTTGGATCTTCCAAAGGAACCTGCAATAGTTGTGCCATTGAAAAAAAAACAGCACTCCATGTTAAATATGTCTGTGGGTCCTAGTTGTTCCAAAATTTCAGTTAAGAACTCTAAGGTAGCATAAGCTTCAAAAGCTATGTACAGAATCAGCACTATTATTCATTTACACAATTACCATAGAATGTACTATCTTTTTATCATTTTTTTGGTTGCGTACCACGTATACCACGTGGTATAGAATGTACTATCTGGGAAGCATTACGAGCATATGTATTCGTATGCACCTGATCTAGTTGGTTGCATGCTGTGCTCCATTATTGCAATTATATTGGTGCAGCAAGATTGTTTAGGGATGCAGCGTCATCACTGAAACTATACGACTAGACTGTTAATGTCATTATCTTCCTATCATTGTTCTAGGGAATTTTCAGGGTTACATTGACAGAAACAGATACCTAATATTCCCCCAAAATCACTTAAACAAAATCTGAACTGATGTAGAAGATTTATTGGCATTTCAGTTGGTCACGCTTTCTTTTTTTTCTTGGCATTATGATGGCAAGTTGAGTTTCATAACTTGTTTAGAGACGGAAACTATGTTAGCTATTTCCTGATAGGTTTTCACAGTTTTTCGATCAATTGGGTAGCAATTATATTGCCTCAGGTAGCATGCAAGAAATCAGATGTATTTACAGAACCTAATAAAACATTTTTTTCTAAAACCAGAGCGATAGAGAGGAATAGTTTTATTGATTTGGTTTTCGTTGGTGAAGTTAGCAACCAACACTACCATCAGTAAAAGGATCCAAAATAATGGCTAAGAATTATTTTTTATACCTCTGTATTCTCGAACATGCGCAACACAATGTAACTCATGTAGTCAAGTTCCTTTGTTTTAAATAAACCATCTAAAGATTTTTTGCATATGAGACTCTCTTCTCCATTTAGAGACTCGTCCAAGTAGCAGTATCGAAGTACATTCATTAGAGAATGTATATGTGATTCCTGTCAAGAAAAGAAAATTCTTCAGACATGTTTACGAGGGAGAAGAAAAAATTAACAGGGAATTTACTCCAGGATTCCCGTAGCTTTTTGATAGAGTGAAAAATGAGATGGTTAATATTTTAGAAATTGCTCTATGATGTTAGCATAACACGAGGAAGCAAAAATCAACAAACATTCTTGCACAAAAGAATTAAAAGTTATAGATCATCTTTATACCGATGTAAAATAGAGCCTTGTTCGAACACGTCTTTCCGGTTCCACCACATTTGCATATCTGCAGTAAGATTATTTGCATAACTGTTTGTATCATTCAAAAGTCAAAACGGCTGGAATTAGTAGGATGCTTACTTTGGATCTAAGCAGTATTTAGTTTCTTTATGGGAATCTAGATCAACCGACTCCTGGTCTGTGCTAGATCTTTCAAAACCCTCTTTCCTAACACTATCATAGTAACACCTGTCCTTTTGTTTTGTAGAAGATACTATTTTTGGATCATGACATGTGATAGATTCGGCAGCAATAGTGACAATCTCTCGTCTGGTGTTGTGCAGGTCAATCAGAATCTTGCCTAGTAAACGGCGTGCTATCTGCAGAAAAGGACAGAAGAAATAGTTTGTGATGATTTCGACCAGAAATAAAGGGAAAAAAACCTAGCCTTGGTTGGTAGAATGACTGCATATTATCCACAAGTTATCAATCTCTTACTTTCAGCATCCTTCCTATCTAAATATCTTCATCTTCTCACTTAAAATAAATACTGCATAACGAACAATTACACAAGATACAACACATAGAACAAACCCAAGTTACAAGTTAATTCACGGACAGTACCTTTGAACCTATTTTGAGTTTCTGTTTTGGATTTATCCCGTACTCGTTTGGAATGACACCATCAGCTAGCAACTGAGTGGAATGGCAACATAACAAAATAATTAGAAAAACAGGGAAGAAAATAGGTCAAGATATAGCAGTGGAATGAGGAAGCGTCAAAGTCACGAGCACATTTCTTAAAACTAGACTTACTTTTGTCAAACTACCAAGGAAATGCACTTCTAATATTTGTTTCATAAAATCACTATTTACATTGTTTGCCAAAGCCTGAAAACTTCTTGGACGCAGACCCCGTGATCCCGCTGAGCCTGGACAACTCCAGTATCAACTATGGCAGCCACACCACGGCCATGGACAGAACCATAGTGCTGGAGATGGTTCCGCACCGCTGCAGCTTTCTGTAGCACCTATGGCTGTGTCCCAATGTAAAAACATCACCCCGAACTTATCACTTGGGACCTCCCTCACGAACCAATACCCTCATCACTATGACTTATTGGGCTCCACTACACTTTAATCTTCTTTTGTATTGATAAGTTGATTGAGTAAACAGATCGTCAACTATCAGCATAATTTGGTGTAGTCATTGAAATGTGCCACAGGGTGGTACAATAAGACTTCAAGAAAAAACATTCCCATCGCAGTTAGCGAAACCAGCTAGTCTGTGTCCTTTTTTTGAGACAATATCCGATGGGTATCATTTAGATTCCGAGTATTATAAAAGAATGTGTTGTGTGCAAGCCTGGCCCCTAATTTGGTTAGAATCAGTGTTTTGCATTGGCCATAAATAAAGCTGCAGCTCTGAATAAATTCTAAAACTCCCTGTTGTTGGTTTCGCAAATACTTCATCTTGAAACGTTAACCGACGAATAGCGGGTATCGCATCAATTCTAACATATTTTGAGGATAAGAAACATGATCGTTTTACCTTAGATACTTTGAAGAGATCATGCAAACCATTGAGGCTAAGATGTGAGTTATGCAGGAGGTCATACCTGGCAATACAATATTATTAGAAAAAATGACACATCAGCATAAGGATGAAGATGATGTGCAGAAATGAAGAACTGCCAGCTTCTGAGAAGCATCATGCAATTTTTCAGATGTGCAGGAATCTTCAAATATAAGAAAGAAAAAACAAAGGGGGAAACATGCATGCAGGTGCAGACAGGTATCGGAAAGCAAACAGTAAAAAAAGGGCAGCAAAACAGTGTTAGTAGGGTGAATTCTGTTTCTTTACTTTTCTCTTAGCAATACCTCCATTTGAACTTCAATGCGATCCACCAGTGCAGCATATATTTTAGATGATGAGTGCAGCATACATATATAATACCAATAGAGGCTAAAAAGACTTGCATGTAAGCTTTGATCATCTTTGGGACTGTGACAGTCAGTATGAGAATCAGAAATTTGTTGTTTTATGACCCTTCAGCGAACTTAATCTTGTACCAAATGATTTCGACAGCAGGCAGTTAACCCACTATTCTTGTTAATTTCCATACTCAACAATAGACAGTGCGACAAAAAAGATAATTAAGTTGTAAGGGACCAAAAAGCTGCTGGCTATGGCTTTCCTTACACTTTCATTTGATCTTTAGCATAAAATAAAGGTGTCAGCTGTTTGCAAAATTTGGTTGGAAGAGGAACAGTGGAAATTATGTTACAGCTAGTTTTCAGAAAAGATGAGTACTGTTACTACCTTGCAAGCTCTCTCTGTGAGTGGCTCTGGGGACGATAATTTGCAGGGATCTTACGGAAGAGTATGATACAACACAAAGAGAAATCCAAACAGAACTAATAATCTGATGGGTATACCGTTACCTACTTGCAAGAGTCATATATACCAGGAATCTGCGTAGTGTCAAAGCGCCTGCATTGTAATGGGATTTTGACAATGGTCAGACTAGGCTGCATTTCCTTCAAAGAAGTTCTAAGAAGGCAAGCAGTCGTCAAGAATGTTAAAGCTGGGAACATACTTTTTCCTTCCGTTGTACAGATCCCTCTCGAGTTTCTTCCAACGGGCAAACATCAAAAGGAAGCTTTCGCTGCCACAAGGCAATCCAGCAGCCATGTGGTCCATGTCAGTTGCTGTTCTCCATAGTGCCTTTGCTTGATCATAGGGTTTGTTAGGTGAGTCACTATCTGTTGCAACCTCCTCATTTTCATCATCAGAAAGCAGCTTCACTTGTGCAGTTATCTCTTTTGTTAATTTAGCCTGCTCAGACAAGGACAACCTAGTTACCATCAGTATGATGGACGTACTTTAAGTAATATGTCTCTCCCTCCCTGCCTCCCTCACTCGCATTGTCCATGGATGGTTGAATGGCCAATCACAATGCTAGTGAACACAAGGGTCCAAAGAATGTTGAATATTTTGATGGATGTTTGTGGCGTAGAGAGAAGAAATGAGGTAGTTTTGGCATGCTCTGGATCATCACGGTCGACTTGCTGATGATGCACGAGGAAGATAGAGATGAAGCACATTTGTGGGAACCTGTTGGTAATATCGTTGCCGAATGGCAAAACCCAAGATTGCAGCTACTTTTCAGGATAACATGCACCGGTTTAGAGAAGAGGGTGCCCAAAGCCCAGTATGGAGTCAAGGGTTGGTTCCTGACTCAAGCAAGAGTTTTTATTTCGAAGGGATAGGGGTCAACTCAACAAGGTCAGCATATATAGTAATGATTTGCACAGAACCATAAAGTGTTAATATACAGTATAAATCTAGAATTAAGGGAAATAAGAGAAGGTATCTAATGCATTTACCAAATCTGTTAGAAGCTGAGCGGCATTTGTAGACACTCCAGCTCCATCAACCATCCATGGAAACGCAGGTTCACTACCATTTGCAACTTTCGGAGAGATGATAATATCATGCAACCAAGCCTGCAGGGTACAGGTATTTAAGAAATACTGGACCAAATCTCAACACAGAATGTCATTTATGAGCAAAATATATCCAAGATCATAGTGATAGTTTCACTGGCTTATCTTTGTTCATGTGAATATCTTTTCAAAATTTGTTCCATTTCTTTCTCCAACAATCTAGTTCTTTCAGTTTTGAAGATCATGTTATACTTACAATTTCCTTTCTAACTTGGGTACTATGACTATTGTATAGTCTGAGACGCAAATCATGGTTATTTTGGTTCCCTTGGCAAGCCATTTTGAAGGTTCAAACTAGTATTTATGGTATTGGTATCTGAGGGACACCTTTGCTTCATTTATCTCAAGAATACCATCCTGAAGTCCATCAAGCATAGATGAGTCCTTACTGACAAGTGAAACCTGGAGAGCAAAATCCAGTGAAGTTAGGTTTTGCTTTGCTTCAACAGGCATCTATTATTGAAGAGGAACAGACCAGGATTGGTGTTAACTCCCCCTCCAAATCAAGAAGACCTTTTGCAAAAGCTGCAGCAGACATCTATAATAAAACAATCAGCAAATATGTAAGCAATCATTCCAAAATTACAGTTGGATTCAAAGGAACAACCTTATCAGTCTACTTATAAGGATCTCGACTAACAGGCACTAGCACCCGTGACATTTTTAGAAGAAACTACTATGAGTACACCCCACAGAGGTCAAGGCTCAAACCGGAGAGGGCTGAGCACCATACAACCACTTCAACTCAATTACTTCTGTTGGAATATGCAAGACTATTTTACGTCATGTCACAGAGGCCACAAATACACTAAAACAAACCAATAGGGACTTACTAAAAGTGGAACTAGAACCAAAACCGCAAGAAGAGATACTACCATTTACCTGGACACGACCTTCATCTGAACTGTATATTTTCAGATCATGCCTATATGTACTGTGCAGGCGAAGCAATCCTGGTCCTTCACCTAAATGTACCAAAGTTGCACAAATTAATACAACTGCCAAAGGCATTGCTTATTTGTGCTTTTTGATGGTAAACAACCACTTGGAGTTGTTTTACTGATGTCTGAACAGAAATAATAATCAAAGTAAAAAAGGAAAACAAAAAAAGGACATAAGGTACTGAAAATCAAGAATGGAAAAAAGGACGTAAGGCCTGAGCATTGGGCACTTGCTTTTAGCCACCTTTTGTTTAGGCTTTCCTGTGGGCTTCTTTCCTCATTAAGAAAAGCCCTTCATGGTCTTGTATATGAATACGACTATGCTTTTCTGTTTAATGTTAAGATGTGCAAAGCTTTTGCACATTCTCTAAAATTAAGAATGGAAAGGGCAGTGTTTTGAAGACATGATATCGAAAAAACATCAACAAACAATCTCCACTACTGTAAACCAACTGAACTGAGCAGACTGAACCTAACAAGACCATAACTACTTAAATTTAAGCACAGATTATTTCGGTTCAGTTAGTTCTTGATCACCAATTGGTAGCCAAAGGCGCACACTGAAGCAGTAACAGTAATATAAATTGTTCTAGTGAAGATGGGTTGAGAGTAATAGATATGGAAAATGTTTAGTTACTCAGTTCAAACATGCATCTCGGTTAAGGCCAAATATCTCTTTGGCAACCAACATAGTGATGTTGCACGTAGACAATTCATGTAGCAAATCTGCAAATGGACCAAAGTTTATGAACGCATACTTGGATACATATTATTTCTGAAATATCTTCCCAACTCTTCTGCCTGCACAGTTAAAAAGGCATATGAAAACTCCCTGGCAAGAATTTACATAAATGAACCAACAGGTAATTAGACATGTTAAGTTTTAGAGACAACTACTATATTTATAACTAGAAATTTACGCAAAAAAATTTGCCAATATAAATACTATAGTTATAAAATATTAAGCCGAATTACACTGAGATGTGAATTCATTGAGTTAACCCTAAATAGAGTAAGAATCAACCAATTAATGCATAACATCATTAACACCCAAGAAAATACAAGATGACAATTGACAGATAACATCTTAGGGGTCGTTTGGATCCCATCATTTTAGAGGAATTCATTTCAGATTCCATGCCCAACGTGTTTGGCTGTCATGAAATTGGAATGTCATTTCAGTTGGAATTCCAGAGAATGCCTTTAATATGTTAAGTCAATTCCTGTTCCTAACCCTGTCATTTCTCTGGAATTCATTTCATTTCATTTCATTTTTGCCAAATGAAATGACGGGTGCCAAACGACCCCTTAGAGTTGTATTGGCAAGGTGCCCATTGTATTCATCAAATAGTGACTTAAGCAAATAACAGAAACTTGAACATGTGAATTAATGTCAACCTGCTTTCTTCCTGCATGGGTTAAAACACCACCATACTTAAGAATCATGCGGGCTTCGATTGGAATTTCCTCCTCCCCCTCTCCACTACTTTTAGGAATGCAGACCCAGTTTGATGGTTTTAGCTGTACTTTCCTATAAATACCTGAAAAATGTCCACCCTGAAAGTCACAGCGAACTAGTATGAATGGAAGCAAAAATTATTGCATTCTGCAAAGAAAAATAATACCCAATGGAAAGGACAGAAAAAATGTGCATAATACATGTAATAAACAAAATATATGTACATGTATTGTCTATAGCTCTATCATATCCCTATATACTTCAACACAAGTGCATTTCAGGACGAGAAATATGAATGAAGAACATTTGCTCAGTAGAACTCATGTACTGCTGGAGAAGGTTGAGAAATCAACATATACTCCAAACATGGGCCAAGGTGGTCCAGCAGTGTGTACACTTTCTCATAAAGCAGATTAGTTTGCACTATGACTTATGCTTGTGTTGAAGGTCAGCAAGGTATACAAAACAATGCCATCTAAAACATTATCGAGACCAGGCCCCATATATACTTGATCAACCATGTTACCTCTTCGAGAACTGCTCTAACTTGACGTAGCTTCTCTGCATGCTCAACTTCAGCATCACTATCACTTTCACGGCCAGATCTGAAGTTCATATCAATTTTCTCATCTTTATTGAGGATGCACAAGACATAATATTAAAGAATACGATTTATGTTCAAACATGAGAGCAATAATAAGGTAGTAGCAGTATTGCGGTCAGATGCTGAGAAACCTTCTTAAGGTGCGGGCCCTGCTTGTGATTGTGATGACTTTTTTGGAAGCACTTTTGACGTGATATTATCTGTAAGTGGTTTTTGTGAAATACGGCAACTATTATCAATGGCACAATGCAAAATAACATAACAATCGCAATTCTTGTACAAAGTTTGATGATGATGCGGTACAGAGGATCTTAACAAGTACCGTACATGCATTTCCACATAACTAATAATATTGAGCACCAACTGGACGAAAAGCAGTAAGAATAGGAACATGTTAAGAATAGATATGTAGTAGGGTATAGTGATAACTTAAATCTCCATAAACCATACAAGTAGAGCACTCTTGAGGTTCCAGAAAGTCACCTAGCACGCGGTACAAGGATTCTTGTTGCATCTAACAGATCTTGCAGCTGCAAGGCACTCTTAAGCTTTGCCTGCACAATTATAACAACAGAAAATTTGTCAAGCAACAGAAATATGAAGGCTTTGAGAAAACCCAAATAAAATCAAAGTAGTTTTCACACCTCCGCGTGGGCCTTTCCGCCATTGTATTTCAGCATCAATTTTAGAAGCTTTTCTTGAGTTACTTTCAGCTTGACCTTCTGCTTTGGTGTGCGATCCCCACTTGCATAATTTGCAGTATAAGAGAGAAGTTTGATGGTTACAGATTTTGAGATTCTTAATGACTATCCTTACTGGCGTATAACAGCTATAACACATCGCAACTCTTCCGATTGCGTAGGTAGGCCCACAGTTTTCCTTTCTCGACCTCTTACAACATCTGGTGGTTGCGCTGGCTCACTGATTTTCCATGGAAGATTAGCAGGAATGGTAGATGAAATATGTGGAGCTTTCTCATCAAGAAACATTTTCCTCAGAATGCATGCAGCATCATCATAATACCTGACGTTATGAGATAAATTAGACATGCTAAGGACTTCTGGTCATACTAATGAATGAAAAAGTTACAGACAACTTACTTGTATGAGCTTTTCACAAAACTCCAGCCATTCACGTCACATACATAAGATCTTGCCTCCCCCAGGTCACACCTTAGAAGATCAAAGCCACATACCTACAGAAAAAGGGACAAGTAACATGGAGATGCTAAGTAAGAGTACCGGGAAATTAGATAGCTTGGAGCTCGAACTCTGCTCATTTAGAGATAGTCTCAAGCAACGACGAACATAGTTTCTATTCTAGATCTTCCAAATAACTAATTAATTTCAACCATAAAGTGTAACTGCACTACTCAACGAATCACTCATGTTCTGTGGATATTCTATGACCATGTGCAACAGCAAGGTATGTGCAAAAAAGAGCAAATAACTAGTTAACCTGCACCATCTTGGATTTTACTGTTTTACAAAAGCAAGGTCAACTGCTGAAACAAGCTATTTATAGAAACAGGTTTGGCCTACATCCTACCCCCTTGTAGCCAGTTCAAGATTGACCTTGAGTGGTACTAAATTTAAACCGAGGTACACCTGCTTGAGGTGAACATGTTTCCATATCACAATCAGTGGATGCATGTCAGAACAATGTTTGATATTTTAGACTGATGGAACAAAGATAATCTCTTAAACTAAGTCTATTCCTAGTTTTTGACTGAGTTATGGTCATCCAGAAAACATTTCTCTGACCATCACGTAATCAACTGACCTCTGCAATCAATTAACAACTAACAAATCCTACTCGTATGTTTGAGAAGACTAGAAAATGATTTCAACAATTGTATCCACTTCTCCATGGTACCCAACAGCCCATAAGTTCAAGCATTGCACACTTCCATCATAGTAGAAATTGGAAAAGTCACATGCTCGAATAAAAAATAAAAAATTATAGCTAGAAAACTTTTGAATATACCGCTTGTCTGAAGGCTTGGCAAACATTCCATGCAATTTGCTTCTCAGTGGGGGTCAGTAAAACAGGATAACGTACCTTCAGGCAAGATACCAAATACATGAAATGCTGTTACACTAAGACAAAACATTAAATAACATACAAAAAACACTGAAGACTGCATGATAGAATAAGGTGAATCCTACCTCCTTTCCATCAGAGTTCCTCATGACAACCCCATCTACAACTGGTGATTTACGAGCTTCAGCGTGTGCGTATCCTGGCCCAATTGTATAAACCTACCAAAAAAAAACTACCTCATGTTCACCATTTTCAGTCAACGAAAGTGAGAGTGTTGTCATGTTTGATGCACTAGCCAACTATCCCGAAAAGTCCGAACTGATGGAAAGGGCTAGTAAAATCCTCATATACTCTAACATCCCCTCTCACGTATATAATTGGACACAAAGGGGGCTACAAGCACATTTTTTAATAAATAGCGGAAACCAGGACTCGAACTCGAGACCTTGGGCTATGATACCATGTCATGGCTCTGATACCATGTCATGTTTGATGCACTAGTCAACTATCCCAAAAATCCGAACTGATAGAAAGGGCTAGTAAAATCCTCATATACTCTAAGAAGTGTATCTAACTATTTATTACTGAACTTTGTATCCATACTTCCATAAAACTAAAAAAAGTCTTAAGAAAATGGAAGCCAACAATTAACGACATACAACTACATCAATACAAATCCTAAAAATCAGCGAAAAAGAGGACACATGATGGCAGGTTGGCAAACACAATATAAGCCAAAGCCAGTCCCTTGTAACCCCTACATCAGATGCTACCAAGAGATCGTCCACAAGCAACACCAACTTTGTAGCGATGAGGTGTAGAGGAGCCTAGTCTTCACTTGACGCCTCTAATGAGGAATTTTACTCGCATGGTCGTTGCTGGATTCGACCAATGAGGCCAAGTCTTGAATTTTCATCTTGGCAGCATGCATAAGTGCCCCACAATGCCTCTAGGATACAGAATGGCGTCGTCGCTGGGTTCGGATAGCTAGACTGAAAGGAAACCAACCTCCCTCAGTGGGTTTTGGTGTTGGTAACAAATGATTACGGAGCTAATTATGCTTATAAGGTTTATCAACAGGTTTTGAGCCCCGTGGAATGGAAACATCAATTAGAGGAGACTCCAAGTGGAAAAAGGTAACAGATCGCAAAAGCTTCAAATTTATGCATCTTTCATGTACTTTGAGTCGTAAGAAATCCGCACTATTAAGAGGGGCTAAAGCTTTGGAATATCGTGGGAATCAATTTTGCCTACCTTTACATATCCAGGAAAATCCCATTGCCAAGAAACTCTAAAGCCTCATACTGCAAACCTAGGAAGCTGCCCATCTGTCCGTCCTCACCCAAACCCTAGCCCAAACGTCTTGATGAGGATCCGGACGGGTCAGTAATCCCTCTTCCGCAAATGACTCAAGGCTCGTACACTCTCTCCTACACCACTGTTGACCGTCCAAATCTTGATTCCTCCCATTTCCCCCAACCAAACATGTAAATCTTTGAGGGAAATGAAAGAAAGATCTAGATCTACAATTCCACTAAGCCAAATTGGATTCCCTCTTGAGTTTATTGCGTTGTTTGTTACTCTTGGGTTTGTTAGAAAACCCTAGGTGGCTAGGGTCGCTGGAAGCCTTGTGAATTTTCTCCCAAAAAGTTTGTGAAGGTTGGAGGACACCTCAACTTCTTCAAATATTGAATTGAGAAAGTAGTTTGTTTCGCTTGCTCAAGGGAGAAGAAGGCTAGATCTAAGGAGATTAGACCCCCCTACCCCCCCCCCCCCCCCAAGGAACTTTGAACTTGGGATAAATCTTGTATCTTCCTCTTCACTTCGGTTACTTCTATCCTTTTTTTTTTGCTTTGCTTAGTGAATAATCTGTAACTTGGTTACTTGTGTATCTTGTTGCTAGTGTTATCTTTTTGGCATATAGGATTGTATCACCTAGTTGCATATTAGAGAAAGTTTATACTCCACAATTTCCTAAAATCAACGAAAAAAGATAACAAAAAAAGTCTCCTATCCCCCCCCCCCCTCTAGTCAACCATCCTTGATCCTTCAATTGGTAACTCTTTATTCGGGCTTTCCCGTCTAAAGAGTAAGGATGAGAGCAAGGATGTGAGACGATGTCAATAAGACTCCTTTGGATGAGGCCGATAAGAAGGCTCTCTTTGATGAGTTCTTAGAGACATTGGGGGAAAAAGACTTTGAAGCTATAAGAAAGGATTCCACTTTCCATGTTGAGATCCGCGACAACTTGTCGTGTCGTGGCTCATGACTCTATCTTCCCCCAACACCTTTCATATTCACAATACCGACCATGCACCTACTCTTGATGGCACAAACTACGAACATTCAAAAATGTCTATGAGGTCTCACCTTAAAAGTACTCACCTTCTTTGGAAATTGTAGAAAAAGGTTTCAAGCTCAAAGATGAGAAGGACCTCAACAACCAAGAACAACGAGATGGCCAACTCAATGCTCAAGCATTTGATATGCTTCAAAAGGCCATGTCGCAAGGGATCGTCCCGTTGATTGTGTTACAGTATATGTGGATTACACTAGCCTTTCCATCAGTTCGGACTTTTGGGATAGTTGGCTAGTGCATAAAACATGTCATGGTATCAGAGCCTGAGGTCTAGAGTTCGAGTCCTGGCATGCGCAATTTATTAAAAATTGCTGGTAGCCCCCTTGTGTCCAAGTATGAGCCTGTCTTGCGCCATACCTCTGAGACTTGCGCACCGTCGCTTTCTTCCGGTTGCACGTGTTGGCCTCTCCCTCCCCGAGTCACACGTGATAGGGGGTGTTACAGTATATGTGGATTACACTAGCCTTTCCATCAGTTCGGACTTTTGGTATAGTTGGCTAGTGCATGAAACATGACAGATTGCACATGCACCCGCACAAAAGAAATTTGGGATGCACTTCAAGTCATGCATGAAGGCAATAGACGCATCAAGCGATTCAACTGAGCTTTGTTGAGAAGAAAATTCGGCGGCTTCGTTTGTGAAGATGATGAGACTCCTCAAGCCGTGTACCCAAGACTCAACAAGATTGTAGTTGCATTGAAGGATATGTTCTAGCCATGTTTGTCACCCACAACAAGATCAATACGGTCAAGGAGACCAAAGCCTTGGCTAAATCAAACAAGATGGACAATCTTGCTCTCAAGGCTAAGTAGTGGTGCCTCTCTCGGGACCGACCAAGTCCCACCATCTACTTGCCACCTCTTAGGCATCAAGAGTGGATGGTTGCGTAGACAAGGGAAGTTCAGCTGGAGCTGTCTGTCTTCGGAGGTGTCTGGCGTCGGTCGAGACGCGGCGATGTCGATCAGTTTAGGACAGGCTCTCTTGTTCTGTAGCTCGGATGTCGGTGGTGTCCTCGGGCTAGCCGAGTGTGGAGTGCGTACTACGCTCTTTGTTCGCTGCGAGCTGTAGTCGTTATACTCTACTGGGTTGTGTTGTATGGGTGGTGTGTGCTCTTTCTTGAGCATGTAAATCTGTTCCTTTTCTATCAATGCATCGAAACGCAAAGCTTTTGCGTTTTCGCAAAAAAAAGGCTAAGTAGTGGTCCAAGCAAGTGACAGGGAAGAAGAAATGTTTTTATGATGGCCTGTCCGATCAATTCTATGAGTTGGCCCTTTTGACAAAGAGGTTCAAGCATGGGCGGAGCCAGGTAGGTTCTTGGGTGTACAATTGTACACCCATTATTTTAGAGGGAACGCTATACTCTATATAATATGTGCATAATTAACAATAGACATCTAACAAGATTCACTATTTGTTAAGCCATGTACACCCATTATCTGAAACCTGGCTCCGCCAATGGGTTCAAGCCTTTCGCGGCTACTACGAGAGGTCAAAATAGCAAGGGACGCTCATCCAGCGGAAGAGGTTTTCCTACAATTGTGGGGATCCCAATCGCTTCATCGTTGATTGCCCAATCCTGAGAATGAAGACAAGGAGAAGGAGAAGGCCTACAAGAAGAAGCCCTTCAACTACAACAAGCCTTGCCAATACCTTCATGGGTCAAAGGTACAACTCCGACTCTGGATACCAAGGAAGAGGAAGAGGTGGTGGCTTCGCCAGGCTAACAATCCTCTCCACCACCAAGGATCCATATTAAAGTACGACTACTCAAGTGAGGAGGAGAAGAAGAAATCTCCCATATGCCTCATGGCTATGAAGACTATGGTACTATGCCACGCCCTTGCTTCACCATCTCCCGTTCTTTGTGATATTGATACAAATAGAGATGTGATTGTGATGATGTTGACAAGGAACAAGAGAAAAAAATTAAAAAAAAATTGGCATCTCTTCGTGGTGAGGCACGCAAGATTATGGAGTAAAATGTATAAATTTATATCATTGGTGACAATGGATGCGCAATGGCCCTAGGGGAAAGGAAATTTATATAAAAAAAAGTACATGTTCCTATTGGTATGCTCAAAAGTCAAAAGCCAGGTGCTCTCAGCTCCCAAGAATAGTCATGGAGCCAACTGTAGCTCACCCATTTTATTTTACATTATTGCAATCTTGGTGATCCTGAAGTGTTCAAAAGGTCTGCAGTCAGTTTGGGGGGTGAATTTTTGACGCCCTAGTAAATTACAGGATTAATGACATGATTTGCTTGCATACTTTAATGGTCACGCATGTTGAATTGTTGATGAATTTAGATTTTTTATTCAAGTGTAAGCTGTTGTACAACCCTCATTTTCACATATTACGCAGGAGAGCAATATTATGGGAAAAGATAGAAATAAATGTGAAGTTGATCACCTTCACATCTGTTCCTCCTGTAGGCATGAACTCCTCGTAAATGTAAGATCCATCTCGCCTCACCTTCCTAACATCTGGATAAAATTCGCTAGATCTATTCCCAACCTATGCATGAATATTTGGGGGAATTTTACATCTGGTCAGTGCATTTTCAGGACCTGTACAGGTAGACATGGAGTTGAAGAACATGCTACTACTACTTGATGAAGAAAAGACATTAACTGAGTCATGCATATGTGTAGCCTATGGAACACACGACCTTCTTGAGCAAAAAATAGTCAGATATACCCATACAAAGAAAAATAAATTAGCATTTATCTATTTTATGCATATATAGCAAAGACCTATGCAAGAGGGGTAGCAAGGAAGACCGACAGCAGTTAAGAAACAAAATAGATAGGTGAAGTGTTAGAACATAAAGCAGATCATATGCTAGATAATTATAACAAATACTGTGTTAGAGTAGGCTTATTTTCACGTGAGTTTTGGCTGTAGCCTCTTTCAGGTCTGTACATTACAGTTTTCCTCCTATGAATAAAACGATTATTGCTTTTTCTCGAGAAAGAAGAAAAAAACTAATATTGTAGTATCTGCTGTGGTATCAAGTCAGATTTTCTTGAACATAAAGAATCTGATTGCAAACTCCTAGCAAGAAATATGTGTGAAGGCTTTTTTGGGCAGGAAATGTAACTTAAGGAAAACAATACCTTGCGGAACAGTTCTTTCATTCCTCCACCAGCATAGCTAGGATAGTATATCATTATATTATGGTCATCTCCTTCATACAATAAAATTAATTAGGAGCACAACAGGTTTATTCTAATACTTCTTCACATGATAAAAGTAACAAAAAGGTGATTGACAGTCAAGAGCAACAATTTGACAATGAAATTGCAGTAACTTTGGAATGTACAAAAGTAGTGATCGCGGATTCGCAGTTGTGTTCTCTTTTGATAGAAAGCCACGGGACTAGACCCCACAGCTCTAGCCTTTTGTTTTTATTAATAGATGCATTTGTGTTTCGTTTCGTCTCGCTTCTCTCTTTTTTCCCCAGTTTCAGTCGTTTGACTATTCTCTGTGTTTATATAAAACTTATACCATTAATACAAAACTACACTAGGTAATCCTCTACTTTTCACTTCAGAAAATATGATGCATAGCAATACATGTTGATTAGAGGCCTGATGATAGTTTACTAAATGAAAAAAATTGAGCAATCCTAACTCCTAATGAGATAGTTACGAGTGGGTGTAGGTTATGTCCTAGGAGTATATTTGCATGATTAGTTTCAACCCATACAAGATCTTTGCAGTGTGAGTCATACTCTGCTATCTTATCCGGATTTTTCCTTTCTTTAGTTAATTTACAGGAAGCATTCTCCTGTAAACTCAATATTTCGTCTTCTTAGTGCCAATATTCTAAGAGTAGTTTTTTTTTGGCATGCATGTATTGGGCTGAACGAATTGTTAGTGTGAGGCAGTGAACAACAAACACCAAATAGTGGAAGAACAGAGTACAGAAGTCATTAATCAAGTGTTGTTACCATCGATGGGTTTCTCCACGAAAGGCTTCCAAAACCGTTTTCCATGAATCTCAATAAAATCATCATGCTCGGTAAAGTAGTTTAGCTCTTGGTTAGGATGCAGTCTTCTGACAACAGCATAAGTAGGCACAGGAACTCCGAATAATTTGAGGTGCTAAATAAGCAAAATAGAAATATCAATATCTTGATCAGGAGTGCATTAATTTTTTCTATAAGAATAAACACCATTTGTTCTCCATACTATCATAGAATATTTTACAGGTGGGTGGTTCTGCTGTATAAGGAAACCAAAGAATCTTACATAGTCATGAATATGCTGCTGGAAAGAAGAACCTAAGTCATACTTTCAAAGTAAAATTTGGACTTTTAAGGTTCACCAATACTTATTCAGAGATGATATTGTCATATTGATACATATTGTGCATTCAGTTCATTAACAAATTATCTTATGAAAAGAGTTTAAACTGTCATCCCCATGAAAGTAGCAAGAAGTAATACAGCTTAAAAGCATCTGATATAGAAAATAAACCTGAGCTCCAAAGGAAAATTAGCGATTGAAATAAACATAGAGCTGGAATGTACGAAGTGCCAATTTTTTATGATATCAATACCTCGTATACTTTGCTGCGGTCATGAAGCAGGTATTGCGGGTCCAACTCATTGACCAAAAAAGGCCTAAACAAAAAATGACTAAATTAGATCGCAGAACTCCTTTAAGGTAAAATATTTACTACAACTTTTAATCAGAAATGCATCCGCAAAACAAAAAAATACAGTTTGGTTTGCTCGTGTGTCTTCGATTACGGGAAAAGGACATATCAAGAGCTTACATCTAGGAATACAATGGAATGGAGATATAAGTTTTAGAGAAATGTTGTTGTGGAGAGAGTTAATTAGTTAAGATAGTTGAATTAGTCATGAAAAAAATCAAGGGCAACTGTATCGGAGTAACTTTCTATAAAGGTGCAACCTTAAAACAAAAGGGAAAGAGTGTATTTGGACGAGGACTAGGAATCCATACAGAAGCCACACATGATGTTCACAGGCACATAAAGCAATACAGTGGAACTAAAAAAATCGGAGACTCAGTATTGCCATCATCTGATGTATATTTGCAGTGAGTGCTTTGAATTCATGATAATGAGAAATAATTTAACCTGCGTAAAGCAGCATATCTCTCCGCCTTTTCCAATGGATAACCCGCTGAATAAAATGCGATTAGACAGTCGCATAAAGGCCAGCTGCCAAAGAAAAGTAACAGTGGTTATACTAACAACTTGCACTTTGGATGGTGTCACAAAACAAAATGCTGACATATAGTAATAGGAAGCTTACATCTGCTAAGAAGTGCGTGTATGATGGATATTTAACACCACAAAATACAAAATTCTAAGATGTTATAATACGCAGACAGATATTAATGGTCACCCCACAAGGAAGGAATAAATAAATATGGATAAGCTAGAGCAATAATTAGTTAACCGGTAATATTTATCCTAAACCCGGTGGTTCAAGTAGGGCGGCATGATCCACTAGTCACGTTTGTAAATCTGCGTAATAAAATTTGTCTTGTGTATACTCACTTTCCTTCTGCCTGAATATTCAGAAAGTTACTACTGAAGAAATTCAAATCACATTTGTCAGGTATACCTTTCGACGGGATCTTCCAGAATTACCATGTCACCGAAAATTATAATCTGCATACATGAAGCATGGATATTATCTCCAGTCTTGATGAGCAGGCCAAGAATTTGAGTAACATAGCTAACGAACTAATTTCAAACATTTGAACAGAAACAGGGCAAAAAGGATACACATGAATACCTTGGATTAAAGGCTTTAAAATGGCATATCTGGCATACCATTAGCAATATTATAAAGTAAACGGTTAACTTTCTTGAGAAAAATGGGGTGACTGGTAGGAGTTGTGGTGAATAACCCCATCCACCAGGGTTCAAATTTATATATGTGCTCACATTTACGCGCACAAATTTGCTCTTCAATGAACTTTTTGTTGCTGATACGTGAAGGATAGTAGCACTGGGCTCTAAGCTAAACGGCACAGAACCTGTCCCCCAACTAACCCCTAGTGACAAACTGACAATGCCATAAACCTTCATAGACGAACTCCAGTTGGTACCCCTGCAACTTGTTCATACAATTCGTCATCATCGAGACCCTTCACGAATCTCTGAATTCTTCTCATCGTTTCAAGGCCTTTTTTTTCCTCTTGTCATCGTCGTATCAAATTTGTTCTTTTTCTACAGGAACCCCAAATTAACTAACAGTGTAAAACAGAGACGAAAATCCACGCGGAGCCATACCTCGAACTCGCCGAACGCGTGCAGCCTCTCAAGAATCTGCTCCATCGGAGAACACGACACCTGTAAAGAATTCCAACAGGAAGAAACAACGGCAGAAGCGCTCAGGCAATCTTGTCGACCACCCCCGCATTGCGGGCTTGCGGCCAACCCAAGAAACGGAAAGTCACAAAGAACTCGAGATTTCTCTCCCAAAAAAGCGCACCTTCTTCTCCATGACGCAGACACCAATCTTGATCTTGCCGCTGCCATCGTTCTTCCGCTCCATCCGCTCGCTCCCCTCCCCTCCCCTCCCGTTGGAGGAAGAAGTTATAGCAGGAACGGGGATGCTTTGTTTCTTGGAGATTTCTGCTCCTCAGGACCGGAATCCGGGTCTTTATGCTTTACGGAGAAAGGGAGGAAGTGAACACAACTGACGAAGAGGGACTGTGGGAAGTGACCACTGGGTGATGACGGAGTGGCTTTCTCTACACGAATCGCCATGTTTGTTTATGTTTTTTCTGTTTTTTTTTCTGATTGTTCCCTGCGTTTTTATGTTTCTAATTAATATTTTCTTTTTATTCATGTGATGCAGTCAAACAGACCAAAATCCTAGATTCGAATGGGCGTGACATGCAGTCCTGCGTTTCTAAAATCATGTGATTCAGAGAGCACTTAGGCGCCATTTGGAACAAAGGAAACACATAGGAATTTTGGAGGATATGATCATTATAGGAAAAATTGCTGTGGTATCGTTTGGGACGAAGCAATGGAAGGAATTTTGGAGAAAACCAAACATGAGGTTGTACCTGTTTGTCTCTGATTTATGTGTTTTTCCGCGTGATATCCAATTAAATCCAAATGTCAGTTTTACAGTTTTTCTGTGGTTTTGGTTCCCGTGGGAATCCATAATAGCTGACTTCTCACTTCCTAGGTTTTTCTTTTTGCCATGTTTGAGTTCCTGCGTTTTAAATAGGGCCTTAGAAGATGAACCCTGCGAAGTTTCCAAACATCTAAAAAAATGAAGGTGTAAGGGTGCACTATATTCATTTTCAAAATGCATACAACTTATCACTTATGTCATGCGGAGGAAAGCAGGACAAACGATAGTACTCATTTCTTGTACTATGCCGTTTTCATTTGTGTTTTTGTGCCTGACGCATATCGTTATATTTTTGCATATTCTTCTTGTATGTGACTTTAGTTACCTTTATCTACCACCATGAATATTCGGAAATTTTGAAAACTCGATTTCTAATAGGATTTTTATATGTATGATTAAATGTGCAATGAGAGCTTGAACTATTGCAGCGGATGCACAGCCGTACAGAGCGATATTATACATGATAAGAAAGCATCGGATGCATATCTAATGGCTATGAAACAAAAGAATGGCTACGAGCAGGCAAACATTCTTTAACGAGACACGGGAGAGAACGAACATTCTTGTACGACTGCTAATGTACGAGGACTTTTACATTATTAGTATATACTGTACGTATTAGGTGAGTCAAGCAGGTGCCAAATAAAGAATGACCAAGTGGGAATAGTTTAGAGAACATTCGTCTGGATCCCGAATATCCAATTAAGCAAGCAGATGCTCTCCCACGGCCACGGGAAGAGTGTCCAAAGTTAGGCGACAATGGCCGGTGTACGTATCCCTGACCCAACGGGGGCTCCCGTCGCCGTCGACATCCAACATCCTACGTAGCGGCAGCACCCAACCGGAATATCCCAAACGTCGGGCCCGGGAAGGCGTGCTATGGATACGGACATCCAGGACTTGTTGGAGCCTTTCCCTTCAAGTGTGCAACGACGGGTCTCATTTTTTTTTTTGAAGTAAAAACTTGTATTCAAACGGAAAGCAACATACGAGTACAGATACAAGCAAAGGAAAGCACAAAGGAAACGGGAACACAGCGCTGCTGCGCCACTATTACACGAAGAACCTCCAAAGAGAACGAAAACACGACGAAGACCTTGGAGTTCATCTTCATCCTCACGAACGGAGCTCCCACCAGCCTTCCGATGAAACCACCATCGAAGAAGCAAGCAGCAAGCACACCGTCGCACCACGGAGCAGACAGAGCTCCTAGCCCAGAGGCGTTGACGAGCCGCAGTCGCCACCAGCTCCATGAAGCTGGATCTTCAAGCTGTTGTAGCACATCGGCCGGGACGAAACCCGAGCACCTTCTGCTCCAGATCCGGGCCCAGCGGCGCACCACCCCCAACGAGGTGGCCAGATCTTCCTTCCAATCAACCCTCAACCCAGCAGCAGCATCCGCACCCAAGCACCAGCGCACCATCCTTCTTCTCCCCTCGCCACCTCGGCCGGCCGGAGACATAAGGACAGCAGACCAGCACCTCCTCTCCTCCAAAGCACACCACCCCACACACCCCTCACCGCCGCAGGAGGAGACGGCGGCATGACGCCGACGGGGTCGGAGGACAGGGACCCCAAAGCACACATCGGACGACGACGCCTCGCCAGACGCATGCAAGGGACGAAAGCTCGACGGATCCGACGAGCCCCGAGCACCAAAAGACGCCGGCCCCACATCGCCGCAGACGACGATGTAGAGGAGAAGGACCAGCACCACACACCTCCACTCCGACGGCCCCTCCGCCTCCAAGACACCGCCGGCTGGAAACCTAACTACACTATACACAGATCCGGCGTTCCCCCACCCATCCGCCGCCGGCACGGCGGACGGAGGGCGAAGGAACCCGCGGATCGACGGAGAACTGGGAGGGGAAGCTCCGATTCGCCTCTCTCTACTGTTCACAAGAGAGGGGAACGGGAACGGAACGGGAACAGGCTGCTTCTTCTTTTTTTCGTGTGGCAGAAGAGGGCGGAGAGTGACTCTGCCTCGACGGGTCTCATTTTGAATGGAAAACTGGTGAGTGGGTATAATCCAAGGGTTTCGTTGAATTGGACCTTTGGTTCACTTAAAGAGTCGCGCACACAAACCGATCGACCACAGCCTTTGTATACGATTGGATTCATGTAAATATATACGTAGAAAGGTCTTAGGTTCTGGTGTCATCCTTCCTTTGTTAATTTCAAGATTGGATCTGAGCATATTTGTTTTCTTATCTTCGTCTTTTCATACAACGAACCAGATGCAACACTAGAACTACTATTGTAGTTTACCATATCCGCAATACAGAATATGGTCCTAAGCAATCATGAACAGTGGGCCACTCGACAGTTCCGGCATCTCTTATTTATTTTCCAACTTCATCAATAGTTGACAAGTCCAAATCACAAAGTGCAAAAATACTGCTAACCCGAAGCCGGATTATGTATAGCCAACAACAAGTGATACATTCATCCGTACACACTTACGCTGGCCCAATCTTGTTGTGCTCCTGGTTCAATCTCCATTGGCATGAGAAGAAAGTAACACCTGGTGTTCATCTTTGCCGCATAACGGGACGAAAACATATGACACAAAAGTAACCAATCTGACACTAAGCAAGGCTCACGGCAACGGTAAATCCACTCCCACAGTACACGCCGAGTGAAGAAGCAGAAGAGCGTGAGTTCTTGTCACCTAGATTAACTCTCTGGGGAACCATCTGATCACAAGTATCTCCCAAACCCAGTTGGCCGTGCTCTCCCCAGCCCCAAGTGAACAACCCTCCGCTATCTGAGAAAAGATACAACAGCAATTAGCCCAGTTCATTGAGGATCTTATGCATGTGGCTATTTTCAGCTTCTGGAACAACTTTTTTACCTGTTACCAGAGCTGAATGTTCAGTGCCGGCTGCTATGTGGGCCACCTGCTCTCCATCAATAGAGGGCACCTTCTGTAAATTTGATACTGAAGATGATTCTGCACGCCACCAAGATAATTTCAGATGTGGGAGATGCAAATGAAACATGGTCATCAGATTGAACAAACATGAATCTAATTTAAGGAGAAACAGTATTGCAAGTTATTGGATGTAGAAGAGGCTTTCAAATTTGAGGAGAATATAACTTTCTTATGATTTGTTGGTGCAGTGCGCACTACTATATTTGCAGACGCTTAGCATATCCCCGATAAAGTTTGTTTCACAGGATGCTCAACTGCTTGGCAGTATTTACCAGATGCATGTCTCTCTTCCCGATATAGTTCTGTTTCAAATTTCTAGATACTGCAACCTTCCACCCCAACCCAAACCCCCAAAAAAATAATTCAAATATGATACGGTGAATCAAAGTTTGTAAGGAATACCGTGATGAGTACTATTTGTTGTGGTTAGATTCAGTTGCTGCACTACTGCATTTTCTGACATAGCGGGGTCTCGCTTCTGATGGCGGTAAGCACCAATGGTGTACAATTCACCTCCTGAAATGAAAGATGTCAAACTTCTGAGAGAAGTTCTGGAAAACGTAGTTCAATCCATATGAACAACTGTGTACCGGATAGAACTAATGCATGATGCCATCCTAATGCCACTTGAGAAATACTCAAAGAGGGAAAGGCTGCCTGAGGTTGGTCCTCGTCATGTTGACCAACGAATGCTCTTCCCCAGATGTACAACTGGCCAGATTCTGTTACATTCAATGAAAGGGTAATTATGCCGAGTACAAAATAGAAGAGAGTTGGTAACTGATAATTTACAATGCTTACCATCCAATGCAGCACTGTGATCTCCATTGGCATATAAATTAACTATCTTACAGTTTGGAAAACCATCAATTAATCTAGGGATATTACAGAACTTTTGGTTCTTAGAGGCAGATGTGCCAACTTGTCCCCGTCTTGCTGAGCCAAATCCATAGATGGAATTATCTGGAAGATAGAAAAGATTAATGTGTCATTTACGTAACATAGATGGGCCAATTTTGGTTATCTGTAATGGAGAGATGGTTTGGTCCATAAGCTACCAGCTATCTCGTGAAAAGATTGTACGATCTTTATGATCTAACTTCCCTTTACCCTTCATTTACATATTTTTTATTTTCAGAATTCCGGCAAGTTGCTGCCTTGTTTTCCTATCATATAACAGAATACTGAAATATTGATTAATATTCCCTTGAGGATGTTAGAACCTTAGGAAATGCATAAATGAGTTACTATAGATCTTTGGTAATGCCTAGGACTAGAAGATTACTGACCAGGTTATTCCGGAAAAGGTACCCAAGTAAATTTGTGTTGTTTCACGAACACGCAGTTTCCTAAAAAAATAACGAGTCACTATAACTGTGCCTCATAGTTTACTTGCCTTTCAACAGAACAAGAGAATGGCGCATCCCAAATGCAAGCTTCTCAACATGCTTTGTGGTAAAGGATGGCACTTCAAATGGCAAGTTCCTTGACTGATTATCACCAGTGCCAAGCTGTCCAAATGAGCCATCTCCGCACATGAAGAGTTGTCCAGAATCTGAAAATAACAACTAGAAACATCACAGCAAAGCTCATCAGTAAGAATTCACTATCCAAAAAAAAAAAATAGACAATAGCTCCATAGTAAAACAAAAGATGCAATGGTCTGGCACATAAAATATAGTATATAGAAATATAATATGTCAAGCATGAAACGTGAAGACCAAAATGGAAGTACAGAGTAAATGTATGGTTTCAGAATTTGGAGACCTGTAGCAAATCCAGAATGGTTCCATCCAGTAGACACGCAGGTTACTTTATAGTTTTCAAAGAACTTAACGAACTTTGGATGAGGGATGTTCTCCACGTTCCCATGACCAAGTTGACCATGTGTACCTCTGCCCCAAGTAAATACTTCACCATCACCTGGAATGTTGAATAAAGATTACAAAAAACTATAGCATATTGATCTGCTCAGCCATCAATGAGGAGAAAATGGCCTCTGATGCAATACTAGTTTCTTAAGTCGCTGATAAAAATGGCACAACTGCCAATAAGATACAATTGCCTCCAAGTAAACAGATAATCATCAACAAACAAAGTATCTTGACAATTAAAATTGCATGGTGAAAAAGTGACCAGAGAGAGAGATCAGGATGTCAAAATGCTTAATCATTCATACCCAACAAGATGAAAAGCGGAACCTGAACTGAACAGCAACTTATTCACTGAACAATACAACGGTGTATCAGTGTAAGAAACTGTGGATAAAAGATCATCTCTTGCATTACCAACTTCTATTCCTACTGAATAGTGTGTCTATCGTACAAGTCTTGAATGAGCATAGATGCAAATTCCAGCTACAAAACCGGGTTGAGAATTGAGATTGTCCAGAATGACACTAGGTCAATGATCTAGAAGTAGCTGAGCGTACTCAAGAAAAGGAACCTGCAATACAATTTGAACCCTGTGAATCTCTGATGCCGTGGTTACCAAAACCACCTTGTCGTACACGAACGCGTTACCAATCTAACTTATCTAATCTAGTTCAGCTGCTAGCGATGCGAGAGCCATCTACCATCACCATGACCAATGATGAGAATGAGAACAAACTAGCCATGAAAACACGCCTGATCGAATCATATTAAGAGTAACCCTACTAATGGAGGGATGCTTGAAGGGGAGCGGAGCGTACTCGTGAGGGCGATGGCGTGGGCGCCGCCTCCGGCGACGAAGGAGACGCGACCGCGGCAGCGAGGGGGGAGGAGGAGCGGCTGCGGTCGGTGGTGGTCCTGGAACCCGCCGTTCCCGAGCTGCCCGTCCGTGCCCGCGCCCCAGGCCCATGCCCACGCCTCCTCCCGCACCTCTTCCGCCGCCACCGCCGCCATGGCACCCGTGTCGGCTTGATCTTCCCGTGTCTGGCTGCTCATATCACTGCACCTACTTTGCGGGAGGGTAGAGGGAGCGGAGGAGCGGCAGGGGCAAGGGGACGCGCGGCGAGTCGTGCGTGGCTGCGGCCGGCGTTGGGGATGCGCGATGGCGATGGGCGCGTGGCTGCGGCCGGCGTTGTCAGGTATGCTCGCGCGTGAGTGAGGGAGAGAGGCAGAGCAAGGCCGGCGCGTGCGGGAAGAGGCCACAAGGCCGGCCGGCGCGTTAGGGAAGAGGCCACAACCCACAAGGCCGGCGAGATCTGGCCTACGGGCCGAGCCCGACATCTCAACGGCACGGAACAGCTGACTCGGCTCGGGACCAGAATTAGCCACAACCCTTTTTTCTTTTTGCCCATTAAAAAAAAAGCCACAACCCTTTTTAATACTCCGACGGTCATGTGGCAATTTTTTGTTGAACACAAATCCACTCGCGTTTTAAAAGCTGTGAAGGAAAATTTGAGAAGGGTAGCATGGGCACGGAAAGCTCTAGGGAATGGTGATATGGTTGTTATCAATCATGTGAAAGAAATAAGGGATCCAGCCAGGCGAAGTCCCCATAAGGTAAGTTAGAGTGGCCGCTATATCTTGATTATTTTAAATGTGGTTTTTATGAATATTTTATTAAATGGTCACATGTTTTTAACGGACTATATGAGGAATTCATGCTTATTTTAGTAAACATGACACAAAATTGACTCAAAAAAAAGCTACTTAGTATAACAAATGATGTATCTTTTTTTAAAGAGCGCTTTATTAGACTTGAACCAGTATACATCAAGGTGATACAAAACCAGAACTGTCCACACCCAGCCTCTGCATATCTAAGATGCACACAGCCGAAGAGAGGAAAAGAAAGGGAGCAGTAAAAGGGGTAGAAAAAGACTCATAGGAAAAAAATGTGACAACTGACACAAAGAACTCCTACGGTGATGATGGGCCAATACGCAGATTATGCTGCCACCCATGCCGGGTAAAAACATCTCTCGCCACTTGCTCCAACCGCAAGCAGACCTCCGTAAACAGGTCTCGGTGTACCGGACGCTGAAGAATAGACCACTCCCGGAGATAGTGAGCACAACGGAAGATCACCTGCATAGGAGAAGACAATTTAGCATTAAAAACTCTGTCATTTCTACATAGCCAAAGCGACCATAATAATGCAATCGCTCCCACCCAAAGAAGTTTTCTAAACGTGTGATCAATACCATGCAACCAGTTGCCAAAAATATTCGCAACGGAGCTCGGCGGATACAAGTTCGAAGCCACTTGGATGGCCGACCATATAGACCGCGCAAACTGGCATTCAAAGAACAAATGCTTGATCGTCTCATCATAATGACAAAACATGTATTTTGTACTCCCTTGTCAGTTACGCTTTGCCAGGTTATCTTTAGTTAAAACTACTCCCCTACGGAGGTACCAAGTGAAAATTTTAATTTTCAATGGTACCCTAATTTTCCATAGGTGTTTGTTGTTTCTTACTGGAATATCCGTATGTACTAGTGCATCATACATGGATCCTACTGAGAATTTACCATTCTTGAGTAGGTTCCAACGGAATTCATCGCGTCCTGGTAACAGATTAATTTCAGTCAAGCGCTCTTGTAGAGCTTGCCAAGAAGCCAATCTTGTTCCCACGAGATCCCGCCTGAATGACACGTTTGGTGGGGAAGTTCCCATCACCTCAGCGAGCGAATCACTCTTGTTACGTGCAATGTTGTATAATGCTGGATATTGTTCTCGAAGAGGAACATTTCCTAGCCAGGCGTCCTCCCAGAACCGTATCTCCGACCCATCCTTTATGCGGAACGATCCGTATCGAAAAAACTTAGTCTTTACCAACATGAGACCTGCCCAAAAATGCGAGTCCCCTGCTTTCCAAGAAAGTTGGGATACAGTTTTTGAGCCCACATATTTTCTTCTCAGGAGTTGTTGCCACACCCCATCCTCAGTCAAGAGCTTAAACAGCCACTTACTAAGGAGTGCGGTGTTCTTGGCCTCTAGATCTTGGATGCCTAGTCCCCCCTGGTCCTTTGGTCGGCATAGTACACTCCATTTTTCCAGTCTATATTTCTTTTTCTCATTATTCCCTTGCCAAAAAAATCTCGATCGAAAGTAATCCAAACGTTTGAGTACTCCTTTCGGTATTTGGAAAAAGGATAACATGTATAAGACCATATTGCTAAGGACTGAGTTAATTAGTACTAAACGTCCTCCAACTGAAAGTAATTTACCTTTCCAGCTGCTAAGTCATTTTTTCAACCGTTCCTCAACATGTTTCCATTCCGCATTTGTGAGTCTACGATAATGTATCGGTATCCCCAAATATGTCATAGGAAACTGGGCTTGTTGGCAACCAAATAATTCGGTATACTCAGCAAGATGGTTGTTTGCTTCACCAAAGCAAAAAAGCTCACTCTTATGGAAATTTATTTTTAATCCTGATAATTGCTCGAACGCTGACAGTATTAACTTCAGGTTCATTGCCTTCTCGAGATCATGTTCCATAAAGATTATTGTATCATCGGCATACTGAAGGATTGATAATCCACCATCTACAAGATGTGGTACCACTCCTGCAATTTGATCCAAAATTTTCGCACGCTCAATCATGATGGCCAACATATCAACCACAATATTGAATAATATCGGGGATAGTGGATCACCTTGCCGCAGTCCTTTTTTTGTTCTGAAGTAATGGCCAACGTCATCATTGACTTTGATGGCAACACTACCTCTAGTAACAAAATTGTAAACCCATGAGCACCAAGTTTCAGAGAAGCCTTTCATTCTTAATACTTGATGTAGAAAAGGCCATTTAACTTTGTCATAAGCCTTCTCAAAATCAATTTTAAGAATCACCCCATCCATTTTCTTCCGGTGCAATTCATGCACTGTTTCATGCAATGTCACTACACCATCTAGAATATAGCGTCCTTGCATGATCCGCTACAGAATTCAGCCTCAAAGTTGCCACTTTGGTGAAGATCTTGAAACTCACATTAAGAAGACAGATGGGCCTATATTGTTGGATCCTTTCTGCATTCTTAATTTTTGGTAACAAAATTAACTCCCCAAAGTTCAACTTAAACAGTTCTAATTGTCCATCATGAAAGGAATTGAACAACTGTAACAAATCGACCTTGATAACATCCCAAAAGCATTGATAAAACTCAGCCAAAAAACCATCTAGCCCGGGAGCTTTATTATGTTCCATCTGGAAAACGGCTTTCTTAATCTCGTCCTCAGAGAACGGTGCGGTAACAAAGGCATTCTCCTCATTACAAACTTGTGGGATATCTTCCCTTTGGGATTCATCGAGAGTGAAGTTCCCTTCCTCATGTGCCCCAAAGAGAGTTTTATAGTAATTTGTTATATAAGTTTTTAGCTGCTCGTGTCCCTCAATGACACCCTCATCCTGATTAAGACTGTGAATATACTTCTTCATGTGGCGCCCATTGGCCAACAAATGGAAGTATTTGGTATTATCATCTCCTTGCAGGATAAATTGTGCTTTTGAACGTTGATACCACTTGAGCTCCTCTTCTCGAAGTAAACGAGCTATCTGTTCATTCGCTTGATTCTTTTGATCAAGTTCAGAATCAGACAGAGGCCGAATTTCCGCTTGAAGGTCAAGTTTATCAATAGTTTCAGTGAGCCGCTTTTTTTCCTTTTTATACAGCCAAGTAATATGGCGAGCCCAACCACGTAGGTGTTTTCGCAACATGCGAATTCTGTTGTTCCACCTTTGTATTGGAGTTTGTCCTTTCACCGGTCTCTCCCATACCTCTTTCACTATATCAGCAAAGCCTTCACGGTTCAACCAGCCTAATTCAAACTTGAATTGCGGTTTAAAATATTGTATGTATCTCTTCTAATTCAAAATGATGTATCTCTTCTATTGTAAAAAGAGATTAAAATATTGTATGCGATGGATAATGCTTTATGATTCTACTAATCAACTTTTTCTAATCTAAATTTCTAATTGTATCACATCTTGCAATGTCTTTGGTTACAGATGTGAGAAATATGAGAACAATTTTTGTCAATTGGAAAAAATGATGGTTGAGAGTCACTGTTGAAAGGTGTCAAAATAATTTGCGTTGAAAATGACATCACAATCCCAACTATGGATGAAATGGTAGCTAAAACAAGAAAATGGGGAAGACACCAGGTCAGCACTAATCATTTTTATCATGTTGACACCATCTATGTTCATATAGATTCTATTACCGATGAATTTGATTATCGCTCTAATGAGACATCTTTAGAGGTTCTTCAGAGTACCTCTTGTATCTATTGACTCATTTTCTTAGTTGAATGTGGATATGGTTGCTCGGCTTATGGAGATTTATCATGACGATTTCTCTGATTATGAGCGTGAGCCTATACAAGATACCCTTAGGTTAGCCATTATTCGTATGAAGAAAATTGAAGATTTTAGAGTTTGTCTTGATATTGTAAATCTACCAAGAAAGAGATGGTTGAACTTGAAAGACACATCATGTTTGCTACAGTTTACCTGCCTCTTTGAGTTGACATTGGTTTTACCGGTGGTGATATCAACGATTGAAAGGGCCTTCTGAGGTATGAATATCATTAATACTGAGTTGCGCAACAAGTTCTCATGGTTGACTTAATGATTTGATGATGTGCTACATCTGGTGAGAGACATTAAGAAAATTTGATCTTGATGAAATTGAGAAAGATTTAAAAAAAAGTAGAGCTTTGTCATTACCTAAAATTTCTAGACTGCATTAAAATTTTATTTTCGGTACCTTTGTAGTAAGTTCTAATTCTACTTAGAATGTTATTATTGTCATTGTACTAAATGATTATGTTTAAGATCATTATAAAGTATAAATGTGTCTAGACAATTTAAAGTTTTTCAACATTTTGTATTGCTTTAGAGTTCGTCCGACCCTCAATTTTTTTTGTCCTTCTCCATACATGCTGATCGTATTCAGAGTTTGAGAAGACATTAAGAGGCCTTGACTCTCATGTGTTCCATTTCCTTCTAGTTAAAGACAGGAATAATGATGCAAAAGGTAAAAAAGAAGGGCACCAAGGAAAGTATAATTAAGAATAAAACGCAGGTTTAGTACACCAACTTGTCACGAATGTGCGATTTGGTCACCAAGTTGCGAAACACGAAAAGCGGGTCACCAAGTTGCCACGCGCAAATATGTTGGTCACATCATGACGGCGGCCGTGAGTTTGTATACGTGGCAGACTGTTTTTTACAAATTGCCCCTTAAACTTTTATTTATTTCAATTGCTAGTCCTTTTCAACTGTCTTTTGTTTGCCTTTTTATGGAGGGGTTGTAAAAAAAACTTTAGGGGGGTATTTGTAAAAGAACAGTTTGTCACATATGTAAACTAACTGCCGCTATCACAAAGTGGTCAAAACGCTCACGCATGGCAACTTGGTGACTTGCTTTTCGTGTTTCGTAACTTGATGACCAAAACACACATTCGCGGCAAGTTGGTACACTAAACCTGCATTTTACTCTATAATTAATCCACGGCAACACAGCAGACCACTCGATCTGCGGTTTCCACCGCTATTTATACTCTCGATCCCGGGCTCAGGACCATGCCACCTGATCTGCAATCTCCTCCATGGAGAATTGGAGATACAACACAGCCATCTGATCTTATTCGTCAATTAAGACAGCCAGCATCAGAACCTGAACTCGAAAGCCAGTGACACACATGGGTAATTGGAGGCACGGGTACTCGTACCCACACAACCAAGGTAACTAGTACCACATTTATACTGCAGTTTCTGTGACTGATACACTACCTTTTTTTCCTTCTTGTTTGCTCGTGTATGGAAGGGGAACACGTGTACATGCAGGGTATCGATGGCGACCGACGAACGATTCGAGCTGAGCTAGTATATAGGTGTACATGAATCAGTGTACGTGTGTTCGCTGTTGTACAGTTTCAGCCTATACACATCACAGCATGTAGAAATAGCCAAGCCATCCACCGACGATCGAGATTGACACATGGTCACCACCCCATGGCCTCATCCGGCAGTACATGTTGTTGTTGGCTGCTTGCACTACACGCAGGTCTATATCTGTTGTGCACTAGACTATATGTAGTTGCGTAATTTGCAATTATGCATGTATACAGAGGACGATATATATGTCTGTATTACTGTATATGACGTAATTGTCTGTACGAATAAGATGAGGCGAAAGAGAAAGTTCTGTACTGGTATGTTCGTTCAGCTGCTGTCTCAACCAGCTGTACGCCTGCCGTATGGTATGACATCCATGGATTCTACAAAAAGGAGATGTACGTGCAACGGCGATAAGGAAATGCAATAAGAATGTGATGTACACAGAAGCATGCCACACCGCAATTTACCGCACGCACACGCACCGAGCAAACAAAGTGAGGCGGAAGATGACAGAGACCGGCATGATCGAACCTGCAGGAAGCAAAAGATGCAGGCCAGGCTAGGACCAGGGGACGTACTCGGGAGTTTAGCGAGGAGAATACATCACGATACTCCTTACGTTCACTAATTATAAGATTTTTTTTCATATATATCTAGACGTATATTTTAGTACGTATGTTCACTCATCTAGTTATCTTAGTATGTAACTAGTCAATATTAAAATACCTTAATCTCGGAAAAAATATTAAAATAGCTAAAAAGTCTTACGTTAGCGAACGGAGAGAGTATTAAATTTAAACATCAAAGCTATAAATTTTTAAAATTTTCCAAATAAATTTGTGAGTGTTTACAGGAGTGCGTTTACAATCTATATAATTTTCAGAACCAAATTTGAAATACACGTAGAGAAAAAATATGTTCATTTAAAGGTAACTTTAATTTTTTAGAAATTATAACTTTAAAATTGTGAGTTATTTAAGGGTTGGTATCACTAGATATGTTCACATTTAGCAATTTGTGACAGGAACAAATCGATGGTTGCGTTTCTCCAATTACGCGGAGAATAATGGCGTGGAATCAATCGGTCGGGTGGTCGATCCATCGAGAGGGTGTGCCGCGATGTATGGAGAGCAGGCAGCCAAGCACCCATATGTACGGCTGCATTCAGGTGGGGCGCATCGACGAGATTCCTCGAGAGTCCAGACTCTCTAGGATGAGTAGGTGTGCCTAGCAGTGGGGCGGCGAGTGGCAAACGGAACGGCCGTGCCGACAAACTCTGCTCCTTCCATCAGAGCTAGACCCTCCCTTAGCGTAGGCCACACCAATAAAGGCCTGGTTTTATCCAGTTCTACTCGAACATAGATCTGCAAACATTGTAGGACAACTTGAGATTTGAGCCCTTTTGTTGCTCCTCGGTCTGACTACTCGGTCTTCACCCGGAAATGCAATTCGGTGCCCGGGCTCATATGAGCCCGGCTGCCTTTCCGATTTTTTTAAAATTTGAAAACGCTTCGAAAAATTCTGAAAAAATTTATGCGGAAACATATTCATGTATGCAACACTCGTGTAAATTTTCGACAGAAAATATAAAATTTTGCGCCCTGTGCAAAAAAGACAAAAATCTGACAGACAAAATAGGTGAACAATCCACTATTCAAAAAGACAGATTTGTCTTTTTTACACAGGACGCAAAATTTGATATTTTCTGTCTAATTTTTACACGAGTATTGAATACTTCAATATGTTAATGTCCAATTTTTTTCAGAATTTTTCGAAGCATTTTAGTATTTTAAAAAAATCGAAAACAAAACCGGGCTCATATGAGCCCGGGCACCAAAACGCCACTCTCGTCTTCACCTCTTATCTTTAGCCTAGGAGCTTAATTTGATCGGATATGAATAGGTTGTTACTATCCATATTCTGTAACATATATTTTTTGTTGAATTGAGAGCAGAACAGATAATGCCCGGTTGTGGATTAAAATGCAGATTTATCAAACCGTGGATTTCGAATAGTTGGAGAAGAAACAAAATTAATCGGATAGGTACGCATATTAATAGGCCGACAAACCATACAACCAAAATAATTGATAAATAAGAGTAACACCATAAAACAAATAAACATACTATGACCACATGAACAAAAATAGCTTCATATGGGTGCAATAACGCAAACATAATGACGCTAAGGTACCATCAAGACACATGTTTTAAGCCCAGCAGCCCAACAAAGTTGTACTTCATAGTTCGTACAAGAACTATATAAGTGAGTTGTTGATTAAGGTGAAAATCAGATTATTTGTTCTAAAATCATCGGATAGTCCTAACTAATAATTAGATAATCTATGCAATTTAACATATTGTATCCTATTCTGTATCTGAGTGTTGGTTCGAAATCGAATATCCTTACCCGTCAGACTTCTTCGAAATAGGTATAAATTCATTATCCGGAAGAGAATTGGATGCGAAAAGATAGTTTTGCTATATCATAGTTGTCTGATAATGGGACAACTTCCAGTCAAGTTTTTTTCGCCAAGAGAGAGATACAAACAGAAGATGACAAGTGAGAGGGACACACCACTGACGCAGGAGAGCATCAGAGAGCTCCGAGGCGAAGGTGGCGCGGTGACGCCGACAATGCATCAGACAGGAACTCGCCGGAGACGGGGACGCTGCTGCAAGTGGAGCGATATATGGTGGCAATGAAGAGGGTTAACAGGTGCGGGTGTTGGTGGAGGGTACTTTTTGCTCTGGCCGTCGTTCGATCATATAACTTGCTTGTCGGAGAGGAGGACGCTGCGGTGAGCGGCAGCGAGGCACGACGTTGCAGCCGAAAGAGAGGAATGGAGGCAAGCCGGATGCGAGCTAGAGGACTCACTGCAAGCGAGCCGGAGACGAGCATGAGCCTGGAAGTAGAAGAAGATGGACTTTAGATTTGACAGAGTAAGAAGACGACTGGACCGTTGTATGGTAATCTAGTCTAAAAAAAAATCCTATCCGCTTAACTCTTGAAAGAGTTGCCATAGTTGTTCCAAGACATTAGGCGCTAAAGTTGGATATGGACTGAGTACATACGTTCGATGATGGGGAGAATTTAAACATGATTACATGATATTGGTAAACTTGAGTAAACTACATACGCCGCGGATAGCAAAAAAAAAAAAAAGTGACGGCCGGGGTGGCATTGAGGAGATCCTCCACCAACGGCGACCTCCGTTTTCTTTTTGTTGCAGTCGCTCCAACTGAGTACACGGAGCCCGGAGCTTGTTTTAAAAAAAGCCTAGAAAGCGACGGTGCAGTAGACCGTAAAGCTGTTGCAGCCGTCAGTATCGATATATACATACCAACACCAATACGTTAGGTTACCCCGGCCGAGCATAAATTAAGAAACACGGAGTCCTAGCGAGGACGAATTATAAGAGAAGAATTCAGGATTTGTTTTGTGCTGTAAATGCGTAGCGTGACATGCCTCCGACGAATATAGAAATGGCACCGTGTCAAGCGGCCAAAACTTTCCTCTGGCTCTGCCGGATGTTTCATCTTTGGTTTTTTTATTAGGGAAATAGACTTGTTGTATTCCCTCAGGGCCAAAGGCCAGAACATATAGTTACAATGTACAGGTGAGAAAATACAGTAAACCCCCTAACAGGTGGGGAAATACAAATATACAGATATATACTCTAACACATCCCCCCCTCCTCAAACTCATGGTGGATCCACAACACTGAGTTTGGAGAGTAAGAAGTCATGCTGCGCTCGGGTTTGTGCCTTTGTAAAGAAATCCGCCAACTGCAAATCTGAAGGCACATAATGAAGCGCAACAACCTGATCCTGCACCTGAGCACGTGTATAAAAATCATCAACACCAATATGCTTGGTCAGCTCATACTTGACTGAATCACGTGCAATACTGATAGCAACTGTACTGTCAGACAAAAGTGGAGTGGGAATCGTAATAGAGACCCTAAAATCTGTAAGCAACCACCGTAACCAGGTCACCTCAGCAATCAACGAAGCCATAGCCCGCAGCTCAGCCTCAACACTCGAACGGGAAACCGCGACCTGTTTCTTCGTCTTCCAAGCAACAAGCGAGCCACCAAGAAACACACAGTAAGCAGAAAGTGATCGGCGATCCGAAGGATCACTCGCCCACGTAGCATCCGAGTAGCACTGGAGCTGGAGAGAGCTGGAGCTAGGAAAGAAAAGACGACGAGTAATCGTGCCACGAAGATAACGAAGGACACGAAGGAGGTGACTATAGTGAACGGTGGTAGGAGCTGAGACAAACTGACTCAGAATATGAACAGGATAAGAAATATCAGGACGAGTGACAGCAAGATAAACAAGACTCCCAACAAGATGGCGATAACGTGTGGGATCCGAAAGAGGATCACCATCAGTAGGGCTAAGCTTAACATTAAGCTCCATAGGAGTCTCAACTGTGCGCTCATCCACAAGGGCAAAGGAGATCCTGAATATACTTTTCCCGTGAGATATAAAAGCAATCAGAAGTGGAGGAGATCTCAATCCCAAGAAAGTAGCGAAGAGGATCAAGATCAGTCATAAGAAACTGATCACGAAGACGAGACTTGACAAAGGCAATATACTCAGGATCATCACCAGTAATGATCATATCATCGACATAAAGAAGGAGAAGAGTGCGTCCACGAGGAGAAGTGTGAACAAAAAGCGCTGGATCATGAAGACTAGGAGAGAAACCAGCAGCAGTCACCATAGAAGCAAAGCGCTCGAACCAGGCACGAGGGGCCTATTTCAGGCCATAAAAAGAACGTCGAAGACGACAAACCATCCCATCAGGTACAGAATACCCAGGAGGAGGCTGCATGTAAACCTCCTCACTCAACTTGCCATTAAGAAAAGCGTTCTGAACATCAAGCTGGGACACAGACCAGCGTCGAACAGAAGCAACAGCAAGGAGAGTACGCACAGTGGTCATATGAGCCACAGGAGCAAAAGTCTCATCATAGTCACGGCCGTGCTCCTGCTGAAAGCCACGAGCCACAAGACGCGCTTTATAGCGCTCAAGAGATCCATCAGAGCGGGTCTTAATTTTATAGACCCACTTACACGTAATAGGACGGACACCAGGAGGTGGAGAGACAAGATCCCAGGTGCCGGTGCGCTCAAGCGCAGCAATCTCCTCAGCCATGGCAAGCTGCCATTCGGGATGTTGCTCAGCATCCCGATAAGAAGTCGGCTCAGAGACAACAGAGAGACCATACTGACTAGGAGAGTAACGGTTTGGAGGACGACGCGAACGAACAGGCGGAAGAGGTGGAGAACTAGGAGACGCATCAGCAGAAGACAACTCATCAGAAGAGGAAGAATCCGAAGCCGGAGAACGAGGAGAACTAGGAGAACTAGACGGAGGAGATGATGGCACCAACGAAGGGAGCGCATCAGAAGGAAGAGGTGGAGGAGAAGGGACAGCAGGAGGTGTGTCAGGAAAGAGAAGAAAAGAGATATCATCCACCGGGTAAGTACCAGAGGTGGGGGGAGGATAGAAGGAACGCGTCTCATCAAACGTAACATCACGAGAGATGCGCATCCGACGACCAACAGGGTCCCAGCAGCGATAGCCTTTATGCTCATCACTGTATCCAAGAAAGACACACTGAACAGATTGAGCAGTCAGTTTGGTGCATTCGCGAGGAGGGAGGAGAACATAGCAAACACAACCAAATAAACGAAGAGTCGAGTAGTCTGGAGAGCTACCAGAGAGACGCTCGAGTGGAATGCCACCGTGAAGAGCAGCAGAAGGCTGAATGTTAATGAGGTAAGTCGACGTAGCAACAGCCTCAGCCCAGAAATGCGGCGGAAGAGAGGAAGCAATCATCATAGCACGGGTAGTCTCAAGAATATGACGATGCTTACGCTCGGCGACACCATTTTGAGCATGGGCGCCGGGACACGAGAACTGGGCAAGGGTGCCCTGCTCAGCAAGGACACCACGCAGGTGCTGGGAGATATACTCTCCTGCAGAATCAGCACGAAACACATGAATAGGAGTGGAATACTGAGTACGAACCATGGCCACAAAGTGCTGATAAATAGCAAGCACCTCACTGCGAGAGCGCATAAAAAATAACCAGGTGTACCGTGAAAAATCATCAATGAACAAAATATAGTATCGATGGCCCCCTTTAGAAGCAAAGGGTGCCGGACCCCAAACATCTGAATGAACTAAATCAAAAGGTCGCTGAGATACAGACGCACTAGTAGGATAGGGAAGCTGAATCTGTTTGCCTAACCTACAACCCTGACACGAATGTAAAGACACATCTCCTGAGACAGACCCCAGAAGACCACGACGAACTAAGGACGATAAACGGGAGCCACAAAGATGACCCAGCCGATGATGCCACTGCTGAAAAGAGCCAGTGACAAAAGCAGCAACCGCAGGAGGACTGGCTGATAAAGTGTCAGCAGAAGGAACGCGAAGGCAGTCTAACTCCCATAGCCCCGGGGACTCAAGGCTGCGAGGGCCAGCTCCAACCAGGGCCTGTGTACGATGGTCCTGAACAGCACAAGAATCAGCGTCAAGAATGACGCGACAACCAGAATCAGTAAGCTGACTAGCAGAAAACAGGTTCATCTTAAGACTAGGAACATGAGAAACATCAGGAACAGAGAAAGAGGAAGTAGAAAGGGTGCCTCGACTGGAAACAGGAAGAGAGGTACCATCAGCCGTGATAACACGGACAGGAGAAATAAAAGAGCGAAGAGCAGAAAGAATAGAAGACGCAGAAGTCATATGAAAAGAAGCTCCAGAATCCAGATACCACGGGGATGACATACCTGACTGTGTAGAAGGTGGTGGTCGCGCGGTGCCAGAAGAGCTAGGCACAGAACCAGCAGTACCCGTCGGGGAAGAGCCTGTAGCAGCGAGCAGACTACGAAGACCTCGGATAATGTCCTGATCAGACAGTGCAGCAGCAGAAGATCCTGACAATCCAGCCTGGGCAACAGCAGAAGATCCTGAAGAACCAGCCTGCCGACGAGCATGGTACTGCTGACGTAAGCTGGGATCCCTCTTCCAGCAGCTCGAGATATCATGACCAGGCCTGTTACAGTAGGCGCAGGGAGGACGAGGAGATGCACGGGGCTGCTGAGGCTGACTCTGACCCTGGGCCGGAGGAGGAGAGAGTATCGGCGGACCTGGAGACCACAACGAGGCTGGCGGCACAGAAGGACCACGAGCAGACGGCACAGGAGGACCACGAGAAGCAAGTACAGAGGGAACCTCAAGAAGACCAGCACCACGAAGACGAGTCTCCTCAGCCCGAAGCTCAGCTAGTACCTCAGAGAGCGGAACACGACCACGGGCAAGCAGCTGGGCACGGCGCGGCTCAAACTCCTTGCGGAGCCGCGACAATAACTCATAGACGCGCTGAAACTCCAGATCCGCGCGCACAGTCAGACAGCAGGGACTGGTGCCACACACAGCAGTACGAAGAGAATCAAGTTGACGCCATATAGCAGCACTCTGAGTGTAGAAGTCATCAATAGTGAAATCACCCTGCTGAAGATCATGCTCCTGACGAACCACGGACAGGTAAAGAGCATCACCAGACGGCTGATAGCGCTGACGAAGAAAAGTCCACTGAGCAGCAGCAGTGGTAAGACCCATGAACTCAGCAGCATACTGAGGCAGAACACTGGAAGTAAGGACAGCAGCAGCACGAGCATCCTCATCTATCCACTGAGCGTAGTCAGACAGATCCAGCCGGTACGTCGCAACAGCAGTAGAATGCTCCTTGACCTCCCGGTCATAGTCAATCAGAGCAGTATCATAAGCACTCTGGACTGCATCCTTGACCTCCTGAGTAGCATCGGGAGCAAGGACAACAGGTGGCGGCGCAATGGGTGCCAGAGGAGCAACGGGGCGCGGCGGACAGGAGACCTCGCCAGAAAGCACACCCCAAAGACGAAGACCGCGCATGAAGGCAGCGAAATCAGGGTAATTCGCGCCATCAAAAATCACCGGGCAGCGAGGAATCGCAACATAGCCCGACGAGGAAGACATAGCTCTCAATCACAATTTTTTTTGTTACTCACGAAACAGACGAGTCAAAGGCTCAGAACCAGCGAGGCAGCTGAGCCGAGCCGGCGGACCGAGCCGAGCCGAGCCGCGGTAAACCAGATCGAGCCGACCTCGAAAAACAGATCGAGCCGACGGCAGCACGCGCGGGTGAAGGGAGCGGTAGCCGACGGTAGCGGCGACGAGCACGCTCGGGTGAAGGGAGGCCGGGCGACGGGGACGGGCGGGCGGCCGCGGGCAAGCTCCGGCGGGTGGCGGGGCAGTCGCAGAGGCGGAGACGCGGCGGGACAGGGGCGGGCGAGCGGAGCTTGACGGCGATGGGGGCGAGCGGAGCTTGATGGCGATGGTGGCAACGGGGAAGGCCGGGCGGAGAAGGCCGGCGAGGGAGCCGGCAAGGGAGAGGCGGCGGCGGCCGGGCGCGGCGGCAGGATGCCGGGGCGTGCGGCGGCGGCGGCGGCTGCGAGGAGAGATCAATTTTGCTCTGATACCATGTTAGTGAAATAGACTTGTTGTATTCCCTCAGGGCCAAAGGCCACAACATATAGTTACAATGTACAGGTGAGAAAATGCAGGAAACCTCCTAACAGGTGGGGAAATACAAATATACAAATATATACTCTAACATTTTTTACCAGCGACAAATGGCGGGTTTATGACCAAGTAAGAATCTTCCAAAAACAGTAGGGCAGGGGTCTCCCGGAGCCAGAGTTCAGAACACGGAGCAGTACTGCGGTGTAGTTGGCCAAGCTAGTGTTTCTTGGAATCTCGGCAGTCTAAAATTAACTCTGCATCACTGTGTTGAGAGACGGAGCTTACGAAGTTGGACCATCTAGAAGTCAAGGAACGGCGGAAGTAGATAACGGCCCGCCCTGAAGAGGCCGCAGCTAATGAACTCGTCAAATTGAAATTATATATAGGACATGTATAACGGTTTTATCATTATAATATACGTAGCATACTAGCATGACTGCTAGTTGGAAGAGAGAGAAATGAAAAGAAGTGTTTGTTTTTTCTTAACTAAGAGATGATCTCTTAACATAATTTATCTCACAATATATTTAGAGATATCTGATTACTATTAAAGATAAGATTAAAAATAACTCATTGTATATCATATTTTATTATCATATCTAGATTAGATGACATGTTTATGATAAGATGGTCATATCAACCATTGTACATGCCCTTATGCCCTTATTGACTGTGGCCAAGTATATCCGCCTTCTCATTTATGGAAAAGGAAACTACATCACTAATTTCTAAATATATTTGTATGGAGTATTGAAATCAATACCTGCCAAAGAAATGATTTTGGGAACCGTAGCAGGGTCTCGAACGGCGATTATTCCTTTCCATAGCGACCTACGAGGTGGGCCATCACATCGATCACCAAACGCAGGTCCGGAGCCTCCGCAAATAAATACCGGTTTCCCCCATCCCAACAGAAACACAAAACCCCCATCATCCTATTCTATAATCCTCGGTCGCGAGAGGTCCTGAAGAACCTAAACTATCCCAGGAGTCAGTCAGGCCTGCCGCGACTCCGTCAGTTCGGCGTCCAACGCCACGCTCGCCGTCTCGAGCCACGCGATCCAGCTTCTTTGGTGGTATCGCAAATCCTTGTTCCTTTCCGCATTGTCGTCGTCGACGGGGACGGAGACGGAGACGGCATGATGGAGTCGTGCAAGGGCGGCGGCGGCGGCGAGGCGAGGCGGATCAACGTGGTGTATTTCCTGAGCCGCGGAGGCAGGACGGACCAGCCCCACCTCTTCCGCGTCAACCTCGGCCACCTCCACCGCGCCGGCGTGCGCCTCCGCGGTACGTCCGTCCGCCCGTGCTGCCATTGTTGATTAGTGGATCCGTTTTATGCAGCAGCAGCTAATCGCAATGGCGTACATTGATTGATTCAGATGTGAAGAGGTGGCTCTCGGAGGTCCGCGGCAAGGACATGCCGGACAACTTCTCCTGGTCTTACAAAAGGTAGTACTTATAATTTTTGGGATGGATGGAAACTAATAATTCGATCAGTCCCCGGCCTTGATTGATTGCCGTTTCTTTCTCCGGCAACGTTTTAGTATCTCCCATTGATTGATTTGCTTAATTGCCTCATGACTTTCCATTCGTGATCCTGCAGCTATGTTTCCATAATATGCTAGCTCCTCCCGTTAATTGTTTCCATGATAATATGATATGCTGCAGGAAGTACAAGGCCGGGTACGTATGGCAGGACCTGCTGGACGATGACCTCATCGCGCCCGTCTCCGGGAACGAGTACGTGCTCAAGGGCTGCGACGTGCGACGAACGCCTCCCCCTTGCGCCGACGGGCCAGGTGACTGTCTGTCTGTCTCGATATGATTTTTTAGTTCGATGTTGAAATTAACAAACACTTCGACAAATTGTGGTTGTATAGCAGAGGAAAAGAAACTGAACAGGAAGGGAAATCGTGAGCAGGAGGAGCTCCGCGTCCAGGTGACACGAGACTACGACGAGAGCTCCCCGAAGCCGCCGCTGCCGACGACAGACCAGGACTCTTTCGGCGGCGACGACGACGACGACGGAGAGCCAGCGCGTCTCGAAAAGCCGTTCAGGATCGTTTTGCCGCAGGAATTTCATCAGCGAAAGCAGCGAGAAGCGGCGGTGAGAAATACAGCGACCGAGCAGCAGGCGGTGGTAGCGGCGCAGACGGCGGCAATGGGCGGCGGCGAGAAGAAGCAGCGCCCTGCCGTGGGGAGGATGCGCGTGGCGCGGGTGCTCCACAGCATCCTGACTTGCGGCGCGGCGGCCGACGGCGTCGACGACGCCGCGCTCCGGCCCATCGTGCCGCGGCAGGGCGCCGGCGCCGTGGACGACGACGACAACAACGGCTTGTCGAGGACGCCCCTATGCCTCCCCGGCATCGATGGCTGCGGCATCCGGTGAGTACATGATTGATTATCAAACTGTTTTGATGGCTTCTACAATTTGAATTAAATAGTACCAAGTTCTTGGCGACGTGACAGCATGAGCAGCAGGAAGGTGAAGATGCACCGAGCTGGCGGGAAAGACGGCAAGGGGAACCGGGACGGAGGGAGGCGAGACCGCGTCGCGGCCGCTCACAAGCCGGCAACCCTGCCGCGTTGCTCGTAAGCATCCTATATGGCTATGGCTACTCTCAGTAAACTCGCTAGCTTCTCTCAACGGATTTAGCTAGACCACTCTGTGTTACCGGTTCTGACCGGTTCCTGTGCTCGTCGCCGTCGGTTAAGTTCGGTGCTTGGGTCTGCGGAGTGTCCGCCCGAGACAACCATGGGACGCGTGCTATAGCTCCTAGCTTCGAATTCCTGCTGTTTCGATCGGCAGGATGCTTGCAACTATTATTCTACAGATTATCGCGTCTCTGCAGATTAGTCCTGAAATTGACGTCTGAACTATGAATGAAGGCTTCTTTAGAAGAAGAAAAATTGAATGCGAAGAGTGCTTAGATAATTAGATTAATTCTTCAGATTTCATGGACCCTTTCGTTTGAAAATAGTCGCAACTCGCAAAGCAAGTTGTGTACTGACAAGTGCTAACACCTCTCATTCTCGACGACCTGCAGGCAATGCGGGAAGGGGTTCAAGCCGCAGGAGCTGCACTCGCACATGCAGTCGTGCAGGGGCTTGAGGGAGAGGATGAGGAGCAGCGCCGCCAACGCGCGGGCGAGCGTGGACAGGAGCCGGAACTCCACACCGAAGGGCGGCGACCTGTCCTCCACGGAGCGACCACACACTGCGTTCCTCCTCACCGAGTCCTGATCTGATCCTATGTTATGATGAGAAGATGTAAATGTGATTATGTGACTTGGTGGGTCCGTTCCTGGTCAATTTTTGAATTGTTTAGCTTGGCAGTGGAATCCTTTTTCTTTTGAGATCTTGGCATTCACCCGGATGTTAATACCATTGTTACAAAGTTCGCAGCGTCTGGACGATTACAATGAGGCAACCCAAGCACAGAGGACAATCGAAACAACAACAACAATGGGCCACTCTAAACCTGGGCGCAAGATAAGAAGAGTTTACAAAGTGACCATGAACAACTTCACCATCGATCAATTCAAACCTACATGAACACCATAGAGATATTTCACCAAGGATCCAAGCTTGCCCGGCGTGTGTATCCACTCGCCCTTTAGGGGAAGGAAGGTCGGAGGGGCGACCGTGGACAATGTGCTTCCTTCTAGTGCGTTGCCTTCCCTCTCCCCGCCCCATTGCTCTTTAGTTGCATCACACTATGTTATTACCATTGAGGGTTCTTTTGGTTCAAAATAAAAATGAAATCATCATAACAATACCAAAAATTTCCTACGATGGCACTATTCACCTTTCGGTTCAGATGAGTGGAGCAAACGAAAAAACATAGATTGCTTTTCCTTTGATTTTAGTTTTAAAGGAAAAGCCACGTAAATTTTGCAATCCATTTGGATCACCTTTTCAAATTTCCACACCTGAAGAGAAGAACAAGACTGAGATCTTTAGTGACATAATAACATTCTAATTATACTTTCTCACATGGTTCGATTTTGATCTGCAAATATTTAGTAGGATTCTTGTGTTTTTTCCTATTCTTGTGAACCAATCAGCCAAGTTTACATAATCATTTATTTTTCAATCCTCAATATGTTCACATGCATTCCGTTCATATTACCGTGATTTTGTATTTCAGTGTTTTCGAATTCTACAAACCATTTTACCATTTTTGGGCCACATGTTATCCATGCAAGGCCTAATTTTATATTTCATCCTTAGGCCCTGTTTGGGATGGCGTAAGATTTTTCCGGTCGGTATTTTTACACTGCTCTTGGCATGTCGAATACACAGAGCTAACGAGGTCCTGTTATTTTTACGACCGTTTCCATTAGAATACGGCTGACGTGGGGTTACCACGGCAAATCCCTTCGATGACATCCTCGGATTTCGTAAGAAGGGGAGGAACATGGTAGCGCCGGTGGAATCGTCGGCTGACAAGCAAGATTTACCCAGGTTCAGGCCCCCGGAGGGTAATACCCTACTTCCCGCTCGTCTGGTATTGATTTCAAGGTGTACAAAGGGCTACAATGGTGATCCCGCCAGATGCGATCTAGCTAGGGTTTTGGTATTGGAAGAGTGCTTATATTTTAGGTCAGCGGTCCTCTCAGCCTTTATATAGGAGACTGGGTCCCGGGAGTTCGCTACTGACTCGGTTTTTACAAGTAAGGAAAGGTTAAACCGCCTTTGGGCTCCTCATAGCTTGGGGCGTACTCCTCGTTGCGAGCCTCCATAATGGGCTGTCCCGTGGACTCCATGTGGGCCGTGGTCCAAGTGTGCACCAGGTATCCTCATGGTGGTACACCCGACGGGTACACCCACGTCAACGACGATCCAAACGGACCCTTAAGGAGATTGGGGATTGGAGAGGATTTGGTAGAACCCTTTGTTTTACCCAATGTCTCTAAATACTCTCCATCCTAACCCACTAGTATGGTGAAGCGCTTTTAATTCCCAATGATAAGGAGTGTGTGGGGATATATTGGAATTATCCCATCCATATACAAGCTTGGTAAACAAACTATGGCACATTTTTAGGGATCCTGAAGTAGAATGTGATAATCTCCTCCAATCAACATGTATACACTTAAATTATATTAGAAGTCCGGCTAAGATTTTTTTGGGTTAAACGAGATACTCCAGCCGTTCCATTTTATTCTACATCCTAAAAAAATGCAGACTGGTGTTGAACTTTGAGCAATATCACGGTAAACAATGCATTTTTTTCTTACCAAAGTTTAATTAAATGCTAGCATGCAATTTGATTGAACATGAGTGGTTGAGATTTAATGTTGAGCTATTATCGGGGGATATATTAATGGGAAGCCTGTTTCTTACAATAAAATATAGACTAAATTTGAACACATATTTGGCCCAGAATATAAATTAAACCGGAACGGATTGGAGTATACAGTACACTATTCTATGAGTTCTTGTTTCAGATTTAAGAGATGTTTTAAGGGGAAAAAAAAAGTGAACTTCACCAGTGAAGACAAGTGGACTTTCTTTGTTATGTCTACTCTACCGAAATGGAATCTTAAAAGAAAATCGAAAAAAAAAAGTATAACTCCTTCGGCCGAACACGTTTCTCTATTCTTGCAACCTCCCGTCTATGCAAAAGGTCAGTCACCCAGCAACACGGCAACCTCCACCCTCTTCCCCTCCAACTCCAACTAGAGTGCCCCCCATGACGGCCCGCTCCTTCGACGACGCGCTGGCCGCGGCGCGCCCGTTCCTCCGCGGCGAGGAGTCCCACTCCGACCCGTCCCTCCCCGCCCTCGCAGCCGTTCTGCGCGCCGCCGGCGCGGGCGAGTGCTGGCACAAGCACGGCACCTTCCTCGCGCACCTCCTCGAGGTCCACCGGATCCTCCACCTCTGGGCGGCCCCCGACGCCGTGTGCCGGTGCGGCCTCTACCACTCCGCCTACTCCAACTCCTACGTCAACCTCACCATATTCGAGCCCGACGTCGGCCGCGCCCGCGTCGCCGCCGTCGTTGGGGACGAAGCCGAGCGGCTCGTCCCGCGCCAGCAGATCATACACGACGACCTGCTCTTCCACTACGCGGACGAGGACCTCGTGGCTGACCTGGCCCGGTCCGAGGAGTCCGTCCGGGACGCGCGCCAAGGGGTGTTCCAGGAGGCCGAGCCCTGGCGCAGCAAGATCCAGCGGCTACTCCCGGCCGCCGGCATCACTGTCAAGCACATCAGGTGTTTATTTATTGATTATGATAGCATTTTTTTTTTTTTGTTCCTGCTTGCTTGGAATCACTCGACTCATTTACAGAACTGAACGGAACATTGTTGTGCAGTGTTTGGAAGTACTGGCAGATGAATAGAGTTCACTGAGAAATACAAGATAATAGTTTAAGAACTGAGGATCAAGTACTCTTATATAGCTGATCATTACAAGTTTTAAGATTCAGGATTTGCCAGTTATTAGGCGTTCATATAGTATTTATCAAGAATTTAGGACCTACCTTATAACCTACCAAGGGTCCCCACCTTTCAAACTGATGCGAAATACTCCCTCTGTTTCATTGTTGCTGATTTAGTACAAATTTGTGCTAAATCAGCGACACTTAATATGGAACGGAGAGAGTACTTTGTTTCAGGCACTTTATACAGGTCAAAATCTCATTTCCTGTCACAGATGTAGTTAGAACAGTATTTAGTGTCCTGCCAAGAAGATTTAGAACAGTACCCGTGGCAACTTGCCCATACATGTTAACTGGGAAGTCTGGAATATTTCTATTTAATTTGGTTATTTCTGCTGCAACCAATGTTTTCAAAATACTTGCAATAATTCGGCTCAGTTTGGGAGCTCAGTTTTCTTAAAACTACAGTATTCAGAAAATGAAGTATTTGAGTGCCAGGCGGATGGATACTTCAGTTTCGTGCTTTAGGAAAAAAGAGGTCAAGACCAAAGTTTCTGAAACGACAAAAAAATGAAGTATTGAGGGAATACTTCAGTTTTAAAACCACATCATTCAATGCATCCAAACACCTCAAAGTATTTAATACTTCAGTTTATTTAGAAACCATAGTATTCTTATAATACTTCAAAAATACTTTGATGCCGAACGGGCCCTTCAGGATGAACTACTAGCCACCACAATTAACACTAAAGATATCTATTCTGATCCTTATCCAAAATTCAGACTATGCAGCCGAGTAAAGCGAAAGAAAAATTCTTAGAAAACTACTCCCTATTCCTTACACAAACTAAATGGAATTTTTGATAAATGTGGTTCTGCAATCTGCATCCACTGTGCACCTGATGTGAATCATTATCCTGCAGGACCGGTGAGGATGTGGCTCTCTCTAGGCGTGTAGCGGCGACATTCCTTCTGATGACAATGGCAGACTTCAGTGACCAGCTGTTCGACTGGCAGGACCGCCTCTTCGACAACACCAACGGCCGCCTTGAGTTTCGAGGCAACAACTGGACGTCGCTGTGGCCTGGCACCGGCAAGCCCGGCCTCTGGACCACGTCCATCTCCCGCATGGGCGCGCTCTATAGCCTCATCGTTCGCGAAGAGGAGATATACATAGCTCAGCGAGCACATACCGCCGGCCAAGAAGCCGATGACTCAGCTGCCCGCGACGAGGACATCGCCCTAGTGATCCCTCCGGTATTCGATGGCTGCACCAAGGTGCTCAACGCCGATGAGCAGAAGGCAGCGCGAGACCTCTACTGGGAAGCAGTGTGCAGCGACGAGGCGGCGGAGCGGTGCAAAGTCGAGGAGCTCCTCCGGGAGAGCATCGCCAAGAACCCGTTTGTGGGGGAGCCTCGGCTGGTCCTCGCGCAGGTGTGCCTCAACACGGAGATGTACGAGGAGGCGCAGGAGCAGGCGGAGGAAGGGCTAAAGCTGCTGCTGGAGTGGGGGAGCAGCTGGGACAAGAGGATGCCGTGGGAGGGGTGGGTGTCCTGGGGCAGAGCCATGCTGACCAAGGCCAAGGAGAAGGACTGGCCTCATACCTCCTTTGGCATCCTCAGCCTAGGCCTTGTCAAGTAGCTGCTTTGTGTTATGATCTCGGCATATGGTTAGCACGACAGATACGGAATGATATACCTGCAGCAATTAAATAAGTGACTTCACAGACATTGGGATGGATTTACCATTTTCCTTGTAAGAAAGAGGCAATTGTAATTATAGTACACATAGTGTATTGATGTCTATTCAGAAGTATGAATAAATTGTTTTGGTTATATTGTCAACATCAATACTGACCAGGGCATCATGTAACTATGTTAAGTGTACTGTATGAACACCAAATCAAGAAAGACAAGTATCCAACAAAATTTGATTTGAAGATTTTAGGAAATCAAAGAGTGTCACTCCTGTACCAGAATATAGGATATTGCATTATCTGCCCTGACAGCATTGAACTTTGCTGCATATTAACTGCAAAATTCTCTCTACTGATGACCTTAGCAAGCCTATGTAGCAAGCAGTAATGCATCAGATTACCAAACATCTTAGATGGCAATTCTTTTACAGAGCCCGTTCATGAACCACCTTAAGCATCAACATTGAGGTCCCGAACTAATCTGTCTATAACATCACCATTAGCCAATCATGAAGTACCCTAGTAGGGATCTATTTTCTGTCAGACTAAGCCAACTTTATACAAACAGAGTCCCTGTAAAGTTGGACAGTCTGTAATACTCCCATTGCCCGAAAGTCGCTCTTGTCAGGTAATCTGAAACTCAAATCTTGTGCTAGCAGCACAATCCATGTAGGCAAGTTAGAGCAACTGAATGCCCAACACATGCTTCAGTTACAGTGTGGGGCTTGCTGCATTTCTGCTTAAGATGGATTCTTGTGTCTCCATTGTAAAAAAAAACGCTATCGTGATTATCTTATAGATGGTGTATTGATGTCTATACATAAGTCTCTAGAAAATGTTTTGGATGCATCAACACCAATAGTTTCCCTCGAAGTTAGAAGACCAAAACATCACAGAATTACCTGATTGCACTGTATGAACACCAAATCAGGGATGTATTGTAATGTATCAACTTGTTTTGAAGATTTTCAGATACCGGTGACTTCCATTTCATATACCAGAAGATAGGTCATACTAAGTTATCTGGACAACATGAAAACTGACAAGATTAGCATATCTTGGCCGTAGCAAAGCTCATGCAAATTTTCTTTCGGGGAGGGCAACTTTAGAAACAGGAGTTTTGCGAACTCCCCATTTATTGGGAGCAACAACAAAACCGGCTGCTCTCTGAAAAACTTGTAACGACACTTTTTTATTGGATAACCACCAGCGTTCTATCCATTCAACAAATATTGTTCAGTACAAATGAGGCCAGGTAAAAGATCCGGCTCCACTGGGCGGAGACCTGATTACAAGCCCAGTTTACATGAACAAACGACAAAAAATGGAAATTTCCAGCAATCAACTTGATATCATAGACCACAACACCCGTGGTCGTGGTTGCATCGCTGCCCGGGCTTCCGTAAGTTCAGGGCTGCATCAATATTAATCTGCCAACATCAACACAATATGTGAATGAACAAAATATAAGATTGCACAATTGCGATGATACACAACGCACATACAATTGTAGGGATTATTAATTGGAACCGGGGGTGTGGCCTTTTTCCCCTAAGAAGATGATCTCCAAGCAGCTTTTCTACTTATAAGAATATCACTCTTACGGATAAATTCGAGTAGTATACATGGTATATTATACATACAAAAAGACAAGTTTACATAGTCCATCCCACTCACTCATAAACTATCCTCACCGACCAAAGCATACTCCGAGATGTTCAAGACAACACCTAGATGTCGCTGTGACAACAAGCCTGACCTCTCAAGCACTCGAGCCCTAGGCGAATTAAAATAAATATAATATTTGTACTAAACTTTTGTACTTTTCTAGGTATTATTTATAACATTTTACATTATTACAAATACAATTTTTATTTTTGAGCATTGCCTAACCACATAAGTGACAATGTTAATAATATGGCCGTGTCTAGCCAGCAAACGAGTGCTAGATAGTCCAATTGAGCAATCACTAATAAAAACGGAAAAGTCCCCCCGAACATCCAGACGCCCGCCCCGCCCTCATCAGAAGCACTCTACCAACACGCAACAATCACAGGATAGCTCCCAGCATCTCCTACGCCCCATAGGTGCAGCATGTCTGTTGTCGCTTCCCTTTGATTTTGGTCTTCTTCATCCATGATACTCCATGGTAGGCATCAGTACATAGCTCTCCTTCATCGGTTGCATCCAAAAATTAAAAATCAGCTACCACCGCCCCCTCCTCCAATAAATCAAGGTAAAAATGTATGCACCTCAAGTTCACAGGATTCCCCGTCCATCAATTAGATATATAAAAAAACCACATGCACAAACAAGTTATTTGTAGATCAAAAACCCTAGGGAACGTGCAACACACACAAAAACCAATAGTTGTGTGCTTGGATCTCCTCGGAAAACAGCAAGGGTGATGTTACAACCAGCAACACAACACAAAACAAAGCTACAACTTACATGGACCCGAAAGCGACTAGGTGATCTGAAACCTACAACTTAGTTAGATCAACAACCCAGTTACATGCAAGTAACACACATATCATCCTAAAAACAGTAGTGGTGATACTAGACCTGCAATGGACTCAGCAGCAACACAGGGAACCGAAACTGCAACTTGCCCGCATAGGGAAAGCTACTAGGTAATCTGATAACTACAACTTAGTGCATGTCAAACTGCAACTTATTAAAGACGCAACTTGGCAGATGTTAGTTGCTCCTGATAACACCTGAGTTGCTCCCGGTGATCTCTTAGTTGCATCTCATAGCATCTGAGTTGCTTCAGTTCCTGCCTGAATTTTTTTTTTAGAGAAAAGGCTTTTTAGGCCCTGCTTTATAAAGAAAGCATCGGAACAGCGTGCACTGGGGATACCAGTTTTACAATAACAGCAACATCTAAAACCCATAAGATACATGTCCAGGGGGGGAAAACTAGGTTACAGGATAAGGAAAAGCAAAAAACTCTAGCCTATCCCATCACGATGCTCCCGGTGATCTCTTAGTTGCATCTCGTAGCATCTGAGTTGCTTCAGTTCCTGCCTGAATTGCTGAAAATGTTTGCACGGTTGATAAAGTTGTTAATAGGCACAGAAAATTAATGCAATTGATCTTGTGCCAAGAGGTCCTGGGTTCGAACCAGCCTCTATGCACTGCACTTTGCAGGGGTAAGACTAGGTTCCTATAATCCCTCCCCAAACCCCACCTTGTGTGGGAGCCTCTGTGCACTCTGTGCACTGGGTCTGTCATTTTTATCTTGTTCCATCTAGAACTAAAAAATGGATGCAACTAAACCTTGTAGGTGTGCAACTTAACCTAATGTGTCTACTCAATTTGATTCATGGGATAAAGCAACTTTATCAGTTGCATAATTGCACAATCAAAAAATATATAAATCAGCAACAAAAAATCTCGTACATCCATGTATATTCTTGGAAGGACAAACAAACTACTAGGGGCATAATGCAACTTGGCCCGTTCCATCTGCAACCCAAATGGGAAATAAGTTCAAGTAGAATCACAATATGCGGCAACTAACCCAATTAGGGCTTTACACATCTGTGTTAGAGTTTCTTCTTTCTCTGCTTGGAGCCATGGCAAGCTGATATGTAGGAAGTTGACGATATCTGTGTTGAGTTGATGGCACAGTTACTGTAGTTGCTGGCACAGTTACTGTAGTTGCTGGCACAGTTACTGTAGTTGCTGTCTGAAAAAGACTTTGTTGCAGTCGGGGAAGGCTGTCAGGGAAGTAATGGCTGTAGGATTTACTGTCATGGTGGTTGTTGGATGTGTTGTGTCATGTACTGCAGTGTTGCCGCTAGAGGTTATGATGTTTGAATTCCACATTAAGTTGATCTTGACGGTGGTACTAGCGTGTTCCTTATCTAAGTTGCTGTTACATCAGCGTTAGTTGTTCTTTGATAGTGTGTAGTTGCAGGCATGTGTTCCGGAGTTGCTACTGAAAGTACAATGACGAACTGAACATAGGAGTATATGGCTTTGATGTACCATGTCAATAACAAATCAGGCATGCTGAGATTTTTTGTAGGGATAGGGGGCTAACCTTGTGTTGAGACACATTATTCCCTAATCAGAACGCGTCTTGATCGACAGTATTACACTTCTGCCTGAGAACCACGCACAGCTGATTCCCGCGGCCGAGCTCAGAGCCCTCCCCGCGCGGCTGCTCTTCTCTACGCTGTCGAGCGCCACGCCTCGTCATGCGTCTGCTCTCCAGCGACGAGCTCCACTCGCTCGCGCGTGCGGCCGCTCTCCAACGCCGAGACCCGCTCCAAAATCGCCTCGACGAACCCTTCCCGTCGTCGAGCTCGGAGCCATCCCCCGCAGCCGCTCAATGCCGCCGACCTCAAGGCCCCCCGCGCATCTGCGTCCCCAGCGATTAGCTCAACTCCCTCGTGTGTGTGGCCGCTCTCCGACGCCGGGACTCCACGCTAAAATCGCCTCGATGATCTACAGATTGCGATTTGCGAGCAGACAAGGAGGGGAACGGAATGGAGAGATGAGGGCATGTGGGCCACCCAAGACGTCGCTGTCCGCCGCTGTCGGAACAGAGCGTGTCGCGCGGCTTGATCACGCCCATCCGACGGACGATACGCGATCGCTCGATCAAGCCAACGAGCAGCCGTGCACTTTTTAGCACTTGGATAATAATATTTGTTGGAATGTTTTTTGTTTATACTAAAATATTAAATATCACTGGAATAAATTAAACTATATTTTGTCAACAAAATTATTTCTATAACTATTTTTTCTACAATGCATAATCTATATAATTTATAAGTATTGGTGATAATATGTGTAAAGAGTAGGATCTAACAAATATCTTAATAGCAATATCTAGTGTATTATTAAGTAAGCATATTTATCTAGAGTATAAACTAAATCGACTAAATATTCATTACTCGTTTTTTCATGGTAGAAAATTTCTAGCAAATCAAAATTTAATAAAGGTGCATGCTCTGTAGTTGGTATCGAAATAATATTGTTTAGAGTAATCACCAGTGAATATAAAATGGCGTGGATTTTTATATGTTTGCATCAAGGTTCAATTAAGCGCTAGGCGCTAATTGAGTGTTTTGTCTCCGCTTTTCTCTTTTCTGAAGGAGAGCGCTAAGCGCAATTAAGAGCGCGTTTAAGCGGAGTTGAGCGCTAGGCGTTTTGGTCCGCTCAGCGCCTAAGCGTGCGCTTAAGCGCGCTTTTTATAACCTTGGTTTGCATATATCAATTTTATTATCTGATATGTTTGCTTGTTATCATCTGGTGTACAACTCCATCGCTAGTTGATGAAATAAATTGGTATTGCACGGAATTAAACATGAAAGTTAAGTTACTCAGATTTATGTAAACCTACACGACTTCCCAGTGAAAAGAGAATAGCAAGCTAACTAAGGGGGTGTTTGGTTACGCTTTCTAGTTGGCTTTTGCCTTTGGCTTATAAGCCCAAAAAACACCTAAATAGGTGCTTTTGGCTTTTGACTTTTGACTTATGTTTTACTATGGTATAAGTCAAAAGACAAAAGCCAAAAGCACCTATTTAGGTGCTTTTATGGCTTATAAGCCAAAGCCAAAAGCCAACTAGAAAGCCTAACCAAACACCCCCTAATATTATCGTGCTGATAGTATTGGTTTGTTCTTACCTGCTAAGAGACCGTCATGTGTAGGTACTTCCGCAAATTAACCATTTTATAATGTTAAGATACACCCATTGTCCCTTTCTTCTCTCAGGATCTAGGCGGTCGCCCTTGCCCGACCTATGGGCCGGCCCTAGGTGGCCGGAGATATATAAAAGTTGTGTATGAGCATGACGAACTCACCTACAACATATGGATATGAAACTATACAAATTCTCTTTTTTGTTTCTCTCAAACTTTTTGGATATAGATTGTACACTATTTCAAATTCTCTTTTTTCTCTCAAACTATACAACATATGGATACGAAACTCTACCGTTCATTGAAGCATTAGAATTACAATCTAGAGATTTTTATCCGTGCAATTTAAATTTTCGAATATTTAAAATTCAAAATAATATATATGTATATATTCAACGTCTAAAAAATAACGAATTTTTCCCACATTTAATTGGAACATTATGGAATTAATTTCCAAAAAAACTCTACTTCTTTGAAAAAAAATACTAGAGGAAAGCAACTGTGTTATTATTTGTTTACAAAAAATCAAAGAGAGAAACGTTTGACATGGCCTAAATCAGACAATTTTGTACTAGGCGATTTGGAAGTTTTGAAAATTTGTCTTCAAATGAAGCTTCTAAGTTTTAAATACTTTTCCTAAATGGTTGTAAGCCAATCTCTCCTCTCAATAGTTCTTTGAAAATTATAACTAAGCTCATGGTTAATAGATCGTAGAAAATAATTCTACAGATTGTGCATCTAAATCAGTATGATTTCCTCAAAGAAAGATAAACTCGGAACATTTTAGGATGGGCCTTTGAATTTCTTAGTGCTACAAATCTAGAAAGCAACCTTGTCTACCAAAATTTGATTTTGAGAAGGCATTGGGCAAAATTGAACACAAGGCAACTCTTAACACCCCTAGAGCTAAGGGCTTTGGTAGAAAATGGATTCTACGATTTTAGATTCTGGATCTTCAACTGTGCTACTAAATGGAGTTCTTGGCAAAAAGTTTTACTTTAAGAGTGGAGTGAGGCGGTGTGATCTTCTCTCTTGTTTGCTCTTTGTGCTGGTAGTGGATTTGTTGCAAACAATCATCAATAAATCACATGTAAAGGTATGTTTAAGTTCCTTTGGAAATCACTTGTTGCCTTGATTTTCTAGCTGTTCAATATGCAGATGATATCTTAATCATTCTGCAAGTTGATGCTTCCCAGTTGTATCTTCAAGCATTGCTCCACATTTTTTACATAATCTGCTAGCTTAAAAGTCAATTATCAAAAATCTATTATGGTTCCATAAATATATATATGGACAATCACATGTTCGAACACTTTATTAGGACGCTGAATTGCATAAAGGGGTATTTTCCTTTCACCTATCTTGGCCTACCCCCGGTTGAAGACTGTGTACGTGATATTCTTCTTGTTATCGTGGAATGGAATCTACAGCCCGGTTCAAATTACAAATACTACATAGGTTATATGTAGTTCCGTGTTAAATTATGTGAACCAGCCAGTTCATATACAAGGCAGAGCTCAAGATTTGAAGAATAGAATATGCTACGTGTCGATATTTTGCAATACGAACAACAGTTAAGACCTTCACCCTGGTGACAAATATTGTTGGAATAGCCTTGTGTTCTGAGAAGACTTGGAGGAGTCGACGGATTATCAGGTCCGAGGGACCCGAGCCAGTTTGTCGACTCGGGGAGTGTCCCGAGTCGAGTCGTCGAGTCGGAGCCTGTTCTGACTTGACAGTAGTATTAACCAGGACTCGAGTTGTTTTCGGATCCGGAAGGTGCACTGTACAGTTCGTACAGTAGAGTAGGTAGTTAGTACGTGCTAGACGTCACCTACAGTGTAGATGAGTCTGTGGCGCCATCCACAGTGAACTCGTGTCATGACGTCGTCAATAGTGGCCGTATGACATGACGTAGTATAGGACCCGCCACGTCAAGTCAGATGTGACGGGATAGTTGACTATTGTATGCAGCTTGCCCCAGTCGGCTATTTAAAGAGAAGAATAGAAAAGAAAAAATTGAGTCAAATATTGTAGTCCACACAAACACACCTCCCCTTCTCCTCTCCCATTCTCTCTCACTCTTGCGATTCGCATTAGGGCCAACAATTGGTATCAGAGCCTTGTGAGTTCGAGAGCTCGCCGGAGATGGCAGCAGAGACGGGCGCGCTCATCCCCAGGGCAGCCAAGCCCGCAGCGGAGGAGCAGAAGGCTGGCGGAAGCTCGGTGGTACTCCAGCGAGTTGTCCGTGATTCCGGTGGTTCATGGCCGATGCTCACGCGGTCGAACTACGCGGACTGGGCCCTCCTTATGCAGGTCATGTTGGAGGCGCGCCAGGTCTGGGTCGCCGTCAGCGACGGGACGCCGGAGCGCGAGACGGACCGCGCAGCGATGGAGTATCTGCTGCACTCCGTCCCGCCGGAGATGATCTCCACCCTCGCCGTCAAGAAGACGGCGAAGGAAGCTTGGGACACGGTGAAGACGATGCGACTCGGGGTGACCCGGGTGCGTGAGGCGAAGGCAACGGCGCTGAAGAAGCAGCTCCAGTGCATCAAGTTCGCGGATGGCGAGGACATCGATGACTTCGGCATGCGCCTGTCGTCCCTCGTGTCGCAGCTCGGTGTACTCGGAGTCACCGTCGGCGAGCCGGAGGTCGTTCGTAAGTTTCTCTCCGTTGTGCTCAATAAGTTCTCGTAGATGGCATGCTCCATCGAGACCCTGCTCGATCTCGACACGCTCTCAACCAAAGAGCTCATCGGCCGGCTCAAGGCGGCTGAGGAGCGGTACGAGTTGGAGGAGCTGGTGGTAAAGCAAGCCGGCAAGCTACTTCTCTCTAAAGAGGAGTGGTTTGCGCGGATGAAGCCTTGAGATGGAGGCTCATCGTCCAGCCAAGCCGGACGCGGCGGCGGCAAGCTGCGCGGACGCGGCAAGGGCAACCCGGGTGCGAGAGGCACCGGGAACCGCGACACAAAGGACTCGTGTCGTTACTGCGGAGTCGTCGGCCACTGGGCGCGAGACTGCCGCAAGAAGAAGCGCGAGGAGGGCGAGGCCCACCTCGTGCATGGCGGAGGCGACAACGACGACGCGCTGCTCATGATGTAGGCGTGCACAGTGGCGTCTGCCCCGCAACTCCCAACGTCGACTCGGACGGAGTCGGGCGCATCGGAGGCGACACCCTCGTCTCGATCGGTGGCAAAGTCAGGGACTCGACCGGTGGCGAAGTCGGAGGGAGTGTCGACTCCTCCGAAGGAGCACTCGCGGATCCATTGGGTCGCGGAGTGGGACATGCCGGCTCCTCGAAGAAGGCGACTCAGGAGGAGTCGGCCCTGTCGACTCGCAAGGAGTCGGCCCTCTTCCTGCTGGAGGAGAAGGCGCAGGTCAACCTGGCGCAAGGAGGGGACGCCAAGGAGGGCGTCTGGTACCTCGACTCGGGCGCCACCAATCACATGACTGGTGACCGCGCCGCGTTCACGGAACTCGACACCAGCATCGTCGGAACCGTCAAGTTCGGCGACGGCTCGCGAGTCGACATCTGCGGGCAAGGGACGGTGTTGTTCGTCTGCAAGTCAGGCGAGCACCGGGCCGTCACCGGGGTGTACTACATACCCCGGTTGAACACGCAGATCATCAGCCTGGGCCAATTCGACGATAATGGCTGCCAGGTGCTGATCGAGGATGGGCTCCTCCGAGTGCGTGATTTGGAGCGACAGCTCCTGGTGAAGGTCAGGCGGGAGCCAAACCGGATGTACAAGCTGACAACGCGAGTCACCCAGCCGGTGTGCTTGGCAGTGGACGCAGGTGCCGACTCGGCCTGGACTTGGTATGCGAGGTTCGGGCACCTCAACTTCGACAGCCTGCGCCGACTCGCGAAAGGCGGCATGGTGCAGGGCCTCACTCTGATGGAGCACGTGAACCAGCTCTGCGACGCCTGCCTAGCAGGGAAGCAGCGGCGAGCCTCCTTCGCCAAGCAGGCGAAGTTCCGAGCGAAGGGGCGACTCGAGCTGGTCCATGGTGACCTCTGCGGGCCGATCACCCCGGCGACTCCAAGCGGTAAGAGGTACTTCCTCTTGCTTGTCGACGACCTGACGCGGTATATGTGGCTCGCCCTTCTTGCAACGAAGGATGAGGCTGCAGCCGCCATCATCCAACTCCAGGCGGGAGCCGAGTCGGAGTCCAGCTATAAGCTGCGCACACTGAGTACGGATCGCGGAGGCGAGTTCACCTCCGGCTCCTTCACGGCATACTGCGCGGAGCTCGGAGTGGAGCGTCACCTGACGGCTCCTTACTCCCCGCAGCAGAACGACGTCGTGGAGCAATGCAACCAGACGATTGTGGGCTTGGCCCGCAGTCCTCGACGAGTTCTGGGGTGAGGCGGGTGTCGACGGCCATGTTCATCTTGAACAGGTCGCCGACCAAGAGCGTGGACGGCATGACGCCGTTCGAGGCCTGACATGGCCGTAAGCCGGATGTGCACTACATGCGCACGTTCAGGTGCATGGTGCATGTCAGAGAGACGTGACCCGGTTGAAGAATCTCGATGATCGCAGCAAGCCGATGATCTTCATGGGTTATGAACCCGACACGAAGGGTTATCGGGCCTACGACCCGGCTACAGGCCGAGTCGCCATCAACCGCGACGTAGTGTTTGACAAGAGCGCGCGTTGGGACTAGAGTTCGCCGGACTCTCCGGTGAACACGTTTGTAGCTGACTCCTCCACGGTCGAGCACATGGTGTTCGAGCCGCAGCCGACTCTAGGGGACAGGAGTGCGGGTCCTGGACCCGACTCGCCGGCTTCTCCAGGTCCGACTGTTGGGGTTATGCCGAACAGGTGTCTTCACAGAGAAGACTAAAAGCCAGCATACCAGGGTGGCCCATAGTGGTAGTAAGCCGAATCCGGCTTAACCGGGCGGCCTAGTATGCTGAAGCGCAGGAGGCCCATCCGGCTAAGGAAAGGTTCCAGAAGCTGGCCTGCATTGCGGAAGACTTATCCCACAAGGCAGGGCCCAAGCCGGATTAGAGTAGGACTCTGTACTTAGTTGGTTAGGTTTCCTCCTGTAAGCCCTAGGTCCGGATGCCTTTATAAGCCGGCCTACGGGACGCCTTAGGGCACGCTCTTAACCTCAATCCACTGTAACTCGGCGATTTAGCCTTATAGTGAATTATAGCAGCACGTAGGGTTTCGCCACCATTGCGAGATCCGAAGCTGGGTAAACCCTTTGTCTCCTCTTTGCCGGAACACCCCGCGTCTCCAAAACCCCTCTCTCTACCTAGCTCGATGGCATCCCTGCCGCGGCTAGATACGACAATACCACGACAGTTGGCGCCCACCGTGGGGCAGGAGATGTCCGGGGTTTCGATCCGTCCAGGGGCCACGGGCGGAGTCGGCGACACCATCGCGGTCGGCATGGTGAGCTACTTCGACGAGACAGGAGCTGGCCACGTCTTCAACGACGGCTTCTGGACGCCGGCAAAGGAGGATCCGGCCGGCTGGTCCACGGTCTCCATCGGCGGTTTCGACATCTTCGTCGGCTTCACCGCCCAGGCCTTGGACGATCTTGGCTTCACCTCGAGCTTGCCCACCGCCCACCCAGGCAACCTCGACGAGGAATCAGATCTGGACTCTGACGAGATCGCCGATCTGGATCTGGCTTTCGACGCTGACGATGAAGATTCTGAAGACGATGCAAGTTCCAACATGGCGGCGCCGGACTTCCACTTCGTCGGTGTCTTAGGAGAATCCGGCTCACACGAGTCGATGACTGAGACTGAGTCTATCCTCCCTGCTCTGCAGGTCGGGGTTGATTCAGAAGCCGGATCAGGGGACACCGCCCATATGGAGTAGGACCTCAAATCTGAAGGAGAATCCGACGATTTTAGTCGGAAAGTTGCGTCCTGCTTAGGACGCCCTGCCGAGGTCTTGGTGGGTGACGTCTCTGATCCTAAAGACGACCCCAACACCTCGAAAGCCGCCAATGGCGAAGAAAAAAACTCCACAAGCCGGAAATCTCAAGGTGGATTTCGTGCCGCCACTGGCTCCATTGAAGGGGACAGGTAGAGTGCCGGCTGAAGGAGACGACATTGACGCTACGGCCGGCGAGACAGCGGAGAAGGAGCATGAAAGAAAGATGGCAAGGTACAAGCAACTGTTAACGCCACTCCCTCCGAACGCATCGCTGGACGACATTGAAAAGCGTCGCGCCCTACTTGAGGAGCAAGCTGCCTAGATAGTAGAGCGTGAGGTTGAGCTTACAAACAAGGAGACGGAGTTCATCCGAAAGCAGAGAGAAAAGGGGGCTGACGATGTTTTCCGTCCGGCTCGTGATAAGAACCTGCATAAAAGGTTGGATTTCCGCAGCAAGTGGGAAGCCGACCATGTCGATTCAGTCTGGAGGAAGTACCACCACCGACGTGACCCGGTGACAAACCTGTGTTACTTCAATACCCCAGCCAAAAACATGGAGGCTGCCCAGGAGGTCATGTTCGACAAATCGTTGGATCGTGACGCTCGGCTTAAGTATTCGGCGTATCTACTGGAGGTTGCACAACGGCAGCAAAACGACCCGCAAGTCAAATCAGGACGGCTTGTTGACGATTCTCGCCTTTGCAAGTCAACTGCCAACAAGCCAATGGCTGCTGCCCCTGCCGACCCAGACGATGACCCGGCCGGCTCAAGCAGCCATAACAAAAGCGACAAGGACCCGAAGGACAAGCAGCCTAAGGGCGCGGAGTCCCGGACAGGTTCTTCACGCCATCGTGAGGCTGGTCGGGAAAGACATCGGAGCCGAGACCAAAAGGAGGACCCTCGCAAGGAAAAGGCGGCTCCACCCCGTCAGGAGCGACGACGTGAGGGGGAAAACCAACCCCGAAGGGAGGATAACAGGGATCATATGCCACCTCCACCGCCGCCTCCACCGCGCAAAGAGGGAGATAACCCTTCCAAGTACATACCCCCTCCACGACGGCAAAGGACTCCAAGCCCTCCGCGCAACGCGAGTCGGGCGAGCCAAAGTTGTCACAGGGAAGAACCAAGACAAGAAAAGTTGATTGCTAAACCGCCATCAGCCAATGATGTTCGAAGCCTAATCGAGGAGAGAAGTCGGCCAGAGATGCCCAGTACCTCGGCCCCAAGTGTTTTGGCAGGAAAAATCAGAGAGCAAATTCTACCTCCCACTTTGTCGAACGTAACAAAGATGGTTGAGAAGTACAGTGGTACGGCTAATCCTGAGACCTGGCTCTCAGATTACGTCAGTGCCTGCGACATATATCAAGGCAGCACCGACTCCGCAGTGCGATTTTGCCCCTGATGTTAACCGGGACGGCACGCATGTGGACTGAAGGTTTGCCGGAAAGGACAGTTCATACCTGGAGTGACATGAAGCGTGTCTTTATTTAGCACTTTCAGGACACATATAAGCACCCAAAGTCGATTTTCGACTTACAGCAGTGCGTGCAGCAAAAGAACAAGTCTAGCCGTGAGTTCGTCTCACGATGGAGTGGAATCAAGAATGCTTGCGAGGGCGTCTCAGAAACTCAGGCGATCCATGCTTTCAAACAATCTCTGAGGAAGGGGACGACATTTCGCTTCATGATCTACAGTGACGAGTCGGAGACTTTGGGGGGCTTACTCGCTTGTGCAAACAAGTATGCCGCCGCTGATGATGACAACTACGCATGGCAATGGGTACCCGATACCCGCAAACCCGACGGGTACCCGCCTCAAATGGGGAGGGGTTTGGGTTAGAAAAATCCCCATGGGTATGCTTAGCAGGAAAATGTCATACCCATCGGGTATGCGGGTGCGGGTACGGGGATGCCAAACCCATACCCGCGAACCCGTGTACCCGACTAGAACGTAATGACCCCACATGTCATTGCCTACTAAGCCACTAACACCCCTAGCCCACAAGCCCACTAACGCACCTAGCCCACTAAGAGACCTAGCCCACTAAAGACACTAACGTACAGGCCATAGTCGGGTACGGAGCGGGTACGGGGCGGGTCCTGCATACCCGCCGGGTCGCGGGTATGGTTGAGATCTCGACCCGCCGGCGGATATGGGGCGGGTGGCGGGTACGGGTGGAGGAGCCGGGGTACGGGTATGGGTATGCCAAACCCGGCCCCGAACCCGACGGGTGCCATCCGTAATGACAACAGGGAGGATGCCGAAAACCGCCGACACGAGTCCGGGAAAAAAGAAGATTGAAGACCAAGCCGGCCCTTCTCACGAAGTTGCTGTCGCCTTTGGAAAGGTGGCTCAAGCAATGGCAAGTGGCAGGGCAAGAAGCCGGCAAATAACCAATCGTCCCGGCCGCCAGCGGTGAAGTATGACGACATCAAGCACAATCCATGTGTCCATCATCTGAGGCCAGATGGAACAAGTTCCCACACACTCCAGCAATGTCACATCAATCGGGACATCGCCAAGGACCCCAAAGCCGGCAAGTCAAGGAACAAGTGCAAGTCCAGGAAGGACGACAAAGAGAAGGAGGAAGCTGCTTCAGAGTCGGATGACGCTGCCTCCAAAGAAAAGGCAGCAAATTCCCTAAGCATGCCGAAAGTCTCATCGTCAACTTGGCAACAGATTCTTCACGCAAAGAAAAGGCGGCCTTGGCGAGAACTCAACGCTACGGTGCCCGCAGTTCCTCAATATCTGGATTGGTCCGACACACCCATCACATGGGATCGCGGCGATCATCCGGATAGAGTTCCTGCAAAGCGCACCTACGCTTTAGTCGTCAGCCCAATAGTCAACAAATACAAGTTGACAAAGGTGCTCATGGATGAAGGCAGCAGTATCAACATACTTCGGAAAAGACTTGCTACCCCCATGGGTAGCTACACACCCTAAGTTTGACCAAAACGTATATGCACGGTAAAATGAGATTACTCAAGTAGACAAGGGGGGTGTCACTAGTAGAATTGATAGAATTATTAAAAGTATTTTAAAATTTTTTCGAATTTTTTTGCCATCCGCTGTGATTTTTTTAGTAAAGTTTGACCCAAAAGTCAACAAAAAAGTCAACTATGAACAAAAGCTAAAAATGACGACCAAAAATATTTTTTTGAAAATTTCGAAACCAGTTTCGTACACCAAATATCCGTGTTTTACTAGGAAAACATGCTAAAAGAGATACATACTGCTTGCATCTCTGTATAACGCATGGGTGTGTAGCTACCCATGCGGGTAGCAAATTGTCTCTCCAACATACTTTATGCCGCAACGTTGAAGAGGATGCGTCTTTCCGAGTCACAACTCACCCACAGTACTGTAAAGTTTTATGGGATTGTGCCGGGACGGCAAGCCTCTTCGATGGGGCAAATTACCCTGAAGGTCACCTTTGGTGAAGCCGATAATTTTCGGACTGAGGACGTCTCTTTTGAGGTGGTTCCCTTCAGAAGTGCATATCATGCAATCTTTGGACGTCCGACTTTTGCCAAGTTTATGGCTCGGTCCTGCTACATCTATAGCAAGCTGAAAATGCCGGGACCCAATGGGATCATCACAGTCAAAGGAGACTTCAAGAAAGCCAAGGAGTGCGAGGCCTCTAATGCCGTCCATGCTGAACAAGAAATCTGCAGGGAAGAGTTGGAGGATCTCAAGAAAACAATTGGTCCCGATGAGATGCCGGCGACAGAAAAGCCGTCCTCTAAGGTCGACTCAAGCTTCAAGCCAAATGATGACACCAAGAAAATCAAGCTCTCAAAGGATGATCTGGCAAAGGAGGCCATCATCGGTGCCGGTCTCGACGACAAATAGGAAGGCGAGCTCGTCAAGTTTCTCTGTGAGAACCGGGACATATTTGCCTGGTCACCATCTGACATGCCAGGTGTCCCAAGGAAACTTGCCGAGCACTCCCTAAAAGTCAACAAGGACGCAAAGCCGGTCAAGCAAGGCCTCCGCCGGCTCGGAACTGAGAAGCGCAAGGCGGTTGGAAAGGAGATCCTAAGGCTCACAGCCGCCAAATTCATTCGTGAAGTTGTCCACACTGATTGGTTGGCAAATCCCGTGCTAGTCCCAAAGAAGAACACCTCTGAGCTGCGTATGTGCATTGATTTCACCAGCTTAAACAAAGCCTGCCCTAAGGATCCGTTCGCCTTACCGCGTATCGATCAGGTCATTGATTCAACTGTCGGCTCAGAGATGCTATGTTTTCTGGACGCATATTCGGGTTACCATCAGATCAAGATGAAGGAGTCAGATCAAATCAAGACTTCCTTCACTACGCCATATGGCAATTACTGCTACGTCACAATGTCTTTCGGCTCTAAAGAACGCCGGTTGCCACTTACCAAAGGTGTATGCAGCGGTGTTTGGACAAGCAGATTGGCCGCAATGTTCACGTTTACGTCGACGACATAGCGGTCATGTCGAAGAAGAAGCGCGGCGATCTTATCGCCGATCTGTCGGAAACCTTTACAAATCTAAGGGATGAGTACCAGATGAGCTTAATCCGGCAAAATGCGTCTTCGGAGTACCCGCAGGCAAGCTTCTGGGCTTCATCGTTTCCAAAGAGGAATTGAAGTTAACCCGGAAAAGATAAAGGCGATTCAGAACATCGAAAGGCCATCTTGTCTAAAGACATACAACGGCTTACGGGTTCCGCCGCGGCTGTAAGCCGATTCATTATCCGGCTGGGCGACAATGCTTTACCCCTGTATAAATTCCTCAAAAAGTCGGACAGTTTTGTCTGGACAGATGAGGCAGAGGCCGTCTTAGCTCAGATGAAGTACGCATTGACGCACGCTCCAATCTTAGCATCTCCAAGGAAAAAAGAGCCGCTGCTCCTCTACTTGTCGGACACGAACTTCGTCATAAGTGCGTCATTGTAGTGGAGCGCCTGAAGGAAGGGAAGCAATGGCCGGATCAGCGCCCCGTTATTTCATAAGCGAGGTGTTCTCAAATTCAAAGCAACGCTACCCTCACTACTAGAAGTTAGCCTATGGTGTATTCTTTGCCTCCATAAAACTACGGCATTACTTCCAGGATCACACAATCACGGTGGTTAGCAAGGCTCCACTAAGGGAAATCATCAATAATTGCCGACGCAACGGGTCGAGTCGCCAAATGGGGCNAAGCTCAGTTATGTCCTCCGAATCCACTTCAATGCCACCAACAATGTAGCAGAATATGAGGCTCTCCTCCATGGTCTTCACATGGCTAAGGAGTTGGGAGTACAGCGCATCCTCTGCTATAGCGACTCGGATCTGGTTGTGCAGCAACTTGATGGATGCTAGGACACGAAAAGTCCCATAATAGCGGAATACAGAAGAACAGTCGATGAATTCGGCAGATGTTTTGCAGGCTTAGAGGTTCGACATATCTCCCGAGATGACAATGAAGCTGCTGATGCCTTGGCCAGAATAGGATCCAAGAAAAAGGCAGTGCCACCAGACGTATTTCTCCATCACCTTCACAAGCCGTCCATCAAGGGCGGCGACGAAGATTACCCCTTGTCGGCAGAATCAGTTCAGGTGTGCTTGGTAACCCCAGATTGGACCACACCCTACATTGATTTCTTGATTAATAAGAAACTGCCCAAGGACGACGAGGTGCTAAGTCGTCAAATTGAGCGTCGAGCAAAGGCGTACACGATTATTGATGGACAACTCTACAATAGGAGCACATCCGGCATCTTCCAAAGATGCGTCTCTCCAGAGGAAGGACGGCAAATCCTGGAAGAAATCCACTCCGGCGAATGTGGGCATCACATGGCGGCAAAGGCGTTAGTCGCCAAGGCGTTTCGGCATGGATTTTTCTGGCTGACGGCTAAGGAGGATGCTATCAACATCGTCAAGACTTGTGAAGGGTGTCAGCGCTACGCAAAGCAGGTTCACTTGCCGGCTCGGGAGCTCCGAACGATCCCTATCACTTGGCCGTTTGCGGTCTGGGGGCTTGACATGGTGGGACCTTTTAAGACGGCAAGGGGAGGCTTAACCCACCTGCTGGTGGTGGTCGACAAATTCACGAACTGGGTGGAGGCAAAGCCCATCAAGAAACTCGACGGAGCTACAGCTACAAAGTTCATCGTCGAGATGACAACTCGATTCGGCATACCGCATAGTATTATCACTGACAATGGCACAAACTTTGCCGTCGGTGAGCTATCGAAGTTCTGCAGCCGATCAAAGATCCGACTCGACATGGCATCGGTGGCACACCCGCAATCCAATGGACAGGTAGAGCGCACTAACGGCATTATTCTGCAAGGTATTAAGCCGAGGCTTGAAACTCCTTTGCATCGAGCAGCCGGTGCTTGGGTTGATGAATTGCCGGCGGTCTTATGGAGTATTCGTACTACCACAAATAGATCAACCGGCTTCACCCCTTTCTTCCTTGTCTATGGTGCAGAAGCGGTGCTCCCATCCGACATGATCCACGATTCACCTCGAGTCACAGCCTACGTCGAAAAAGACGCAGAAGAAGCACGTCAAGACGGCTTAGACATCCTCGAAGAAGAAAGAGAGTTAGCTCTCCAAAGATCCGCCATCTATCAACAAGATCTACGTCGCTACCAGAGCTGTAGAGTGCGGAATTGATCTTTTCGAGAAGGCAATTTAGTGCTTGGCTTGTGTAAAGCCGGCAGCACAAATTATCCCCGCCATGGGAAGGGCCTTTTGTTATCGGCAAAGTTCTGAAAAACGGGTCATATTATCTCCTCGACTTAAGGGATTCAAAGAAAGATCCCAGGAAGAAAGTTCACAAGAGGAAAAGGCATGTAGATGACGACTTAGATGAGACGAAACGTCCGTGGAATATCGCTCAGCTACGTCCTTTTTACACTTAGCAAATTCTATTGTAACCATGTCAATGTGATCATGAAATAAAAATTGGTTTCTCTCATGTCGAATTCGAGAATCTGTACCATCCTTTATTTCCCTATGATCTTATTGTTAGTCTGTTTACCCGAAATTGCCTGTGTTGCTCTCGTTGGTAAACTTTTTCATATTGAATCCGCCTTAAGGTGATGAAAAATCAACGTTTTGCCAAATTAATGTTTGTCTGCTAGCTTTTTGCGCCGGTTTGCTTCAAAGCGTTTCGGCACCGAAAGGCGGCACTTGTTCTGGGTCTAAACAGATTGGTCATTGCGTACCCTGTTGCTCAGCGAGTTAGCTTCGCCATAGGTTTGCCGGCGCTTAAAGGCTAAGGTGTCAAGGCCAGATTGAACTGAGGCATAAAATTGCAAGTTTGCAAAATATAAAGCTGATTAACATACAGCAAAAGGCTAAGTTATTTCTAGACATATACATTGTTTGGACGGCTTTACATATTGCCCATTACATTTTCAGGATAGCCGGCTCAACAAGCAAGTTCGGCTCATGAAGATTTCTCCGCCGCCTCATTGTCATCATCTGACATAGCCGGGCACGGCATTTCTGCTATATCATTTTATGAATAATCTTCAGTACTACCTTTTGTAGTCTATTAGCCAGCAGCTTTGTCAAGATTTTAAGGCAGCAATTAAGAAGTGTAATAGGCATGTAGTCGTTAACAGTTGCAGGAGAACCAATTTTTGGCACCAAAGTGATATAGCCCATATTAATGCTCTCTAAATTCAGATTCCCGTAATAAAAATCAAAACAGAGCTGATAAATATCATGCTTAATAATATGCCATGAAGACTTCAAAAAGTGGCCATTAAAACCATCAGGCCCAGGAGCTTTATCAGCTGGCATCAGCTTCACGATATTATCAATTTCTTCAGTAGTGAAAGGTAAAGATAATTCTTCCAGTCCAGGAGTTGGTTGAATGAGACTGTATAAATCAAAAAGCAAAGGAGGGGAGTTACTGGTGCCCAGTCTGCTTTTAAAGCTATCAAATATGATTTTCTCCTTATCTAAGTGGGAGACAGCCTCAGAACCATCAGGTAGGACAAGCTTAGAGATTGAATTCCTTCTGTATCTTTCACTAGCCATAGAATGGAAGAATTTTGTGTTCTCATCTCCAAACTTAGTCCATCTGACTGTGCATCATTTCTTCCAGTAATTCTTTTGATATTCCAAGAGCCTAAGCAGATGATGTTTGAGGATTTTTCTAAAGTTACTCTTAGGCAGAGTTAAACCCCTCTGATCCTCCAGCTTATCAAGTTCAAAGATAGCTTTGTTAGAGTTTTCAATACAAATTTTCAGTTTTGAAATACCCTTGCTCCAGTGTTTCAAATCATATCTTAGTCTTTTAAACTTGATATTTAGGTTGGTAGCACTATTTCCTTTATGAGTGGGCCTATTCCAGCTTTGGGCTACAACCTCAAGGAACCCTGGGTGGGCCGCCCAAAAATTTTCAAACCGAAATATTGTGGTGCCAGGGATACTGGTTTGGATGGAGACTACACAGGGGATGTGATCAGAAGTTGGTTTTCCTTGGGGATTGACCACAGTGTCTGGGTAAGAAGTTGTCCAGTGTAAGGAAGTGAAAAACCAATCAAGCTGCTCAAGAAGAGGATCTGCTTGCATATTGCTCCAAGTATAGGATCTCCCCTTAATTGGAAGCTCTGTTAAATTCTGTTCTCTAATAAAATCATTGAACAAAAGCATATCTGAAACATTGCCCCCTGGTTTATTTCTGTTACTAGAGTATCTGATAAAGTTGAAATCTCCAAGTAGTAGCCAATCCTCATCATCAGGTATATTAAGATCAAAAAGCCACTTAACATATGTCTCCCTCTGCTCACCTTGGCAAGGACCATATATATTGACAAGAGTCCAGGATTGGGCTGACTGAGTTGAAGTAAAATAGACAGATAGAGCAAAACTCTCACAGTGCATGACCATACCAGAGAAAATGGAACTATTCCAAATAACAATTAAACCCCCAGAGGCACCATTGGAAGGCACATAGACAAACTCATCAAACCTTGGAGGGCAACAAGACTTAATAAAGGTGAGATCAAAATGAGACTTTTTAGTTTCCTGTAAACAAATTACAGCACATCCACTAGAATTGATGGCATTCAAAAGAGCAAGCTGCTTGTCTTTTGCATTAAGACCCCTGATGTTCCAACATAATACAAACCATTTTTTCAAAATATTCATTAAGACCAGGATACATTAAGAGGAAGAAGTTTCTTCTTCCTCCTGGAGACTAGCCAGCAACTTCTTAGGGGAAAGTTCTTCAGGTGGGACTCCACAGAGCCTGACACCAATGTTCTGTAGCACTTGGATGGGAGTGGGTGGAGGTGCACCTTGATCCTGAAAAACCTCAATAGAAGCTTGGTCCTCAGGCTGATCATCTTGCTCCACCTCAGTGGATACATCCGGCACCCTTCTAGCCTTAACCTTTGATTTATATGGTTTGGAATCAGAAACAGAGGTGCATGTAAAGCCATCGTACTTGTTACTTCTTGTGCTTCTGCGTACCTGAGTAGTAACAATAGGCTTAGGGATAAACTTTCTAGTCCTCCTGGTGGTGGCAGAGGAGCTGGGGATATCAGGCAGAGCATCTCCAGCAACAGCAAAGGAAGGTACCCTGCATATAGAACTGTATATAGTATTGTCAGCAGGAGATTGATCAAAGAATATCTTCCTAGAAACCCTTCTAGCACCAAACATGTCCAGGGGTTGGAATAATTCAGAGGAGACTCTGTTTCCTCCCACAGTCTGGTTCTGCCAGATAAGAGGCTCAAGCTGAGAGGCCAAGAGTGCATCTGAAAAAGAGCTTGGCATAAAAAGATCTCTCATAACAGCACCTGCCAAAGATAACTGACCCAGAGCAGTTTCATAGCAAGAAGTAGCCACAGGAGCAGGGTGAATAACCATAGCAGACTCAAATATTATAATATCCTCAGCCTCAATACCAACAACATCAGACATTGAGGAGTCCTCAGAGGTGACAGGGGAGATGGAATCATTCCAAGCTTGGACTGGGCTATCAGACAGGCTACCGTCAGGAGGAGGAATACCAGCTTCAAACCCCACTCCTTGCTCAGCTAAAATCCCTTGGAAATTAAACAGGGGAGGATTCTCTATAGGTGCATTCAAGGCAGGCAGCACAGCAATGTTTGGGACAAAAACAAGAGCAGGTTCAGGTTCATGCACAATCAAAGCTTGGTGATTATTTTGCTGCATAGGAGCATTGTTGGCAGGAGGGTGAGCATTAAACCCATTCTGCTGTAGCCAGACAGCAACTTGCTGTTGAAAAAGTTGTTCTGCAGTTAAGATTTCTCCATAGAAGGGATGGGGATTCCTATTCTCAGGCACTGGGTCTTCATCAGGAGGAGGGACATCATGGATATGGGCAGTCCAATCACTAGTGCGCAACATGTAAACAGGAACTGTCCAACTATGGCGAGCTCTCCCCAGCTGGCGAATAACAAAGCTCTTAGGCACAAACTTGGGGTGGACTAACCAGACTTTAAGCAAGACTCTAAAAAGATTTCCTCGTGGATTATGCCAGGTTGACAGCAGACCAAAGTCATCAACTACCCTGTTCATATAGAAATTGGTTTGGTAGTCTAAGGGGAAGCCCAGGAACATAATCCAAGTTTCACGACCAAAGGTGGTGAGGCGCATATTGCGCGTGGCATCATGCTTAACAAAAGTAACCGTGGTAATCTCATCAAGCTCAAGCGTTAGACCAATGACGGTGTCCGCAGCTAAAACAGATTGGAAAGTGAAGGTGCCAATGCCAAACGCAGTATCATCTAAACTGACCACACGATAGCCGCCTTCCTCAAGCAGATCCGCAATCGCAAGCCTAGCATCCTCCCTCAGATGGATTGGAATATACCTGTTAGTTTCGGTGACCACAACCTTGTCATGCCGAAGCGGAGGAACCGGAGAAACCACCAAATCCGACCTAATCTTGCGGTCAGCTGGGCCAGGGTTGATCGTCATACCATCTGGCAGAAAGGGGATTGGGTTGAGAGGGAAGTTCGCCATTGATTCCACCAGACAAGCTTGCACCAGGTGCATAGAGGGGAGGGTTTTCAGAGGTGAGAGGGCGACGTGCTCGAGGGTAGCCGGGGAAGGGGACGAAGGGGTTTGCCGTTTCGGAACCCAGACTTTTGTCGCTTTATGTCGTCCAACAACCCCAGGTTTAATCGGACGGCGCTCAGAAACCTCCAAAGGGGATCCAACGGTTGCCACTGGCTCCAGCATAGAGTTAGGGTTTTGGGACCCAGATTTCCCCGACAAAATAATCTGCTCATTAATTAAGCTTCCTTTAATAATCCATTTGCGCTGATTAAGGGGATAACGATCAGATTTCACTGAATTCCGGGGATTCCGTTTAGATATTTTCTTGGAGTCCAAACAAGAACTTGCAATGTGGTCAAGCTGCTTGCATGATTTGCAAAGAATTCCAACCCAACATCTAGAAGCCAGGTGACCCTGAACCAAACATTTTGAACACCAGTTGAAACGTCGATTTCGCATTTGATTAACCCAAGTGATAGAAGGGAGAGCAGACACTCCAAAAGCTTGTTGGACATCTGACTCAGAATATCGTGCCAATCAAAGATCTTCAATGTGCCCAAGAAAATCCTTAGTGAAAATAACAGCTGAGGGAATGGGGCCTTTGAAATTTGATCCTTGGAAAATCCAGGCACGCCGAGGTGAATCATCCGGAATTTGATGCCTAGTAAAGGAAAAGGAACCCAAAACAACCGGATGACCGTCCAAAACCTTCGAAGCCACTGAGTTTGAAACCGGAACTGGCAGTTCCAAATCGTTCACACGAGGAAGGATCTTCTTAGGTTTGAAACCAGAACACAAAGAGGGATCCTTAAAGATTGGGGCATTTGGATCTCCACGAAATAATTTGAAAACCATTTGAAAATCTGGCCAAGAACGTTCCCGTAGGGAATAAATGAAATGCCCCACATGATTGGAGGCCACAGAAAATCTGAAACTCTTGCCATTCAAATGGAAAACCCTTAGGTAGGCAACATCGCCACCAATACAACTTTGCAAAGCCAGAGCCACAGAATCCACAGTGAGATCAAACGAGGCATGCAAAAAAGTTGTGACCAGAAAGAATTCCTTGGAAGAAGAGGAGGGGACATGGTGAACCGTAGATCTGAAGAAACGACGAACCTGGGCCGCCACCGCGCGACCGGGGGAGAAATCCCACGAGAGAAGGTGATCCATTGGAGGGATCAAGCGGGGTAGACGCCATTGCTAGGGTTTGGGAGGGTGGAGAGGGTGGGCGTGGGAGGGGACATCACGAGGGACCGCAATGGTTGCCTCACTTACCTACTCGAGGACGAGTAGGAGTTAAGCTTGGGGATGCTGATACGTCTCAAACGTATCTATAATTTTTGAGTAATCCATGCTAGTTTTGTGATATTGTCACATGTTTTTATCATCATTTATATCATTTTTATGCATTTTGTCGAACTAACCTATTGACAAGATGCCCAGTGCCAGTTCCCTGTTTTTGCTGTTTTTGTATTTCAGAAAATTTACTTCTGGAAATATTCTCGGAATTGAACGAAAATTTACGGAGAATTTTTACTCGACGAAAGACACCAGAAAACCAAAGGGGAGCCTGAGGGGCCACCCACAGGGCGCAGGCGGCCTCCTGCCGCGGCCCCCCTAGGACTCGCAGGTGGGGCCCGCCCCTGCTTCTGGGGCACCCCCTCGGCCCCCTCCAACGCCTATAAAATCCCTTTTAACCTAAAAACATCGCGGCGGCCATTATTTTCCAGAAACTCAACCCCGACGCACCGTCACCGAAAACCATAGTTCGGGGTCCAATCTGAAGCTGATCCCGGCAATCTGCCGGAGGGGAGATCGATCCCGGAGGGCTCTTCATCGCCATGCCTTCCTCCGGGATGATTTGTGAGTAGTCTCACCTTGGACTACGGGTCCATGGCAGTAGCTAGTTGGTAGTCTCTCTCTCTTGTGCTTCATGTCTTATGATCTTGTGAGCTGCCTAACATGATCAAGATTGATTATTGTAATGCTATGTGATGTGTTTGCTGGGATCCGATGGATTATGAAGTTATGTTCAGATTGTGCATGATTCTTATATGAGTAATTTATGTTCTTGCATGCTCTCCGATGTGCGTAGTTACTTTGGCCAAGTGATTGTGTGTATCTCCAAGAGAGGGTATTTATGCTAGATAATGGGTTCATGCCCCCTTTTGTTCCTGGGCACGAGTGACAGAAACGTCTAAGGGCGAGAGTGTGTTGTTGCTACTAAGGGTAAAACAGCGGTGTTAATGTCTCTTTTGATATTAGTATTGCTTACTTCATGCACTTTACTTAATGCAATTGTCTGTTGCTTGCAACTTAATACCGTTGGGTGACAGGTTGGATAGCGATCCCACGGTGGACTTTTTAGACAAAGACGCAGTTGGAATCAATGGTCTTTGTTCCTTGTTGTGATGCCTCCATAAATATTATCATGTCCTTTTTGTCATAGCTAAATTGGGTTTGTGTCATGATCTTGTCAATTGCCTAGCTGTAATTCGTTCACCCATCACGTGCATATTTTATTTACTTGAGAGACTCCACTAGTGAACCCATGGCCCCCGGTCCATATTTTTACATTGTTTACAACCTCATTTACATGTTTTTAATCATCATTACTCCTCTGGTCACTTTTCATATTTTATCTATTTCATCATACAATTAACCGCTTTGTGTTCTGCGAGACCGGAGAGATTGACAACCTCTCCGCCGTTGGGGACAAAGTATTTGATTGAGTGTGTGCAGGTCCACGTCTGTTGAAGGTATCCCTAAGCGCCGGAGATCTTCAACATTCACCTCGTTGTTGATTTCAAAGTCCTACTTGTTCGATAAACCTCGGTTTGTTAAACGAGGGAAAACTGCTATTAGCTACAATTCCGCCTTCGCTTGGGGCACTACCCAACTTATCAATATCTACCATTAGGAAACCACACACCAATGGATACAAAGGACTCACAAGGAGTGACAAGACACAATGCAAAACCATACTACAAGATAACTTCTCTACTCATGATACAACTCACAAGACTGCGAAAAATAAAAGACATAAGATAAAGATACCGGGGCACTCCCCCAAGCTTGGAACAAGCCAAGGGAGTGCCGTTACCCATAGTGCTCGAATTTATTCCCGCGGTGTCGATGGTGGCACCACAGCCAGAGGTATCAAGAAATACTGAAGACGTCGACGAAGCTCCAGATTCTCTACCTCTAGTATTGCAACATCCGCTTTCAAGCAACGGAACTGCTCGCAGAACTGATTAGCCACTCTATGAGCTTCCGACAGCAATGGAGCAATATAGGGACCCTTCTACTGCGGCACTGTCCCTGGAACATCATGAGAATAAGCATGTCGAGGGTTAATGGATCCCACAAAAGTGGTGTTGCCTGGCCTTGGATTCTCCGCCCTTCCTCCCGGTTGGCGTGATGCTGCCCTTCTCACTTCTTCCCGCGCGTTGCACTCCAGCTCCGCCTTCCTAGCGGCGATCTCCTCATCGGTCGCCCAGTTCATGAAGTCCCCACGATTAATGTCTTGTTGGATATGACGAAGGCGCCTTGCTGCGTAATCTTCCCTACTGGATCCGCAAGAAGACATCTAGATGGAGAGTTTTCGAGACCCTGGCAAGAGAAAACTCGAAACAAGAACACGACGAAAACACAGGATATGCTTCTTGAAAAATTCGGGGAAATATATAGCGAAAATTTTTGCAATAAAAGGAAGACGACGGGACTAGGCGGAGTCGGAGGCGGTGTCCAGGGGCCAGGGGCGGGTCCCCACCGCGGCCTGGGGTGGAGTCGCGGTAGAGGGCCGCCTCTGCCCCTTGGAGTCCGTCTCGTACTCCATCAAGTCTCCGAATTTTCTTATTCATTTACTGATTCTGACGTTTTCCGGTATTTGGTTTCGATGAGTTCTTTCGGAGAGACCACTTGAATAACATCAACATCCTTTTCCAAGGGATTACCGGAGATGTAGTGCTTAAGTCACTGACCATTCACCAATTGAGGTTTGTCCCCATCAAGATTATTAATCTTTATAGCTCCGGAGTGATAAACTTCCTCAATGATGAATGGTCCCTCCCATATTGATAGCAATTTTCCTGCAAAAAAATCTGAGACGAGACCTATACAAAAGCACTTTATCACCAACATTAAATTCTCTTTTCAAAATTCTCTTATCATGCCATCTCTTTACTTTTTCCTTAAACAGACGAGCACTTTCATAAGCCTCGTTTCTCCACTCATCCAAGGAATTCAATTTAAGCAACCTAGTTTTACCGGCAAGATTAGGATCAGAATTAAGTTGTCTAACAGCCCAAAAAGCTTTATGTTCTAATTCAAGAGGCAAATGACATGCCTTCCCATAAACCATTTTATAAGGAGACATACCCATAGGGTTTTTATAAGCAGTTCTATAGGCCCATAAAGCATCATTAAGTTTTTTAGACTAATTCTTCCTAGACTTGTTAACGGTCTTTTGCAAGATCAGTTTAATTTCTCTATTAGTTAATTCAACTTGCCCACTAGTTTGAGGATGATACGGAGAGGAGACTCTATGATTAACATCATACTTGGCTAAAACCTTTCTAAAAGCTCCATGAATAAAATGAGATCCTCCATCAGTCATAAGATATCTAGGCACACCAAACCTAGGAAAAATAACTTCTTTATGCATTTTTAGGGAGGTCTTATGATCAGCATGTAACGACCCAAGATCGGTACTATGTAGATTTTAGCGTTCCAGCCAAATCCGCATAATAACGATCCTAAAGGACGCCCACCAGGCATAACGTGCACATCGCAACACACACGTTATGCGGGTGGAATTGTGATAACATTACAACAGTTCTCGATAGAACCCACAAAAGAACATATATACAACAACGACTCACCGAGTCAAGAGCAAAGATACAATACAAAGATCCAATTAACAACGGAAGCGGGTAGCGTCCGGCTACGGACAAGATACAAATTGGACTAAGAGTCCTGAAGATAAGCAAAGGCACCATATCCCTGCCCAGGCCAAGCCGGAGGGATTCCCAAGCTAACGTCGTCAGACTTCAAACCTGTTGGCTGCATTGGAATAGCAGCCTCGAAGGGGTCAGTACTAGTAGAAGTACTGGCAAGTAATACTCACAAGATATCAAAGCTGGAATTCCGGGGAAAGAGGGTTAGCGATTGAGGCGGCGGCAAGCAGCACTAACAACTTATAGAGACACGCTACAACTTTCGTCTAATAGAGAGAAGGTGAGAGAACGCATAGGTAACCACCTATACTAACACCAAACATACCTAGCCGATTCCTTACCAGCCCGTTTATCCCACGAGCAGCAAGCCCAAAGGCACTCACACAGTTGGCAATTTTATAATTTATTATTGAAGTAGCTCTATCTTACTAATCAATTTTATTAACATCAGGTGTAAGTTGTCTATGATCTTGTTAGCCGGCATCATCACCAAGTCGTACATAACTGCGGACACGGCTTTTTGAAAAGATTTAACCCTGCAGGGGTGCACAAATGTAACCACACGCACTTCAACCCTTGTTGCCAGCTATTAGCACACTTCCTAAGGTGTGCCGGCAGGGTATCTGACGCTACACTTTCCTTCACTACCACACAAGTCCAGGGAACCACCTAGCTAGGTCTTGCCCACATTGAAAGTCCGGCCGAAGCTCCGAGGTGGACCTAACCGTTTGCGGCTATGGCTAGGTGACACAGACTACCATGAACTGGCCACTTCGCATCATACCGCAAGCCCTACGTAAGTAACCACGTATCCATCTTACCATATCATCCGCGCTTGTAACCGTAGAAACAACCGAACTACTTGTGGCGGCCTGGACAAGGATGCAGATCCGGTACTAGGTCGAGGGGAGTCCCATTTCCTCCCACATGTGGGTAGTGCGCTCAGTCTTGGATCAGAGGACAAGAACTCGGGTCCTAGGCGACACTAGCAGAACAAATCACCACGATTGGCCTTCCGCCGGTGCCTTATCTTTATTAATTATTCCCATCGCCAAACATTAAAGATTATCATGTGAATTTAACCCAACTATCAAATTATAACAAGACTAGAACATGACTAGAGCAAAACAAGCCTAAGCATGCACTACGACTCACAAGGCCAACAAGATAAACAAGCAAAAGGTTATTAGGATGTGGGGGTGTGGCTTATCATGGCTGCAAGGTAAACATGCAAAATAGGATCGAGACACAAGCATCGCAATATAAGGCTAGCAAGGAACAAAAGATAGGACGTGTGAGAGACAGAATACAAGCGGAGATAGCAAGGGAGTATCACTTGCCTGCAATCCGGTAGAGGTAGCAGAACCTGTCGTTGCTCACATCAACTCAACGGCCTATTCCCGAAGAAGCATCAAACACTGGAAACATAAAAGATGCACTTTACTACTACGGCAAAAGAAGCGGCATGTTGATGACATGATGCATGACAAATTAATTGTGTTCCAATTCTATTCCTAACACATGGCAAAAACATTTTGAATGGGATTGGTGCATAATATAGATGCACCGGACAAATCCCATAATTAGTTGATTTAATTCCACTAAATGGATAAGGTGCGATCTTGATTAATGATGCATGATTTTATAAGATACGGATATATATGGTATAGGGTTAGGGTTGGGGTCACACATGGGATCGAGGGATCTTCGGGTTGGAAGCCGTCGTCTTCGGGTCGTAGTCGAAGTAGTCGTCGTAGTCGAAGTAGTCGTGCCGTCCGGAGTTGAGGTAGTCGAGGTAGTCGACGTCGTGGAAGTAGTCGTACTCGGGTCGTCGTGGTTGCGGACCCTGGCGTTCCGGGCTTCAGGGTCGACGGGGTTCTCGGCATCGGGCTTCTCGGACACGCACGAAGGCGGCCGACACAAAACACAACGATGAAGCGAAGATCTTGGCGGGTTCCGGTGTCGGGGTAGACCTTGTCGTATCCATCTTCCGGTCGTTGAGTTCACGGTCACGGAGGCGTAGAACTTGGCGGGTTCCGGACTTCGTCTTCACGACGGGAAACGGGGATCGGGAAACGGGGACGGAAAACTGCATCGGGGACGGAGACGGGGAACCGTCGGGAAACCGGCACGGAGGCGTCGGGAGCGGGCGTCGGGAACCGGCTCCGGGAACGGGGAGGAATCACGGAGAAAACAACGGAAGCGTCCACGACGGAGACGGAGACGGGCACGGACGGGAAAATCTGCACCGGGGGTCGGGTGGAGGAAGCCGTCAGGGAACGGGAACACGGGCACAAGAACGAGGACGGGCAGCAGCTCGGGCACGTGCGGGAAGACGGCGGCCGGCCGAAGGAGAAGTCCAGCCCAGGGGAAGGAGGGTGCACGGGGAGGAGGACGTGGAGGCGTGGAGGGAGACGATGGGGAAGAGCTCGGCGGAGAGGAGCAGGGGGCCGGTGGTAAGGGAGGAGAGGAGCTGGGGCGGCGTGACTGGGCAGAGCTCGGGTCGAGCACGGGGAGGAGCCCCGGGGAGAGCCGGCCGGGAAGAGGAGCAGCAGTAAAGGCGGGCCGGCGCGAGGTGGAGGCTCGCTGGGGGCAGTCGGGGAGCAGCCACGGGGTCGACGCGGCGAGGTGGAGCAGAGGCGCGCGCGCGCTGGCGACGGTGCTCGCGGGCGGAGGATGGTGGTGGCAGTGGAGGGGCGCGGCGGCCGGCCGGGATGGCGGGCCGAGGGGAGCGGTAGGGGTGGAGAAGCAGGGGAGGAGCTCGAGCTTGGCGGTGGGAAGGAGCTGGCCGCAGGTACGGGGAGATGGAGGGGAGGGAGAGGAGAGGACGGCCGGGGGAGGCAGCGGCCGGGCCAGAGCTGGCCGGCGGGAGGCGAGGTGGAGCTGGAGGCGTTGGGTGCGGGATGGGGAAAGGAGAAGGCGCGGGTGAGGAAGAAAAGAGAGAAGAGAGAGAGAGAAAAGAGAGGATAAGGGAAAAAGAAAAAGAAGAAAAAGGGAGAAAAGGGGAAAAAGAAAAAAGGGGAGGGGTGGAAGGGCATTTTCGTGATTCGACAAAAACAGAGGAGGGTGGCTGCAAGGTGCAGGGGGTGGGAAAGGAAAAATGCCAGGACAGGAATTAGGGTTTTGGAGGCTAGGTGGGCTTGGGCCGGTTTTGGGCTACTCTCTCGCGTCTCAAATTTATTTTTCTTTTGCAAAACAATTTTGGCAAATAATTTTAGAAAATGGAACGACTGTCTTGGTAAAATGTTTTTCTGATAATTTTAGAAAAATAAAATAGGGTTTAATAAAAATAATTTTTGTTGCCAAAAATATGCGTTGCTATGATACAGATGTCATGATGATGCAAAAATAAAATAACAGTCAATTCTAATTTGGGGAAAAACCCCGGGGCATTACACAGCACTTTTAGTTGGTATAGCTTCCACCCACTTAGTAACATAATCTACAGCAACAAGAATATGAGTATTACCATAAGAAGTGGGAAAAGGACCCATAAAGTCAAACCCCCAACAATCAAAAGGTTCAATAACAAGAGAATAATTCATAGGCATTTCATTACGTCTACTAATGTTACCGACCCTTTGACACTCATCACAAGATGAAACAAACTTTTTAGCATCCTTAAATAAAGTAGGCCAATAAAAACCTGATTGAAGAACCTTATGTGCAGTCCTTTCCCCTGGGTGATGTCCTCCATAATCACTATTGTGGCACTTCCTCAATACCTCCTCCTGTTCATGCTCAGGAATACATCTCCTCAAGATTCCATCAGCTCCCTCCTTGTATAAATGTGGGTCATCCCAAAAGTAATGCCTCAAGTCATAGAAGAATTTCTTTTTCTGTTGATAAGTAAAACTTGGAGGCAAAAATTTCGAGACAATAAAATTAGCATAATCAGCATACCAAGGAGCATCATGAGAAGTTACCTTAATGACGTCGTCAGGGAAACTATCATTTACAGGGATGGGATCATGAGGAATATTTTCCATTCTAGACAAATTATCAGCTACAGGATTTTCTGCACCTTTTCTATCAACAATATGAAAATCAAACTCTTGCAGCAAAAGCACCCATCTAATAAGTCTAGGCTTGGCATCTTTCTTCTCCATAAGGTACTTAATTGCAGCATGGTCAGTATGAATAGTTACTTTAGAGTCCACAATATATTGTCTAAATTTATCACAAGCAAAAATGACCGCTAAAAATTCCTTTTTAGTGGTTGCATAATTTTTCTGTGCATTATCCAAAGTTTTACTAGCATAATGAATTACATTCAACTTCTTATCGATTCTTTGGCCAAGGACAGTCCCTACAGCATAATCACTAGCATCACCCATAATTTCAAAGGGTAAATTCCAATCAGGCGGTTGAACTATAGGAGCGGTGATTAAAGCCCTTTTTAGTACCTCGAAGGCTTCCTTACAATCTTCATCAAAAACATATGGAACATCTTTTTGAAGAAGATTAGTGAGAGGCCACGACGTCTTAGAAAAATCTTTAATAAATCTCCTATAAAAACCAGCATGACCGAGGAAACTACGAATACCTTTGATGTCTCTTGGATAGGGCATCTTCTCAATTGCTTCAATTTTGGCTTTATCAACTTCAATCCCCCTTTCAGAAATTTTATGTCCAAGCACTATGCCTTCATTTACCATGAAATGACACTTCTCCCAACTGAGAACAGGATTGGTCTCCTCACATCTCTGCAAAACTTTGTTAAGATTATAGAGGCAATTGTCTAAAGAAGTTCCATAGACGGAGAAATCGTCCATGAAGACTTCCACAATTTCCTCACAAAAACCATGAAAAATAGCAGACATGCATCTTTGAAAAGTAGCAGGTGCATTACACAAACCAAAAGGCATATGTCTATAGGCATAAGTTCCATAAGGACAAGTAAAAGTAGTTTTTTCTTGATCTTCAAATTTAACAGCAATTTGAGAGAAACCAGAATAACCATCAAGAAAACAAAAGTGAGAATTCTTAGACAGTCTTTCAAGCATTTAATCAATAAAAGGCAAAGGATAATGATCTTTTCGAGTAGCCTTTTTAAGTTTCCTATAATCAATGCACATTCTATACCCTACAACTGTTCTTTGAGGAATGAGTTCATTATTATCATTAGCAACAACAGTCATACCTCCCTTTTTGGGAACACAATGAACAGGACTAACCCATCTACTATCAGCAATAGGATAGATTATACCTGCATCGAGAATCTTGAGTACCTCATTTCTTACCACATCCTTCATCTTTGGATTCAATCTTCGTTGATGATCAACAATGGGCTTCGCATCAGGCTCAAGATTAATTGTATGTTGACAAATAGATGGAGAAATCCCTAGAAGATCATCAAGAGTATATCCCAATGCAGCTCGATGTTTCCTAAGGACCTCCAATAATCGCTCCTCCTCTTTCACTGAAAGGTTAGAATTGATAATAACAGGATATATTTTCTTCTCATCCAAATATGTATATTTGAGAGTGTCTGGAAGAGCTTTTAATTCAAAAACAGGATCTCCCTTTGGAGGTATCTGGGTCCCCAAAGACTCCACAGGTAGATCATGCTTTAGAATAGCCGGCTGTCTAAAGAAGACTTCATCAATTTCCTCCCTTTCCTGCATAAACATATCATTCTCGTCCTCCTCCATATATTGCTGCAAAGGATCATTAGGAGGCACGGCAATAGAATCAATTCTTTCAATAATAAGATCGTCATTAGGTAATTCTTTATCATAACGATGTCTAGTAAATTTGGAAAAATTAAATTCATACGGCTCTCCAGCGAATTGAACAGAGACCTTTTCTTGCTTAAAATCTATAACAGCACTACAAGTATTTAAGAAAGGTCTACCAAATATGATAGGACAAAATTTATCTTTAACCGACCCCAAGACAAGGAAATCAGTTGGATATTTTACCTTACCACATAAGACTTCAACGTCTCTGACAATTCCCACCGGGTGGATGACATCTCTATTGGCTAATTTAATCTCCAAATCAATATCCTCAAGCTCACATGGCGCAATTTCGCGCATTATTTCTTGATAAAGTGTATAAGGAATATCACTTGCACTTGCACCCATATCACATAATCCATAATAGCAATGATCACCTATCTTGACAGACACAACTGGAGTACCAACAACTTTTGCACTTTTATCCTGTCTAACAATGTTAGTAGCAGCTTCACAAAAATAAATAGAACTTCCATCAACGTTCTCAGTTACAAGATCTTTAACCAAAGCTACTGGAGAGGCAATTTCAAGTTGTTCATCAGGTTTCATAAGCTTTCCTTTCACTTTTATTAACCACACTAGCCACGATTGAGTGTTCTTTAATTTTTATAGGAAAGGGTGGTTTTTCAAAGTAAACAGCAGGTAAAACAGATTCAACTGTTTGAACAGGCACATCATCACTAGCAAGCACATCTGCTTTACAAACATCTTTAAATGGTTCATGATACTTATCCCACTTTTCTTTTGGAATATTAATATGGTCAGCAAAGGATTTACAAAGATCAACAACAATTTGAGAATCGAGCCCAAACTTAGTACTAAGCATATCAAAACGTTCAGTTTCCATGAAAGATTTAATGCAGTCATACTGATGCATCTAAAATGCATACATGAACTTTGCACTATAATAGTTATATTCCATTCATATTTGCATCATATAAGGGGTATATTACTGTTATTTAATGATTTTTGGTAATTTATGATGATATCCCCTTTTTATGGAATTAATCCTGTGCAGGCAGAAAACCCCCTATTTCTTTCCTTATTTGTTTCAGGACCTTAACGACGTCATAATGAGCTATAAATTTACGGGGGTCAATATTTTGGAAGGAAAAGATTTAGGAGCGAAAGAAGTCAACGAACGGAGGTCGGAGGACCAAGATGGAGGGTCCCATGTGGCTACAGTACCAGGCCGCGTGGGCTCATCCAACTCAGCCCTCGTGGCCCCATTTGCATCGATCCTTCGCCCTGAAGCATCCTCGTGACGTAAAAACGCCTATATAAGAGGTCCCCCGACGTTTTCCTAGAGGAGAGCCGCCACACGAGAGAAACAAGAAACAGAGACAAGGAGGCTGCAGATTGGAGGGGAAAAACTCCGGCGGAGCCCTGCCGGAGAGGCCTCCACCTCCTCCATCGACATCTCCACCGTCTCTATGATGAAGAGGGAGTAGTCCACCTCTGGACTATGGGTTTGTGGCAGTAGCATATGTATCTCTCTCTCTCTCTTGAGCTTCACTAATTAGCACCGTATGAGCTGCTGAACATGATTACGGTCACCGTTGTATTACCATTGTGGTGGATCTTTCTATGAGTTAATATATGTTGAGATTGCAATGTTATATTTCAGTTATGAAAGTAGATGCATATTATGTACCCCGTTCTTGTATCCTTGTTATGATCAAGCATGTTTATGAGAGCGTGTGTGGGGGAACGTGTGCATTAGTTGGAGTAACGGGGGTGGTGATGTGATAAGCTGACAACTTGAATATCATGATCCATTGGGTGTTTACCTTACTTTGTTGCCTCACTAGGGATAAACCAAAATACCATGTTGAAGGGTAGGAGGAGTGACATGCCTCTACCTAAGACTAGATCCATCATGTGTTTATTTTCACTTCATGTCATTAATCTTAAAGCTATACTTTGATGTTATCTTAATTACTAAGGTGCATGATTTAGTTCACATCTTGGTGGAGTATAAGTGAGACTAATAATCAAAAGGTCTCTATGCTAGGACGTGATGCCCATATAATTAGTAACATGTCATTAACCTTGTTTGCAATCTCATATGTTAAATCTATGTCTACTCATTTGCCACACTATATTAAAGAGAGAGTGCATGTGTGAAACCATGAACCCCGATCCATTTTTTATCATAAGAAACAACTTTCCAACCACTTTTAAGCATCTTTTACATTCAGCCATTTTAAAATCAGAAAATACAAAAACACTTTTACTTCTTGCATTCACATATAAAACCCCCAAAAAAATACCATCCATCATCATTACTATCATCCTTGCATACTTATTCACCACCATTGCATTTTTATTTACTGTTTTGCATTATTATCATCTTAATATCATTCTCACACCTTGTGCTTGACAACCACTTGGTGAGGTTGAGGGCACAAAGCAATCTATTTTGTTTGCAGGAAATCTAGAGAAGGATAAGAAGATAAAACCCACACTACTGATTCCCCGAGAGTTCGATATTAAACCCTCGAGTCACCTTCTTGGGGAAAAACTACCACTTCTACATACTCTGCACTTGGAGGCTCAACCTATCCCTAATATATTATCTTCCTTTCAGGGTATCAAGAGTACTTGTTGGCGTTGTTGAGGGAGAAGAACACTCTCATCAATCCCGTCATCACATACTCGTAATTTATACCTGATTCTTTACCTTTGTCGATCTCCCAATCTTCCGCATTGCGATAAATCCTTTCAATTAAATCCCATTTAGCATTAACTTCATTGTTTGTAAAGGATCCAAGAGAAGAGGCATCAAGCATATCCTTATCATAGCGAGGCAGCCTCGCATAAAAATTGTTAACAATTATATCATTACGAAGCTTATGATTGGGGCATTTAAGCATTAAAGATTTCAACCTCCCCCAAGCTTGAGCGATGCTTTCTCCTTCATGTGGCCAAAAGTTATAAATATAATTTCTATCTTGATGAATTTCATGAAGAGGATAAAATTTAGAATAAAAGAGAGACATAAGCTCTTTTCAATCCATCAAGTGAGAATTATCCAGAAGCATATACCAATCCATAGCTTTATCCTTTAGTGATATTGAGAATAATTTCCTCATGATTACCTCTTTTGACATCCCTGCAATCTTAAATAGCTCACACAGATCTTTAATATAAAGCGAATGATAACCTGGATGGATGGTTCCATCCCCTGCATAACGGTTACTCATAACATGATCAATAATTCCCATGGGTATTTTAAATGGATCAATTTCAGAGAGCGGAGGACTCTTATCCACTACAGGTGTAGTGGCAGAGTCACTCCCAAACAGCATATTAAGTGAAGAGTGCTCCAGAACGAAGCAAAGTAACAAGCAAAAATAAAAACAGCACTTACAATAAAAGAGTTCCTTACCAGTTCCACTTACCAATAGCGCTACACTCCCCGGCAACGGCGCCAGAAAAGAGTCTTGACGACCCACAAGTATAGGGGATCTATCGTAGTCCTTTCGATAAGTAAGAGTGTCGAACCCAACGAGGAGCAGAAGGTGTTGACAAGTAGTTTTCAGCAAGGTTTCACTGCAAGCACTAAAAGAGAAATGTTTTTGGATTTTTGATTTAAAGAACAAATAAAGAACAAGTAAATAAAAGAATGCTATAATAATTGCAGCAAATAGCAAAACCCTTTTAAGCTCAAAGGACAGGCCGGTTGTGTTACTTATGAATATTAAAACGTTCTCGAGGACATATGGGAGTTTCTGCCTAGCCAGTTTCATTGCACGCCGGTGATTAACCTTCAATGTTTTGATAAAGTGCTGTGTGGGTGGACCTATGCTAATGCACCGCCCTTACTTGGACAAATACATACTTGTGATTAAACCCCTTGCAAGCATCCGCAACTACAAGAAAGTAATTAAGATAAAAACCTAACCACAGCCTTAAACTCCGAGACCCTACGCTCCCTAGTGCACTAGTTTAGAAGTTGGGGTTTAGGTTTCTGTCACTCCTGCAACCCTACCATAAGCAAACTAAATACACTATGCATTCCCCTAGGCCCTTTGACAGGTGAAGTATCATGTAGTCGACGTTCACACGATACCACTAGAGGAATAACACCACAACATAAATCAAACCATTAAATATTACTCAACATTATGAAATTACTAGCAACTAGGCTTTCCCCATGTCCTCAAGAACTGTCGATGGTTTAGATCAACGGTGAAGATACGGGACTACGTACGCGCGAGCATCGTCAATGTGGGTTAGTAGACGAATGACACGGGAGAAAGGATTTATACAGCTTCGGGACCCGGAAAACATCATCCGGTAATATCCCTACGTGCTGTTTGTGGCTAGGTTGTATTCCTCTCATGGTGGAAGTCGCCGATGAGGCGGCTCCTCTATTATGTAGATCTGTCTAGGCTTGTGTTGGGTCTGTCGGGTCTGTCTTGAGCGTGCCCTCTTGGGGAGCCTTGCCCCTCCTTATAAAGGTGGAGGAGGCCGGCTTACAAGTAGAGTCCTCTTGGGACTCGGCTAATCTATTACAAGTGGGAAAGGTGAGTCCTTTTCCTACTCTGATTGGAGTCGGCCTGCTGGGCTTCCTCCTGATGGGCCTCGTTAGTACTCCTTACGGGTACCCGTGTCCCATACCCACGACAAGAACTAAACGAACTACTCACAAGACATCATATAGATCATGATCAGAGGTGATATGAATAAGGGCAACAATCTGATTGCAAAGACATTTCACCGATAAAACTCTCAAGCATCAACTACAAGTAGTAATCAACACCCGGGATACGATTCCAATGAACTAATAACAAAACAATGACAATTGCTACATCGGGATGAGATGGGACGGTGACGGTGATGATGGTGCTGATGATGGAAATGGTGTTGATGATGATCCCGATGATGCCCGGCGTGATGGCGATGACGATGTCCACGATTCCCCACCTCCGGGAGGGAAATTCCCCGACAGATTTCTCCCTACCGGAGCTCTTCTTCTCTCTGTCTGGTTTCCGCCTCGTGGAGGCGGCGGAAAACTTCCTCTTCGATACCCCCGACATTTTTAGGTCAAAGGGAAGTAATACGCCGAAGGGGAGCCGGAGGGGGGCCACAGGGGCCAGGGGTGGGTCCCACCCGCGGCCTAGGGTGGGCTAGTGGAAGGGGGCCGCCCCTGCTCCCTGGAGCTCGCCTCCGTGCGCCCTTTTGGCTCCATGGCTTATTTCCCATAATATTTATCTCCGAATTTTTCTGGAATTTATGGAGCTTCCGAAGTCAGGTGTCTTGACAGGTACTTTTCCAGCTAATTCCAGGCTCCACAGTGGATGCATCTCCAATAATTGCCAAACATGCAAAATGAGATAAAATAACATAAGTATTGCATCATAATATGAAATATATTAATGAATAAAGATGAATTATGATGTAAAATAGTGATGCAAAATGGAAGTATCAGCCTCCTGTACTCCGTCTCGTACTCCGTCCAGTCTCCGAATTTTCCTAATTTTCTAAAAATAAATAATATAAATTTTCTGGAATTTTCCGAGGCACTTTACTTACCGAAAAAGTTACCTATTCATTTTTCTGACTCTGCAGTCTTCTGGTATTTGGTTTCAATAAATTCTTCCGGAGACACCACTTGAATAACATCGACATCTTTCTCCAGGAGATTACCGGAGATATAGTGCTTGAGTCACTGACCATTCACCACTTGAGGCTTGTCTCCGTCAAGACTGTTAATCTTTATAGAACCGGAACGATAAACTTCCTCAATGATGAATGGTCCTTCCCATTTAGAGAGCAACTTGCCTGCAAAAAATCAGAGACGAGACCTATACAAAAGCACTTTGTCACCAACATTAAATTCTCTTTTTAAAATTCTCTTATCATGCCATCTCTTTACTTTCTCCTTAAACAAACGAGAATTTTCATAAGCTTCATTTCTCTACTCTTCCAAAGAGCTTAATTTAAGCAATCTAGTTTTACCGGCAAGAGTAGGATTAGAATTAAGTTGTCTAACAGCCCAATAAGCTTTATGCTCTAATTCAAGAGGCAAATGACATGCCTTCCCATAAACCATTTTATAAGGAGACATGCACATAGGATTTTTATAAGCAGTTCTATAAGCCCATAAAGCATCATTAAGTTTTTTAGACCAATTCTTCCTAGACTTATTAACGGTCTTTTGCAATATTAGCTTAATCTCTCTATTAGTTAACTCAACTTGTCCACTAGTTTGAGGGTGATAAGGTGAAGAAACTCTGTGATTAACATCATATTTAGCTAAAACCTTTCTAAAAGCACCATGAATAAAATGGGACCCTCCATCTGTCATAAGATATCTAGGCACACGAAACCTAGGGAAAATAACTTCTTTAAGCATTTTTAGAGAGGTCTTATGATCAGCACTCTTAGTTGGTATAGCTTCTACCCATTTAGTAACATAGTCTATAGCAACAAGGATGTGAGTATTGCCATGTGAGGTGGGAAAAGGACCCATAAAATCAAATCCCCAACAATCAAAAAGGCTCAATAACAAGAGAATAATTCATAGGCATTTCATTACGTCTACTAATGTTACCAACCCTTTGACACTCATCACAAGACAAAACAAACCTTTTAGCATCCTTAAATAAAGTAGACCAATAAAAACCTGATTGAAGAACCTTATGTGCAGTCCTTTCTCCTGCGTGATGTCCTCCATAGCCACTGTTGTGGCACTTCCGCAATACTTCCTCCTGTTCATGCTCAGGAATACATCTCCTCAAAATTCCATCGACCCCCTCCTTGTATAAATGTGGGTCATCCCAAAAGTAGTGCCTCAAGTCATAAAAGAATTTCCTTTTCTGTTGATAAGTAAAGCTTGGAGGCAAAAACTTTGAAACGATGAAATTAGCATAATCATCATACCAAGGAGCGTCATGAGAGGTTACCTTAACGACAACAAGTTGTTCATCAGGAAAACTATCATTTAGAGGGATAGGATCATGAGGTATATTTTCCATTCTAGATAAATTATCAGCTACAGGATTATCTGCACCTTTTCTATCAACAATATGCAAATCAAACTCTTGCAGCAAAAGCACCCATCTAATAAGCCTAGGCTTAGCATCTTTCTTCTCCATAATGTACTTAATTGCAGCATGATCAGTATGAATAATTACTTTAGAATCTACAATGTATTGTCTACATTTATCACAAGCGAAAACAACTGCTAGAAATCCCTTTTCAGTAGTTGCATAATTCCTTTGAGCACTATCCAGAGTTTTACTAGCATAATGAATAACAATTAACTTCTTATCAATTCTTTGGCCAAGAACAGCCCCTACAGCATAATCACTAGCATCACACATAATCTCAAAGGGTAAATTCCAATCAGGCGGTTGGACTATAGGAGCGGTGATTAAAGCTTTCTTAAGTATTTCGAAGGCTTCCTTACAACCTTCATCAAAAACAAATGGAACATCCTTTTGAAGAAGATTAGTAAGAGGCCTCGAAGTCTTAGAAAAGTCTTTAATAAACCTCCAATAAAAACTAGCATGACCAAGGAAACTACGAATACCTTTGATGTCCCTTGGATAGGGCATCTTCTTAATTGCTTCAATTTTAGCCTTATCAACTTCAATTCCTCTCTCAGAAATTTTATGCCCAAGCACTATGCCTTCATTCACCATAAAGTGACACTTCTCCCAGTTGAGAACAAGATTAGTCTCCTGACATCTCTGCAAAACTTTATCAAGATTATAGAGACAATTGTCGAAAGAAGTTCCATAGACGGAGAAATCATCCATGAAGACTTCCACAATTTCCTCACAAAAGCCATGAAAAATAGCAGACATGCATCTTTGAAAAGTAGCAGGTGCATTACACAAACCAAAGGGCATACGTCTATAAGCATAAGTTCCATAAGGACAAGTAAAAGTAGTTTTTTCTCGATCTTCATATTTAACAGCAATTTGAGAGAAACCAGAATAACCATCAAGAATACAAAAGTGAGTGTTCTTAGACAATCTTTCGAGCATTTGATCAATAAAAGCCAAAGGATAATGATCTTTTCGGGTAGCCTTATTAAGCTTCCTATAATCAATGCACATTCTATATCCTACAACCGTTCTCTGAGGAATGAGTTCATTATTATCATTAGCAACAACAGTCATACCTCCCTTTTTAGGAACACAATGAACAGGACTAACCCATCTACTATCAGCAATAGGATAGATTATACCTGCATCGAGAAACTTAAGTATCTCATTTCTTACCACATCCTTCATCTTCGGGTTTAATCTTCATTGATATCAACAACGGGCTTCTGTAACATCCCAAAACTTTGGAATGTTTTAAAAATCACAAAAATTTAAAACTTTTATTAATAAATAAATAAAGTCTCCAAAAATCAAGAAAACCTCTATAGAAGATTGTTGGGACATCGTCCAAAGTTCTATTTTAAATTAAATGTTCCTTTATCTTCCAATCCCAACTTTTAAAGCTTGGGAAATAAAATATTTATTTGGATTTCTACAAAATCCTAAAAACCTTTTGGCAAAGTATTTCCAATATTTTGGCAAAGCCCATAATTAAGTGGGTATTTGTATTTTAAGGATTTCTCAAACTCTTTTAGATATAGTGTTTTATCCCAAACTATTGTATTGAGTTTATCAGTTTGAATGATATTATTGGTACTATTTTTTTGCATTTTATTTAAACAAAAAAAAAGAATTTATAAAATCCTATTTTATAAACTAACATAAATGTGTCAAATAGCTTTTATGAATAATTTGAAATTTTCAAGATTTGAAAAATTATGGAAAAGTTTCCAAAATATTTATAATGGTCATTTTGATTTTATAAATTTTTACAATTTTATTTGACTCGATTTAGAGTTTAAACACAAAAATTATAAAAGAAAAGAGGAATCAGAAAAAGAAAAGAAAATAAAAAAATGTTTCGAGCGAGCCAGCCGGGCCGCTGCCCAACTGACCCGCGTTGCTGCCTTAGCAGGCCGACCGGCCCAGCTAGGCCAGGTCGCTGCTCCCGCAAGATCCACCGGTCGATCGATCGTGTTTTCCTTCCAGGAAAACGTGTTGTTCATGTTTTTCACCCTATTCAAACTCTTATATCTTTATCTAGAAGACTACAAGTAGCGCCTCTGAACCGACCTCCATGCCTATATAAACCCCAGACCCGGCCGAGAACTCGTCCTAAACTCGAAATTTCGATTTCAGATCTAGCTTTCAATCTTTCACTTCTAACGGTTCGAGCTTTGCTCGGATGCCGTTTCATCCTTCGCGATAGTTGTAGAACTCGTCGAAATCTTTCCATCAAGACAAACCTCACCACTTTTCATCCACCGTAGCTGGAGAATTCCGCATCGGTTAAATTTTTACAGAAGGTAGATCTCATCGTTCCCCACAACTTTCGTGTTCAAAGTTTTCCGATTTGATCTACGGATTTGTCTTAACAAATCAGATCTCTTTTTCGAGGTACGGACGAATCAGAATTCCCCACGTGTTGTCCACGTCGCCGCCTCGTCAGCTGCATGTGGCAGCTGCGTCAGCATCCAGTCAGCAAAGGAGTCAGCACTGCGTCATGCTGACGTCATCAAGGTCAACTCTCGGTCAAAAATCTTTTCTGAAAATTCCAGAAATTGATTAATCTTACAAAAATCATATCAAATCAACCGTATGACCATAAATAGCAAATAATATACCGTTGGATTCGTATGAAGGTGTAGAATCTTTCTGTAATAAAAACACACTTTACCGAAATATTATTTACTGATTTTCTGAAATCTTAAGTACACTAAAAGTTGAATAACGATAAATCAGTAATTCGGATTAAAGTAATTCTTTTTCTCCATGTTAGATAATTAAAAGTTCTAACCAGAGACATCAGTTTCAAAAGATATTTAAACTATTAATTCGAATTAACTTGCAGAAGCTTATAAATTGTTATTATAGGATTTAAATCGCAACATTAAATCTTTAATAATATTTAAAAAATCTTTCTTTGCATCATGTGTTGGTATGTCAACCAGAAAACTAATTAAAATTATTGGTGTGATTATTAAATTGACCAGCATCTTTATTGTTGCACAAATTGATTGTCTTGTCATGTTGTTTATGTTGTGTTTCGTTTATCTACGATAGATTGGACAGAGTGTGACTCTTGTTGCATTTGCAAGAGTGTGTGAGAAACGACGAATCTCAAAAAGGCAAGTGATACTCTAGCATAAATGTCCTATTAATTTGTGTCTATTGCATTTAGTGTTTTTAGTAGTATGCATGATAGGTGTACTACTATATTATTATGCTATGCAAACCCAGTTAGGATAGCCATATGTATCTTTACTAAGTTAGTAGAAACCAATGTAGAAGCAATTTGCTTAGCCATGCTTGTAGATGATGTGGATACTATTTCAAAAGTTTGTTGTAGCCGATGACATATTTTGTTTGTGAAAGCAACAAGTGTTTCATGGATTGCATGAACGGATTGGGTTAGGATATGACCTGACATGTTGATATGTGTCGAGTGACATAAGTAGGTGGCTAATAGCCTGAACTATTGATGTGTCCAATTAGAACTTACGATGCGCAACATATGTAGGTGGCTGAGTGCCTGACCTATTGATGTGTTCTCGTTAGATCTATTGATATGTTCATATTAGACTTTACGGCGAGTGACATAGTAGTGGTTGGATGCCTGATCTATTGATATGTTCACTTTAGAGTGCGGCGAGTGACATAGTAGTGGCTGGATGCCTGATCTATTGATATGTTCACCTTAGACTTGTGATAAGTGGCATAGTGGGGGGGCTGAGTGCCTGACCTACTGATATGTTCATGTTAGGTCTTCTTGTGAGCGACCTAGTAGGTGGTCGATGACCTGACCTATTGATATGCTCACATCCTGTGGAATTCCTTAGCCATGACACTATTGGTGGACAACTTTGAGCACCTGGACAGGAAGCAGAGAACTCGGAGCGACTGGACTTGAAGAAGTTGGAAGTTTCCCACTTATCTCAAATTCTTAAAAGGATATTGTTTTTATGTGTAACAAGGGAGATTGAGCACTGGATGGTATGCCATGTTCGTCTCATAATAAATAGAAAAGAAATTGATTTTTAAAGAATAGGACAAAATTGGCTTTATGCAACTAGCCTTGAAACTCCACCAGCTAGATATGCATGTAGTTTTAGAAGTTTGCCTTTATGAGTCCACAAGTATCATTTGCTAGATCCATTCAAATGGTTCTGACCAATTTTTGGCTGTAACCAACGTGTTGCAAGATTTTCTGATGACGAGTAAGAAACGATAGGGGTTTTGAGTCTGCAACCAACATGTCTGCCTGTGGCACATGAAGATGATGAGGGCTCCATGCTATTTATGTTTTCTGCTGCTGAGTTTTGTAATGTGCTAGCCTTGTGCTATGCAACTTGTTTTGTTTTACTTTTCTGGATCTTCGATGTAATAGATATTTGACGCATTTGCATGATATTACATCTTGAACTGTGGTGCTAGCTATTCGATCCAGGGACTAGCACAGAACATAGGGATCTTGGCTATTTTTAAAAGGCAAGGTCGCTACAGATGGTATCAGAGCACTATGTTGCCTGTAGGTTTGAAACCCTAGGTTTGGATTAGAACTAGGAAAAGACCAAAAATTGAAACCTATTTTATTCAAAAGGAAACATTTGCAAGTTACCTTTTCTTATACTCTCATCTACTATTCACTTTCTAAACATCTTTTATCACTTCAAATGACGCTTATTGGTGGATTCAACTCAACTGATGTCAGAACGATGGAGATCCCCCCAAGAAAGTTGTGCTTCATGGAAGGCCATGGAAGAACTTGAAGAACTCAACAAAAGATAGATGAGACCACCAATTTAGTTACCCTGTTAGAATAACGAATATCGTGATAGTGTATTGATCATATCAACTTGGTTGGTATGGTAATACTAGGTTGTTTGTTATGTTTGAACCATGTTGCTTGATGTTTGCTAGATGTTGTTTGTAGATGAATTGCCTTGATCTGCTAGTTATGGGTAGAACTTATTTTAGTCTCTTCACTCATCCCTGCTAAACCCAACCAGAAGCATCACCAATATGCCAACCGAAGTGACTTACCTCTTGGATTGCAACGACCGAATGCCAGCTCCATGCGAAGATGCAACAAGTGAGCCAACAACTCAAGCATACTTTGGGAAGCCTACTGCACCAAGGAAAAGGATCAAAGAAGAAGCTATGACTTGTGAGCTAACCTTGTGTAGGAGTTTTCGCAACCCCATAGTAATGAAGGATCGATAGTTTAGCTCGGGTTTGTCTTATAGATTGGTAACTTTCTGTCAGACAAGTGAGGATGACCGAGTGTTAGAATACCAGATGCACCAAGCTAAGTACAAAGTAATGATTTGAGTGCGACGTGGAGTAGCTACCATGACGACTACTCATTTCATTGCTTTGCTATGAGGAATGGTAATCTGAGTGACAAACCTATAAAGAGAGACGACGTTCATGAGCCTAAACCACATGGATATTATAACCCTATGTTAGGAAAATGTTGTCAAAAACGTAAAATATACGGTGAGGATAAACCACAGCTCTCATGAAGAAGAAGGAATCCTGCAAATGGAAGTGTTGACCAACCATGAGAGTTTCATTAGAAATGGTGTAGTGCTTGCACCGAAGAAAGTCAACCAGGAGAAGCAACGTGCCAAAGAAAATACAAAGATGGATGACATGACGTTGTGAAATCCTTTAATCTTGGACTTTGGTGGACCCAAAGAGTGACCCTTCGTCAATATTCGAAGTTACTTGAAGAGACCCCAACAACTGGAATTGAAGCCTATGATACAAGGATCCACACATGGACCTTAGTCCGAAGACAAAATTTCAAGACTGCATACAAAAGTTTCTTTTAAGGGTGGTAGCCACCGAGTTGCCTAAACCCGGAAATCCTGAACCCATCTTTCTTTCTAGCCTCTCTGAATCTCGGGACGAGATTCCTTTTAAGGGTGGTAGTGTGTAACATCCCAAAACTTTGGAATGTTTTAAAAATCAAAAAAAATTAAAACTTTTATTAATAAATAAATAAAGTCTCCAAAAATCAAGAAAAACTCTATAGAAGATTATTGGGACATCGTCCAAAGTTCTATTTTAAATTAAATGTTCCTTTATCTTCCAATCCCAACTTTTAAAGCTTTGGAAATAAAATATTTATTTGGCTTTCTACAAAATCCGAAAAACCATTTGGCAAAGTATTTCCAATATTTTGGCAAAGCCCATAATTAAGTGGGTATTTGTATTTAAAGAATTTCTCAAACTCTTTTAAATATAGTGTTTTATCCCAAATATTGTATTGAGTTTATCAGTTTGAATGATATTACTCGTACTATTTTTTTTCATTTTATTTGAACAAAAAAAGAATTTATAAAATCCTATTTTATAAACTAACATAAATGTGTCAAATAGCTTTTATGAATAATTTGAAATTTCCAAGATTTGAAAAATCATGGAAAAGGTTCCAAAATATTTATAATTGTTATTTTGATTTTATAAATTTTTAAAATTTTATTTGACTCGATTTAGAGTTCAAACACAAAAGTTATAAAAGAAAAGAGGAATCAGAAAAAGAAAAGAAAATAAAAAAAATGTTTCGAGCGAGCCAGCCGGGCCGCAGCCCAACTGACCCGCTCTACTGCCTTAGCAGGCCGACCGGCCCAGCTAGGCCAGGTCGCTGCTCACGCACGATCCACCGGTCGATCCGCAGCTGCTATTTCTCGCTTATTGCGAGCTGTACTACTGAATCGCCTACACGCAGCCAACAATGGGCCGGCCCACTAAATACTGATAGCGTAAGATTGCTGTATGTTTTCTTTCATGCTCCCGATTTCACGTTCGGTAGTTACGGTCTCTTTTTAAGCGACTATATACCTTCCTAGTTACTCCGTACTTGGTAGTAGGTACGTACATATTTATTTTTCTATAAAAGAGCATTTATTTCTTTATTTCTTTCGTTTTTGTTTTTTCTTTATTTCTTGAGTTTTTTCTTTTTTCTTTATTTCTTTCATTTTTTCTTTTTCTTATTCTTTCGTTTTGTTTTTTCTTTTTCTTTCTTTCTAGATTAGTAATACATAAATATTTTTCCTACGTGACCACTTTTAAATTTGAACTTTTAAAAAATGGACATTTTCAAATATAAATATTTTTAAAAAAGTATCATTTTCATAAACTATTTTTCAAAATCTATTTTCGTTTCTCCGGTATTTTTAGTTCACTATTATTTTTGGTTCTTCGACATTTTAGTTTTTTTGGTTTATTATTATTTTTGGTTTGTGGTATTTTTGGTTCACCCGAATTTTCGTTTCACTATTATTTCGGTTCATTATTATTCTCGATTCACCGACATTTTTGGTCACTATTAATTTTTGGTTCTCCGACATTTTATGGTCACTGTTAATTATTTTCCTTCTCTGTTTCACTTCTTTCCTTTTATGCTTTTTATTTTCGCTTTTGTTCATTTTTTTGGAAAATGTTTGTCTTTAAAAATAGTTCAATTTCTAAATTTGAACCATTTTTCAGAAATGAACGATTTTTAAATATGAATCATTCTTTAAAAAACTATTTTTCGGTTTTGGTTCAGTATTATTTTTGGTTCATCCGAATTTTGGTTCGCCGATATTTTTGGTTCACTATTATATTTGGTTCGTCCGAATTTTGGTTCGCCGATATTTTTGGTACACTATTATTTTTGGTTCATCTGAATTTTGGTTCGCCGATATTTTTAGTTCAATTTTGGGTTCAATTTTGGTTCAATTTTCCAAAAAGTGAATTTTTTGTTCACTATTATTTTCATTTCACTATTATTTTTGGTTCACCCGAATTTTTGGTTCACTATTATTTTCGGTTTATCCGAATTTTTTGTTCACTATTATTTTCGGTTCACTATTTTTTTGGTTCGCCAGTATTTTTGGTTCACTATTATTTTCGGTTCACCCGAATTTTTGGTTCACTATTTTTTTGGTTCGCCGGTATTTTTGGTTCACTATTATTTTCGGTTCACCCGAATTTTTGGTTCACTATTATTTTCGGTTCACTTTTTTTTTTGGTTTGCCGGTATTTTTGGTTCACTATTATTTTCGGTTCACCCGAATTTTTGGTTCACTATTATTTTTAGTTCACTAATTTTCTTGGTTTGCCGGTATTTTTGGCTCACCCGAATTTTTGGTTCACTATTATTTTCGGTTCACACGAATTTTTGTTCACTATTATTTTCGGTTCACTCGAATTTTTGTTTCACTATTATTTTTGGTTTACTATTATTTTCGGTTCACCGACATTTTTGGTTCACTATTATTTTTTGTTCAATATTATTTTTGCTTCACCGACATTTTTTGGTTCTGTATTATTTTCGGTTCATCGATATTTGTGGTTCACAAGTATTTTTTGTTTACCCAATATTCGTTTTTCCTTTTTTATATTAAAAAATATGTTAAGATTTAAAAATGTTCAAATTTAATAAAATTTATTTTTTTAAATGTTCTGACTAATTTTTTCAGACTTTTAAAAATATTCATATTTGACAACGTTTCATATTCAAAAAATGTTCATATTTGAAATTGGTTTTTAAATGTTCATTTTTTAAAATGTTTCAGATTTAAAAAATGCTTCAAATTTGAAGATATGTAGATTTTAAAAAATCTTCAGATTTAAGAAAACGGAAAAATAACTAAAATAATAATTAAAACAACAAAATATAAGGATAATGACAGTAAGGAAAAACGAAAAAAAACTAACCCGTACGTGGGCCGGCCCATGTGGAGGTGTGGTATGCGGGGCAGAGGAATCGTGCGGGCGAGTCGAAGCTACCGACTCGCCACGGGCGAGGTATAGCGCGACCCCGGTCGATCGATCCTGTTTTTCAAAACCTTTCTCTATTCGAACTCTTATATCTTTATCTAAAAGACTCCAAATTTGAATATGTTTCTTTTGCCTTGTTCCCTACTCCAAGTAGCGCCTCTGAACCGACCTCCACGCCTATATAAACCCCAGACCCGGCCGAGAACTCGTCCTAAACTCGAAATTTCGGTTTCAGATCTAGCTTTCAATCTTTCGCTTCTCACGGTTCGAGCTTTGCTCGGATGCTGTTTCATCCTTCGTGAGAGTTGTAGAACTCATCGAAATCTTTCCATCCCGACAAACCTCACCACTTTTCATCCACCGTATCTGGAGAATTCCACATCACAGGGTTTCAGATCTGATCGAGTAAAACTTCGATTACTCATCAACCGTCCAACCAAATCCGGTGAAATTTGTACTTGCAGAAGGTAGATCTCATCGTTCCCCACAACTTTCGTGTTCAAAGTTTTTCGATTTGATCTACGGATTTGTCTTAACAAATCAGATCTCTTTTTTGAGGTATGGACGAATCAGAATTCGCCACGTGTCGTCCACGTCGCCGCCTCGTCAGCTGCGTGTGGCAGCTGCATCAGCATCCAGTCAGCAGAGGAGTCAGCACTGCATCATGCTGACATCATCAAGGTCAACTCTCACTACAAGAGATGTGATTATCTATGACGCGGATTCTGTGACGTTCTGGTTAAAAACGTCAGGGAATCATCAATTCTGTGACGTTCTTGCTTAGACCGTGACAATTTTTTACTAGAACGTCACAGAATGAGCGTCACAGATAGTCATATCTCTTGTAGTGTCTCGGTCAAAAATCTTTTCTGAAAATTCCAGAAATTGATTAATCTTACAAAAATCATATCAAATCAACCGTATGACCATAAATATGAAATAATATACCATTGGATTCGTATGAAGGTGTAGAATCTGTTTCTGTAATAAAAACACACTTTTACCGAAATATTATTTTCAGATTTTCTGAACTCTTAAGTGCACTAAAAGTTGAATAACGATAAATTAGTAATTCGAATTAAAGTAATTCTTTTTGTCCATGTTAGATAATTAAAAGTTCTAACCAGAGACATCAGTTTCAAAAGATATTTAAACTATTAATTCGAATTAACTTGCAGAAGCTTATAAATTGTTATTATAGGATTTAAATCGCAACATTAAATCTTTAATAATATTAAAAAAATCTTTCTTTGCATCATGTGTTGGTATGTCAACCAGAGAACTAATTAAAATTATTGGTGTGATTATTAAATTGACCAGCATCCTTATTGTTGCACAAATTGTTTGTCTTGTCATGTTGTTTATGTTGTGTTTCGTTTATCTACGATAGATTGGACGGAGTGTGACTCTTGTTGCATTTGCAAGAGTGTGTGAGAAACGACGAATCTCAAAAAGGCAAGTGATACTCTAGCATAAATGTCCTGTTAATTTGTGTCTATTGCATTTAGTGTTTTTAGTAGTATGGATAGGTGTACTACTATATTATTATGCTATGCAAACCCAGTTAGGATACCCATATGTATCTTGACTAAGTTAGTAGAAACCAATGTAGAAGCAATTTGCTTAGCCATGCTTGTAGACGATGTGAATACTATTTCAAAAGGTTGTTGTAGCCGATGACATATTTTGTTTGTGAAAGCAACAAATGTTTCATGGATTGCATGAACGGATTGGGTTAGATTTTTGCAAGTGGTAATGCAGGTGGTATATGACCTGACCTGTTGATATGTGTCGAGTGACATAAGTAGGTGGCTAATAGCCTGAACTATTGATGTGTCCAATTAGAACTTACGACGCGCGACATATGTAGGTGGCTGAGTGCCTGACCTATTGATGTGTTCTCGTTATACGGCGAGTGACATAGTAGTGGCTGGAATGCCTGATCTATTGATATGTTCATATTAGACTTTACGGCGAGTGACATAGTAGTGGTTGGATGGCTGATCTATTGATATGTTCACTTTAAAGTGCGGCGAGTGACATAGTAGTGGCTGGATGCCTGATCTATTGATATGTTCACCTTAGACTCTCGATAAATGGCATAGTGGGGGGGCTGAGTGCCTGACCTACTGATATGTTCACGTTAGGTCTTCTTGTGAGCGACCTAGTAGGTGGTCGATGACCTGACCTATTGATATGCTCACATCCTGTGGAATTCCTTAGCCATGAGACTATTGGTGGACAACTTTGAGCACCTGTACAGGAAGCAGAGAACTCGGAGCGACTGGACTTGAAGAAGTTGGAAGTTTCCCACTTATCTCAAATTCTTAAAAGGATATTGTTTTTATGTGTAACAAGGGAGATTGAGCACTGGATGATATGCCATGTTCATCTCATAATAAATGGAAAAGAAAATGATTTTTAAAGAATAGGACAAAATTGGCTTTATGCAACTAGCCTTGAAACTCCACCAGCCAGATATGCATGTAGTTGTTAGAAGTTTGCCTTTATGAGTACACAAGTATCATTTGCCAGATCCATTCAAATGGTTCTGACCAATTTTTGGCTGTAGCCTACGTGTTGCAGGATTTTCTGACGAAGAGTAAGAAACGATAGGGGTTTCGAGTCTGCAACCAACATGTCTGCCTGTGGCACATGAAGATGATGAGGGCTCCATGCTATTTATGTTTTCCGCTGCTGAGTTTTGTAATATGCTATCCTTGTGCTATGCAACTTGTATTGTTTTACTTTTCTGGATCTTCGATGTAATAGATATTTGACGCATTTGCATGATATTACATCTTGAACTGTGGTGCTAGCTATGCGATCCAGGGACTAGCACAGAACACAGGGATCTTGGCTATTTTTAAAAGGCAAGGTCGCTACAGCTTCGCATCAGGTTCAAGATTAATTGTATGTTGACAAATAGATGGAGAAATCCCTTGAAGATCTTCCAAAGTATAGCCCATTGCAACTCGATGTTTCTTAAGAACCTCCAATAATCGTTCCTCTTCTCTTGCTGAAAGGTTAGAATTGATAATAACAGGATATATTTTCTTCTCATCTAAATATGTATACTTAAGAGTATCTGGGAGAGTTTTTAATTCAAAAACAAGATCTCCTTTTGGAGGCGTGGGCGTCCCCAGCGATTCCACAAGTAGATCATGTTTTAGAATAGCCAGCTGTCTAAAGAAGACTTCATCAATTTCTTCCCTTTCCTGCGTAAACATGTCATTCTCGTGCTACTCCATAAATAGCTGCAAAGGATCGTTAGGAGGCACAGCAATAGAAGCAATTCTTTCAATAATAAGATCCTCATTAAGTAATTCTTTATCAGAATGATGTCTAGCAAATTTGGAAAAATTAAATTCATATGGTTCTCCGGCGAATTGAATAGAGACCTTTTCTTTCTTAAAGTCTATAACAACACTGTAAGTATTTAAGAAAGTTCTACCAAATATGATAGGACAAAATTTATCTTTAACTGACCCCAAAACAAGGAAATCAGTTGGATATTTTACCTTACCACATAAGACTTCAACGTCTCTGACAATTCCCACCGGGTGGATGACATCTCTATTAGCCAATTTAATCTCCAAATCAATATCTTCAAACTCACATGGTGCAATCTCGCGCATTATCTCTTGATAAAGTGTATATGTAATAGCACTTGCACTTGCTCCCATATCACATAGTCCATAATAGCAATGATCACCTATTTTGACAGAAACAATAGGTGTACCAACAACTTTTGCACTCTTATCTTGCCTAACAATGTTAGTAGCAGCTTCACAAAAATTAATATAACTTCCATCGACGTTCTTAGTTACAAGATCTTTAACCAAAGCTACTGGAGAGGTAATTTCTAGTTGTTCATCAGGTTCATAAGCTTTTCTTTCACTTTTATTAACCACATTAGCAACAATTGAGTGTTCTTTAATTCTTATAGGAAAGGGTGGTTTTTCAAAGTGAACAGCAGGTAAAACAGATTCAACTTTGTGCACAGGTATATCATTACTAACAAGCACATCCTTTTTACAAACATCTTAAAAGGTTCATGGTACTTATTCCACTTTTCTTTTGGAATATTAATATGATCAGCAAAGGATTTATAAAGATCAACAACAATTTGAGAATCGAGCCCAAACTTAGTACTAAGTACCTTAAAACGTTCAGTTTCCATGAAAGATTTAATGCAATCATACTCATAATTTATACCTGATTCTTTACCTTTGTCGATCTCCCAATCCTCCGCATTGCGATAAATCCTTTCAATGAGATCCCATTTAGCATTAACCTTTTTGTTTATAAAAGATCCGAGAGAAGAAGCATCGAGCATATCCTTATCACGGCGTGATAGCTTTGCATAAAAATTGTTAACAATTATATCATTAGGAAGCTCATGATTGGGGCATTTAAGCATTAGAGATTTAAACCTCCCCCAAGCTTGAGCGATGCTTTCTCTTTCACGTGGCCAAAAGTTGTAAATATAATTTCTATCTTGATGAATTTCATGAAGAGGATAAAATTTAGAATAAAAGAGAGACATAAGCTCTTTCCAATCCAAATGAGAATTATCCAGAAGCATATACCAATCCATAGCTTTATCCTTTAATGATATTGAAAATAATTTCCTGATGATTACCTCTCTTGGCATACCTGCAATCTTAAATAGCTCACATAGTTCTTTAATATAAAGCAAATGATAACCCGGATGGATAGTCCCATCCCCTGCATAACGATTACTCATAACATGATCAATAATTCCCATAGGTATTTTGAATGGATCAATTTCAGAGAGTGGAAGACTCTTCTCCACCACGGATGTGGTGGTAGAGTCGCTCCCGAACAGCATACTAAGTGAAGAGTGCTCCATAACCAATCAAAGTAACAAATAGAAATAAAAATAGCACCTACAATAAAAGCGTTCCTTACCAATTCCACTTACCAATAGCGCTTCACTCCCCGGCAACGGCGCCAGAAAAGAGTCTTGATGACCCACAAGTATAGGGGATCTATCGTAGTCCTTTCGATAAGTAAGAGTGTCGAACCCAACGAGGAGCAGAAGGTGTTGACAAGTAGATTTCAGCAAGGTTTTACTGCAAGCACTAAAAGAGAAATATTTTTGAAGTTTTGATATAAAGAACAAATAAAGAACAAGTAAATAAAAGAGTGCTACAATAGTTGTAGCAAATAGCCCAATCCTTTTAAGCTCAAAGGATAGGCCGGTTGTGTTACTTATGATGATTTAAACGTTCTTGAGGACACATGGGAACTTCTGCCTAGTCATTTTCATTGCACGCCGGTGATTAATCTTCAATGTTTTGATAAAGTGCTGTGTGGGTGGACCTATGCTAATGCACCTCTCTTACTTGGATAAATACATACTTGTGATTAACACCCTTGCAAGCATCCGCAACTACAAGAAAATAATTAAGGAAAAAAAACCTAACCACAGCCTTAAACTCCGAGACCCTACACTCCCTAGTGCACTAGTTCGCGAATTGGGGTTTAGGTTTCTGTCACTCCTGCAACCCTACCATAGGAAAACTAAATACACCATGCATTCCCCTAGGCCCTTTGAAAGGTGAAGTATCATGTAGTCGATGTTCACACGATACCACTTGAGGAATAACACCACAACATATAATCAAACCATTAAATATTACTCAACATTGTGCAATTACTAGCAACTAGACTTTCCCCATGTCCTCAAGAACCAAACGGACTACTCACAAGACATCATATAGATCATGATCAGAGGTGATATGAATATGGGCAACAATCTGATTGTAATGATAATTCACCGATAAAACTCTCAAACATCAACTACAAGTGGTAATCAACGCCCGGGATACGATTCCGATGGACTAATAGCAACACAATGATAATTGTTACAGCGAGATGAGATGGGATGGCGGCGGTGATGATGGTGCTGATGGTGGAGATGATGTTGATGATGATCCCGATGATGCCTGACGTGATGGCGATGACGATGGCGGTGATCTCCCCCCTCCGGGAGGGAAATTCCCCGGCAGTTTTCTCCCTGCCGGAGCTCTTCTTCTCTCTGTCTGGTTTCCTCCTCGTGGAGGCGGCGGAAAAATTATTCGTCGATACCCCTGATGTTTCTAGGTCAAAGGGAAGTAATACGCCGAAGGGGAGCCGGAGGGGGGCCACAGGAGCCAGGGGCGGGTCCCACTCGTGACCCAGGGTGGACCCGCGGTAGGGGGCCGCCCCTGCTCCCTGGAGCTCGCCTCTGTGCGCCCTTTTGGCTCCTTGACTTATTTCCTAAAATATTTATCTCCGAATTTTTTTGGAATTTTTGGAGCTTTCGACGTCAGGTATCTTGACAGGTACTTTTCCAGCTGATTCCGGGCTCCGGCAGATGCATCCCCAATAATTGCAAAACATGCAAAATAAGGTAAAATAACATAAGTACTGCATCATAATATGAAATATATCAATAAATAAAGGTAAATTATGATGTAAAATAGTGATGCAAAATGGACGTATCACCAGGCAGTAAGATGGAGGCATGGTACCTCATCAATCACATGCAGGAGTTTGTAAAGGATCAACAACAACTGCAGTTTTCGGCTGCTATCGACAGATGGTGCAACGTCTTGGCAGAAGCCAGTGATGCTCGTATCAGTCAAGAGTTCGGTCGTATCCAGCAGGTGATCGCGGGAATCATCTGCAACGATGTCTTGCCTCGCTTTGGGGTGTACTTCAACGGCTTTGCAGTACCACCGAACGACGAGATCGAACATCGCTCAATAGCGCAGGGTGATCACCGGCCATTCACTATAGATGGTGTTCTCACGTTCCCACCGAAGCCGCGCAAGAAGAAGTGATCGACGGTATGTGTTGTCTACTTAGTATGATAGATGAACTTGTGTTTGGAAATTATATCCGTAAATTAACTTGTGCTTCTAAAGTCGTTGAACTTCCATGTGTGATCGATGCTATTTAATTAGAGTTGTTTTGTTTTGTTTCATCTTTCTCTCTGAATGTCGATGATTAAAACGAAGTGACACCGTGTGATCCCGGGGATGGCGCTAGTGAGCCTTGTGATATGCACAAATACACATCTTGTGCATCCTACTTGGCTCACTCGCACCATCCCTGGAACTTCTGTGTGTCCAATCTAAGTATGAGACACAAATCCAAATCATGTTTGTTTTTATTTCATCTTTCTCCGAGAATGCGGATGTTTAGTTTTGTACTCTTTTTCTAGAATGCCGATGATTAAAATGTCGTGACATCGTGTGATACAGGGATGGTCTAGCGAGCCTTGTGATATGCACGAGTACACACATCTTGTGCATCCTACTTGGCTCGCTAGCACCATCTCTGTAATTTGTGTGTCCAACCTATATATGAGGCATGTTTTCGATTTTGGTGTAGTCATTTAACTATTATTTGATTTGTGTATAAACTCTTGCTCTTCTTTTATTTGCCTAACACTTTTATCTTTGCCTCGTGTACAGAGAGATGAAGATGTCCGAAGCAAGCAGGATGAGAGGGCTACAACTACAAGAGCTACAAGAGTAAAGCAAAGGCGGAGCGGAAGAGAGGAAGAACATGCATATATACTCTTCTTCTACATCGCCATTGCAGTTCTCTTGTCTGTGATTGTAGTTTAGATTACTACTTGCTTTTGAAAACTTTCGATCTAAACTATCGACTTCCGGAGATGTGTGTGTATTAATGCATATGTATGCAAAATATTGGGTCTCACTTGTATATTTCGGCTTGTAATGCATGCATATATGTGATGAACCAATAATTTGGTCACTTGTCTATTTGTATCTATTTAAATTCTGTCAATTATACTGTTTCTGTCAATTATACTGTCTCTGTCAATATATGTATTTACCTGTATATATTGCTGTAATATATTTCTGCTTTTATTTTAAAAGCAGAAATACATATTACTGGCGAACAGGAGCCTGGTTCGCCAGTGGTAATCCCTGGGTATACCGGTGGCGAACAAACTCTCTGTTCGCCAATGGTAAGTGGCACCTCGCTGGCGAAGAAGAAAGTGGTTCGTCAGTGGTAACTTACTTACCGCTGGCGAACATGATGTTCGCCAGCGGTAAGCTGTTACCACTGGCGATAGTAGCGCTGGCGAACCGCATGTTCGCCAGCGATAGCCAAAACAGGTTCGCCAGTGATAGGCATTTTCCTACTAGTGCATTGATCTCATAGTTACACTCGGGAGCTTGACCATTCGCAATCCTAGAAAAGACCATAGATCGTTGCAACACGTTGTTATCGTTGTGAGCACCGGCCATTCCAAAGAAAGCATGCCAAATCCACGTGGCATAGTTGGCCACCGCTTCAAGTACAACGTTGCATGCTCCAAGATGTCCTACTTTATACATCCCCTGCCAAGCGTATGAACAATTCTTCCACTTCCAATGCATGCAGTCAATGCTTCCGAGCATCCCTAGAAAACCTCTTGCTTCAGCTACTGCCAAGAGCCGAGCATTGTCTTGAGCATTTGGTTCCCTCAGATACGTGGGTCCAAACACCGCATTCACCGCCTTGCAAAACCTGTAAGTGGCTTCACTGACTGTCGACTCAGCCATACGGAAGTAGTCGACCATAGAATCTGCGGGAGCCCCATATGCAAGACACCGTAAAGCAACCGAGCACTTCTGAATAGATGAGAAACCAAGTAGTCCGGTGCAGTCACTCTTAAGCTCAAAGTACTCATCATACTCTCGCACACCATGCACAATGCTCTGAAACAAACCTCTATTCATCCTAAAGCGCCGGCGAAAAGCAACCTCATCATTTACCAGCTGGTGCGCAAAATAATCGTTGAACAAAAGCATATGTCCCGTCACCCAGTCCCGGTTCGTGTTAGCCTTTTTCCTAGGCATAGATCCACCGCGTTTGGGTTCGGCTTCCTCCGCCTGCACCATCGCCACAAGAATGCGGATGACCTCTTCATTCTCTTGATCATCCATTTCAAGTGCGGTCTGCTCTTCCATCATTTGGTGAAACATTATTTCGTCATCCGAATCCATAGCCTAATCAAGGATCAAAACGTCGGAAATCATAAAAGAAAGGATTGTCGGCAAAAAGCCGAACACCTTGCGGGCGGTAGGGAGGGACTTACTCGTCGCGCCGGTAGGGAAGAGTTTCCGTCGGAGAAGAAAGAAGGCAGGCCTTGCCAGGGAGCGCCGGCGGCGAGTGTTGCGGTTGGGGCGCGACAATCGGCGGTGGAGATGGGGACGGCGGATATGGCTATGTCGAGGGTGGCGGCGGTAGCGTGAGTCGCCGGGTAGGGAATAGAGGATGGAGGGGTGGAAGCAGAAATGACTGTCGGCTCGTTTTCGTGTGGCTGACGGGCGGGCCATATCTGTCGGAGGCTCGGGCCGGACAGTGTCCGGCACCGCGAAGGCAACCCCCAACTTTGGAGGCCCTGCTGGCGCTGCCGGACAGGTGTCGGGCTGGACAAGGCCTTTGCGACCCCCCGGTGTGGCCTGTTTTTCTGTCCAGGGCCGTAATGAAGCTTTAGGGGCCCTATTGTGACCCCCGGTGCTCAAGGAAAAATTAAAGTTTTCATGGAAGAATGATGCATAGCTAGGACATGCTAGAGAAACTTCTAGTTGTTTCTTGATCGTCGGAAGTAGGAAATCATAGCTGGTTGTCATGCAAGTGGTTTCGGGCCTCTTTGGTTCAAAGGATTTTCAAAGGAATTTTATAGGATTCCAACCCATAGGAATTTTTCCTATGGAATCCATTTGGTTCAAAGGAATGAATCCTCCAAAATTCCTATGGATTGCTTTCCTACACTACAATCCCATAGGAATTCTAGCAAAAGGTTGGAGCTCATGAAAAAATTCCTATGAGTCTATGACAAGTATTACTTGTACTCCACTCCATGAAAAAATCCTGCGTTTTTCGTGTGCTGCAACCAAACAACTAGTGTAACTGGTTCCTACGTTTTTAGTTCCTGTAAGATTTCATATGTTACGACACTATATTCCTACGTTTTTCCTATTCCTATACTTTTCAATTCCTGTGAACTAAAGAGGCCCAGATGCAAGCTGTACAAGTGTGACCACAGTGGATGATACTCGTAAATGTTCAGAGTTCAGACATGAAATTATCATAATCAATGCTAGACAGAAACCGCAGAGATTATCCATAGCATCACCCCCATGCATACGGAAGGTATTCACCAAACTTGCCACTCACTCACTGATACTCCCTACGGTGAGCCAGCCAAGGAGCTGCCACCACACAAAAATGGAGACGGATTTGTGAGAACAAACTGAAAAGTGTACACAGTTCTTCTTTCTTCTTCTTCCTACGCCTTCATGTGATGCACAACATCCGGGCCATTAACTCTTGCCAGCTCTACGGCCAACAGCCATGGAGTCATCCTAGAGAGATGCATGCAAAAATGGCCCCAATTTTTTTTGTCTCACCTCACTCTAGTACTTCCCAATGGGAAATGCATGCATGTCAGTAACCCATGAGAGATGGGATCTTTCGCATTTATCACTCGCACCTAACCGCTTTGGGCATGATGGATACAGTGCGCAATATGTAGTCTTGTTCTAATCGAAAGGTAAAGTCTCACTCATATCCACCGTCCAGCCAAAACTGGAAGCTGGCCATACGAATGGAACAACGTTTAGTTGATTTTTTTTTTTTTTGCCTCAATCGACAAAAAAAATTCGAAACGTCTTAGTATTTGAGAAAATGTTTACATGGTGATCTACATTGTTCCTTTCAAAACTTACTGCTGAATAACACATGTAATAATATCTTGATCAGGTAGCATAGGTACCATTTCGAAGAAAGATCAGAATACCCGACAAGGTTCTTCTGAAGAGTCAATAGCCAGCAGCACCGACTCCGGTATTCTCAATACTGTAACACCATAAGCCTGCCCACTGTCACCAAGCAGCCATCAGGACAAACCTTGGGCTTGTGAACCGGTAAAACTCCAGTCTAGGACTTAGGGCGTCTCCAATGTAGACATAAGGGGAGGTCATAAGGTAAAAAAACAGCTTAAGACCCGTCCTTAAACATTGTGAGGGTCGGCAGCAGCAAGAAAATCCTTAAGGTCGCCCTTACCGGTATGACCGGGACGCAAGGAATACAAAACAATATTCTATCTTTCCTCTCTCCACATCGCTCAAGTCACGGAAGACAGTTGCTCTTGCCGTGAGCTTGCTGAGCTCCAACCCACGAAACCAAAGGTCGTGCCGGCGATTCGTACGAACAGGCAACACCGCCATACTCTAGTGAGAACACGGCGACCGAATGCGCGGCGGCCGGCAGGCAAAATCGAGGTCCTCGTGCGGCGACGACCCGGACCTGGGCGGAGGCTGCCGAACTCGAGGTCCTGCGCGGCGGCAACCCGTCCATAGATGCATACCTCCCAGAGAAGCTCCCACCATGGATGGAGATAGCAGACCTCAAGGAACCCACGGATTTGGACCTGTGTTGGTGCTCTCCTCGCAGCACTCTGTTGCAAGCGAGGTGCGTGGGAGCGAGCGGCTGGAGATGCGAATCTCAGGCAAGCAGAGAAGATCGAATAGGGGATTGGTAGCTCCGCGCCTCCGCCAGCAGCGCTGCAATTTTCCGAGTATTTTAGGAATTTAGGTAAAGCAGATTGAGCAATGGAGGCTCCGCCGAGATGAACTATAGTATGAACCACGGGGAATCGATAGGATAGGGATCGATCTAACCGAGCGGTTGGGGCTGGACGAAAAAAAATACCCGAGGTGGGACCATCTTATGATCCGGTTTGATTCTTAAGCATTGGAGGAATTTTAGATCACTATAGTGAGCGAGGTAGGACCCAGCTTATGACCTGCTCAAAACATAAACATTGGAGACGCCCTTAACCACTGGCATTTGGGGAGGCAATGCCAAAGCCCCCAGTATTGAACTACCATTGCAGGTGCACTAGACAACAATGGCACAGCAACAACCACCTCCAGGCTCTGCAACAGCACATTTCTTTATTTATGCATGTGCTCTCCACCACATAAAAATGCAAGCAAGGGCTAGGGAACAGGGACCTTATCCTCTGTCCTAATCTGTGTCACATGTCACTGAAAAGAAACATACAGTATTACTACTTGGTTAGAAGCAGTGAGAATGAGCATTGCCAATCCAAGAGGGTCATTTTCTCAAGATTCTCAGAGGATGCATGATCATCATGGCAGCTGCCTTTTCGTTACCCATGTCAATCCCACCAGGAATCGAAACATCACTTTTAATGATGAAGGTGACGTACAAAAAATAAAGAGGCTTATGTCAGTGCACACTTCTTGTTCATCACTTGTGTTCTTTTTGGACAGTACAGAATTGGAGGATGGTCCATAGAGAAGACCACACAAATCAAAATAATGCAGCTTCAGTGAATTTGAACTATTCGTCACCTGATGTGCTACATATACCAGGAAAAAAATTACAGAATGCAGTACTAGCACAGGTTCGTCCAGTAAGAATCTCACCCAGATTTTATAGAAGTCCTTTCTTTTACCACAGCAAATGCAATTTGATCAAGAAAATCAAATTACTCACAACTCACCCACATCTCTTGGATTTACAGTTTACATTTGATGGTGAAGCAAACCCTTTTCTACTACACAGAGTGAACAATTCTTATGCCCTTAGTTAAGAGGTTGCAAAAGAAGAAATAGTAAGAGAACTCATCTTAGTTTGCATCAATCGGCGACAGTCCATGTCATGTCACCCTCGAAGATCCAGTGGCAAACCTCAGTCTCGCCGGGTTTTCCACCGAGCGCGATGAACGCCCCATGAGTCGGGCTCCAGTCCGAAGTGTCAATGTGACAGATCGCCACCCCGTGGTTGATCTTGTGATCGGAGTCAGCGTCCATGATGTCGGCCTGGTACACCCGCGCCTTGGGCACCGAGTGGCAGTAGTAGACCAGGTACGGGAACAGGCTCTGGTGACACGACACAGACCGTGTCACCTTGCCACCGTCGACTCCGGTGACATCGCCGAGCCTGATGTCGCCGCCGCTACCTGCCGTGGAGGCCGTGCTGTGCACAACAATGTCGTTGCCTAGCATCTCGACGGCGAAGTCCACAATGTCCTCGGCAGAGGTCGCGCACCGCTTGGTCTCACCCTGGCTGGGCGGGCGCTTGCACTCAGCCACCGTGGACGCCACCGCCTTCCCCATCGCCGTGTCCAGAGGCACCCCGAATACCCCCGACACGGCGTTCTGTTGGAATGGTATCTTCATGGCGATGTCCCTCGGTAGGAATGCCCTGGGTGGCATCTTGTCCCTGATGTCCGGCATCGGCATTCGGTTCCCGGCCACGAGCTCCCGCTCCCTGAAGAACTTGCCCGGCTCCGGCGACCACTTCATATGCTGATGATGTCCAGCCCCGGATGTGGCTGTCCCCGTGGACGTGTTGTGATACTTGGCGAAATCGACGCCGGTCTTGGCGTACCCCTTGAATGTGGTGTTGTCTCCGGCGTACTCTTTGAACCCAATGTGGTGGTTGGGGTTGGTGCCTTCGCCGTAGCCTTTGAAGGTGACGCTGCCCGCATTACCCGAGCCGCCGTAGCTCTGGAACTCGGCGGCCCCGCCGTTGGCGCCCTTGGCGTAGGAGGTGAAGCTGTCGTCGCCGACATTGGCGTCGTCGCGGTACCCCTTGAACGAGTCCACTCCGGCATTGCCGCCGGCGCCGTAGCTCCGGAATGTGTTCTCCGGTACGTTCCCCTCGACACCGTATCCTGTGAAGGTGTCGGTGGCGCCGTTGGCTGACTCGCCGTAGTTGGCGAAGCCAGAGCTGACGACGTTGGTTTGGTTGCCGTAGGAGGTGAAGGTCTCCCGCAGGCGGTTGCCGCTCTTGCCGTAGCCGGCGAAGTTGTTGCTCCCGGCGTTGGCCTCCTGGGAGTAGGAGGTGAACCCGCGGACCCGGCCATTGGCCGCGGCGTCGTAGTTGGTGAACTTGGAGTCCGGGGCGTTGGTGTCCGCAGCGTAGGCGGTGAAGGAGCCCGACCCGCCAGTGGCGCCGCCGGCATAGGAGGTGAAGTTGGCGGTGACGACGTTGCCGTTGGCCTCGTAGGTGGTGAACGTGTCGGCCCGCCCCGACGAGTCCCGGGCGTAGCGGCGGAAGGAGTCCGCGGAGAGGTTGATGTCGGGGGAGTAGTTATTGAAGCCGTCGGTGCCGGCGCCGGCGCCGGAGCCGTAGTTGGTGAAGTTGGCGTTGATGTAGCTCTTGAACGGGCCCTTGCGGTCCACCAACGAGGCGACGTCAGAGGACGGGCATAGCAGAGAGGCCTTGGAGCAGAGCGTGGGGAGGCGGGCGCGGATGTCGGCGAGCGAGGAGGGGAAGGACGCAGCATCGGTGGCGGAGAGCGGGGAAAGCTTGGAGACGAAGAAGGCCGGGTGGGGATGGTTGTTGGGCACCTTGCGGTTCCAGTACCGGATGAAGGCAGCCTTCGCCGTGAACGGGTTCACCGCCGACGAGGCGGCCGCGGCGCCGGCGGCATTCCGGAGCAGCAGGATGGGGAGGAAGAGGAGTAGGGTGGTGATGACTACTGGGTGGGGAGGGGAAGCCATCGGAGGGATGGAGATTTGGGGATGGGGGATTGGAGTACTAGTAGAGAGTAAGGGCTCCTTTGATTCAAAGGAATTGCATAGGACTTGTGGAGGATTAAATCCTATAGGAAATTTTCCTATCTTAGTCATTTGATTTGTAGGATTGGATCCTATTGGAATTTTTTCTAAGGAATCATTTGTACTACTTCCCATAGGAATTCTAGCATCCACTCCAACCTCTTTTTACAATTTCTTTGATGGAATCAAACAAAGTTTGGTGCATGCAAAATCATGTGGGAATGGAATGTGCATGACATTGGAATCCTATGATTTTCCTATTCCTACGCTTTTGCTATCCTACAAATCAAAGAGGCCCTAAGAGTATGTCTAATGGAAGGGTCGAGAATTGGCAAAATTTAAGCGTTGGAGCTGTGAAAAACAGGAGGCAAATAATGGAACCCTTAAACCCTTAAAAATAAGGGTCGAGGCAAATACTGTAACTCTCAAACCCTTAAAAATAAGGGTTTGAGGGTTCCACTATTTGCCTCAACCCTCAAACCCTCAAACCCTCAAACATTTTCATAGCACATATCACATATATCATCACAATTCATCACAATTTTCACTCCAAACAAACAAGAAAATGAAGATCATAGATGCATGGTTCAATAGTTTTTACATCACAAAATCATCATCTTCCCACTCTCGTCGGCACCATCACCAAAAAATTGCAACATGGCGCCATCTTCCCCCTCCACCACGGCGCCATCAAGCACCTCCATAGGCGCCGGTGGTGGAGTCCTCCACACCGCCATCGCCACCACCACTCATCGGAGTGTCACCTCGAAGAGAAGAGGAGGCACTACGGAACATCCTCTTCTTCGCCGCGATGTCCTCCTTGTAGTCCTTCCACCACGCCAATTGCTCTTCATCCATGTCCTTTTTGGACATCATCATGTGCTCCTTCTCTTCCACCATGAGTTCTTTCCATACCTTGCTTCTTTCATCGCAAGCATCCTCTCCTCGAAGTCGGCCTTGCGAGCCCTTTCTTCGGCCTTGCGCTTGGCTTCTTCACGCCTTGCTTCAACTTGTGCAAGCTTCACCTCTTTCTTCTTCTCGGTGATAAGAAGCTTTGTCTCCAATGTCTTCAATGTCAATGTCTCCCTTGCCTTCATCATAGTCTCCATCTTCTCCCTAATGCTTGACACCTCTCCTTCCATCTTCTTCCTAAGCTTTGCCTTCTTGTTTCCCTCGGGCTTGCCGGCGTTCCTTTCCTCCTCATCACTATCATCCATGCTCTCCATTGCCGCCTTTTTGGGTGCGGTCTCTTGATCCCTCAACTTCCACTTGTCAAAATTCTTAAGATGCTTCCAAACATGCTTCTAAGGAAATTGCTTGCCCTTGGAACCGGCCATTTCCTTATACCTCCTCTCGGCAATGTCCTCCTACAAACACACAAATGGCATAATAAACACACATATAGCATAGGAGGTTCATAGCAAAGTAGATGTAAAAACATGCATATATACTCACATAGTCACTCTCCACGGTTCCACTAGGGGGTGCATCAATCACATTTGACATTGCCGCACTCCAACGAGCACAAGCCGGCTTCATCAACTCCCACCAGCCTTGAAGCGACCGGAATGTACGAGGAGCGAACCCACCAGTCTTCGGCTTCATCTTGCAATAGGCGTCCTCTATACGTTGCCAATACCGTTTGCCGGTTTGATCGGTACCGGTGCAAGCATCCATTCCCACCGAGGCCCAAGCACGAACCAAGAGAATATCCTCGGCCTCGCTATAGTTTGTTGCGCGACGGCCGCCGGCGGCGAAGGCCTCCCCACCAATCTCGGTCAACTCCTCCTCCTCTTCTTCCCCTTCTCCCACCTCCTCCTCCTCACCATGCAACTCATCACCAAACTCAAAGGGGTCGAGAGGAGGAGCCCCAATGTCCACCTCGGCATCTTGGAGAAGATCCATGTACGACGTCCCTTCGGGCATTTCCTCGGACACCTCGTGCATGACGGGCCGAGGCTCGGTGGTTGGAGGCGTCGGCGCGGCCTTCTTCCGGGAGGCCACCTTCTTCACGGGCGCGGGTGGAGCCAACGCGCACTTCGCGGCCGCGGCGTTTTTCGGCCCGGCCACCGTGGGCTTCTTGGTGCGCCCACAGGGCGGCGGCGCGACGGGTGCCGAGGCGGGCGCGAGGACGGGCGCGGGGGAGGGAGCGACGAAGGCGGCGGGGGAGGGTGCGACGACGTGCTGCCCCGCGCGCCGCCGCTTCGTGCCGACGTGGGTGGCCGCCATCGTAGCCGCCACCTCCGCCGAGCTCGGGACGGGCGCGGGGGTGGGGGAGCTCGACTTGGTGCGGGTGGAGGAGGCCGGGGCGGGCACGGGGGCGGGGGAGCTCGAGGTGGTGCGGGCGGCGCCGCCGGAGGCCGCGGAGGTGGGGGCCGACGAGGTGGGGGCCGACGGGGGCGGGTCCATCGCGCCTCGCACCGGCGGCGGGAGGGGACTGGGCGGGAGGGGAGGGAGGGGCGGGCGGAGGGGAGGGAGGGGCGGGCTCGCCGGCGGTGCGGGAGGCGGCCGTGGAGGGAGGGCGCGGTGGCGGGTGGCGGCGGCGGCGACGCAGTGAGGAAAGGAGGAGGGCTCGGGGTTGGATTTCCGTTCGCGCCCTCGTTCGGAACGAGTCCGGGTCGAGTGAGGGGTTGGCCTCTCCAACCCCTATTTTTACAGATTGGAGGAGGGGCTGGGAGCTCGACCTCTAAATTTTTTGAGAGGTTTACGGGTTTAGGGGTTCCACTAAATGGGATTTGGACCCTCAAATCTGTAAACGGATTTGAGGGTTCCATTAGACATGCTCTAAGTAGAAGAGAGGAAGAGGGGGAGTGGGGATGAAGGGAGTGATTGAATTCAAGGAATTTGCAATTTCAAATTCACTCGCTTGCGGCCTGTAAAGGTAGCATTAGAGCTCGCTTGCTGCGCCAGCTTCTGCCTACAAGGAGTTGCCATGTCATTTATAGCTAATATGACGTTTGACTCATATAATAAAGTGGACTATAAGGTTTGGCTATGCCTAGACCAATGTAAGTTTTTTATCACGATTTCATAGACATTTTAATGATGTGGCATATTAGTTAATGAAGAGATAGATTGAGCTTTTAGTTTATCTAACATACAAGCCTTGGACGTAATCATAGGCAAAAAAAAATATTAGACCAATCAAATGTATGCATGAGCCTCAAATCAATAAATTTAGATACAACTCATAAGAAACAATGCATTGGACTAGTTGTCTCTTAAATTCTTATTACTTATAGGATAACATGCTAAGAAACGATGCATTGGCACAGACCTTAGAACATTAGTTTGTATGAGGTTCTCTCTCGGAAATTCAAAGCTGCACCCGCGCTCACATGCTCCTCGATGAAAATAAAAAATAGTAAAATATTATAAAAAATTCTGAAAAAATTTGAAGACATGCACATATGAGTTCTTCACATTCGTGAAAATTTTCGAAATGAAAATATATTTACACTGCTCTGTGCAAAAAAGACAAAATCAGTGTTTTCAAAAATGTGTTTTTAGATATATTTTGACCACTCATTTTGTCTTTTTTGTATAGAGCATAGGAAATGTCGTTTCGTTCCGAAATTTTGCACGAATGTGAAAAACTCATATGTGTATGCCTCCAAAAATTTTTTGCATTTTTTTTACAATGTTTTACTATTTTTTTATTTTTGTCGAAAGTAACAGGAGCATGTGAGCTCGGGTGTAGAAACGCCAGCCCCCTTCTCTCCATCTCTCTCCTCACATTTATTGAATTTGCCTAGGAGCACGCGTAGAGCTTGGTTTTTGCATGAGAGCCCACTCCCTTTACTTTTTCATGTCTTTCTCTCCCACATAAGCAAAAACGCCATGTAGACGGGGTATAAGCCCACTATTATACTTGCTCTTAGATACTACCAAGCGAAACATTCGGTGGTGAAGCGGAAAACGATTTTTTTCGGCTGTGTTCGTCTTCAGATTTGGGACAATTCAATACTCCAATGATAGTATACCAATCGAAAACTGTTCAAAAAGAATCGGTCGAAAAAGCTTACACGATCTGCTGAATAAACTACCAATGCAGTCAATCGGACCTAAACATTAGGTCATAAATCTCTCTTCTCCATCCATACGGTTTCGTGAAGCCGGGTTTACGATGAGTGTCGCGTTAGAGCATCACCAGCTGTTTGAGCCCCCAAGAGCACCACCGAAGCAAAAAAGTTGATGTCTTGGGTAGGCAAATGCTCATCGCGCTGAAATAGGAGTGCATGGGGAGGGCACTTTCCAAGCCACACCCCACCCCAACCAAAAGTTTGTGAGGGAAATGACTGAGTGGGCCAAAAAAAGGACAAGTGGGGAGACACAAGTCGCCAAAGCTTTTGCCGGTGCCCCGAAGAGCCCCCCAGCGTGCCGGGTTTTGCTTGGGTTTACCGGCGCTGGGCGCGTGGCTGGGAAAATTTTCGGCGAAAAGCGTCATCGAGCCGAAAACCGAACCTAAAAAATTGTCCTGGGAACCTCTTGGGGGGGGGGTGGGGGGCGTCTGGAGTTGCTCTTAAGAGCATCTCCACCGGGTACCTAAATTATTTCCGACATCTTCAAGCGGTGTCTCTATTGCAGTGTCGGACATTTGTCCGGCTTTTTTTTTTGTCTCCTACACCGATACCCCTCGAACGAAAACTTCAAAGTAAAATTGATTGACAACCCAAAATATACATATACCAACACGACCGGCCACGAATGTTCCGGAAAATAATTTCACCGACCAACACAGGCATGGCCAATACCTTCACCGGCCAACACAGGCACAGCCAACAACTTCACCGACCAACACAGACACGGCCAACACCTTCACCGGCCAACAACATGTTTTGCCACCAAAATACATCAAACCATCCAAGAACATGCAAATTATTCTTGGGTCTCAGCATCTGCGGCTCTTTGTTTCCTCGCCTTCATGATGCACGCGACCTCCTCGGCAAAGTACTCTTGACGTTCTGTTGTCATGTTTGACGTGTCCATGGCCATGATCTTTAGTTTCCGAGCTTATTGCATCTCCTTGATTTTTTGCCCATTCACCTTTTTTGATTCTTGCATGTCCTTCATATTTTGGTCTTGCACGCAATAGTACATATCCCACATTTGGTTGTTCGTTTCGTGCATCTTCTCTTTGAGAGTGGTGGAGGATGTGATGAATGTGGCAAGAGACTCTTGTAGGGAGGAAGATGCCCCGGGCTTATGTGCCGCCGCCTTCGCCTTCTTGTTCCTAGTTGGCCGTGGGATTGCGCCGGCCCATGGCATCCGGGTTTTATCATTGTTGACCTCGTTGCCGCCTTCTCGGCTAATGGAGAAACGCCATATAGTCCATTTTTAACATTCTTGAAGCGGCTTCCAACAATGCATGAATTTTAAGCCTGCGTTCTTATACAAGGTTTGATACATTGTGATAACTTCCCTCAACTGGATCAAAAGACACATATCAAATAGAAGTTTCCCTCAAGTAAATAGAAAGACCAATGCCAAAAGAGGGGAATTTTGGTTAGCATCTTAATACGTCGGTACCATTGGAGCCACTATCATTTTTATTGCGCAATTGATCCCAACATCCATGGAACTTGTTGATGGCATCTCATCTGACCCCCGCACCGCTTCTCTATTGCCGTTCGCCTTGCGAATCGGAGCGACATTCACTGTGGGTGCACCGTCCTCTCGAGAAAGTCCTTGTAAATCCAGCTCCAATAGTAATGACTACTTTGTTGTGTGTCAGTGATGGTGTCTCGTCTTACGGCCATCCAAGTCTCACACAACGCCTGATCCTCTTGTATCCTCCACGATTTGCCTTTATTCCCTCTGCCTTTCAGCAGATTGATATTGTCATTGGTTTCAACATTGTGCCCAAGGTAGTTGTCGTGGTCCTCCCCACCCTCCTCCTCTTGGCCTTCCTCGTCTTGGTCGTCTTCGTAATGGCCTTCGTACACACCCTGGCCGTCATCGTCAAAAGAGATCGGGGCACGAATAATATTATTGATGGCGGCCTAGGTCATCACACTACACAACAATAAATGCACAATTCAAATTGTCGACGACATCATTAATGCACAATTCAAAGTGGCAGTGACATCAATAAATGTACAATTAGAATCATATCTCGGCTGTCGCCATTCCGCCGAGCACCTTGGCGGCGTCGGCTTCATCATCACCGAACAGCTGCTACGGCGCCACAACCACGACGCCTGCAGATCGACGTAGCATGGGCGAGTTGCTGAAGTGGGCGTCCTGGTTGAGGGCGATACCCCGGACATCGTTGGCCTCTCCGGACGAACTGGAGAAGAGGGATGTCTGCAATGGCGGTACGGATGTCTTGTTGAAATAGTTCGGGGAAGACGGCAACGAACCCCGAATAGGGCGAGCGGATGAGCTCCCTTCGCTCAGGTTGCCTAGAGATTGGGCGACATAGGGAAGGCCTCGCTCCACCATTTTTTCCTTTGCGCGTCGTCGCGGGTCAACTCTAGAGATGGACTAAGCTGAGCGCAAGGTCTCCGGGTCCATCACCAGCTTCACTTGTTCCGTCTTCAGCGCCTGTGCCTTCATCGCCTGGGTCTTCACCACCCCCGGTGCTTTGGTAGAATTTTTGTGGTTGTGTTTCTTCAGTCCCCATGGCGCTATCGAAAGCGGCGAGAGGTTGGAGGCAATGGCGGCGATGAGGAAGGAGAGGTCAGAGGCGGTATCGGAAAATAAGAAGGAGAGGGTTTGTGAGAATGGAGGGAACAAGTTTGAGATGTTTTGGCGGTCGGCACGGCAATGTAGGGGAAATTTGGCGCCAGCCAATTCGTGTCGATGACACAGGTGCCCCACCTGTCAGAGGCGCAGCGCGAACAGTGTCGGACACCGCCAAGCCACCCCCTAGAGTTGGATGCCCGATTGGCGGTGCTGGACAGTATTTGGGCCGGACGAGTGGTTTGGGACCTCCCGGTGTGGCTCTTTTTTCTGTCCGGCACCCAACGGGCCTTTAGGACCTCCTTTAGGACCCCCGGTGGAGATGCTCTAAGATGGCGTCCTTTTCATGCACACACACGGTGTTTAGCCAGAGTGTACGCGGGTGGATCTTATACTCCGTAGTTGTTCAGTGTTGCTCTATTTAATTTAAATCTGGCTCTGTTGGATCCTTCCATCTAAAAAAAGTATTCCGAAGTTATATTAATGACATTCGGCGAACCAATCTGTGATTGGTTGATTAGGAGGGTAGTTATACCTTCAACCCAACAAAGTTCAAATCCCAGTTTTACATCTGTATGAAGTGGCGGAGCTATGTGTATCTCGGGGGGGGGGGGGGGGTGTGCCTCCCAGCCCACAAAAAATTTAGCATAAATCGGTACAGTTTGGCCCATTTTACCCTAAAACAAGTGGTATTTAGCATATTTGCCCTCCAATACTGGCCCAACATGACTCTGCAGCCCATTTACCCCCCCCCCTAGACATTTGGCCCAAGCTCCGCCACTATATGTGTGTCTCATAAAGAAAGATGCTTTCAGTAGGAGGCGTCGTTTTCGTCGATAGCGACGCGCATGTGGTGACTTCATCAATCTCGAGACTCAATCTGCCGGCTTAGTCTCTCGGAGGTTCTCATCGTAATAGCGTGCGTGTATGTACGTTCATAGAGATGAGTGTACGTGCATATACATGAGCGTCTGCGTTTTACTATGTTTCTGAAAATAAAATCGGTTATGCTTTCGATGAAAAACTGTACAAAACCTCTTGTGTTTCTCATTAGCCAATCGCCTTACGTTCACGCACTAGTACAGAAAAGCCTATCAGTGGCGCACCGTTTTTTAATTCTGTGGCGCACGGCCGGTTCGCCACTGAATCGCCGCCACTAAATTTTTTTTCTGTGGCGCACCTCCTCCGTGCGCCACAGAAATATTTCTGTGGCGCACCCACCCACCGTGCGCCACAGAAATATTTCTGTGGCGCACCATCCCAACCGTGCGCCACAGAATTTTTTTGAATTTCAAAAAAAAGGGCGGCCAGATCTAGATCTGGATCTGGCCAGATCTAGATCTGGTCGCCGGAATTTCGTTTCGTTTCGTTTTTTTGGAGGCCGTAAATGGGTGGAGGAGGGAGTCGCCGGAGGTTGGTGGAGGATGGTGGTCGCCGGAGTTCGCCGGAGGTGGAGGAGGAGCTCGCCGGAGTGGAGGAGGAGGTCGTCGGAGTGGAGGTGGAGGTCGCCGGGGTGGAGGAGGAGGTCACCGGAGGTTGAGGTCGCCGGGGTTATGGAGGTGGTCGCCGGAGTTGTGGAGGTCGCCGGAGTTGTGGAGGAGGTCGCCGGAGGTTGCCGGGGTGGAGGAGGAGGTCACCGGAGGTTGAGGTCGCCGGGGTTGTGGAGGTGGTCGCCGGAGTTGTGGAGGTCGCCGGAGTTGTGGAGGAGGTCGCCGGAGGTGGAGGTGGAGGTGGAGGAGGAGTAGAGAAGATGTGGAGGAGAGGAGAAGAGATGGAGGAGGGAGGAGAAGGGGAGAGAAGTGTAGAGGAGAAGGGAAGAGGAGAAAGGAAGAGGAGAAGTGGAGGGAGAAGTGGAGGGAGAAGTGGAGGAGAGAAGGAGAAAAGGGAAAAGAGAGGGAGAAGGGGGCTGGCGGGATTCAAAATTTCGAATCCCGCCCAATAATTCTGTGGCGCATCCTTGGCATTGGTGCGCCACAGAATTATTGGGAGGGATTCAAAATTTCGAATCCCGCCCAATAATTCTGTGGCGCATCCTTGGCATTGGTGCGCCACAGAATTTTTTTCCCTTTTTTTGATTTTTTTTATTTTGCTGGGAAAATTCTTCTGTTGGCCATAACTTTTTTTTGGTTTGGAATTTAAGGATTCTGTGAATTGCTGACCGGGTAAACCCGGGTGCCATCGAATCCGAAATTTTCTCTAGTTTTTTTTAAGGTATTATTCGCATTTTTTCGACGTCGTATGCAAAAGTTATGCCCGTTATAAGATTTTTTTTCATTTGTTGCAAAAAAGGTCAAAATTCATATTTCAAAATTTCTAGACCTACTAGACACTCATACCTAACTACATCGCAAAGGATTTTATTTATTGATTTTTTTATCATTTTATTTTACCTCCTACAAGACTAAAAAGGCGATCCGCGGGGGGGGGGGGGGGTGATCGAAAGAAAAAAAATCTGTGGCGCACACCTTTCTGTGGCGCACCAATCCAGGGGCGCCACAGAATTTTTTTTCCCAAAATTCACCCGTCCCCCAGACGACTTTCTGTGGCGCACCGTGCTTGGTGCGCCACAGAAATGTCACTTTCTGTGGCGCACCGTGCTTGGTGCGCCACAGAAAGTCTAATTTCTGTGGCGCATGTGGCCAGGTGCGCCACAGAAATGTGACTTTCTGTGGCGCACCAACCACGGTGCGCCACAGAAACATATTTCTGTGGCGCACGAAAGTTGGTGCGCCACAGAATAGGCTTCTGTCTATAAGCTATTTCCTACTAGTGACGATACCAATGATATCACGAGGTGATACAATGTGCTCCACGTGATCAAACCATTTGATCATTACACGTACAGACTCGTACCGATATCATTCTCTTTTTCTCAAACATATCTCCGATGTCCTTGTGACGAATCACATTGTATCTGGCCAGACGATTGGTTGACAACGGTAATACCGAGAGGGCCCAGAGGATGTATCTCTCCATCGCCTGGAGGAGTAAGTACCATTGTCGAACAATCTTCGTTCAATTACAAACTTTCGGTTATACCTAAAAGTCACCGTTATAGTCTCCCGTTACGGTAGAGGTTAATGACAATCAAAGCATAACTGTCAACATGTGCGGTCACTAGATGTTCTCATGGTATAGGGACATAGCTAACGAAAAATGCATACTCTCTTTGCTAAAACATTATCAATAAATTGTCTCTTAGCAAGATCGTATATTTGGGTCAGTTTAGTACTATTATTATTCGAACAATATACTCTTATAGTTGTTTGACTTATATAAAGTCCATGATCAGGAAACGTGATAATCCAACAACATAATAAGCTAATCTTTGAGACAAGACTAGCAACACTTGTTTTGTTCATAGCTCTACACGTGCATGTAGGTTTTCCTTTGAATACTCACTATTCAATTATCACATCAGGCATAAAGATAACCTAATAATGAACTTTGGAGGCAAATAATAACTTAATATTAATGTCTCTAGCGCATACCTCCAACAGCCGCTCCCCCCCTTTGATCTTTCTCCATCGATAGACATATGTCATCCAAGCAGGAGGAGCTCATCAATCTCCCTCCAAGCACACCACACACACTAAGATTCTCAATGGGCTCGTTCGTCCTCCTTCCCACCGGCACGGAGCATCTGTACCCGCCAAGCGCGGATGATGACGACGCGCTCCGGGTCTGGGTCTATCCCGATTGGCAGACTCCATATGTTGTGGTGACTGCCTTCCTTAATGCAGGCTATGTCGATGGACCTTGCTCCCCCGCCAAACGCATGTATCACCTCGAGATGCATCCGGGGCGATGACTATATGCTTCGTCGACCCCCTCGACGCCCGCATATTGTATGACCAAGGCTTCTACTGCGGCAGCGAGCTCATCGTCTTCACCCGCACCAACATTATCACGAGCATATTGGCATGGGTGTCATCCTGCGAAACACATATAGGGCATCATGTATGTGAGATCCGAACAATTAAAGAAACCATATGCATGAAAAAATAAAGAATTTCTTGAGCTTGTGACGCTTACCATGAGTGCATCAAGATCAGCTGTAGGAGACACCTGGGCGCCAATGAAAGAGACATATGGGGTGCTATGATGAGGTGCAATCAAAGTAGTGGGCGAATATTTCTCCATATTAGCATGGGTCATCGGCGTCAATGTCGACCCGACTAATGGTGCCAACTGAAACTCCCCCTTTTCTCCACCATGCACCCAAGCCTTGCATGAGGCGACAATAAATGTAACATCCCAAATTATAGGATTTGGAATGTTTTCATATCATCATGTGCATTGCATTCAAATTATTTAAAGGAAAATTTCAAATCAAACCCCAAAGAAATAAATCTGAAATCATATGTGAGCGGCCGCCGCTGGCCATCTTCAATTCGGGCATTTCTCCACGCCATTCACTGTCGCGTCGCTCGCCTCTTAATCGCCTCCCTCTCCTCTCTCGCCCCCCCCCCCCCAAAATCCACCAGCACGCCGCCAGGCTGCCCGCTTCTCAACTCGCACCACCGCGGCCGCCGTTAAGCTCCGGAGGTCCTCGCCGTCGCCCTGGACCGCCTCAGCTCTTAGCATCTTGTCCCTTGGTTTTCCCTCCTCTCTCCACACGCACCGAATTTTTCAGATTCGGTTTTGGTCAACCAGGGCGCTCGTATTTCCTCGCCGGAGCCGGAGCTCGGGAAGACCTCGCCGTCGGCGAGTGATGCCACGAAAGCCGCCGTCGAGAGCATCTACGACACCGCCGTGACCGCTGCTACTCTCTGGACATCTCCGACGAGGTAGAACCCCGCCGGAACGCCGCCGTCCACCTCGCCGGAGTCGCCATCGCCGTCGGCCGGTGAGCCCCATCGCCTGTCATGGACGGATCCGCCCTCGTCCTTCGGATCTTGATCTTACGACCGAGATTAGATCCAATCAGCGAATCGGTACCGGCTAATAGTGTTGCGCCACGTGGTTGCCAGGTCGGCTGCCCGGTCAGCACCCAGTCAGCCCGGCTGACTTGTAAATCCTAGAAAATGAATAAAATCCCAGATTTTAGTGCAATCTTGTAAAATTCATATCTTGAGTTCTGTTTATCCAAAAATTGCAAACTTTATATCAAAATGCTTGGAAAAATGTTTTCTATCCAGTGGTGTGTTCAAACTGCACCTTTGCATCATGCATTTAAATGATTTTTACAGAATCATAAAATAAGGTATTTTAGCCTATGTCTTTTTTTCTAAATTATTAAACACTGTAAAAATTGTGATCATGAGCATCATGCATATGTTAGACAACAGAAACTTTAATATAATCTTATTTCTTTAATTTGTGGAGTGTTAGCTTGCATTTCATGCATTCATGTTTTTTTTGTATTGCCATTATATTGCTTGTTGTATTGATTTGGTGCTTATTGTTTGAATAGATTGTGAGGAGTGCAGGACGTATTGTGAGTGCTGCGACAACCCGAACAACGATCAAGGCAAGTGCATACACAAATTCATGAAGTACCTACTATGTTTTTATAATTGCATTTGTAGACTATTTCAGTAGTATGCATGATAGAGAGTACTTTATTATTATGCTATGCAAACTTGTTAGATCATATCCCATTGACTAGGTACCTATATTAATTTAGTAGAAATGCTTGCTGCAATTGTGAAAGTTTTGATGTAGTAAGTTAAGTGAAAATTTTACTAAATTAATGAACCACCTGGGTGGAATGGGATGGCTTCGGATGTTTAAAGTTGAGTGGCTGCTCAGGCCCATTTTCATGGTGTGAACCTGAGTATGTGCACTTGTGGATGGCCACCCAGGGTTTTGAGATTCGAGGTCACTCCGTGTTCAGTTTACTTCCAGTGCAGCCACTAGTCATATGGGCTCTGTCTTGATTTAGTAAGTTGAGTGGACCTGACCGGATGAACAAGCAGATGTAGGGGATGTAGGTGGGTATTGTTCGGACATGTGTATGGGAAAGCTCTTCTGAAAGATCTCGTCTCGACTCTCTCCTTTCTTTTTCACTAAATGAGTGATTAGGAAGTTTGGGTTAGTTGAGTCTAGTGGGGAAAGTGTCACAAACTCTCGAGAGTAATAAAACTAAGATCTTAGCCGTGTCCCCGGTTATGGACAATTTTGAGTATCTGAACAAGGTAGTTGTCGGAGAATCTCTTCATTCCAATTTCAGAATAAAATTTGATGGGTGAACACGGGTATATGAGACCTTGGATGCGTTCCATGGGTGTGTCTCATATTCTTATTTGAAAAAGAAATGTTTTACGAAAAGTAGGACAAAATTTGCTTTACGCAATAGCCTTGAACTCCACCAGCCAAATAAGCATGTAGTGTTAGCCTTGTCATTTTATATTCCACCAAAGTATCACTTGCCGGCCTGTCACAAGGTATTGACCCAAATTCCCTAGGCTGCAACGTTAATGTTGCAGGTTATTACGACGATGAGTGAGACGCCCCTTTCGAGCTTACAACCAACATGAATGCCAGTGGCTCATGGAGATGATGGAGCTCTGTGCTATTTATATTGCTGCGTGTGAACTCTGAAATAAAATGTTGAACCATTTACTCTTTTAAAGCTAGCCTTCGGCTATGCGAAGTTGTAATGGATTATTTTACTTCTGGATCAATCGTACCGCGTTGTAATAATTATTGACATTGATGCTTGGTATTACATCTTTTGTGAAATGCTATCCATGCTCGATCCAGGGAATAGCATATTTCACGATGTGTTCTTGCTTTTCTAAGCGAGGGCACCACATTCTATTTGTCTAAACTTGTCTATTCTAACCCAATAGATGCCTCGCCGTCGCAACCCCAATAACAACAACAATGAGGATGAGAACAACAATGTGATGCAACAAGTGATGACCCAGCTTATGCAATTGATGACGCAGTTCATAGCCAACAATAATAACAATCCACCACCTCCACCACCACAGGTGGACATGCTCACAAGATTTCTTAGGTTAAAGACTGAGAAGTTCTCTAGTGCACCTGAACCCATGGCAGCACTTGATTGGCTGCGTTCTGTGAACAAGGGCTTAGTGACTGTAGGGTGCACTGATGCTGAGAAGGTGAGGTTCGCTGCTCACTTGCTTGAAGGCCCTGCAGCTTCATGGTGGGACAACTATCAGATCACTCACCCAATTGCTGGAGTCACATGGGTGATGTTTGAAGAAGGATTCCGCAATGCTCATTTCTCCTCAGGAGTTGTGAGTTTAAAGAGGAGGGAGTTCCACAATCTGTGACAGGGCAATCGCACCGTCAAGGAGTTCGTTGCTGAATTTAGTGATCTAGCTCATTACGCACCGGAAGATGTGGATACGGATGCCAAAAGGCGTGAGAGGTTCCTAGATTGACTAAATGATGAGCTAGCTATTCAACTATCAGTGGTTCACATTCCAGATTATCAATCACTGTTAGACAAAGCCATTATTCTGGAGGGCAAACATGAACAAGCTGAAAATCGCAAGAGGTAGTACAACCGTGCTAATCATAGCTCAGAATCACATGAAAGGACCTGTACTCACAATCATGGTGGAAACGAGAACAACCAGCATGTAGGAAATGGACATAATCACAACGGAAGCTACAAGAAGGACATTAGTGAGGTGATGTGTACAATTGCAAGAAACTAGGGCACTATGTTGTCGACTGCCCTGAAAAGAGGAAGAACAATAGAGACTCCAACAGTAATAAGTCTAAGTCGTTCCAGAAGGGACACATTAACCACGTCAAGGTGGAAGAGGTCTTTGAAGTGCCAAATGCAGTGACGCATAAGTTTGATCAATTCTCTCCCACAATCCTGCTTTTCCATATTGGTGCATCACATTCATTCATATCAAGAAGACATATGGATAGAAAGAAGATATTATGAAGGCACTTAACAAGTTTATTGGAATAAGATCTCCAGAAAGTGAGATGGTAGCAACTTTTCGCTGCCAAGGAGCTGACCCTTAACCAAGTGAATCCTCCAGAATCATCCTAGACAATTCCTTTTAAGGTTGGTAGCACCCTAATGAATCCCGAACCCAAACCCCTTCCTTTCTAGCCTTTTCGAATCTCGGGACGAGATTCTTTTAAGGGTGGTAGTTTGTAACATCCCAAATTATACGATTTGGAATGTTTTCATATCATCATGTGCATTGCATTGCATTCAAATTATTTAAAGGAATATTTTAAATCAAACCCCAAAGAAATAAATCTGAAATCATATGTGAGAATAGATAAGTGCGGCATAAGCACAAAACCTATTTTTTATTTTTTGTCACATGGGTAATCAGTGCCACATTGTGAAAATTTCAGTTTAGATTATTTAGGATTTTTTTCCTAAACTAGCAAAAAAAATGTCCGTGCGTTGCTACGGATGCTGCGCATGGCGAAGATCAATATGAATATAAAGTAACACGAGAAGTATTTTTTTAATCCAAAATGATTCCCGTCGACCTGTTATGCATAGAACAACTACTGCAATTTGCTCCCAGGCTGCTCTTTTGTTTCTCGCGACGAAATTCAATATGTATTCTGGATACCAAGCTTTCAAACTTATGGATAATACTTTATGATATTGTACATTTTTTGGAAAACAAATAGGGGATCAAGATAATCACGTTTGGAACAACAACATGATCTGGAACAAGCAAATAAACTGATATTGTTTTTCCTTGCGTTACAATCTAAAACTGCTCTAACTAAAATAGAATGAAAAGAAATGTCTGTAACACACAGTACACCTATTCAAATAACCAGCTGTTACCTTGTGATATTTTTCTTATTTAAGGTATCTGAAGTAATCTCTGATGCAATATTTCATGAAAATTAATTGAGCACAAGGGAAGCCCAATTACTTGCCAGTTCAAAAATAGCATTCGGTGCCTCCAAAATTGCTTTAAGGTTCAACATAGTCTCACCCATTCCCGTGAACACTAATAATAAAAAATTGGCCATTTGGTTTCCGCCATCTTCTCCAATTTTGGATCGTTATTTCCATTATGCAAAGATAAAAAATTCTACAAATAATATTGTGCATAATACCGGATCCAAAATAGTACTAAAAATTAATGAGGTGTGAACAAACTGAAAAATGAATTACCTCATGTAACCAAACAGCTCCCAGGTCGTAAATTGAGTACAGAAACAACGTGCTGAGGAATCAAGCTGCGTACTAATTAAAAACAATTGTGCGCTAGGTGAAGCTCTGCTCTTCTTGTCTGTTCTGTAGGTTGCTCTGTATACAACAAAAGGAGGCCTGATTTTCTTCCCGAGCTTGTTCCTGCTGTTCCTGCTAGCTCTGCTATGCTAATACAGTAATACTCTGTTCCTGTATAGTTTTTAGAACAATCCATCGATAATCAGCCAACTGGAAGTTGTCAACGCAGGGCAGCGGCAAAACCAAACGTCGACAGGGAGGTCATCTGAAGTCAGAGTTCTTTGGAGACAAAGAAGGAGAGGAACTGGTTGACGGAGATGCCAAGCTACATATCCCACCACGGGACCAGGAACTCCAGCTTGTTATGCTTCTTCCTGGACGCCAGGACGCCTCCAGCTGCACGATTCCCATGTTGCGTCGACAGGGAGGTCATCTAAAGTCAGAGTTCTTTGGAGACGAAGATGGAGAGGAACTGGTTGACGGAGATGCCAAGCTACATATCCCACCACGGGACCAGGAACTCCAGCTTGTTATGCTTCTTCCTGGACGCCAGGACGCCTCCAGCTGCACGATTCCCATGTTGCTCGGAACTGTCCGCCCTCTTGCAACAGAATCCACATCACATCGACCCATCAGAATTCATAGGCCAGGATGATGGCTTGTCCGTAGTCCGATGCCCCCTGGTCGCCGCTGGCCTCCCCACGACGGAGGTTGATGGATCTCGTCGGGGAGGAGCCCCATCCGAATTCGGACGCCGACGACGGTGAAGAGATAGATGAGAGGGAAACGGAGGGCGGCTGGGCCGTGCCTCGCTGGAGGAGGAGGGCAATGGGAGTTACCGGCGGCAGTGCAGTCGCTCGTCGTCATGGCTGGTACCGCTCTCCGGGGACGAACTGACTCTGACCTTTGCTACTCGGGATCGATCTTCTTCTCCGCTACTGATTTCTCGTCGTACATCGATCAGTGTATATATATGAGCGTTTAACGCGCGCAGGTCGACCTGGACTCTTCGGAGGGAGGGACCTGATACAATAACTTACCCAAGTGCTAATAAGTGCACGGCTGCTCGTTCGCGCGAACGAGCGAGCTCGCGTCAGCCGTTCGATGGGAGCTTGTCGGTACGCTGTCGGTTTCCCTCCCCCAGGTATCGGTGTCTGGATGGCCGTAGGAGTTACTCATTTCGAAGGAGAGCCGTGCCTACCCCAACTACTCGTTCCCCATTTTCTCCTCCCGAACTCGCATTTCTCCTCTCCCCCGGAGGTCGTTGCGGCGACAATCCGACCACGGCGTGCGATTGAATCGGTGGAGGCGAAGTGTGGGGGCGAGATCGGCACCGCGCGCGAGAGGAGGAGGTGAATCGGTGGAGGCGAAGTGTGGGGGCGAGATCGGCACCGCGCGCGAGAGGAGGAGGTGGTGCTCGACGACGAGGTCGCCACTTTTTCGCGGGAGCGACGGGGAGCTCGGCGGCGAGAAGCGCCACTTCGCGCGAGGGTTTGGGGATCTCCGCACGACGGGAGCGTCACCGCGTGCGAGGCGGGGGCGAGCTCAGCGTCGGGGGCCTGTGATTTGTGCGACCACGGGGGATTTTCGGCGTCGAGAGCGTCACCGCGAGCGACCGCGCGGACCTCGCCGCCAGATACCGTCACCGCGCGCCACCACAGGAACTTCATCACGAGATAGGTAAGCTCACTCACCACGCGCACCCCTAGGTCGCCTACCTTGTGATTTTTTTGCGCATCGGACATGATAGCCATGGGGATTGAGACATCCACCCGAGGTGATTTTGAGATGGGATCCCCCAGTTCCATAGATCCTGCAGACCATCGCCATAGTGGTAGGTTTTTTTTGTTGCAGAACTAGTTGATGGTACATCTCGCATAGCAGAGTACTGCGCGTAAGTTTTAGCTGCAGATGCTCTGTTTTTTTGGTTCAGTTGCACATTTGGTATTTCTGCAGTTGCACTCAAATAATGGACCAGTTGCTGACCGGAGTCATGTGTCGATTTTGCGCTTCACCGGGTTGCAGCCATTTTTCAGGTTGCACATCATCGAGTTAATTGGTTTCAGACTTTCAGTTGCACATTTTGGTATTGTGCAGTTGCACTCAATCACAGGACCAGTTGCTGACCGCAGCCGTGTGTCGATTTTCGCTTCACCGGGGTTGCAGCCATTTTTCAGGTTGCACATCATCGGGTTAATTGGTTTTCAGTTGCCCATGTTGGTATTGTGCAGTTGCACTCAATCAATGGACCAGTTGCTGACCGCAGTCATGTGTCGATACGGCTTAGTTTGCAGTTTTGGTCTGACACAGTTGGACATTTCCAGGATTAGTTTGCCGATTTGTACTTCACCGGGTTGCAGCCATTTTTCAGGTTGAGTTGCCGTTTTGCACATCATCAGCTTAAAAGTCATTGCGTTGGCTGCTGACTCTTTTTTGCACGCATCCGCATGATGAGTTTTGCCGCTCACACATATGCACAGTTGCAGTTTCCACTTCATTATCCACATAAGCAGTTTTTTTGCACTATTTTTTTTTGGTTGGTTTTCAGTTACTGTACCAATGCAAACGTTCATTATGTGATTTTTACCTTGACGTAGGTGTTGGTTTTTATGTGTACACAGAGCTGCGGGGGAGAAGATGACAAAACGTTGCTTGCGCTTACCTGTTGGAGTTGCAGGGAATAACGCCAAAAATGATCCGCAGGCATCAACATCGAACACCAGCCACAATGTTCCTCCTGATAATGAAGTAGGCACATGTGGACCAGCGCCTGAAGTACTCAGACGCCGGATTAGGAAGAAGGTTCAGGCGGTGAGTCTTTTTTTTGTATACCTTTTTTTTGTATGTATATTTTTGTGTTCCTGCTTTTTTCCTAGCTAATCCAAGTGTTGTTTAATTGTTTTCCTTTCCCCAGCTTGGTAGGAATCGTGCGTCCCCTGCAAGACTTGTGAAGCTGAACGACTTGTTGTCGAAAGAGCAAAAGGATCTGATAATAAAGTGGGGATGGGGTGGTTTCTTAGAGGTAAAGGCGACAGCCATGCCAGTCGACTTAAGCATGTGGCTGTTAGGATGCTTCGACCCTGTGAGGAGCGAGCTTGTAATCCCAGGGAGAGGCAGCATTCCAATAAATGCCGACAGCTACCACAGAGTGTTTGGTCTTTCCAATGAAGGCCAACGTGTCTGTTTCGAGATTTCGGCTGAAGCCACTGCATTTATGACTGAAGAGTATGGAATCCAGAGTGGCAATCCACCAAAGTGGCAGGAATGGGTGGACATGATCAAGGGCATGGAAGGGGTTGCAGATTTGAAGTTCCTCCGAGCTTACTTCGGAGCAGTAATCAGCTGCTTTATATGCCCAACCACCAAGTGCAGCATCAGCCCAAGGTGCTACTCCACTATCAGAAACCTCGAGGATCTCCGCAAGTCAAACTTCTGCCAGCTGGCCGTTGAGCAGATTGTCGCAGAAGTAAGGTGCATGGGTGACAAGAAGAACTCGGTCTGTTGCTGTCTATATCACCTAGTGGTAAAAATCATTTCTGTCTGTTTTTATCTGTTAGGCCTATCTAAAATCAACCAATTTATCACTTACATTTTCTTATTTCTTATTTCTTTTTTTTTCCAATCCATGCAGATCATGTATCTCGACTCCCTTGACGTTGACGAGCCTGTCCCATCCGCAACAGATTGCCCAGTACGCGCCGCAGCCTGGACTAACCAACTCATACAGGCTGTTATCCAGAAGGACACAAAGCCAAATGGGCAATTCGGCAAGCTAAGGGTGAGACTAACTGACTTTTTCATCTTTTTTTTAACATGTCGCTACTATGTTATCTTTTTTCTGTTTTCCCTGAGTACAAACCAATAATGAGATTTTTTTTGTTTTATTTTTCAACTACCCCCACCCCCCGGCCACTAGTTCAAAGAGGGTGTGGGCGTCACTATACGGGATGGTTTGTTCGTTGGGATGGCACAGACTGAAATGTTCGTATCATCCAAGCTGCCACCAAACTACCCAGCTGAGGCATGTTGAATTTCTTTTGCTTTTTTTATTTTTCTTTTTATCGTCCATGTTCCTACCATACTTAAAATGTTTGCTCTCCCATTTTTTATTGTTGATTAATCAGCTTCTTCCATTCAACTTTTTGTTTTTCATCTCTGACAGAGGAAAACGAAGCTGTCACTGTTGCTTCAGGATCTCTGCAAAGACATGTCAAGTAGGCTGGGCACATTTGTTGAAGAGTGGGCAACATTGACCACCAGCGAGCAAGCAATGCAGACGCAACTATGGGGAGGAAGAGGCAAAGGACACAGCCTAATAAAGAAGACGAAGAAATTGAAGAAGAGGAGGACAGAACCTATGAAGAAGAGGAATCTGATGAAGAAGAGGAGGACGGAACATATGAAGAAGAGGAATCTGATGAAGAAGAGGATGACAATGAAGACATTGATGATGAGGAGGATAGAGACCGCAGTGCAGCTGAGCTAAGCAGAGAGTCTGCGCAAGAACCTGCTGATGAAAACAGAGACAACCTCGAAAAGAGGCCAACGAGGAGGTCCCCAAGGTTCACAATGAACAGTCCAACAAAAGGGCTCTCCAATGCCATCAGCCAGGGGACTGAAGATGATGAAAACGGAAATGATGTCGAGCAGTTTTGCAACTCAGATAAGATGCCAAGAAGGTCTCCCAGGCTGGCAAAAAGCAGCCAGGGTTTGGAAAATGAAGGAAACGTTGGCAATGGCGAGCAGGCTAGCAATCTAGGAAACATGCCAAGGAGGTCGCCTAGGTTGGCAATGGGCAGGACACCCGAAGGATGCAAAATTGACAACAGCCACATGGTGGAATCTGAAGAAGATGATGATGATGGCGGGCAAGGGTGCGACCTACTCAAGAGGCCAAGGAGGAGATCTCTCAGGTCTGATATGAATAATGTAGTATCAGGAAATTCAAAAGTCCACAGCCCAAGGCAGGGGAAAGACACGAGCGCCCAAAACAACAGCCAGAATGCATGCCACGATGGCGATGACTTGGCACTTGAAACCATGCTCCATTCTGCTACAAAGCGTATCAGAAAAGATGAGCCAAAAAGCTGCTTTCCTAGTGAAACGCCGTCAGAGCGGAGCCCGTTCTCTGAGTTGAGACAATTTGTTGCCTCGAATCATGGGGAACAGATAGATCTGCCACACCTATATTTGGAACCGCCAGAAATTTTCGAGCTCACAACCCAACATTACGCAACGACTGTTTTCTTGGAAGAAATTGCAAGGTCAAAAATAACACCTCTTAGTGAACCCAGCATCGAGACATTCCGTAAAGACTTCGAGATCAAAAGAATAATGGACGAGTGTTTGAATATGGAGAACCTACACATCAGCGACAACACCCGACCAACGGACAATATGAAGCAAAAGACTATGGCACGTCGCACAAGACAAACAAAGGGGATCCCGCAAACAGCAAATGACCGAGCACAGGAAGCAACTGCAGCTACCAGGGAGGTGGTGGCACAAACAGCCCCCCTGAAGCCACCATCTGTACCCATGCAGCCAGCAAGCGTCATCAACAGCGGGACAACTGTCGCATCCATGCCAACAAACCAGCCAACACCCCAGCCCGCCCGGTGCCACCCCTGGCTTTTGCATATCCAAAGTCAAAAACAGCTGCACATTTGCAGCCAGCAACTGCAACCCACACAGGCAGCAACAAGCATTGTCAGGGCGGCGACTGGTGCACCCACGGCTGCAACCAGTTACCAACAGGCAGAACCAAAGCCTCCCCTGCCGTCAAAACCAGTTGCAGCACCTACTGCACCCATGGCTGCAACCAGGTACCAAAAGGCAGCATCAAAGCCTCCCCTGGCGCCAAAACCAGCTGCAGCTCCTACGCGAGCAACTGCACCTGATCAGGCAGCAACAAAGACAGGGGTGGCTGCACCCAGGCCATCCGTAAACACCAAACAAACATTACCCAAGCCTTCACCGGCGCTAAAACCAGCTACGCAAACAACAGTGGAACAAAGGATGCAACCGGAGCCATGAATGCAGCAACAGGTGCACCTAGGGCAGCAACAAAGACACATGAGGCAGCAACCAAATGGTCCCCGGTGGCACCTGCACCACCTGCCTTGGGCCCACCATCTCGACCAGCTGCCAGCATCGCGAGGACATCAACAAGCACCCATGTGACAGCTAACTCCCACAGAACATCAGCAGTTGCTCCAAACAAGGACTGCCAGACAGCGCCCAGGGACAAAACAACGGCTGTTGAAAATATCACTGCAACTGCTGATATCGCCAGTTTGCTACTGAAAATGCCAGATGATCAAGCACTCGGTGGAGTACAAGCAGCTACTCGCGCTAACTGCCCGCCACCCATCCCAAAAGATAAATGCTCACGGGAAGGGTACTGTGATGCACCAAGTTTTGATCTTGGTTTTGATAGCCCAACAAGCAGCCAAACAGCCAGCGAACCCGAGCCCCCAAAACACATTGTCTGCACTCAAACCTGTTGATCTGAACTCGTCACGTTTCGACGATGAGTGGACATCAGATATGATAAGAGAAGCTTGTGATGCATGTGACAAAATTGAAATGGAGAAAGGATATAAGGGGAAGTTGCCACTTGAAGGTCCATCAGAGCAACGCGATGTTGATTGCGAGACACCAGCTAGGGCAAATACACCAACAACTGTAATTGCCCATGGATCTGCTAGCAGCACGGCTAGCCCTGTCATACAGGCAGGTGAACGCAGGATCATAAGGCAACCTGCATGCAAGCGGTCGCCATACGTGGATTACAGCAACAAAAGCACGTACACGTGTTCAGCGGAGGTCAAAGAGGTGTACGATGCAGTTGTAGCTCATGGGCGCAGATCTCAAAGAGGACAAGGCATAGACAATAGTCCAATTATTGTGAACTATGAAAACTTTTTCGTATCTCTACGAGATCTGGCAAACTCAATGATGCCAGGAGCATGCTTGAGTAACACTGTTGTTGAGCTAGGAATCGAGTCAATTATGCTAAGAACCGATAAGAAGAAGAAAAAGGTTGTCATGCCTCTGAGAGTTGCGGTAAGCAAAAACTAAAACTTAATACATTCTATTTTTATCATGTTCATTCTCTGGCATTTCTACTGGCTACAACTGTTTTTTTTTTCATGTGCCCATCAGACACTACTACAGCAAATGGATTGGAAGAACAAAGAGTTGACAAAACATTTCTCCAAAGCTGATGCACACCTTGATAGGAAGGAGTCGGTATAAGTCACTACTCATCCCTTTTTCACTTTATTCTACACTCTTCTGTTCCCATAGACAAAACCAAATTATATATGTTTGCTTTTTTCTACACAAAATACAGATACTCATACCTATCATGGAAGATCTGGCCCCGCAAGCAAAAACACCTGTAAACCACTACTGGCTTCTTGTGGTGAACATCAGGGACAAGCGTTTCGAGCTGATAGACTCCATGAGGTCAAAGGAAAACAAGATACTAGATGCCAACGCCAAGAAGATAATTTGTCTTTTCAAGAATCTGTGGGACTTGCACTACCCCAATTCTCAAATCAAACTGGACAACTTTGGATATGAGGATATTGAACCACCAAAACAGACCACCAAGTAAGATGATGGCAAACACATTGTGCAACCTACAACAAAATTATAACAACTATTTTTCTTTTTTCTTTTTGCTTTCCTCACTACTAACTGCCCATCTTTTTTTTACCCAATGTGTTTCTGCTTGTCCATACCAAACAAAAATCCAGCTACGACTGCGGGGTATGCATGTTGTACAATGCAGAGGAGTGGAATGGGAGAAGCCTGCCAGCATATGAAGGTGCAAACATCCCAAGCATAAGGAAGCTCATAACACACACATGGGTTATCTCTGAATTCAATGATGTCGACTGGAAGAAGTTGCTCAAGATAAAATGAAGGCAAGCACATCTTTGTTGCAGACTAGTTTTTCACATTTTTTTTTCCTTTACATGCATGAGTTTACCTGACAGAATTGAAAAACGATACTTTGAGATCCTACATACCCCCATGTCATTTCTTACATGCCAAGGCGACAGGACAGGTCGCAGAGTTGTGCCCAGGTTCATTACACACACTACACAAACTAGTCTTTTTAGCTTGCAATTCTATCCCAGCTAGGTATCTACCTTTCTTCCGCCCTTTTGTGTTAGACCTTGGAGGGTTAAGGATCACCATGGCGCCCTCACTTGTCCCTGCCAAAACATTTGGCAGATCATCAAAGAGTGACCCTGGTCCACGCATGGCAGTTGCGGGAGCTGCATTGGCAGACCGAGATGCAGTTGCTGCAGTCGTGAAGTCAGCCGCCGATGCACGAGGAACTCTCGCTTTAGTCTTTGGTTGAACCCTAGTGGCCGACGAACCTGGTTTTTTAGGGTTGGGAGGCACCCCAAGAGAAGCACCAGTAGTGTTTTGTTGCAACGGACCAGTTGCACTGCCTAATCCTGGCACAACGCCAGTAGTAGTAGTCTGAAATGTCGGTTGGGACTGGGGGGAAAGAGAAAGTTCTGCACCATACGCCCTCCGAACATTAGGAACTGAATTTGTTTGGGGTTCAGTAGCAGACCTTGCACCCGCTGCCCTTCGCGCATCAGGAGCTGAAGCTGTTGGACCATTGGTTGGAGCCGAACCGGACGCCATATGAACATCAGAAGCCGTAGTGTTTTTCCCTGGTTTTTTCCTCTTCACCTTGTTCAGCTGCGTGTACTCAGTCTGCATCTCCCTGATGTGCCTACGAGCAATAGCTTGTGCTTGGTCTGACTCGCTACCCATCTTAGCCATCTGCACAAACTGTCTCGACAAGTTTGCAAACCGAAGCTTCTTTCGCGACTCTTCAGGCATGACATCATCTCCTGCTGTGACGGGGTGCAACACATCTTCCGATTGAATTGCCTTCTGTGTCCATCTGCGCAAGATGTAGCGTTCTGGTATCGCATCAACTCCAATGTGAGTGAACACCTTCAGTACGTGACAGCAAAGCAAACCGTCACGTTCAAACTTGGAGCATTCACAGCTGAAAGCGTCGTCGCTACCATTACAGTTCACCATGTAGCTCCTACTGCCATAAGGATAGCACCTCAGGTTGTTGGGAACCAACATGTACATGTTGCTGCCCATGGGCTGGACGTTGTACCGGCCTATGAGCTCAAACTCCAGCATGAAGCGATAGTAGATGTCTCTAGTGTACACAGCCAAAGCATGCTTCTCAACTAGAAATGGTGACCAAGGCCGAACTTCTAGCTCATCAGTCCGAAAGTCGTTCTGCCCCTCCTTGCCCAAGATCTTTTCATTTATTTTCTCATACTGCCTCACAAAATGCTTGATCGAGTTTTGAGGATTGACATAACGCTTCAGCACGGAGTTGAACCCCTCACTCCTCTGAGTTGACTGCAAAAATGGGAAGAAACGCATCCTGAAGTAGCATGGAACCCATGTATGAGCATACTTTTTCAGCCATGCGAATGTTTCGTTCTCTGACAGGTCCCACTTAGCAACCAACTCACCCCAATTTGCTTCAAATTCTTCAACAGACATGCTCTCATCAAAGCATTCGTTGAATTCCTCAGCCAAACCTAGGTGCCGCCCAAGAAATGAACCAAGTTTCTCATTTGCTTTCTTCATAATGTGCCAGCGACAGTTGCGGTGAACACTCTCAGTGAAGACCGCAGCAATTGCTGCTCTCATTGCCCAGTCCTGATCTGTAATGATATTTGTCGGATGCCTGCCATGTATTGCTTCAAGGAACACGCGAAAAAGCCATTTAAAGCTCTCCTCTTTCTCATCGCGTAGGAAGCCGCAACCAAGCATGAATGACTGGCCATGCCTGTTTATACGATAAACGGAGCAAACGGCATGTTGAAGTGGTTGGTCATGAAAGTCGTGTCAAAGACACACAGTCATGATATGCATCTGCATATGCTTTTATTGCAACACTGTCCACCCAGAAAATATTTTCAACCCTATTCTCTTCATCAAACGAAATCCTATAAAAGAATTCCGGGTCCTTCTTCTGCAACTCTGCAAAATAAGCTATAGTTTCACCTATGTCATACTCTTTATTCTCAGACGGAAACCTGACCGCAAGTTTGTTATCGTTTTTGGTCCATAGGGCACAAAAGCTTCCGCGCCATAAAACTCAGACATAACTGTCATCATACGGCCTGCAACAATTAAGAGAAAACCAAAACACAAATGGAAAAGGTCAGCCCAAACACTAACCATCATAAAAAACAGGCACTTATGGGTCCCCGCGGAAAAGGACTAACCTGTTTCCAAGTTGCAATTATGTAAGCATCTGAGGAACTCTTTCTCATCGAGCGGGATCCCCCTGTGTGATCTCAAATATTTTGTGAGCGAAGGTTTCACAACCATAGGGTGGTTGTGCTCAGCTATGAAATAAGTCACTTCCCATTTGTTATTGATTAGTTTCACAATCATCTTCGCAGGGCATTTTGTTTGCTTGATGGTCTCTCGCTTCCGTTTGACCCGCAACTTAGACTTCTTGCTTGCTGGGGCATCCTCACTCCCATCACTGACAGCATCAACCCGGACAGGGCTAACCTGTTCAACTACATTCATTCTTTCCTTCTGGACTTCATCTTCTGTTTTAGGCGCCCGACACTTGTTACATGTAAATTGCTGCTTTTCTAGGTCATTACTGTGCACTGCCCTCTTAGATGTATTTGATTTTATGGAGAACCCCATCTTCTTAGCGTACGCATTGTAGTGAGCCCGAGCACCGGCAATTGAGTCAAATCTCATCCCCAAGAATGGTTCCTGTGGACTAGAAACAACCTCCTCATTCACTCCAGCTCCCATAGCATCGTCGCCATCCAAGTTTGCAGTAGCAGTTGTTGCCGTAGGGACAGCACCGGTGGGAATGGTGGTGCTCGACACATGATCAGGCCCCACATTTGTCGCGGTCCCCTAGCACTGCCCTCATCATGCAAATCTACTCCAGGTGCATGAACAGGATCTGGAGATTCCCCAACCGTCTCGGCATCTTGTGCTTGCGCTTGAGTACAGTAAGGTGGTTCAGCGCCGTCCTCATTTCCATCAGTGGGTAAATTCAGGTCCAGGCCAGACATCTGTTCACAAAAAAGAAAAACACATCAATAACCTAGGCCGAAAAACAGTTTTTCCATTATACATCTGCAATTTTACCAATAATAACAACTACTACTGACTCCAGGTTTCACTTGTCTATGTGCAACAGGTGACAGAAGCATACCACGCGGTGGAAAAAGGAGAAGATAACATCACACAAAAAAAACTGCCAGATGAAAAATGGATGAAGAGCACTAGCATCTGCCATGTCATGTCATGTTTTAGGACAAATAGAAATGTTCACCATGTGGATTCAGGAACAACTTCACTGTTTTGTCATGCATGTGTCAGGCCTGAAAAACTGAGCCTAAAATCTTCAAGTTTTATGTGAAGCAACTATAAATCTGTAGTTTTTTTGGTTTTTTTGCAGTTGCTCAGCTGATTTTATGGATGCCCAGTTTCTTTTTTTGCAGATGATCAGGTGATCAGTTGCTGGCTGGCCCAGGTGTTCAGTTGTTGGCTTGGAGAAGGTCCAGTTTTTTGCAGGTGGATGATCAGGTTACCAGGAACAAAAAGAGTTGCAGTTGCCCAGGTGGACAGTTGCTGGCCGGAAAAGGACCAGTTGCAGGCAAGAAATTTGTGTGTTGATGCCCCAGTTTTTTGCAGAAGCTCGGCTGGTCAGTTGCTGGACGAAGCAACATCAGTTGCTGACCGAATAAGGACCAGTTGCAGGCAAGGAAATTGGCAGAAACCCAGGTAATCAGTTGCTGGACGAAGCAGGATCAGTTGCTGGCCGGGGAAGGACCAGTTGCAGGCAAAGAAAATGGTGTGTGGATACCCGGAGGAGGATCAGTCGATGGCCAGGTGGTCAGTTGGATCGTCAAATAAAAGGAAGAAGCAGCAGCACGTGGGAGCAGTAGCAGTCCATACCTCCTTCTTGATCAGCACGGGGGATTTTTGCTGGAGCAGGTCGACGAGAGCAGCAGCACACGCGGCCGGATCTTGAGGAGGAGAGAGGGAAGGAGGAGAACGGCGCGTGGAGGAACGGCGCGTGCAGGTGTGGTAGGTAGGGTTTTGGGGGTGCGGGCTATGGCACCTGGTCGGTGGTCGGGGGTGTGCGTGCCTGCGTGGGACGCTGGGTTTGCTAACGGGCCGCTATTGGGCTGGGGACGCACGCCACGGTGGCCGAACTTTCCGATACGGATCGATCGCTCGATCGAGCGAACGAGCACGCGATCGCTCGCTAGACGCGCCCAATAACTTACGGGTGGCGAACCGCAGAAGAAGGACGGCAGAAACTCCAACAGAGGAAGGAAAGGAGACTCGAACTGTTTTGTAACTTATGGGTGGCAGGATGGGTAATTATTTATAGTTTTTAGGGCAATTTAAATGGCGTACCAAACCAAACCGCGGAAAACTTAATGCTTTTATTATTACTAGCAAAATATGCCCGTGCGTTGCACCGGGAATAAAAGCGAGGAGTTCATTCGGACACACCAGGAATCGCTTCTCCTGCTACCATCAAGAATGATAGTTCTTTCTTGACGGTTATCTTCCCACTCTCAAGAACACATGATTTTTCCTTCCTTCATCACGATCTTGACAAAGTAATCAACACTTAGTACTTGTCGATGGTCTTGAGCAGATCGCCCTTAAGTTGGTACACGGGCGTGTTGTCATTGGCCTCGGCTAGTTTGTCCATATCACCAGTATTGTCGCCTGCATGCAATTGATTTGACGAAGTCAACCAGTTTGTCCAAGATAATCTCGTCGCCGTCATCGTCCTCCCGGCCACCAATGTTAGATCTGAACTCTAACTCATATATTTTTAGGTGTTGCTCTTCCATACAGACTTTCTTTTTAATCCTCATGAGGTCGCAGTAACACATCTTACATTTCACAATTCGCAATCTTAATGCAAAACAAAACTCATAGAATTCACAATTGGTCGATTATGAATCGATGAAAATGGTGTGTTGGGGTCTTACAGTGCGTTGATTGTTGTGAACAATCTCTAAGGCTTCATGGTTACTCAAGTGCTCCCACAAACCATCCGAGACAAATATGATGGAACAGTCACTTCTGCTGAATTGCTCAGAGAATCTAAAGTCAGGCTTGATCATTTCCATGTTAATACTTTGCGTCTTTCAAGTATGCACCACCAACGACCGCGACACCTGCATAACCCACACACAATGTAAGATCACCAAACCCCTCAAGATAAAAACCGACATGTATGATGCCCTTCACTCTCCAGACAGCGTGCTTGAGCACGATCCGTAGGTCATCGGGTACTCGGCCATGAGCTCATGCCTGACAGCCTCCATGTTTCATCTTATAGATCGAAGGGTAACAAATACAACAACATTCAGTAGCAAAATATGTAGACCTCCAGCCAGTTTTTCTATTCCGTTTTATTGTTTCTGGAGCCAACTCGTTGGACTCAGGGATGATAAGCACATCTTTCTATTGCCTGCCGAAGATATTGAGCTCGTGAACTCGTTGGACACACAACAGTTTCAGAGAGAACAGGTGTGCATCAATTCCTTTTTTTCACCATGATGGTAAGTACAAATATGATGACGCTTGCAGCACACACCCATTTTGTTCTCACCTGATAAGTTCGACTGTTTGTCAATCAACACTAAAACATACTTGCATCAGTGTGTTGCTGACTTGCTGTATCAAATATAAGGTTAAATGAGATATATTGCTCTAATGGCACTCTCCTATGCGAATTGCACACACCAATTAATCTTTTCTTTTCTACTGCGAGCCACGATCAGTCAATACTGTTGTGTACTACGTATAGTTGTAGAGAATCGAAACAGGTATTTTCAGTCTATCTATCCTGCTAATGAAATCTGAAGCTCATCTATCAGTCATGAATTTCTAAAAAGAGAGATTGATATGCAGCTACTTGAGCAATGAACCGGGAACTGTGAAGCATATCCTTTTAATGAAACCTGAACTGAAGGCACATCAATTTGTAAAAGTAACCTGGACATCATGATTTTAAACTACAACATAGGTATTCCTAATTAGTACCATGTATTGGGCTAGCAAGCTACACCAATCGCCTTAATCAAGGATTTTGGAAGAGGGAAAATAAATAAGGAATAAATATGAAAGTGACAATTATTTTACATCCTTAGTTCCATTCTGTGTAAGCCAAGACAAATAGTTTGAGTAATGAAACTCAGATGTAGTATGTTTGAATAATGCAAACAACTATAGAGTAAAAGTAAGATGTCTAAAAGATGTACAAGAGAGGAGTACGGGAACACCTTTTTCCTGTCTCAATATATAAACACCTCTTCACTGATCCACCACTAAATAGCACACCATTCACCAAACTCAATTCCTGTAGTGAAAGGGACAAAATAAAAATTAATACTGCACCACCAAGCTCTATCCATGTGTACAACCAGACCACGAGCAACACAACTGAAGCTGATAAAAACTCCATCTCACCTCGATACCCATCCGTGGAAAATACTCAAATCCATCAATAAACCAAATCTGAATCCCCTTCTACATCCACGAAAATGAACAGCAAAAAATCAACGACCCATTCATGAAAACGAAAATAAAACATGATCTATCCATCCACATCCAGACTTCACGTGTTAGGCCGCTTCTTCTGAAAAGTTCACATAAAACTGATGTCTATGTGAAAGAACGAATTTGCTAACTTCAAGCTAGCCATCACAAAGAGGACGAATGTTCCATGACCTGTCTATAAACTTCAAGCTAGCCACATATACCTTCAAAGCGAAAGCTGGACTAAAAAGGGTGGAAGCGAGGAACGAGCTCATGATGAACTGCTAAGATGAAAAAAAAAACAGCTCCGCCTCTGCTGTCATCTCTCCCCTCGCCTCCCTTCACCTTCACTGCTCGAGACGCCGGCGCGCCGCCTGCAGGCAGTGGTGGCTGTGTTGAGGATGGAGGTCGACCGGTCGGTCAGCCTCGCGCCACAGATTCGCAGGGTGGAGGCAGATCCAGGCCGGATCCCCTCCCTGTGCGTTGTAGAGACGTGCGCTGGTCAGGGGAGGCACTACCTCGTCGTCCGGTCGGATTCAAGTCCGCTGTGGCGTCATGGGGAACCGCTGCATCGCCATCAGGTCGCAAGCCCGCATCTCCCCATCTCACCATCGCCGCTCCCGACCCTCCTATCGTCTCCCGCGACAGAGCGCCGCTATCGCGTTCGTCCTGGCCACTACATCCTCCGGCCGCCGGCCACTCGCACGCCCCGAGCTGTGCGCTGCCGCTCGAGGCGGAGTACCTGTCAGCACCTGCTTCACCGTGGAGGACAAGGGGGCTGATCTTTTTCAGGACGAGCGAAGGGGCGCTGAGCTAGACTCGTTAGTCACCGGGGCTCCAGAAGAGGAAAGGTGCGAGGCTCTACGGGGAGGTGTGGCGGGGCCTCGGATCCGGCGGCGATGGGAAGAGGAGTGGACGCCGAGGGGAAGTTGACTCGCAGAGGAGAAATAAAACAGACGAACCGGTACGGTGGCAGTTTGTATGGAATATGCGGTTTCGTGGGAGGGCAAAACGGTAAAAGTATGTACGGACCGGAAGAAATCTTAGCGCTTTTATTATTAGGTATAGATTGTCCAAACGTTTTTTAACTTACGGGTAGCGTTGGTGGGTAATTATTTACAACTTTAGGGGTAATTCGAATGACGGACCAAACCAAACCGCGGAAGCTTGATTGCTTTTATTATTAGGTAAAGATATAGCAAAATATGCCCGTGCGTTTCAACGGGAGAAACAAATTGTCACCACCGCCATGTTGCCACTTCTCCTCGTTGCAGCCATCAAATGGTTGTCACGTTCTCAACCTATTCATGACGAACCAGATCAATCCCAATGCAACAAGCTTGGTCATCATACTGTAACATGTCGCTTCGCGAGCCCCTTGTACACCGTTGTAATTGCATGGACTTGTAATGATGGTGGGCGCCACACCTGTCTCATCTACACTTGGTGCATGCTCCATTCCCGAACTATCTTGTAATTCTGGTTGATTTGTAATGACATAAAAGCAGATGAACAAAGAGAAGTTGTTGGAGAAAATCTTCTAGAGCATTTCTCTCTTATTTAATCTTTTCTCTAAACTAAGCTTCCCCTTCTGCTTCTTTTTCCAATGAAAGATCCCAGATTATGAAGACAAACAATTTAGGATATTTTTTCTCGAGCACACATCAGCCTACAACATCTTGGAGCTGAGCAGGAACATCATGCTAGCTATCCTGGGGGCATCAGCAGGAAAAGCACACCAAATTGAATCGCAAGCAACATCTTGGAGGTGAGTAGAAAAATGTAGAGCATACAAAGTACCAGTACCAGCCCTTTCTAACACGTGTACGTGCAGATTAGACTGCAGCACCACGCTTAATCCTAGGAGTTTGTAATCAGTCAGTATAGTAGAGGGTTGCTCGGTTGATCCTCTTCAGCAGTGCAGGGGAGGTGCATCTTCTGAAAATCCATCAACCAGTCCTTAGAGACTGACTTGCAGTAGAGGAAGGCGTTGCCGCTACAGCCGATGGAAGCGACTGCTTGGAGGCGGCGACTCCTGGTCTCCTGGAGGTGAAGCAGGGAGCCACATAGATGCTACTGGAGTCAGTCGTGGGTGGTCAAGTTCCGGTCGGATGTAGCGGCGGCATCCACCAGAGGCACACATCAGTTTCCTTCGTCAAGCCTTCTGCGTCCGGGCGAACAGCCGTGCCGACCATGGCCGGCCTGAGATTGCGGTCTTCTCGCAGGCCAGATTCATGACGTAGGCTTAAGGCTGGACGCTCAGACCGAGTTTTCAGGCTCGGCCCGAGTTGGGCTCGGCCCGCTGAAATGTTGGACCGAGCCGAGTCTTCTTTCCTGAACCGCAGAGAGCTCGGGTCGAGCCAGGCTCGGCTCGGGCCAGCCCGTTTGGCTCGTTTTTTTCTAGAATTAAGGCATAGGAGAGAAATGGGCTGAAACTGTGGCCCAATTACGTTAGTCTGCTTATTTCCTGGCGATACATACACGCGAATGAGGAGCTAGGTCACGTGAGTGACATGCTCGTGCGCCGCCGCCGCCACGGCGCGTCGCCTCGACGCCGCCGTCTCCAGGCAGCTGCTCTGTCCCGCCGCTGCCGCTGGTCGAGGTCGTCTAGCGCCGCCTCCCACGTGGCGCCGCTCTGTCCCGCACCAGCTCGGCCACGGCACGACGGCGACGCCAGCACGCCGCGCTCGCGGACTCCTCCACCCTCCTATGCGGGCTTGCTCTGCAACAAGCACCGCCGCGAGCGAGCACCGCCGCGCCGCCGCCGCTGTACTGCGTCGCTGCTGGGAAGACTAACCCCACCAGTCAGTGACCGCGGCCACCAGTGTCGCGAGCTGCACCGAGTTTGACCGAGCTTTTTGGAAGCTCGGGCCGAGCTCCATTTGGCGGCTCGCCGACGACCTCGAGCTGGCTTGCGGCTCGCCATTTTGGCTCGGGCTTTTCTCCGGCTCGGCCCGAGTTGGACCGAGCCAGCTCGCGTCCAGGCTTATGTAGGCTGGTACTCGGCCAATTCGCCATCGAGCGAGGCCTCGCAGCCGTGTGTCGGCGCCGAGCCAGGAGAGCGCGGCGATGGCGAACTCCGGTTCGTCCGGCGGGCATAGGTCGTCCCGTCGAGCGATGAGTGTAGGATGTTGCACGGGCGGCCGGCGGCGAGGCTAGAGTAGCGCAGGCAGACGCGGGCGAGGTCTCAGTTGGAGCTGCTTGGCCTGCTCTCCTCCTTGGCCAGGACGGCTTCGTAGATCATGTTGCTGATGCAGGGAGACATACAATGGAGTGCGAGACCCCTTCATCCTCTTCAGCAGCCAGATGTACCCGCGCCGTATGAACATTGAACAATTTCAGATAGTTCACGTTGGGAAACAGGAGGCCGTTCTCGACGCAATCGTCCAAGATCATCTGGTGGCTGCAAGCGCCACCACCTCATGTGCGGCTGTGCGATCTCGAAGCTGTCACCATCGGAGCTGATCAGCGTGATCGTCTTGCTCTTCTCGTCCACGATCTCGTCGACTTTGCCTATGCCCGTCATGGTTTTTACTTGATCTCTCGTCCAATCCCGAGGTCTTTCATCTGGTAGCTTGGAACATTTGATTTCGATCAGGAGCTTGGATCAATTTGATGCAGGGAAATCAATCGCTCCCATAATTGAAGGCCTAGAGTTGTTCAAGAGTCTGAACCGATGGGGCAACGTGAAGTATTTTTCTTTGTGAACGATCTTGCCTAATTTAAGTATGACACGGTCGCATAGGAACAGAAAAGCGTGTGAACAAACAGAAAAGGAACAGGCAGGGAGAAACGTGTAGGAACAGGAGGAGTAGGCAGACGTATAGAGGACGTCCACATAGGCGGCCAATGGAAAGAGCGAAAACACAACGTACCCAATTTATAATTCCGAGTCGTTTTTCCTACTTACGGGTGGCATAGGTGAGTAAATATGTATAATTTGAGGGGTAAGTCTAATGACGTACCGAAACAAACCGCGGAAGCCTTATCGCTTTTATTATTAGGTATAGATTTTATTATTAGGTATAGATTATCTAAGTTGAATAGTTTGATTTTCGAATTTGTTTTTTAAGTATTCAAATAAACAGAAAAGAAGGAGCGAGCCGTAGCAGGCTATTTCGGCCAAGGAAAACCACCGAAAAAGCCCCTTCCTTTTTATATCTCCCCATGTTCTGATTTTTTATTCTTCTGCACATGGGACCCACCCAATCGTCTCCTACCTCGAGTCCTTTTCCTGTAAGCGTACGTGAACTCCGTACCAAACCGGAACAAAAATCGCATCGAAATTCCTTCTGATTTCTTGCCCCTCGGCCACAAAACTCCGCCTATTTAATCTCCCGAACCTGTAACATCCCAGAATTAATATAATTATTATTAATTCCAAAAATGTGGGCCAACAATTTTTTTTATTATTTTATGTGTGATTGTTTGTGTTTTGTTGCTTGATGTGTGTTTGCTAAGTAAAAATATGAAGTCAGGAAAAGAAACAAAATCAAACCCTCAGCACATAAAATCATGTGACAAGTGTCACACAAATTTTCCCCAAATGAGAAATTAATATTTTCTTTCAAAACAAAATTCAGTGGGGTGACATAGTGATCACTCCCACTTTGCTCTTATATCTTTTCCCTCTCCAAAAATATTTCTAAAAATCTTAAATTTAAAACCTAAATTCTTTCTTTATCATTTTAAATCACAAAATGTGCTATGATGCACTTATTAAATAAGTACCATCATAGCACAAAAAATCCCTATTAATATATATATAAAGCCAATTGTGGAAACAAATTTCAAAAATTTGAATTAAAATTTCATTGAAGCATTTCATCGAACACCTGGAGGGCAGAGCCCGTGTTCTTCCCCAATCCGACGAACTCAAGATCAAATTGATGGATTCGGATGTTTGTTCTTCGATTCCTTGCACCACTCCACTTCTCTCCACCTCGCGGACCTGCCCAGCACCTCAGACCAGCACGGGAGCCACCCGAGTCGCCGCATTGATCACCGCCACCCAGGGAGCAGAGCTCCTGTGGCCATGCCGCCATGCCCGCTCCTGTGGAGGAGACCATCCCGCAGCCTAGCTAGCCCAACGCCGCACCCTACCACTCCACCTCTCCCTTCTGCCGCTGCTGGAAGCGACCAAGACCACCCGGAGCCCCCGCTCGCGTGCCCCTGCCCGCGCCAGAGCACGCCGCGCGCCGTGGCCGACCATGGACGGCGCGGACGAACGCCTCGTTCTCCACTGCCCTCCCCGACAACCCGACGATGCTCAGCCGCACCTACGACCTCACCGCAGCCCGCACGAACCCGCTCCCGCCGGGAATTGGCCGTGCCCGTGCACGTCGTGCATCGCCCAAGCTCTCCCGAGGCCGTCCCCCACATCGAGCTCGCCCAGCTCGCCTCCACACCGCCAACCGTGCCCCTCAGCATCCCGACACCGTAGCCGCCCTCGCACCACCCCTATGGCGAGCCCGCGTGCCCGCTGGACCGCTCCCACGCCGTGTCCACCGTGCGCCGGAGCTCGGCTATAAAACCCCGCCCCAAGCCTCGCAATTCCACCACCCCACACCACCCCAGCTCCACTCACTCCCTCCCTCACCTCTCGTGCACCGCCAGGAGGGCGGAATCGCGGCCGCGGAGCTGCTGCTGCCCTCGCTCCTCTCAGGGCACCGCCGTGCCCGAGGTAGATGCCGGTCACGCAGCCGTGCTGCTGCTCTCTCTTTCCCTCCTCTCTGGCCTACCCTCGTATCACCATTACCACCGCACTCACCCGAGCCCCTTTCCCCTCTTTTTCGTGCACACACGCGCCGTAGGAGCCTCGCCGGAGTTGGAGCACAGCCGCGGAGGAGGAGCCGATCTTCACCGACGCCAGGAGCATCCCCAGCAAGCACCCGTCCACCCACGAGCTTCCCGAGCCCTCCGCCGTCGAACGCCGTCATCTCCACCCTCTCCCAAGCCCTAGGTGAGCCATCCGTCCACCACCGTGCCGCCGGCGCGGCGGCGCCGCCGAAATGAGGTCGCCACCGATGCTTTTGAATATGGGCCGTTGGATCTAGATCCAACGGCAACTTACCGTTTCGGTTAATTTAGGCTGACGGGCTGACCCCACCCGTCAGCATTTTAATAATTTCCCAGCGCACACTGTGTCGCTGACGAGTAGGCCCCACCTGTCAGATCCTTCAACATTATCCGGAATAGGAACATTTTCTAATTTAGATTTCCCTGGAATTCCAGTACTGGACCCAACTTTGAAAATTCATATCTCGAAATATAGGAATCCAAATAAATCAAATAAATATGTTCTGGAAATCTTATGAAATTCTCTAACTCACCAAAGTGGTTTCATCTCATTTGGGTTAGTAAATAAAGAGTAATCTTAAAAATGCCACAGAAGGTATAAAATCTAAACTTGTTTGTTTCTGATACTCTGTTAATCCAAATAATGTCAAACCAATTTTGTTAGCTTAGTAATGTGATAGCTTAGCTTCCCTAATTTTTGTAGAATTAATTAAACATTATTAATTAATTGGCATCTGTTGAAAGAAAGGAAGCCTTTCTGAACTAAAACATTTATAAAACAATAATGGTAAATCCAAATGAGTTAGGACCAATTTTGTTAGATCACATTTAATCAGTTTTAGTTACCCCTAAAAGGATTTAATTTTTGAATAAAATTAACTTGAGTTGTAGCAAAAACTAGGAAATTGACTTAATAGATTAAAACATTTATACAGGGAGTTTAATAACTCAAATTGAATTGAATCCAATTAGGTTGTCTTCTACACATCAGTAGCTTTCTGTAGAATTTTAGTTCATATTTTTGTGATCAACAGAACTTAAGTTATGCAATTAAACATGAAACCCTAGTTTCTGCCATAATTGTGACACAATTAAATAATAGTTAATTAAATTGAATTGAATTCAAATTGTGTTACCTTGTGTGTGCAGTAGCTAAATTGTGATGATTATGATTGAAATGATGTGATGCTTGCTTGGTTAGTTTAGTGATTGTTTGCCTTGTTTGTTTATCGATTAGACGAGAACGTTGCCGGAACGTACGATGAAGGGGAATACTTCGAACAGCAGGAACCCGAGCACTTTGTTGAGCAAGGCAAGCTACTTCACTGAGCTTGCATTTATAATTATCTACTCTGATCACCTGAATTATTCAAAGTAGTTATGATTTTGAAAACCTTTTTAGAAAGACAGGAAAGAACTATTTTGCCACCCTATATAGAAATATAGAGTAGAGATTTAAAATTATAGGATGGGAAAAATATGATTTATTCCAAACTCCTTTTTAAAGTACCATGGATAGAAATGGAAGGCCGAATTCTCGGTCTGATTGTGGAGAAGGTTGAATGGTGGTGTTTATGAAAAATGCACATTGTGTCCTAGTACTTACGTCAACCAGCCGATAACTTGTGCGACCACATCTACCCACATATGGGAAAGGGCGTAGTCATATAATTTGCTCGTGTTAGTACTGGATGCCTCAACAACGAGGATGACCTCGTTCCATGAGGGGATGGTCATTGCAACCTACCCCCTGACCTGGGTCCCGGTGTCTGATGGACGGGGGATTGAAGGGTTCGCTCGCCGGGCAGAACTACGAGTCCTCACATCTAGGTTCCTCGACGGGGGATCCTGTACTAGGTGTCGAAGGAATGGTGAATTCGTAGCGGTAGGGTCCTATACTAGCATGAGCAAAGGACAGGCTATGGTCGGTGGCTCAACTTCGCATACACCTGGTATGGCGGGACGTGGCAGACACGATGAGTTACCGGATGGGTGTGGGAAAAGCGTGCTACCTCTGCAGAGGGTAAAACTATTCGAATAGCCGAGTCCTCGGATATGGACAGTTGGGAGGCCCTACTAGACCATGTGCAAGTTTTTACAAAAGTTGTAAGTTTAAAGAAACAAATGTGGAGGAGACATTACCCAACTATACCAAATGGAGTGGTATGAGTTGTGGAGATAAATGGACCCTGATGGAATATGGTCGGGAAAAAGGAGGAGTTTTGGATAAATAATAAAAAGGGTGAATTCTTTAAGATAGTGATAAAATTCTTCTTATCTTTTTCAACAAGGATATAGAGATGTTTTTCAACAAAGATATAGAGATGTTTAATTAATAAAAGTGCCTTAGAAAGCAACTTAAAACTGGTACACACTCATGTTAGGGGTAGTTTGCAAGTACAATTCCCATTGTACTCATATTGGTTTCGTCCCTGGCTATTGTCTTAGCCAGATCCCGAGGAGAACTACGCCGAAGCAGAGTATGGTGACTTCTATGCGAACTAGGGATCTTTGTGAGTCAACTGCCTGTCGGGTCGTCGTTAGGACGCGTTGGACTTCTACTACGTAGTTTCTGCTGAATGCTTTTGATTTGGCCCATGAAGGCAAGTATGTAAGACTCGGTCTAAATGACCTATTGTGTAAGACTTTATTTCGGTATTGTAATGGATGTAAACTTTGGTATTCAATTCGGATTATGGGCAACGACAGACTGATCACGGGATCGTTGTGTGAACCATAATCGGGTATTTCGGACAGCTAGTCCGGGATCCCCACAGAGTTGGTATCAGAGCGCATCTTGACCATAGGAGACCTTAGTTAGCATGGTCGTTAGATAGGAGTTACAAAAGTAATTTCTAAAACAAAGGAGTGAAATATTTTCGAAAACTTCTTATCTCCCAATCCTCTCATATATGCCAAAAATTTTATTCTCACTAAATATTACAATTTTTCGGTATCCTTAAGATTTTTACACGCTCATCAATTCATTAAGCTAAAATTTTGACTTACTTGTTGCCTCACTTAAACTTAAAATTTTGCACTCTAGTCATCTCACTAACTTAAAATTTTGCTTAAAACTGTAGATGGCGCTACACTTCACCGAGTTTCTGCAAGTTAAGGAGAAGGGAAACCTGATGTTTGAGAAGGACCTGTACAAGTTGAGTGACATTTTGGGTCGCCCAGCTCCTGAGTTCCGTGGAGCGCAGGTCGACGTTCACGATAAGGGCAACCTGAGTTGGCTCATCGAGTCATCTGTCCGGGGGAACATCAAGTCCTCCCATTCCAGGACGCTGTCTTTCACCACGATGAATGCCAGCTGGGACGACGGACTGTGTCGTGCCATGCAGAGGCTGCTGGCCCAACTTTGTGAGGAGCACAAGGAGGAGTTAGCGAACTCACCTTTCAGGTTCTACGGGAGGCGTGACACCGAGGGACGTCCTACTTCCACCGTTCGCCACCCCACCTTTGGCGAGCACCTCGTGGACATGGAGGTCCTACTTTACCGTACCCAGGAGGACCTACGCAGCGTGAGGTACCGGTCTCACTTTGAGCGCATCGCGCTCGAGGCGAGCCGTGACCGTGTTGCACTCCTGCAGCAGGACAAGGCCGACCTTCACCAGAGGAGGATCCGCCTGAAGAAGACCATCACCAAGCTCCGCAAGAGAGTGGCAGAGCAGGACGAGATGATCGAGGACCTTGAGCGCCGAGCCGATGAGATGGAGGAGGAAGGCGAGGATCTCCGCAAGGAGAGCAGCGCCTTCATTAGTGACGATGAGGATTACTTGGAGGAGATGGACTACGAGGATGATGACGGCAAGGAGGAGACCGTCGACGACGAGGAGGAGCTGACTGAGCCCCTTTTTGACGAGGACGAGGAGGACCCAGAGGAGCGTGCCTTCGAGTCCGACACTGACGACATTGTGCCGAGCATTCCATCCCAGTAGTTGGATCACTTAGTTTCTCTCGAGTTATCTTAGGGATAGGTCCACCCAGTTGTAGTCGCTTTTGAGTCGTGTAATGGTTCCTATGAAACCATATGCTTGTAGCAACTATGTAATGATGTGTGGAACTTATGCATGTTATGCTTTTGCTTGATGTTGCTGTCTGCTTTGAAAATTTTGAAATTTTGCAAATTCATCTCGAAAACTTCTATGAAGTAAAGACCTCTTATCCCAACAACTTGAAACCCTACCCTGTTAAAGTAAGGCAAATCCCTAGTCTGTTTTGCCTCTTATACCCGTTTAATCTCAGGATGGTGGACACCCGAGGAGGAAGCCACAGTCGCAATGACCCGCCACCACCACCACCTGAGCCTACCCCGGTCGAACTCCTTAGGATCATTATGGAGGACCGCGAGGCCTCTCGCCAAGAGCGTCAAGCCCACCTTGCTGTTCTCCAACAACTCACCACCAATGCCCAGAACAACAACCACAACAACAATGGCAATGTCAACGGAGATGGACACTTGCAATCCACCCTGAGCGATTTCCAGAAGACCAACCCACCCACCTACTCCAAGGGACTTCACCCTTTGGAAGCCGATGACTGGCTTCGCACCATCAACAACAATCTGGAAGTTGCCGCAGTAGGGGAGAATGAGAAGGTTCTGTATGCAACCCACTATCTTGCTGGACCTGCACGAGCTTGGTGGGAAACTACCAAGGCTCTCCAGCAAGCTGTTTATGTGATCAATTGGGCTGAGTTCCAGGAGAAGTTCCGCAAGAAGCACATTCCTAGCGGACTTATTGAGAGGAAGAAGGATGAATTCCGCAAGCTGAGACAGGGAAGCAAAGACGTGGTTGGCTATCTTGATGAGTTTACCGATTTGTCTCGGTATGCTCCTGATGATGTCGACACCGAGAAGAGGAAGATCGAGCGCTTCATCAATGGACTGCATGATGAGCTTCAGTGCGCCTTGGTTATCCATGACTTCATTGATCTCGAGTCACTTGTGGACAAGGCTATCCAGCTGGAGACCAAGCGCAAGTCTATGTTTGAAGGACGCAAGAGGAGGATGATTGCTTCAGAAGGTTCTAGCAGCCAGAAGCCTCGTACTTTTCCACCAGCATCCAAGCCTGCTTATCGTCCATCGCAAGCCCCACGCCCCACCCTTCCAAACCGCCCAAACAACTTTAACCGTCCCAATGACAACAACCGTCCAGGAGGAAACCCCAACAACTTCAATCCCAAGGCCAATGTTGTCTGTTTTGAATGCGGTACCAAAGGTCACTACTCCAGAGAATGCCCCAATCCCAAGAAGCCTGCACCGAACCGTGGTCAAGCCCGCAATGGAAATGGAAATGGCAAGAATGTCGCACCCCGCGGAAATGTTGCTGTTGTCAAGGGCCGTCTGCACCACATCAATGCTGAAGAAGCTGAGGAAGCGCCAGATGTTGTGCTAGGTACGTTCCTTGTCAACTCAGTACCTGCAACTGTTCTGTTTGATTCTAGTGCCACTCATTCATTCGTTACCCAAGAGTTTGTTTCCAAGGGAGGTTTAGTCGGGAGTCTTTTACCCAAGCCTATGTTGATACAAACCCCAGGATTGTTAGCCAAAACCAACCAGATGTGTTCCGAAACCCCCATAGAGATTGAAGGAGAAAAGTTTACCGCCAACCTAATCATACTAGGAACCCAAGGCATAGATGTGATTCTTGGAATGGATTGGTTAGCCAAGTATCACGGCCCTATTGATTGTGTCAGGAGAGCCATTACTCTCACTTCAAACAATGGAGTTGAAGTGAAGTATGTATCTGAGACCAGCCAGACCAGACCAGGATGCCATGAGGGCATAGCTCGACCCACCCTTGATGAGATCCGTGTTGTTCACCTATTCCAAGATGTGTTCCCGGAGGAATTGCCTGGTATGCCGCCAGATAGAGATATTGAGTTCGTGATTGAACTTATCCTAGGGACCTCTCCTATATCCCAGAGACCCTATCAGATGAATCCAGAAGAATTAGTGGAGTTGAAGAAGCAGTTGGCTGATATGCTCAGTAAAGGCCTTATTCGCCCAAGTGCCTCACCTTGGGGATCACCCATTATTTTTGTGGACAAAAGAGACAGTACCATGCGATTGTGTGTGGATTATCGTAAGCTCAATGACGTGACCATTAAAAACAAGTATCCTCTTCCCAAGATCGAGGATCTGTTCGATCAAATGAACGGAGCCCGAGTCTTTTCAAAGATCGATCTACGGACGGGATATCACCAGTTGAAAATCCGAGAATCAGACATTCCCAAGACTGCCTTCACCACCCGTTACGGATTGTTTGAGTATACCGTAATGTCCTTTGGTCTGACCAATGCCCCAGCCTATTTCATGAACCTGATGAACAAGATCTTCATGGAGTACCTCGACAAGTTCGTGGTAGTCTTCATCGACGATATTCTTGTTTATTCCAAGACCGAAGAAGAACATGCTGATCACCTACGCCTAGTTTTGGAGACACTTCGAGAGCACCAACTTTATGCCAAGCTTAGCAAGTGTGAGTTTTGGCTTAAAGAGGTGGCATTTCTCGGACATGTCATATCTGTCGGAGGAGTTTCTGTTGACCCGGAGAAGATCAAAGCCATTCTTGACTGGAAGACCCCTACCACTGTGACCGAGATCCACAGCTCTCTCGGACTAGCGGGTTATTACCGCAAGTTCGTTGAAGGATTTTCCCGTATAGCCAAGGCCATGACCCAACTGTTGAGGAAGGACCGGAAATTTGAATGGACCCAAAGGTGTGAAGATAGTTTCCAAGAGTTGAAGAAGAAATTGACCACAGCCCAGTCCTAGTAATGCCGGACGTCACCAAGATTTTCGACGTGTATTGCGATGCGTCACGGCTCGGACTTGGTTGCGTTCTGATGCAAGAAGGCAAGGTGGTGTCGTATCTGTCTCGACAGTTGTGACCTCATGAAGAGAATTACCCAACCCATGACCTGGAATTAGCTGCTGTTGTTTTTGCTCTTAAAACATGGCGTCCCTATCTTGTGGGACATCGCTGTGAGATCTATACGGATCATAAGAGCTTGAAGTATATTTTTACCCAGAAGGAGTTGAACCTGCGACAGAGGAGATGGATGGAACTGATCAAAGACTACGATGTCGGAATCCATTATCACCCTGGAAAGGAAAATGTAGTTGCCGATGCCCTTAGTTGCAAGCCATGTACCTTGAATGCCTTGATTCAAGTCGAACAACCAGCCTTGTTTAAGGAGTTCGAAGATTTTGGACTCGAGCTTGTTAGCCAAGGTTATCTCGCCAATCTAGAGTTAGCCCCAACCCTGATGGATCAAATCAAAGAAGCCCAGAAAGATCACGAGAGCATTGAAGGGATCAAGAGGAAGATGTCTCTCGACAAAGCCCCTGGTTTTACCGAAGATGCTGAAGGAGTGTTGAGATTTAATGGTCGTATCTATGTGCCCAATGTTAGTGAACTAAAGGAGTTGATCCTGAAAGAAGCCCACGAGACCCCATATTCAATCCACCCTGGAGGAACCAAAATGTACCAAGACCTTCGTGAGAGATTTTGGTGGCATGGAATGAAGCGAGAGATTGGTTCTTTTGTAGCCAAGTGTGATATCTGTCAGCGAGTCAAAGCCGAACATCAGCGACCCGCTGGATTGCTTCAACCCTTGCAAATTCCTGAATAGAAATGGGACGAGATTGGAATGGACTTCATCACTGGACTGCCCAGGTCCAACAGAGGCCATGATTCAATCTGGGTCGTCGTTGATCAACTGACCAAGGTGGCCCATTTTATTCCGGTCAAAACCACCTATCGCGGAGATCAGTTAGCAGACCTCTAGATGTCCAGAATTTAAGCCTGCATGGAGTACCCAAGAAGATTGTGTCTGACAGAGGCACCCTATTCACCTCGAGATTCTGGAAAGCACTTCACGAAGCTCTCGGAACCAAGTTAACCTTTAGCACAGCCTATCATCCCCAGACTGACGGTCAAACCGAGAGAGTGAACCAAATTTTGGAAGACATGCTTCATGCGTCTGTTCTATCTTATGGTTCCAAGTGGGAAGATTGTCTCCCATTTGCAGAGTTCTCCTACAACAATAGCTATCAGTCTAGTCTGCAAATGGCCCCGTTTGAAGCGTTGTATGGCAAGAAGTGTCGTACACCCCTGAATTGGTCCGACACCAGAGAAGGCAAATTATTTGGACCTGACACCCTCCGTGAAGCCGAGGAGCAAGTCCAACTTATTCGCCAGCATCTCAAAACTGCCCAATCCCGTCAGAAGAGTTACGCTGATCCCAAGCGCCGTGACCTCACCTTTAACATCGGAGATTTCGTGTATCTCCGAGTGACACCCCTTAAGGGAATGCAACGTTTCCATGTAAAAGGGAAGTTAGCACCAAGGTATATTGGACCGTTCAAGATCATTAGCCACCGAGGAGAAGTCTCCTATCAGCTAGAGTTACCACCGGAGCTATCTGAATTTCATGATGTCTTCCACATCTCACTACTTCGGAAATGTCTTGAAGTTCCTGACTAGCCTGATGTTTTCAAGCAAATCGACCACCACTCCATCAACCTGAACAATGACCTGACCTATCGTGATAGACCTCTTAAAATTCTTGAAGAAGATGTTCGTCTTACCCGAAGACGGGCGATCAAGTTCTACAAAGTCCAGTGGACTAACCATTCTGAAGAAGAAGCAACTTGGGAACGTGAAGATTGTCTTAGACGTGAATTCCCAAACTTCCTTAGTCCCTAAGCCTAGTAAATCTCGGGACGAGATTTATTTTAAGGGGGGAAGGATTTGTAACATCCCAGAATTAATATAAGTATTATTAATTCCAAAAATGTGGGCCAACAAATTTTATTATTATTTTATGTGTGATTGCTTGTGTTTTGTTGCTTGATGTGTGTGTTTGCTAAGTAAAAATATGAAGTCAGGAAAAGAAACAAAATCAAACCCTCAGCACATAAAATCATGTGACAAGTGTCACACAAATTTTCCCTAAATGAGAAATTAATATTTTCTTTCAAAACAAAATTCAGTGGGGTGACATAGTGATCACTCCCACTTTGCTCTTATATCTTTTCCCTCTCCAAAAATATTTCTAAAAATCTTAAATTTAAAATCCTAAATTCTTTCTTTATCATTTTAAATCACAAAATGTGCTATGATGCACTTATTAAATAAGTACCATCATAGCACCAAAAATCCCTATTAATATATATAAAGCCAATTGTGGAAACAAATTTCAAAAATTTGAATTAAAATTTCATTGAAGCATTTCATCGAACACCTGGAGGGCAGAGCCCGTGTTCTTCCCCAATCCAACGAACTCAAGATCAAATTGATGGATTCGGATGTTTGTTCTTCGATTCCTTGCACCACTCCACTTCTCTCCACCTCGCGGACCTGCCTAGCACCTCAGACTAGCACGGGAGCCACCCGAGTCGCTGCATTGATCACCGCCACCCAGGGAGAAGAGCTCCTGTGGCCATGCCGCCATGCCCGCTCCTATGGAGGAGACCATCCCGCAGCCTAGCTAGCCCAACGCCGCACCCTACCACTCCACCGCTCCATTCTGCCGCTGCTGGAAGCGACCAAGACCACCCGGAGCCCCTGCTCGCGTGCCCCTGCCCGCGCCAGAGCACGCCGCGCGCCGTGGCCGACCATGGACGGCGCGGACGCACTCCTCGTTCTCCACTGCCCTCCCGGACAACTCGACGCGCTCAGCCGCACTTACGACCTCACCGCAGCCTGCACGAACCCGCTCCCGCCGGGAATTGGCCGTGCCCGTGCACGTCGTGCACCGCCCAAGCTCTCCCGAGGCCGTCCCCCACATCGAGCTCGCCCAGCTCGCCTCCACGCCGCCAACCGTGCCCCTCAGCATCCCAACACCGTAGCCGCCCTCGCACCACCCCTATGGCGAGCCCGCGTGCCCGCCGGACCGCTCCCACGCCGTGTCCACCGTGCGCCGGAGCTCGGCTATAAAACCCCGCCCCAAGCCTCGCAATTCCAATACCCCAGCTCCACTCACTCCCTCCCTCACCTCTCGTGCACCGCCAGGACGGCGGAATCGCGGCCGCGGAGCTGCTGCTGCCCTCGCTCCTCTCATGGCACCGCCGTGCCCGAGGTAGATGCCGGTCACGCAGCCGTGCTGCTGCTCTCTCTTTCCCTCCTCTCTGGCCTACCCTTGTAACACCATTACCACCGCACTCACCCGAGCCCCTTTCCCCTCTTTTTCATGCACAGACGCGCCGTAGGAGCCTCGCCGGAGTTGGAGCACAACCGCGGAGGAGGAGCCGATCTTCGCCGACGCCAGGAGCATCCCCAGCAAGCACCCGTCCACCCACGAGCTTCCCCGAGCCCTCCGCCGTCGAACGCCGTCATCTCCACCCTCTCCCGAGCCCTAGGTGAGCCATCCGTCCACCACCGTGCCGCCGGCGCGGCGGCGCCGCCGAAATGAGGTCGCCGCCGATGCTTTTGAATCTGGGCCGTTGGATCTAGATCCGACGGCAACTTACCGTTTCGGTTAATTTAGGCTGACGGGCTGACCCCACCCGTCAGCGTTTTAATAATTTCCCACCGCACACTGTGTCGCTGACGAGTAGGCCCCACCTGTCAGATCCTTCAACATTATCCGGAATAGGAACATTTTCTAATTTAGATTTCCCTGGAATTTCAGTACTGGACCCAAATTTGAAAATTCATATCTTGAAATATAGGAATCCAAATAAACCAAATAAATATGTTCTGGAAATCTTATGAAATTCTCTAACTCACCAAAGTGGTTTCATCTCATTTGGGTTAGAAATAAAGAGTAATCGTAAAAATACCACAGAAGGTATAAAATATAAAATTGTTTGTATATGATACTCTGTTAATCCAAATAATGTCAAACCAATTTTGTTAGCTTAGTAATGTGATAACTTAGCTTCCCTAATTTTTGTAGAATTAATTCAACATTATTAATTAATTGGCATCTGTTGAAAGAAAGGAAGCCTTTCTGAACTAAAACATTTATAAAACAATAATGGTAAATCCAAATGAGTTAGGACCAATTTTGTTAGATCACATTTAATCAGTGTTAGTTACCCCTAAAAGGATTTAATTTTTGAATAACATTAACTTGAGTTGTAGTAAAAACTAGGAAATTGACTTACTGGATTAAAAAATTTATACAGGGAGTTTAATATATCAAATTGAATTGAATCCAATTAGGTTGTCTTCTACACATCAGTAGCTTTCTGTAGAATTTTAGTTCATATTTTTGTGATCAACAGAACTTAAGTTATGCAATTAAACATGAAACCCTAGTTTCTGCCATAATTGTGAGACAATTAAATAATAGTTAATTAAATTGAATTGAATTCAAATTGTGTTACCTTGTGTGTGCAGTAGCTAAATTGTGATGATTATGATTGAAATGATGTGATGCTTGCTTGGTTAGTTTAGTGATTGTTTGCCTTGTTTGTTTATCGATTAGACGAGAACGTTGCCGGAACCTACGAGGAAGGGGAATACTTCGAACAGCAAGAACCCGAGCAGTTTGTTGAGCAAGGCAAGCTACTTCACTGAGCTTGCATTTATAATTATCTACTCTGATCACCTGAATTATTCAAAGTAGTTATGATTTTGAAAACCTTTTTAGAAAGACAGGAAAGAACTATTTTGCCACCCTATATAGAAATATAGAGTAGAGATTTAAAATTATAGGATGGGAAAAATATGATTTATTCCAAACTCCTTTTTAAAGTACCATGGATAGAAATGGAAGGCCGAATTCTCGGTCTGATTGTGGAGAAGGTTGAATGGTGGTGTTTATGAAAAATGCACATTGTGTCCTAGTACTTACGTCAACCAGCCGATAACCTGTGCGACCACATCTACCCACATATGGGAAAGGGCGTAGTCATATAATTTGCTCGTGTTAGTACTGGATGCCTCAACAACGAGGATGACCTCGTTCCATGAGGGGATGGTCATTGCGACCTACCCCCTGACCTGGGTCCCGGTGTCTGATGGACGGGGGATTGAAGGGTTCGCTCGCCGGGCAGAACTACGAGTCCTCACATCTAGGTTCCTCGGCGGGGGATCCTGTACTAGGTGTCGAAGGAATGGTGAATTCGTAGCGGTAGGGTCCTATACTAGCATGAGCAAAGGACAGGCTATGGTCGGTGGCTCAACTTCGCATACACCTGGTATGGCGGGACGTGGCAGACACGATGAGTTACCGGATGGGTGTGGGAAAAGCGTGCTACCTCTGCAGAGGGTAATACTATTCGAATAGCTGAGTCCTCGGATATGGACTTGCAAAGATGAGATCGTCGACAAGCCGTCCCGTCCTCACTTGCGAGTCGTTTTGCTGTTGTTGTGCGACCTCCAGAAGATAAGCCGAATACTTGAGCCGGGCGTCACGATCCAACGATTTGTCGAACATGACCTCCTGGGCTGCCTCCATGTTTTTGGCTGGGGCATTGAAGTAACAGAGGTTTGTCACCGGATCACGTCGGTGGTGGTACTTCCTCCAGACCGAATCAACATGGTCGGCTTCCCACTTGCTGCGGAAATCCAATCTCTTGTGCAGATTCTTGTCACGAGCCGGACGGAAAACATCGTCAGCCTCCTTTTCTCTCTGTTTTCTGATGAACTCCGTTTCCTTGTTTGTAAGCTCAACCTCACGCTCTACTATCTGGGCTGCTTCCTCCTCTAGCAGGGCGCGGCGCTTCTCAATGTCGTCCAGCGATGCGTTAGGAGGGAGTGGCGTTAGCAGTTGCTTGTACCTCGCCATCCTTTCTTCGTGCTCCTTCTCTGCTGCCCCTCCGGCCATAGCGTCAATGTCGTCTCCTTCAGCCGACACTCTACCTGTCCCCTTCAATGGAGCCAGTGGTGGCACGAAATCCACCTTGAGATTCCCGGCTTGTGGAGTTTTTTCTTCGCCATTGGCGGCTTTCGAGGTGCTGGGGTCGTCTTTAGGATCAGAGACGTCACCCATCAAGACCTCGGCAGGGCGTCCTAAATAGGATGCAACTTTCCGACTCAAAACGTCGGATTCTCCTTCAGATTCGAGGTCCTGCTCCATATGGGCGGTGTCCCCTGATCTGGCTTCTGAATCAACCCCGGCCTGCAGGGCAGGGAGGATAGACTCAGGCTCTGTCATCGACTCGTGAGAGCCGGATTCTCCTAAGATGCCAACGAAGTGGAAGTCCGGCGCTGCCATGTTGGAACTTGCGTCGTCTTCGGAATCTTCATCGTCAGCGTCGAAAGCCAGATCCAGATCGGCGATCTCGTCAGAGTCCAGATCCGACTCCTCGTCGAGGTTGCTTGGGTGGGTGGCGGGCAAGCTCGAGGTAAAGCCGAGATCGTCCAAGGCCTGGGCGGTGAAGCCGACGAAGATGTCGAAACCGCCGATGGAGACCGTGGACCAGCCGGCGGGATCCTCCTTTGCCGGCGTCCAGAAGCCGTCGTTGAATACGTGGCCAGCTCCTGTCTCGTCGAAGTAGCTCACCAAGCCGACCGCGATGGTGTCGCCGACTCCGCCTATGGCTCCTGGACGTATCGAAACCCCGGACATCTCCTGCCCCACGGTGGGTGCCAACTGTCGTGGTATTGTCGAATCTAGCCGCGGCAGGGGTGCCATCGACCTAGGTAGAGAGAGGGGTTTTGTAGACGTGAGGTGTTCCGGCGACGGGTTGACAAAGGGTTTACCCAGCTTCGGATCTCGTGGCGGTGGCGAGACCCTACGTGCTGCTATAATTCACTATAAGGCAATATCGCCGAGTTACAGTGGATCGATATCGAGAGCGTGCCCTAAGGCGTCCCATAGGCCGGCTTATAAAGGCGTCCGGACCTAGGGCTTACGGGAGGAAACCTAACCGACTAAGTATAGAGTTCTACTCTAATCCGGCTTGGGCCCTGCCTTGTGGGCTAAGTCTTCCGCAATGCAGGCCGGCTTCTGGAACCTTCCCTTAGCCGTATGGGCCTCCTACGCTTCATCATACTGGGCCGCCCGGTAAGTCGGATTCGGCTTACCACCACTATGGGCCACCCTGGTATGCTGGCTTTTAGTCTTCTCTGTGAGGATACCTGTTCGGCATAACCCCAACAGAGGCCCTACTAGACCATGTGCAAGTTTTTACAAAAGTTGTAAGTTTAAAGAAACAAATGTGGAGGAGACATTACCCAAGTATACCAAATGGAGTGGTATGAGTTGTGGAGATAAATGGACCCTGATGGAATATGCTCGGGAAAAAGGAGGAGTTTTGGATAAATAATAAAAAGGGTGAATTCTTTAAGATAGTGATAAAATTCTTCTTATCTTTTTCAACAAGGATATAGAGATGTTTTTCAACAAAGATATAGAGATGTTTAATTAATAAAAGTGCCTTAGAAAGCAACTTAAAACTGGTACACACTCATGTTAGGGGTAGTTTGCGAGTACAATTCCCATTGTACTCATATTGGTTTCGTCCCTGGCTATTGTCTTAGCCAGATCCCGAGGAGAACTACGCCGAAGCAGAGTATGGTGACTTCTATGCGAACTAGGGATCTTCGTGAGTCAACTGCCTGTCGGGTCGTCGTTAGGACGCGTTGGACTTCTACTACATAGTTTCCGCTGAATGCTTTTGATTTGGCCCATGAAGGCAAGTATGTAAGACTCGGTCTAAATGACCTATTGTGTAAGACTTTATTTCGGTATTGTAATGGATGTAAACTTTGGTATTCAATTCGGATTATGGGCAACGACAGACTGATCACGGGATCGTTGTGTGAACCATAATCGGGTATTTCGGACAGCTAGTCCGGGATTCCCACAATCATGTGATAGTTTAACAATCAGAGAACATATAAATTTATTTGTATGCATTTTTAAGTTGTCATGCATGCATATGTTGCATCTTTTGTATTGTGTTGTCTTGTTATTTATTGTTGTGTTATGTTTCTATTGTTTAGATTGCCCGGAGTGTTACCATTGTTGTTGTGAAAAGTGTGTGATCAACAACCGTCATTAAGGCAAGTTTACTTTGGCGAGTTTTACTTTGGTCATCATCTTAACTATTTATCTTTGAATGCACGATTAAAGTGATTGCTATAATGTTATGATTGCGTAGCTATGCTAAATAGATACGTAGGTGGAATTTATGTCAAGATTAGAAACACCAAGGAGTCCTGGTGTGTAATTTGTGTCCTTAGATATAATGAGCTGCACCACGGAGTCATGGTGTTTGTCTCTAGAGCGATGAGTAGAACCATGGAGTCATGGTATCTATCTCTAGATTGGTTTAGGAGCTCCACAGAGTCATGGTGTCCCTAGAAGAGGTTCGGCGCATCATGGAGTCATGATGTGTCGCAAGCACCTCAGAGTCATGGTGTACTTGGAACCTATTAAAATCACCACGGAGTCATGGTGTATGATTAGAACACTTTGAGTTTACCAAGTATGCTAGTTGATTAAAAGTTTGATTGAAATGATAAGACTGAATAAAAACTTCTTTAGTGAATCTTGCCAGTACAAAACCAAAATGTACTGACCAATTCGTCGGCTGCAACTTTTCATGTTGCAACTTTTCGTGATTCATCACTCGACAGGCTTCGCCTCTGACGCATCTTGATTGAGGCTTTATCTATCGTTTATTTCTGTTGTGTGCTTGATCTATTTAGGTTATTTTGAGCTAGCCTTGAGCTCTGCAAGTTGTAAGAATTCGTATTCTGAATCACATTCGATTTAATAAAGACGCATTTGTTACTGTTATTCATTTGTAATGAGTGTGCTAGCGAGTCGATCCGGGATTAGCACCATACTCATAGACGAGATCCATAATATTGGGCCGAGTTGCTAAAATAAAAGGCAACATTTTTTAAATTGCTTGCATTATTGTTGCTTCTTGTATGACATTGACTGGGGCTTTGTATTGTCGGATGCGTAGGATTTTTCTCTGGTTACACGTCTAATATCCTGGTCGCATGCAGACTTGTCGGCTCTCCTTCGTTCATGTGAGTTCTCGGGGTAAACACACTCCATCGGCCACCGCATCTAGGGCTGTTATGGCTACGATGATTGTAACAGCCCTAGTTTGGTACTATAAAATTTGAACCAAATTTTCACTTTTGCATTGTCATCTTTCATCATGGCATACATTCTAAATTGCTAAGTTTGATAAAGCAACAATCGGGAAACATTTAAAAAGGAAGCAAAACCCTTCCCTAATCTCCAAACCAAATGCATTGCTCAAATTGGAAAAACAAATTATTCTTGAGTTTCCGATTTGTCCAGGAAGTTCCAAGAATACATTTTATAAATAATTGTCAAAGGCAAATTCTTGCTAAGCAAAGAAATAAAGTTGAGAATTCAAAATTGGTTCAAATTAAATTCTATTTTTGAAACCATGTTAAACAGTCAAAAAATTCAAACTAAAAATATGGGGAGCTTCCCTATAATATTATTAGCCTCCATGAATTTTTATAGAATTTTTGGGGTTGTTTAAGTGCCTCAAATAAATACCTAAAACCCTACTGGTTTAAAGTTAAATAAAAGAAACAAAATGGAGCCAGGGAGTTTTCTGCAAGTTTGCCTTCGTCTTCTTCACTGTCGCCACAGTGGGCGCACTGGCACCATGCCACCCGCTCGTCCCGCACGCTGCCGTGCCTCCCTCGATGGATAAGTGGCTGCCGCGTCGCCCTCTCTCTCTCCCCTCCCTCACTTCCTCCCCGTTTTTCCCGAATCGAAACCCCTAACCCTAGCTCCCATGGACGCCGTCGACCCGCCGCCATCCCCCGCGCGTCGCCGCCGCTAGAGTCCTCCCCGTTTTTCCCAGGGCAAAAGCTCCGCTTCGTCGCCCTCGTCGTCCTCGTCCAAGGAATCGTGAAGGGGAGCCCAGAGTCGTCGCCATCATCCTCGTCTTCCTCCGCTCCGGCCGCCGCGCGTTGAGCTCGATTGCCGCCGTCAACGTCCCTCTCTGAACTCGTTGTCTGCACCACCGCACTCAGGGTGAGCATGCGAGTCTCCTGGACGTCCTCGTTCTCCCCCTCCTTCCCTAGTTCATATTCGCGCCGTCATAGCCGCCGTCGGTCTCTGCCGCAGCTCGTCGCCGGAGCCGTTACCGGCGACCTTTTTGGTCTGTAGCGCCGCTAGTAGATTACCCGTAGTTCAGTGCGTCGAGTGCGTGCAGTAGCACGTCCCCGCGCGCTCCCTGTCGACGGATCTGTGCGCGACGCCGCCGGTGGTCACCACGCGTGCGCCGGTCGTGGCCTCGGCCCAGTCAAAACGCTTCGTCGGTACTACCGGGCTGTTAGCCGGAAGTACCGACAGAGGTTGATTCGGTACTGGATACTTCTGTTAATTTCCGGAAGTAGCTCGGAAGTTGCCCCGGAAGTACCGACTTGACCGGTACTACCGGGCAGTTCACCAGAAGTACCGACCGTAGGGTGATTCGGTACTGGATACTTCTGTTAATTTCCGGAAGTAGCGCGGAAGTTGCCCCGGAAGTACCGACTTGACCGGTACTACCGGGCAGTTCACCGGAAGTACCGACCGTAGGGTGATTCGGTACTAGATACTTCTGTTAATTTCCGGAAGTAGCTCGGAAGTTGCCCTGGAAGTACCAACTTGACCGGTACTATCGGGCAGATCACCGGAAGTACCGACCATAGGGTGATTCGGTACTGGATACTTCTGTTAATTTCCGGAAGTAGCTCGGAAGTTGCCCCAGAAGTACCGACTTGACCAGTACTACCGGGCAGTTCACCGGAAGTACCGACCGTAGGTCTTTTCGGTACTGGATACCTCCTGTCTTATTCCGAAAGTGGCTCGGAAGTAGCCCCGGAAGTACCGACTTGTCCGATACTACCGGGCCGTTTTCCTGTAGTACCGACTCAACTAATTAAAATTTGGGAAAATCATAACTTAATAAATATTGATTCAAATTTTGCAATTGATATACCAAAATGATCTGCAAATCAAAAGCTATCTAGTTATGATAATTTCACAGCATGACAACAACTTTTCCTTTGATGTCATTCTCGAAATGGTTAAAAGAATTAAATTTGAATAACCGTTTAATTCACCATTTTTTTATCGTTGCTCGGAAAATTGCAAACAAGGTGCCAAGATTATCAGGAGAACAATACCTATCTAATAATGTCTTTTTCATGCATATTTAAACCACATTTTAGTACTGTAATAGTTCATAAGGATTGTGGTCATTAAGTTAAACATGGGGTTGTTTCCAAATAATTGCACAAATTATTTTGGCACTCCATTTAAATTGTTAGCTAACTTAAATGCTGATATCAGTGCATGAACTTGACATGTCATCATGATTGTGCATTGCACCTTTTGTATTCCTGTTATTTGTTTGTTCTCCTGTTATTGTTTGTGTATCGGTAGATTCAGGAGTCGAGGTTCCCCCAACATACCTCGACGTCCTATTGTTTTACACAAGTATTTTCTCCACCATAATATTGCATTCGATTCCAATGTCAACTTTTGGTCGATGTATAGAGCAACCTATTATTGCATAGTTCCTAAACCATTACATGTCTTCCCTCCTATTATCCATAGGTTTGATGTGTTGGCCTGAGTTAAAGTTATATCTGTTGTATTTTATGCTTAGGTATGCTTAGCCATGCTTAGTCGAATGTTTAGTCGTCCGGTGATTATTTCCATAATTGTGAAGTTGATGGAATGTTCGGACAAGGTGGAAACTTGTGGTACTTAATTAAAATGCTTAAAAGGCTTGGATGAGTTGCCATCGGGGTTGGTGGTGTTTTGTCTCATTCTTGCCGCCTAGGTGTGGGTTCTTGTCTCTTGAACCAAGATCGAGTGTGCTTCCATCGGTGGGGGTATGGGCCCCTTACTAACCGAATAACTTGTGCGGGCGTATCCAAGGGTCCTCTTGTTTGCGCTTTACATTTGCGTGTGAGTTGCAGGTGGATGAAGGCGCGATGAGGACGGTGGTGTTTAGGATGTGGCGATGGGGGCAGGGTGTTGAAATAGGCACTAAAATTGTCCTGTTGTCACGATGATCCTTGGATAGTCTCATGCGAGGTAAAGGTTTAACTGCGCCCACTTGCCGGCTTTCCCCGGAAGAGAGCTAATCAGGCGAGCCGGACGGTACCGATGGCTAAAAACAGTACACCCCTGCAGGGTTTAATATTTTCGACAAGCCGTGTCCATGGTTATGGACAACTTGGGAATGGATTATGAGATCATAGAAAACCTGAACTTAATTAAAATTTGGCAACATGTGTTAAAAGGTTCATTTCCCCGAGGGTGATTCGAGGGAGTGCCTTGGTGGAGATGAGTGGTGGTTTCTGGATACTGTTGGTTCAATGTGAACTAACAAATGAAAGTTTACTGTCTTATCCCCTTGTGAAAAACCTTCTGAGTAGTCGATGCCATGAGTCTTTGTCTTTAAAAAAGGAAAACTAGATTTATGCAAAACAACTACCTTACAGCTTTGAAGCCAATCATCATTGGGCCTATATCGCCCTAGTAACCTTGCGAGTACGTCGTACTCAGCCTTGCCTTGTTGATTATTATTTGTTTTAGAGGAGGACGTCACCGAACAGGAAGGTGGGTTCTTTGTTGACATCGACAAGTAGTCTGGGGTTCCCAGGTGGCAGCTTGGGACGTCACGGAACATGCTGGCTGGGATATGTTATTGTAGGCCTCTTAGGCCATAATTCTGATCTTGTTGTTAGACAACTAAATTCGCTTCCGCATGATGTAATGTTGGGTCTGTGACCTCTGATGTGTAATTTGCTTACTTTCTCATAATATGAGTTGAACTATGATCTCTTTGTGTCGTATAGTCTGTGATGTGCCAGATGTTCCGCAGTCTTGATCTCTCTATTATGCATTGATAGCTATGCCAGTGTTCATGGCATGATCGAGGTGTTGCGTTGCCGATGATCCATTCCGAGCACGCCTGCCAAAGGTTTTGGCCTGGGAGTGGTAACCCCAATAACCTTCGATTGTGTAGCATGGCCCGTGGGTTACATAGTACCTCTGTATAATTCCGGGGTCGGGGCGTTACAACTTGGTATCAGAGCAGGACTGCCTGTAGGAAACCCTTCTATTGGTCGATGTCGAGTCTAGTGTTTGTGAAAGTTATTTATAACCTAAAAATGAGTGGTGAAAACCATTTTTAGGATTCTTTTTACTCCTTACCCAATTCGCTCTATCTCTGAGTTATCTTACCACTATTTGTTTTAACAGTTGTGTCCAAGTTTAAGGTTCTTGGGGTTGGGTTCTTACCGTCCAGTGTATGTCTCGAGTCTTTTGCTTCTGTTTGATATCGCCGCGTTGACGTGATGTGACACGTGGTTGTCTTGTTCTGTTTACTTGTGTTAGTGCCATCTTAAGTCTCTATACTAGGGAGGACGGTAATGCTCGATCCTAAATATTCGGAGATAGCCACTAACTGTGTCCTTGTTCAAATCTTCAGAATGGCTCCTACCCGTCGTGGTAACCAAAGAAATGCTGAGCCACCGCCGCCACCCTCTATGGCGGAGGTTCTGATGACCATTGAAGAGAACCACCTGCGCAACGCGCATCTGCTCGAGCAGTTGGTGCAGCAGGGTGCACGAAGGAACAATGATTGCAACACCCTCACTGAGTTCTTGCGCTCACAGCCACCGACTTTCTCTGATGCTAGAGAGCCGCTGGATGCGGACGACTGGTTGCGTGCTCTCGAGCGCAAGTTTGCTGCCCTACATGTTCCTGCTGCTGAACAAGTGAACTTTGTGACCTACCTTCTAAATGGAGCCACTGGTTCTTGGTGGGACAGTCATGTGTCGATGTTTGCTGCGGGCCATGTCTTCACCTGGGCTGAATTCCGCACTGCCTTCCGTGCTGCTTACATTCCTAAGCCCATCATGGACTTAAAGAGGAGGGAGTTCCTGGATCTGAACCAGGGACGTATGGACGTCCAAGCTTATGGGCGTGAGTTCAACCACCTGTCTCGCTACGCCCTGCGGGACATGACCAATGATGAGGACAAACAGGAGTTGTTCCGCAAGGGGCTTGCACCGCGGCTCCGATATGAGCTGTTGCCCTTCAAGTTCCAGTCTTACCAGGAGCTGTACAACCAGGCTCTCACTCTGCAGCAAGGTAGGAAGGAGCTAGAAGCTTCCAAGAGGCCAGCGCAGGGGGACCATCAGAGTTCCTCGCATTCTGAGGTCAAGAAGCGCAGGGTCTTCGTGCCATTTAGCGTGGTGCCACGTGCTCCATACCTGCCCAGGCCCTCAGGATATAGGCCACCTCCGCCTCGCCCAGCTACTTCGACCTTGGGTGCGGCTGGAAGTGGGTTTCGTCCTCAACTGCCTGCACCACCGAGGCCCACTTGCTACAGCTGTGGTCAGCCGGGTCACTTCTCAAGGGAGTGTCCTCAGAAGGCACCTGCTAGCACAACACCTGCACCAGCTCCCTCTACACCAGCAGCCAAGGATATGACTGTCAGCCATGGTCGTCTGAACCACGTCTCTGCTGAAGGAGCTGAAGAGGACCCCGGTGTTCTCATGGGTACGCTTCGAATTAGTAAATATCCAGCTTCAGTCTTGTTCGATTCTGGAGCATCGCATTCATTCAGATCCATAGCTTTTGCACATAGCCACCAAATACCGTTTGTGGTCATGGACTCCCCTCTAGTGGTCAGAAAACCAGGCTCTAGTTGGCAAACTAACTGGATTGCTCCGGAGGTCCAGATTACCATAGGCTATTGGTCCTTTCCGTTCCCGTTGATGGCCCTGAAGTCAGATGGTCTAGATGTCATTCTGGGCATGGACTGGCTAGTAAAATATCAGGCTAACTTCAACTGTGCTGCCAAGTCTGTCATAGTGATCCACCCAATCGTCGGGCTAGTGAGTTACTGGTCCCCTTCATCCGCGACTCCCTCCGCTGTCGCTCCTCTCTCTCCGGAGATCAGTCTATACTTCATGGAAGGTATCACCCCACCTGAGATGGATGAGGTAGGGGTGGTGTGTGATTTCCCCGACGTCTTTCCTGAAGAATTTCCTGGCATGCCACCTGATCGAAGTGTGGAGTTTGTCACAGAATTAATTCCGGGAACTGCTCCGATTTCCAAAAGGCCTTACCGCATGCCGGCGGAAGAGTTGACTGAGCTGAAGAAACAAATTGATGAGCTGATGGAGAAGGAATTCATTCGGCCTAGTAGCTCACCCTAGGGTTGCCCTGTCATCTTTGTAAAGAAGAGAGATGCTAATGTTCCTCGTCTGGTTGTCGATTATCGGCCTCTGAATGCGGTAACCATCAAGAACAAGTATCCTCTTCGATCAGCTAGCTGGTGCAACTGTATTCTCCAAGATGGATCTAAGGTCAGGCTACCATCAGATCAGAATCAGGAAGGAGGATATTCCGAAGACGGCTTTCACTACCCGTTATGGTTTGTACGAGTATACCGTCATGTCCTTTGGTCTCACCAATTCCCCGGCTACCTTCATGAGGCTTATGAACTCCATCTTCCATGAGTACCTCGACAAATTAGTCATCATATACATTGATGACATCCTCGTTTACTCCAAAACCGAAGAAGAGCATGCTGAGCATCTTCGGCTAGTTCTGACAAAGCTTTGTGATCATCGTCTCTATGCTAAGTTCTCCAAGTGTGAGTTCTGGTTAAAGGAACTCATCTTCCTAGGTCATGTGGTGTTAGCTGCTGGAGTAGCTGTAATACCCGACAAGATTCAATCAATTCTGGATTGGGCGACTCCAAAGTCGGTCAAGGACATCCGTAGCTTCCTTGGGTTAGCGGGTTATTACCGCCGATTCATCGAAGGCTTCTCCAAGATAGCCAAAGCATTGACTGACCTTCTCAAGAAGGATAAGAAGTTCGTATGGACGGACAAGGCGGAAGAGAGCTTCCAAACCCTAAAAGTCAAACTCATGACCACTCCTGTGCTTGTCCTTCTGGACACCAACAAGGACTTTGTCGTCTACTGTGACGCCTCATTACAAGGCTTAGGCTGTGTGCTAATGCAAGAAGGCCATGTAGTAGCATATGCTTCTCGCCAACTTAAACCGCATGACCACAACTATCCAACTCATGATCTAGAGCTTGCTGCCGTGGTTCATGCTCTGAAGCAATGGAGACCCTACCTGCTGGGCAACCATTGCGACATCTTCTCAGATCACCAGAGTCTGAAGTATCTCTTCACCCAGCCAGATCTGAATCTCCGACAGAGAAGATGGTTGGAATTAATCAAGGACAAGGATGTGACCCTCAGCTATCAGCGTAGCAAGGCCAACGTCGTTGCAGATGCGTTGAGTCGCAAGTCTTATTGCAACACCCTAATGGTTGAGAAGGCTCAACCTGCTCTTCATGAGGAATTCGCCCGTTTGAATCTGGAAATTGTTCCCTCTGGATATCTAGCAAACTTAGAGATCAAATTCACTCTTGAGGATGAGATCAAGGCAGCCCAGCAGCAAGATGCTGGCATCCTCGAAATTAAAGAGAAGATAGATAGTGGGAAGGCTAAATGCTTTTCTGTTGATGACAACGGTGTTGTCTACTTTGGTGACCGTCTGGTGGTGCCCAAGAGTGGAAATACCAAAGGGTTGATACTCTCAGAAGCTCATGAATCACCCATCTCTATTCATCCGGATAGTACCAAGATGTACCAAGATCTTCTCCGTCAATTCTGGTGGTCTTGCATGAAGCGAGAGATTGCCGAGTATGTTGCTGAATGCGACACCTGTCGCCGTATAAAGGCTGAGCATCAACGTCCTGCGGGTACTCTTTGCCCCCATAGCTATTCCCGAGTGGAAATGGGATGAAGTGGGTATGGACTTCATTACTGGCTTCCCAAGGTCACAAAAGGGTAATAATGCCATCTGAGTCGTCATCGACCGTCTATCCAAGGTCGCTCATTTCCTTCCCGATCGCGAGGATATAACTGCAAAGCAACTGGATGAGTTGTACGCTGCCCGGATTGTTCCTCTACATGGTGTTCCTCTGAGGATTATATCGGACCGTGGGAGTCTATTCGTATCCGGATTCTGGCAGAGTTTCCAAAATGCTATGGGAACCCATCTGAACTTTAGTACAGCTTACCACCCCCAAACTGATGGACAGACTGAAAGGGTAAACCAAATCCTAGAGGACATGGTTCGGGCATGTGTAATCTCTTTCGGCAAGGGTTGGGAGAAATTCCTACCATTCGCAGAATTTTCCTACAACAATAGCTACCAAGCTAGTCTGCGGATGGCCCCATTTGAGGTCCTCTATGGGAGGAAATGTCGGACTCCACTAAATTGGTCTGAAACCGGAGAGAGGCCACTCTTCGGTCCTGATGTGATCAATGAGGCTGAAGAGAAAGTCCGTATCATTCGAGAGAATCTCAAGATTGCTCAGTCCAAGTAGAAGACCTACTATGATAAACATCATTAGGAGGTTCACTATGAAATTGGTGACAAAGCCTATCTTCGAGTCTCTCCCCTCCGAGGCGTTCGTCGTTTCGGGATCAAGGGAAAACTGGCACCTCGCTTTGTTGGTCCTTTCACTATCCTAGCTAAGCGAGGTGATCTCTCCTACCAGTTGGAGCTCCCAGAGAAATTCCCGGATGTGCATGATGTGTTCCATGTCTCTCAACTCCGTCGTTGCTTCAAAGATCCTATCCGTGGGGTTGATCATGAAGTGTTAGACATCCAGGAGGATCTGACTTACCGTGAGCATCCTGTCCGCATCTTGGATGAAGCGGAAAGGAACACTCGTAACAAGACCATCAAGTTCCTCAAGATTCAGTGGTCTAACCATTCTGAAGAAGAAGCAACCTGGGAACGTGAAACTAGTCTTCGTCAGGAATACCCCGCCTTCTTTACTCAAGCCTAGAATCTCGGGACGAGATTCCTGTAAGGGGGGTAGATTTGTAACAGTCCCAGTTTGGTACTGTAAAATTTGAACCAAATTTTCACTTTTGCATTGTCATCTTGCATCATGGCATACATTCTAAATTGGTAAGTTTGATAAAGCAACAATCGGGAAACATTTAAAAAGGAAGCAAAACCCTTCCCAAATCTCCAAACCAAATGCATTGCTCAAATTGGCAAAACAAATTATTCTTGAGTTTCCGATTTGTCCAGGAAGTTCCAAGAATACATTTTATAAATAATTGTCAAAGGGAAATTCTTGACAAGCAAAGAAATAAAGTTGAGAATTCAAAATTGGTTCATATCAAATTCTATTTTCGAAACCATGTTAAACAGTACAAAAATTCAAACTAAAAATATGGGGAGCTTCCCTATAATATTATGAGCCTCCATGAATTGTTATAGAATTTTTGGGGTTGTTTAAGTGCCTCAAATAAATACCTAAAACCCTACTAGTTTAAAGTTAAATAAAAGAAACAAAATGGAGCCAGGGGGTTTTCTGCAAGTTTGCCTTCGTCCTCTTCACTGTCGCCATAGTGGGCGCACTAGCGCCATGCCGCCCGCTCGCCCCGCGCACTGCCGTGCCTCCCTCAATGGATAAGTGGCCGCCGTGTCGCCCTCTCTCTCTCCCCTCCCTCACTTCCTCCCCATTTTTCCCGAAGCAAAACCCTAACCCTAGCTCCCATGGACGCCGTCGACCCGCCGCCGTCCCCGCGCGTCGCCGCCGCTAGAGTCCTCCCCGAGCAGATCGAAGCAGGGCAAAAGCTCCTCCTCGTCGCCCTCGTCATCCTCATCCAAGGAATCATGAAGGGGAGCCCGGAGTCGTCGCCATCATCCTCGTCTTCCTCCGCTCCGGCCGCCGGGCGTCGAGCTCGATTGCCGCCGTCTTCGTCCCTCTCCGACCTCGTCGTCTGCACCACCGCACTCAGGGTGAGCATGCGAGTCTCCTGGACGTCCTCGTTCTCCCCCTCCTTCCCTAGTTCATATTCGTGCCGTCGTAGGCGCCATCGGTGTAACAGCCCCAGTTTGGAACCTGAAAATATGAATACATTTTTCACGTTTTCTTTTCATATTGCATCATGGCATCCATATTTAAATTGCTCAACATGAGATAATGTTAAAGCATTGATAAATCAATGTTGGTGAATATTATTGGACAAACAAAATCTAAAATTGAACTTCATATTTGTCCAGGAAGTTCTAACAATTTCAAATAAGTTTGTTGCAAAAATTAATGCACTTGCAAATTCAATTAATTAAATAAAGACCTAAATTTTCTGTGAGCAATTCCAAAATAGTTTACACATAAAATGTTGTCCAAATGGGCTGAAAATTTTATGACAGCTCCCAAATGTAATATAGTAGCTCTGTGAATTTTTCCAGAATTATTAAAAATATTTAAGGGCCTGAAATAATTTCCTAAACCCTACTAGAATTAAATAAAAGGAAAAAGAATAAAACCCTGACGGGTGGGACCTACCTGTCATCCCCTCCTTCTCCCTGGCGCACAGGGATTGCACTGGCGCCATGGCCGCCGCGTCGTCCCCTGCTGCCTCCCCGCGCCACCCCCCCCCCCCGCTGGAGGATAAGAGCACCCTGCCGCGCTGCTCTCCTCTCTCCCTCCCTTTCTTTTCCCCAGCGAAACCCTAACCTAGCTGCCGCCATGCCCGTGACCTAGCTGAGCCGCCGCCGCTTCGCCGACGATCCCGACTGCCTCAGGGAAAGCCGAAGGCACCGCTAGCTCCGCCGCGACCTCCTCTCCGTCCTCGCCTGCTGAATCGTGCCGGGACCCCGGGGTTCGCCATCATCATCCTCTGCTTCCCCGACTCCGACCGACGACCGCCGGGCTGATTGCCGCCGTTGCAGCCCTCCTCTATCTCCGACGAGCACGTACACGCAACGAGGGTGAGCCACTGGTCCTCCTGGACAACTTCGTCCTCCCCCTCTCTCCCTGGTTCGCCGATGTCGTCTCAGCCCGCCGTCGACCGCCGCATGTCGCCGACGTACGCCTCGCTCCGGTGACCGAATGGTCATGCGCCTCCGCCGCCTAGTTCGCCTCGTCGCGTAGAGCTCGCCCGTAGCTTCCGTTAGGGCTAGTTCGCCCCGTAGCGTCGCCTCCGTGCACGGCCGTGCCGGCGGTCACCACTGTGCTCGCGCCGGTCGTGGCATGCCCCCCCGGGTCAACCGTCTGTGGGCCGCCTCGCCCACGTGGACGCCACCGTGGCCACTGCCCCACCAGTCAGTGGTTGTGGCTAGCCAGCTACTGGGTGAAAAACGTTTTGGGCTGAATTTCTGAATTTAAATAAATAGACAGAATTTGAATTGAACTTTGAAATTCAATAACTTTTGAACCACAACTCAGAAAAATGCAAACAATATGTCAAAATGCTCAGAAAAATCATATCTATCTGTTAGTGTCATTTCCATGATCAACTAAAATTATTAAATTGCCTTTAATTAATAAATACTAAAATGGCAGAATTAATTCAATGTCTAAAAATTTCATAACTTGAGTTTTACTTATCCAAAAATTATGTTTAAGGTATCAAATTGTTCAGCAGTTAATGAACTACAAGTTTATGTCATTTGAGAGAATTGTAGAATTAATTTTGGTGCTATTTATTAAAATTAAATAAAATGGCAGATTTAAATCAATAATTGGAAATACTATAACTTGAAAAATATTGATCCAAAAATTGCAAATGTTATACCAAAATGATCAGCAAAACAAGGGCTATCTAGTCATGTTGATCTCACAGCATGAAAATAACTTTTCCTTTGATGTCATTATTGTAATGGTTAAAATATTTTAAATTGAATAACCGTTTAAATCACCATTTCTTCATCGTTAATCGAAAAATTGCAAACGAAGTACCAAAATGATCAGGAGAACAATACCTATCTAATAATGTCAATTTCATGCATGTAGGACTCATAATTCAGTACTGTACATTTTGGAGAATTACTTAATTCACTAAGTTAAAGATGGAGTTTTAACCCGTTAATTGCAATATTTATTTTAGGGGTCCCATTTAACTTGTGGGACATGCCCAATACCATTTCAATGCATAATTTGACCATATCATCATGAGTGTGCATTGCACCTTTGTATTCGTGTTATTTATTTCGTTTCCTGTTTTTGTTTGTGTTCCGGTAGATTCAGGAGTCGAGGTTCCACCACAATACCTCGACGATCCGCGCGACCAGCACTTTCAGCAAGGCAAGAGATAACCTAACCTTCTTGGCATATAGCATCCTATTGCTTACCATTATTTTATCCACCATAATATTGCATGCGATTCCATTGTCAGCTTTGATCAAAACATAGAGTATCCTATGAAATGCATTGTCCCCTGAACCATCACATGCTTCCCTTCCTATGAACCATAGGTTTGATGTGTTGGCTTGAGACAAACATATAGTAGTTGTTTATATATGCTTAGCTATGCTTAGCCATGCTTAGTTAAATGCTTATTGTCCGTTGATTAAATTCCATAATATTGATGTTTATGGAATGTTCGGACATGGTGGTTACTTGTGGTTGCTTAATTAAATTGATTAAAAGGCTTGGGTGAGTTGCCATCGGGATGGTGTTTTGCCTCATCCTTGCCCCTAGGTGCGAGTTCTTGTCTCTAGAACCAAGACTGAGCGTGCTTCCAATGGTGGGGACATATGGAATCCTCTGTAACTAAATAACCTGTGCGGGCGTATCCAAGGCTCCTCTAGATTTGCGCTTTCCATTTGCGTGTGAGTTGCATGTGGACGATGGCGCGATGAAGAGGGTGTGTGTGGTGGCGTTTAGGATGTGGCGATGGGGGCAGGGGCTGAAATAGGCTGGATAAACTTGTCCTGTCGCCACAGATGATCCTTGGATAGTCTCACGCGGGGTAAAAGTTTAACCGCGCCCACTTGCCAGCTTTCCCTGGAAGAGAGCTAATCAGGCGAGTCGGACGGTACTGGTGGGTAAATTAGTACACCCCTGCAGGGTTTAATCTTTTCGAAAAGCCGTGTCCGCGGTTATGGACGACTTGGGAACGGATATACGAGACCATAGAGAATCTTAACCTAATTAAAATTTGGCAGCTAAAGGTTGCATTTCAACGTGTGATAAAAGGTTCATTTCCTCGAGGGTGATTCGAGGGAGTGCCTTGGTGGAGATGAGTGTTGAGAAATGGTTACTATGGGTTCGATGAGAACCAAAGATCGAAGTTTACTATCTTATCTCTTTTATGAAAAACCTTCTGAGTAGTCGATGCCATGAGTCATTTACGTTTGTAAGAATGAAAACTAGCTTTATGCAAAACAACCGCTATACAGCTTTAGAGCCTTGTCATCATTGGGCCTATATCGCCCTACTAAACTTGCGAGTACGTCGTACTCAGTCTCTCCTTGTTGATTATTATTTGTTTCAGAGGAGGTCGTCACCGAACAGGAAGGTGGGTTCTTCGTGGACCTCGACAAATAGTATGGGGTTCCCAGGTGGCAGCTTGGGACGTTCTAGAACAGGCTGGCACGGGATGTTTATCTGTAGGCCTCTTAGGCCATAATTTGGATCTTGTTGTATTAGACAACTATTTTGCTTCCGTTTGTTGTAATGATGGGTCTGTGACCTCTGACGTGTTATTTGCTATCTCTCATTATATGAGTTGAACTATGATCTCTTTGTGTCGTAGAGTCTGTGATGTGCCAGATGTTCCGCAGTCTTGATCTCTCTATTATGCATTGATAGCTATGCCAGTGTTCATGGCATGATCGAGGTGTTGCGTTGCCGATAATCCATTCCGAGCACGCCTGCCAAAGGTTTTGGCCTGGGAGTGGTAACCCCAGTAACCCTCGATTGTGTAGCATGGCCTGTGGGTTACATAGTATCTCTGTATAATTCCGGGGTCGGGGCGCTACAAATTGGTATCAGAGCAGGACTGCCTGTAGGAAACCCTTCTATTGGTCGATGTTGAGTCTAGTGTTGTGAAAATTATTTATAACCTAAAAATGAGTTGTGAAAACCTTCTTAGCTAGGATTCTTTTTACTCCTTACCCAACTCGCTCCATCTCTGAGTTACTTATCTCTATTTGTTTAACAGTTGTGTCAAAGTTTTAGGTTCTCGGGGTTGGGTTCTTACCGTTCAGAAATATATCTCGAGTCTTACTCCCGTCCTAACTCTTGAACTGTTCTGTTGTTGCTATAGATGTCGCGTTCGGGATTGGTTGTCCGCCTGACTCGTTGTGAGGGCGTCCGCGGGTTCCCCGCCTTGTTTGCAGCTGCTTTGGCCAGCCAGGGTTGCCCGTGGTACCCCGAGTACGTGGTGTACGAGGAGCAATTCCCTTACGGACAGGGGAAGTTCTTCTGCGAGGCCCGTGTCCTAAGCCCGGAGGGAGACAGCGTTCTGCACAAGTCTGTAGGTGTGGGTTTGACCGAGGAGCAGGCTGTTCAGGAGGCTGCGTTCAACGGCTTCTCCGTGTATCGCGGAAACTGCGACTACATAGCTAATGCAAGCTCTGATTTCTATCACTTCCCGGTGGCTGATGACAGTCTGGAGGGTTGTTACGTTGCTATGTACTCCGACCCCGGGACTGAGCCAGACCGCAGTCACCGAGCACTTATTGAGCTGGTTAGAGCGTTGGACCTTCGTGCCCGTCAGTGGTACCTCTACATGGTGGCTGCTCGTGTGAGCCACCGGAACACACTGATGGCCTTGGAGCCATACATCCAGGCTGGGATGCTTCCCCCAGCCCTCCTTTCACCTCTACCAATGGATCTGCCCGACTACATGAGCAGCCCGAGGGTGGGTGGCACCGTTCCGCCGCGTGGTCCTGCTCGAGTGACCGGGGGCGACGTCCACACGCCGCCCTATGACCGCCAGCCAGCGAGTGCCCGCCGCTTCAGCTCTCGCCCTGTGCGTCTCCCGGGGCACGTCCAGTACTTCTAGGAGACGGGTATCTGCGGGTACCTAGTATTTGCATCTTTGCCTTCCTGCGTGATGTGCAAGATACCCACTATCTATAGCGGTTGCTTTTCGAGTTAGAGTTTGTGGTATCGAACTGAATGACTTGTATCATCCTTATTTCCCATTCGTGTAATGCGTACTAAAGCTTGTAAGCTCGTGTTTGAACCACCTAATGGGTTTTATTCCGACTGGTGTATGTCTGTTTGAGTTCAAATATTGTTTATGCCATGTTGATGTGATGATACTTGTCCTCCTCACTCAATCTTGATGAATTGTTGCTGTCGGTAGTCACTTATGCCGGGTCTAAGCGAATACTAATTTCCTAGCCGTTCGGAGATAGATACTAACTGTGTCTTTGTTCAAATCTCCAGAATGGCTCCTGCACGCCATGGTTACCATGGTGATCCCGATGCACCCCCGCCACCCTCTATGGCGGAGGTTCTGATGGCCATTGAGGAGAACCGCCTACGCAACGAGCGTCTGCTCGAGCAGTTGGTGCAGCAAGGTGCCAGACGGAACAATGACTGCACCACCCTCACGGAGTTCTTGCGGTCCCAGCCTCCTACTTTCCCTGAAGCTAAGGAGCCGCTTGATGCGGATGACTGGCTGCGGGCTCTCGAGCGCAAGTTCGCAGCCTTGCATGTTCCCGTGGCGGAACAAGTAAACTTCGCCACATACCTACTGAATGGAGCCACCGGCTCTTGGTGGGAGAGCCACGTGTCAATGTTTGACGCGGGCCATGTCTTCACCTGGGCGGAGTTCCGTACCGCCTTCCGTGCGGCCTACATCCCCAAGCCCGTCATGGACCTCAAGAGGAGGCAGTTCCCGGATCTGACCCAGGGACGTATGGACGTCCAAGCTTATGGGCGTGAGTTCAACCACCTCTCCCGTTACGCCCCTCGGGACGTGACCAATGATGAGGACAAGCAATACCTGTTCCGCAAGGGGCTTGCACCGAGGCTCTGTTATGAGCTCTTGCCCTTCACGTTCCAGTCCTACCAGGAGCTGTACAACCAGGCTCTCACTATGGAGCAGGGCAGGAAGGAGCTGGAGTCTTCCAAGAGGCCCGCTCCAGTGGACAATCAGAGCTCCTCTTCTTCGGAGGGCAAGAAGCGCAGGTTTTTTGTGCCCTTCAGTGCTGTGCCTCGTGCTCCCTTCGCGCCAAGGCCGTCAGGGTACAGGCCACCTCCGCCTCGCCCAGCTACTTCGACCTTGGGTGCGGCTGGAAGTGGCTTCCGCCCTCAACTGCCTCCACCACCACCGAGGCCCACCTGCTACAGCTGTGGCCAGCCGGGGCACTACTCCAGGGAGTGTCCCCAGAAGGCACCGGCTAACTCAGCACCTGCACCAGCTCCCTCTACACCAGCCTCCAAGGCCATGACTATCAGCCGTGGCCGCCTGAACCACGTCTCGGCTGAAGGAGTCGAAGAGGACCCCGGTGTTCTCATGGGTACGCTTCGAATAAATGATTACCCAACTTCAGTATTGTTTGATTCTGGAGCATCGCATTCATTCATATCCATTGCTTTTGCACACAACCATCAAATACCGTTTGTGAACATGGACTCCCCTCTAGTGGTCAAAACACCAGGATCTAGTTGGCGCACTAAATGGATTGCTCCGGAGGTCGAGATTACCATAGGCTATTTGTCCTTTCCGTTCTCGTTGATGGCCCTGAAGTCAGATAGTCTAGGTGTCATTCTGGGCATGGACTGGCTAGTCAAATACCAGGCCAACTTGAACTATGCTGCCAAGTCTGTCACAGTGATCCACCCAACCGTCGGGCTGGTGAGTTATTGGTCACCTTCGTCCGCAACTCCATCCGCTGCCACTCCTCTCTCGTCGGAGATCAGCCTATGTTTCCTGGAAGGAACCACCCCACCTGAAATGCATGAGGTTGCTGTGGTGTGTGATTTTCCCGATGTCTTCCCCGAGGAACTGCCTGGCATGCCACCTGATCGAAGCGTGGAATTTTTCATTGAATTGGTTCCGGGAACCGCCCCAATTTCCAAAAGGCCCTACCGCATGCCAGCGGAAGAGCTAACTGAACTGAAGAAGCAACTTGATGAGCTGCTGGAAAAAGAATTCATCCGGCCGAGTAGCTCACCTTGGGGCTGCCCGGTCATCTTTGTCAAGAAGAGGGATACGAATGTTCCTCGTCTGGTTGTTGATTACCGCCCTCTGAATGCGGTAACCATAAAAAACAAGTACCCTATTCCCCGAATAACTGACCTGTTCGATCAGCTAGCTGGTGCAACGGTATTCTCCAAGATGGATCTGAGGTCAGGTTACCATCAGATCAAGATCAGAAAGGAGGATATCCCGAAGATGGCTTTCACTACTCGTTATGGCCTATATGAGTATACCGTCATGTCTTTTGGCCTCACAAATGCACCGGCTACATTTATGAGGCTAATGAACTCCATCTTCCACGAGTACCTCGACAAGTTCGTCATAATTTACATTGATGACATCCTTGTCTATTGCAAAACCGAAGAAGAGCATGCTGAGCATCTTCGGCTAGTTCTGACAAAGCTTCGAGATCACCGCCTCTATGCCAAGTTCTCCAAGTGTGAGTTTTTGTTAAAGGAGCTCATATTCCTAGGTCATGTGGTGTCAGCTGCTGGAGTAGCTGTGATACCCGACAAAATTCAGTCAATCCTGGATTGGCCTACTCCAAAGTCCGTCAAAGATATCCGCAGCTTTCTTGGGTTGGCGGGTTATTACCGCCGATTCATCGAGGGCTTTTCCAAGATAGCCAAAGCTCTGACTGACCTCCTCAAGAAAAACAAATAGTTTGTGTGGACCGACAAAGCTGAAGAGAGCTTCCAAACTCTCAAGGTCAAGCTCACTACCACCCCGGTGCTTGTCCTTCCTGACACTGACAAAGACTTTGTCGTCTATTGTGATGCATCACTCCAAGGCTTGGGCTGTGTTTTGATGCAAGAAGGCCATGTGGTGGCCTATGCTTCTCGTCAACTCAAACCACATGAGCAAAACTATCCAACTCATGATCTAGAGCTTGCTGCCGTGGTTCAAGCTCTGAAGCAATGGAGGCCCTACCTGTTGGGCAACCGTTGCGAGATCTATTCTGATCATCAAAGTCTGAAATATCTCTTTACCCAGCCGGATCTGAATCTGAGGCAGAGAAGATGGTTGGAATTAATCAAGGACTATGATGTGACCCTCAACTATCAGCCCGGCAAGGCCAATGTCATGGTAGATGCTTTGAGTCGCAAGGCCTATTGCAACACTCTGATGGTGGAAAAGGCCCAACCTGCCCTTCGTGAGGAGTTTGCCCGTTTGAATCTGGAGATTGTTCCCTACGGATATCTAGCAAACCTCGAGATCAAGTCCACTCTTGAGGATGAAATCAAGGCAGCCCAGCAACATGATGTTGGCATCCTCAAGATCAAGGAGAATATCACAAGTGGGAAGGCCAAGTGTTTCTCCATTTATGACTCCGGTGTTGTCTACTTCGGGGACCGACTGGTGGTGCCCAAGAGTGTAAATACCAAAGGGCTAATACTCCAAGAAGCACATGAGTCCCTCATATCCATTCACCCTGGTAGTACCAAAATGTACCAAGACCTACGCAGCAAATTCTGGTGGACTCGCATGAAGCGGGAAATTGCCAAGTATGTTGCTGAATGTGACGTCTGTCGCCGTGTGAAGGCTGAACATCAAAGGCCAGCGGGTACTCTTCGCCCAATCGCTATTCCGGAGTGGAAATGGGATGAAATTGGTATGGACTTCATTACTGGCTTCCCAAGGTCACAAAAGGGTAACAATGCCATTTGGGTAGTCATTGATCGACTATCCAAGGTCGCTCACTTCCTTCCCGTTCGCGAGGATATAACTGCTAAGCAACTAGCCGAGTTGTACCTTGCACGGATTGTTCCTCTCCATGGGATTCCTTTGAGCATTATATCAGACCGTGGAAATCTATTTGTATCCAAATTCTGGCAGAGTTTCCAAAGTGCTATGGGAACCCGTCTGAACCTCAGCACGGCTTACCACCCTCAAACTGATGGCCAAACTGAAAGGGTGAACCAAGTTCTTGAGGACATGCTTCGGGCATGTGTTATCTCCTTCGGTAAGGGTTGGGAAAAGTATCTCCCCCTCGCCGAGTTCTCCTACAACAATAGTTACCAAGCTAGCCTCCAAATGGCTCCCTTTGAGGTTCTCTATGGGAGAAAATGCCGAACCCCTCTGAATTGGTCTGAAACCGGAGAGAGGCCATTCTTCGGTCCTGACGTGATCAACGAGGCTGAAGAGAAAGTCCGTGTCATTCAGGAAAATCTCAAAATTGCTCAATCCAGGCAGAAGAGCTATTATGATAAGCATCATCAGGAGGTTCACTATGAAATTGGTGACAAAGCCTATCTTCGAGTCTCTCCCCTCCGAGTTTCGGAATCAAGGGAAAATTGGCACCCCGCTATGTTGGTCCTTTCACTGTCCTGGGCAAGCGAGGTGATCTCTCCTACCAGCTCGAGCTCCCATAAAATTTCCCGGATGTGCATGATGTATTTCATGTCTCTCAACTCCGTCGTTGCTTCAAAGACCCCATACGTGGGGTTGACCATGAAGTGTTGGACATTCAGGAGGATTTGACTTATCGTGAGCATCCTGTCCGCATCTTGGATGAAGCGGAAAGGAAGACTCGTAATCAAACCATCAAGTTCCTCAAAATCCAATGGTCGAAACATTCTGAAGAGGAAGCAACCTGGGAGCGCGAAACTAGTCTTCGTCAGGAATATCCCGCCTTTTTCAATCAAGCCTAGAATCTCGGGACGAGATTCCTGTATGTCGCAACAGTGGAACATGGGGTTCCCCTATTACGGTCAAAGTGGGTCCATCGCACATGGGCCCACCAAGGAGGCACTCAAGGCCAAGGCACAAGACCGGCAGATGGCCCCCCCCCATCTGCCCCATGGCGCACTGACGCGCGCGACATCGACAACCGAGGCAAAGGACTCGGGGACCCTCCGGGGCCCCCTCGACCCGGAAGCAGGCATGGAGGTCCCGGGACCCCGACGCCCGGCAGGAGGTCAGGCTCACCCCCGGGAACCAACCTCCAATGCGCAAAGAGGATAAGCTTGCCAGCCCTGGCTGGAAGCTCCTAGAAGAATTGGGCGCCAAGAAGATGGAGGCGCCAAAGGGGGGCAGAGGCGGAAAAGCTGTCAGCCTCTGTCCGCCCTCCCTGGAAAAGGTGGGCAACCTCACCTAACCCCTCTGAGAAGAATACTTGGATGAGAGGAGGCCACGTCGCCTCCTAAGAAGAACCCGGAGGGGTTTTTCCCGCCAAAACCCCTCCGGCCCCAAGGGTGCACCTGTGGTATCCCCTTAGCCTATAAAAGGAGGATCGAGGCACCCAAGGGAAGGAAAGGTCACAAGGAGCTCAAGTCACAACAAGCTCGGAAGGGAGGCTAGGCTAGATAGCGCACAAGAGGAAGAGTAGCATAGGCGAGAGGTGATCTCCTCCGGGCCAGGATCTGCTCGTCTTCAACCTCTAGCCAACACCTCCCGGGTTCTCACCCGCCAGCACCATTGTAAAGCTACACCATGATACACCTCTCAATCCAGACATGCAGGAGTAGGGTTGTTAGCCTCCGGGCGGCCCGAACCTGGGTAAACTCCTTGTGTCTCTGTGATGCTTGCTAGTACATAGATCTCGAGTGTAGACGAAGCCCCCGGGCAGAAGAAGTCACTCAGCCTCCTTCGCGCCCCATACCGAACCTAAAAAGGGGGTATCCTTTACTCCCGGTGTCCGTGATCCAAGACACGACATCTGGCGCGCCAGGTAGGGGCGCAAGTGCTGATTTCTTCTTCATCGGCTCCGTGTTCTTCGTCGAGATCTTCCTCAAGTTCTTCATCGGCTTCGTGTTCTTCATCGAGATCTTCCTCAAGTTCTTCATCGGATTCGTATTCTTCATTGAGATCTTCCTCAAGTTCTTCATCGGCTTCGAGATCTTCGAGGAGATCTGCGTCAAGTTCTTCGTCGACCATGGCGCCAAAGAAGAGGCCCGACGTCCAGGCGTCCAAGGCGGCCTCCCCTGCGAGCTCTCAGGCTACCGGCGAGCGTCGCGCTGCTGCGGCAAACCGGGCTTCTCCACCTCCACCTCCGGAGAAGGACGCTCTGGGCGGGGCAGGCGGCCCAACCCGGAGCGGTGAACATGGTGGCGCAGAGAAGAGCATGGGCGGCAACATCGGCAAGGACCCCTCTGTCGGTGAAAAGAGCGAGGGTGCCCGCGCTGGCAAGGGTCAGCAGGGCACCAAGAGCAAGTCCTGCACTCTCCTCTCGGACGACGTGCAGGCCCGCCACGATGCCCTCATCACCGCCAAAGCTCTGATCCAGTTTCCACCCAGCACCGACAACCCCAAGGTCTACCAGGAGTGGCGGACCCATGTGGAGGAACTCCTCCACTTCGTCGATGGCGGCCCCTGGTGTGAGCCCGTTCACGCCCCCACCGTCGACAGCCCCGGAGCCAAGGGAGCAGAGGCGCGAGAACCCCGGGACCCTCCCCGCGGCGGGTCGGGCGAACCGCAACGGCGGCCCGGCCATCTCCGTTGGTTCATCCTCCACGCGCAACCTGAACCTGCGCAACGACCTCAACAACCGTCTCCACGAGGATGCGCGCACCCGCATCGAACGTCGTCGAGAGCGTCATCGACGGGAAGATCGGGACGACGACATCGCCGAGGGCTGCCTCGCCCTCTCCCCTGAGTTTCGTCAGGCCACCTGGCCCAAGAAGTTCAAGATCGACGCCCTCCGCTACGATGGCACCACCAACCCTCGGGACTTCCTGCAGCTGTACTCGCTGGGTGCAGTGGTCGCCGGGGCCGACGAGGTCATGATGGCCAACTGGTTCCCTTTGGCCCTGAAGGGAGACGCTCAGTCATGGCTCCTCAACCTCCCCAAGTGCTCCATCCGATCCTGGCGGGCACTAAAGGAGGCATTCCTGGGGGCTTTCCAGGGTGGCTACCAGCGCCCAGGAGTTCCCAGCAACCTGCACGACTTCAAGCAGCTTCCGGGTGAAACTCTCCGCAAGTTTATCCAACGCTTCACCCAGAAGATGAACACCATCCCCAGCATCAAGCAGGAGCTGGTGATTCAGTCCTTCCACGCCAACGTTCGGCATACCCGGATGCGCGAGAAGCTGAGCACTCATCGCATCGAGACTACCCGCGGGCTATGGAAGCTTGCGGACCGCTGCGCCCGCGCAGAAGAGGAGGTTAGAGTTCTCGGGGAGGAGGAACCCGAGGACAAGGCCACGTCCGCCAAAAGAAAGAAGCGGGACCCTGGTCCCAACAAGCGTGTCTTCGTCACCGAGCCTCTCCCCAAGAAGGCCAAGCCGGCCTCGACTTCTGAAGGCGATGAAGATCCATGGTGCCACGTCCACCCTGATGTAGCCCAACCCACGTCCATCACAAGGACAAACCATCCGACAAATGCCAAGTCACCATGGACGTCAAAGGTGAACTCTTTCCTCTTCGAGGTCTCATTTCCTACCCTTTGGAATGGTATGCTACTTGAGCATCCGCCCCTTTGCATTGCTAGGTTTGACACGACGGATACGAAGCCAATGGGAGGTGCCGAGGAAGCCCAAGAGTTGATTTCATCCAAGGCATACGCGTGGATGAGGAGAAGGAAGCGTCATGGACAAGGAGAGGAAGAAGGAGGCGAAACCAGGCAGGCCGGCCTCCAGCCCGGCCTAGGCCGGCCCCCAGGCCGGCACCCCACCAGAGCCGGCCGGCCTCCCAGCCGGCCTAGGCCGGCCCCCAGGCCGGCACCCAACCAGAGCCGGCCGGCCTCCCAGCCGGCCCAGGCCGGCCCCCAGGCCGGCACCCCCCCAGACGACGCCGGCCTCCAGGCCGGCCCAGGCCGGCCACCAGGCCGGGCCCCCTACAGACGCCACCGGCCTCCAGGCCGGCCCAGGCCGGCCCCCAGGCCGGACCCCCACCTATCAGCTCCTTTTGTACTAAGACTATAAATAGCTTTCCCCCTTTTCCATTTGAGGTAGAGAAGAATGAACTAGAGTTGAGCGTTGCTCCTTCCCGTGATGGGTTCCTCCGAGGAGGATGATGAATCTCTTGTTGTAGCTACTCTTTCACTTAGGTGTCTCTAGTAGTGCAAACCAATCTTTCACTGCGGTGATTCTATTGGATCGGTGGACCGGCCGGTAAGAGAAATCGGTTTCATTAAGCGTGTTGTTGACTTGGGTTTTGGGATCCGGAGGCTGCTCCGCTGGGGGTTTGTTGCCGGGTGATTCTCCCTTGTAGGCTTCGCGAGTTATCCCCACGATTTGCCCTTTTCCCCCTCGTGTTCTTCGTTTCCACCTCCGTGTTCTTCGTGTTCATCCTCTTCCCCGCCTCAAATCCGTGAAGATCGGGCAACACCCTACATCATATGGTATCAGAGCAAGGGTTGCCACGGATTTGCCTTTGTTTCCACCCCATATCCACAAAATTTTTCTTTGATTTTGCTAATTTCGAAAATTTCCAACAAAAATAGCCCCAAATTGCTTTTGGATCGATCTGAGATTCTTGTGAGTTTTGGTAGGTTTTGATCCGTGGATCCATTGCTATACTTGTTGATCTACCTCCCTTTGCGTTCCCATGGCCAAATTCCATTGATTTCCCCTCCGATTTGGTGTTTTTCGGGCAGTTTTTCCGCCCAAATCGCGCATTTTTCGCGTCCCGGGAAGGTAGCCCGGCCGGCCTCCAGCCCGGCCTAGGCTGGCCTCTAGGCCGGACCCCCGGCAGAAGCCGCCGGCCTCCAGCCCGGCCCAGGCCGGCCTCCAGGCCGGTTCCCCTGCTGAAATTTTGTTTTGGCCATAACTTTTCACTCCGGACTCCGTTTTTGGTGATTTTCGTCTCTAATCGAAGCTACGGACAAGCTCTACATCACCACGGCGGTTGATCCATCATCTATTGCCACCATATTTCGTGATCAAGGAAGGGACATTCCACTGCACCGGGTGAAGATCGTCGACGAAAGGTATAACATCCCCGAACCTTCTCCCACCTTGCATCACTTGTTAGCCAAGCCATTTGTGCTTATCTTACCTATTGAGACTAGCTCATCTATGATTGCTTGGGCTTTGCACACTTGATACCTCGTAGTTTTCCGAGCAACCCTTGTATGCGCTAGTTCATATAGTTGTTGTTGGCAAGCAAAGTGAGAGGCAAAATAGAAAAAGAGAGTAAGAGGCCAAAAGAGAATAGAAAAAGAATCAAAAGAGAGCAAATAAAAAGAAAGAGCCTCAATGCCATATCTCTTGTAGGTCGCGCTAGCTCGATGAAAAATTTGTAGGTGTGGTATCTTTGTGTAAATCTTGTAGCCCACCAATAATTTGCAATCGAGTTGGTTTCTCTTGCACTTGTGTAACTTGAGCTTTAGTCTTTGCTAGGTCCATCACTAGCTCATTTTTGGTTGCACAAGTCCCTCTCTTCAAAGCGTGTGTTTCTATGTGCTTCACTCCTATCTTTTGAGATCGACTTGTATTTTCTTTGTGGTCATCGTGGTTCTCTACTTGCCCTTACAATATCTTGGTTTCCGGTTGTTCCATTTGCTTTCCACAATTCATACCTATCCACTCATAAGCCGTGTGTGTTTTGGAGTTGCGTTTGGATCTTTGAAATTCAAGTCACCCGCATTCTTGTGTATCGGTTTCTCTTGGCATGGTCCACTAGTTCCAATACTATCTACTAGGTGAGGTTGGTTTCTTAGTTCCTTCCACTCCACATATATATACACTTGTCTTGTGATTGACCATGTCTAGTGAGAGCGGAGCATCCTATGGAGGCCATGATGATGAGAACATGATGAGCGACAACGACTACGGTGCGCCAAGCATGGATGACATCATGAGCGACAACGACTACGGCGCCCCGAGCATGGATGACATGGTGGACCACGACATCGACGACACCTCCACGAGCATGGACTACATGGCGGAGCACCACCACTACTATGACTATGACGCCGCAACCGTCCACGACATGGCGAGCTACACCGACTTCGAGCCCTCAAGCATCAACGTCATGGCGGACCACTACAACGACTACAACTCCAATGATGTGGCGGAACCCTACATGACCTACGACTCCTCAAGGCACGTCAAGGATCTCCAACGAGGCGCTACACATCATGTGGACGACGACACCGACGATGAGCCCCCACTTAGACGATACTCAAGGCCACGAACTCAAGAGCGCCACCGCCATCAAGCACCTACAAGCTCAAGAAGACGGAGCTCAAGGCATCTTCGCCTAGAGGACAAGGAGACACACCCTCCTCCTCGACATCAAGCTACCTCACCCTCGAGACGGCGGCCAACGCAAAGTGCCTATGCACACGAGTCTTCATCAAGGAACTCCAAGGATCTTCATCGGCGTACGTCTACTCATGATCATCATCGACGTCACTATGAGGACTCAAGCTACTCAAGGCCACGCCATCACGCGTCTACATCAACATACAAGATGGTGGCAAGTACACATCATAGGGAGTCTCCTCCGCGTGCCACAACCAAAAGGGCGTCCAAGAGTAAATCACACTCCAAGAAGGACCGGGATATGCTTCTCAAACTCAAAGCCGACCTCGACAAGTTGAAGACCAAGCTCGACGCCGACTTCGAGATCGAGCAAGCCGAGCTCAAGACCATCCGCGAGGACTTCATCGCCGGCTTATCCAAGTTCTTCAAGCCCTCACATGACTCTTCACCGAGCTTATTGTCCACACCTCTACAAGATGGTGACCATGAAGATGGCGAGAAGACGGTCGAGCATGGGATTTTCCCTTCGACCAAGGAGGCGAGCATTGAAGAGGCTACCACTTGTGACGGCGAGCCAAGTGAAGAGGTTGAGCATGGGAGTGTCCCTTCAACCAAGGCGGCGAATGGAGTTGAGACTACCGAGCCTATCCCTATGTGCTTGAATGATAAAATGGTACCAATCCCATGTGAGCATGAGAGCCACCTAGCCCACTTGAGTGAGAGTGCAAGTGAGTTGAGTGCCTCCACCATATGCAAGATTGAGTGCTTCCACTTTGAGGGAATGAGTGATACACACCTTGAGTTGGGAGAGGTAGTTGATAGGTCAAGTGAGGACATTTCGATTTCTAACAACTTACCCTCTACCTCTAGTGTGTTTTCTCATATTGTACTAGGTCCCATGGATGATGAGACGCCAAGCCTCGACATGATGGTGCCTATGATGGAGACGATGTACATGGAGGATGAAGACGATGCCACCCCATGTCTACATCATGATGAACAAGTCGGCTACATGGACGCCGCTACCTCTACCACAACACCTACCTCTCATGAGTGGGACTACAAAGGTACGCATATGGGTGTTGATGATGCCATGATCCCACTAGTGGACATGATGACTTGTGATTGCTTGCATGCTATGGATGAACCTTTTGATGCCACATATGCTTCTTTCATATTCCCATGTGATACCTTGTCCAAAACCAATGTTGATCATGTGGAATTACCTAATTGTGATGATCTTTCCATACCCATGCCTTGCTATGAATCTTTCCAATTTTCTCCCATTGTTGCATCCAAGAAGTTGAACAATTTCTCTTTCCAATGCTTGGTTTGCTTTAATGTTGATATGATGTCTTATGAGAATGCCCCCATAGCTTTCTCAATTTTTGGAGATGGTTCCTTTTGCTATGTTGAGAATTTTCCTTCCTTCATTTTGCATGTTGACCATCCGCATACTTCACACTTCCATTTTGAACGTGGTGTGTTTGGTGATGTGCAAATGAAGAGACGCATCATGATTGATGATGCATTCATGTACCATGCACACAATTTCTTTTTATGGAATTTCGTGTGTAATGGCTCACGCTTCATAATGTCAACCTCAATTGAGCATGAGTTGACAAAAAGAGCTCTTGAGAGCATTTTCCATGAGAGTTATGGCTCCGACCAACCTCTATTTCCTTTTCCATGTTTTGCATCGAACAAATTGAACAATTGCTCTTTCCTTTGGTTCGCGTGCAAACATGTGAGTGCTTTGGTTTTCCTTTGTGACATTCATGCTCCCTTGATCTTCCTTGTAAATGATTTATGTGTTGCAAAAAGTATGATGAACAATTGTTCTTTCCAATGGCTTGTTTGCAACCATAATAATATTTTGAGCATGTCTTGTCATGAGGCCTTTGGATATTGTCTTATTGGTGTTGCAACAAAATCGATGAAAACTTACTCTTCTCTTTGCTTTGTTTGCACCCATTATGGCGATGATAAGAGCCTCCCTCAATTTGTGTGGTTCACAAACTTTTCCTTCCGATGCTTTGAATGCAATGAACATCATATGATTCAAAATGAGATAGCTATCTTACCCTTCTCAAATTTTCTTGGAGATTTTGTGTTCCCACATTTTGAGGATGTTTGGACGAGTTGCTTGCACATTGACCTTGCATTTGTATTCCATCCCATATATTTGTGTTGTGCTAATGGTGTTATGAACAAATTTGGACATGTCATCAATGATGTGCTCCTCTATCATGCACACACATATTTTGCTTGGTCTTTGGTGCGTATAGGTATCAATAGCGGCATGGTGACTTCCACTTCAACGTCGAGACATCTATCTCCTTCACTTGATGAGGACGTGCTAGCGTCGTGGACGACGCTTTTCGAAGGAGGGGGAGATGATGTAGCCCAACCCACGTCCATCACAAGGACAAACCATCCGACAAATGCCAAGTCACCATGGACGTCAAAGGTGAACTCTTTCCTCTTCGAGGTCTCATTTCCTACCCTTTGGAATGGTATGCTACTTGAGCATCCGCCCCTTTGCATTGCTAGGTTTGACACGACGGATACGAAGCCAATGGGAGGTGCCGAGGAAGCCCAAGAGTTGATTTCATCCAAGGCATACGCGTGGATGAGGAGAAGGAAGCGTCATGGACAAGGAGAGGAAGAAGGAGGCGAAACCAGGCAGGCCGGCCTCCAGCCCGGCCTAGGCCGGCCCCCAGGCCGGCACCCCACCAGAGCCGGCCGGCCTCCCAGCCGGCCTAGGCCGGCCCCCAGGCCGGCACCCAACCAGAGCCGGCCGGCCTCCCAGCCGGCCCAGGCCGGCCCCCAGGCCGGCACCCCCCCAGACGACGCCGGCCTCCAGGCCGGCCCAGGCCGGCCACCAGGCCGGGCCCCCTACAGACGCCACCGGCCTCCAGGCCGGCCCAGGCCGGCCCCCAGGCCGGACCCCCACCTATCAGCTCCTTTTGTACTAAGACTATAAATAGCTTTCCCCCTTTTCCATTTGAGGTAGAGAAGAATGAACTAGAGTTGAGCGTTGCTCCTTCCCGTGATGGGTTCCTCCGAGGAGGATGATGAATCTCTTGTTGTAGCTACTCTTTCACTTAGGTGTCTCTAGTAGTGCAAACCAATCTTTCACTGCGGTGATTCTATTGGATCGGTGGACCGGCCGGTAAGAGAAATCGGTTTCATTAAGCGTGTTGTTGACTTGGGTTTTGGGATCCGGAGGCTGCTCCGCTGGGGGTTTGTTGCCGGGTGATTCTCCCTTGTAGGCTTCGCGAGTTATCCCCACGATTTGCCCTTTTCCCCCTCGTGTTCTTCGTTTCCACCTCCGTGTTCTTCGTGTTCATCCTCTTCCCCGCCTCAAATCCGTGAAGATCGGGCAACACCCTACATCACACCCTGACGGCAATCACCTGCTCAAGGACTGCCGCCAAGTAAACGGCCTCGCTGCGCGCACGCAACGTCAAGGAGGCGGGACCGGCCCAGGTGCCTGCTACAGCTGCGGACTCCACGGGCACTACTCCAGGAACTGTCCCACAGGTCGCCAAGGCGGTGACGGCCGGGGATGGGGGCGTGGTGGAGGACGCGGAGGCCGCGGCGGAGGGCGTGGTCTCCAAGGCGGACGTGGGCCAAACAACGCGGAGTTCGCCGACAACGGGGACGCTCCGGCTCCTCAGGGCGGCGGCCTCGGACAGTTCCAAGAGGTCAATGGCGTCGTCGTGTGCATTCACGGGGGAGCCTCCCTACCTCCCTCCAACAGCGCCGGCAAGAGACTCGTCTGGGAGCTGAACGCGGTCGCCCCGGCGCCGTTAAAGCCCCTAGAGTGGTCTAACCAGGTCATCTCCTTCGACCCGGAAGATCATCCTGACAACATCGTCGGGGTAGGGACACTGCCCCTGGTCGTGTCGCCCATTATCGACAACTTCAAGGTCACCAAGATGCTGGTTGACGGAGGCTCTAGCCTCAACCTGCTGACGGCAAAGGTCCTGGCCACTTTCCAAATCCCTTTCTCCTGCCTGCAAGACACCGGCGTGTTCCAAGGCGTGAACGGGGATATCACACGGCCTCTGGGGAAGATCTCTCTTCCGGTCACGTTTGGTGGCCCCGAGAACTTCCACACCGAGGATATCGTCTGCGACATCGCCGACACGCCGCTCCCCTACAACGGCATACTCGGCCGACCCGCGCTGGCCAAGTTCATGGCCGTCTCCCATTTCGCCTACAACATGATGAAAATCCCGGCAGCTTGGGGTGTGATCAGGATAAAGGCCGACATCGACGACGCCATCTACTGCGTCCAGAGACTGAACCAGATGGTGGCCGCGACGGCGGACACCCGACAAGACATGCAAGACGCTGGTGCTGATGCTGCTCTCGGGGGCGGAGGGAACCCCGGGGGCTCGGCACCAGCGGCCTCCAAGAGGGCGCCATTCCGCGGCAACCTGCAGATGACCAAGAAGGTGGCACTCACGAGTGACGGCTCTCGCACCATCACCATCGGTGCCCACCTCATCGACAAATAGGAAAGCGCACTCGTCGCCTTCCTTCGGGAAAATTCTGACGTCTTCGCATGGGAAGCGTCAGGTTTACCTAGTGTGCCAAGGGAGGTGATCGAGCACAAGCTGGTGGTGAACACGGACGCCCACCCCGTGAAGCAAGTTCTGCGGAAGCAGAGCAAGGAAAAGTTGGAGTTCATCGTCTCCGAAACCGACAAGCTACTGAAAGCTGGTGTCATCAAGGTGGTGCCTCATCCCACCTGGGTAGCCAACCCAGTGGTGGTGCCAAAGCCGAATTCCTCCAAGCTGCGACTCTGCGTTGACTTCATAGACCTGAACAAGGCCTGCCCCAAGGACCCGTTCCCTCTGCCGCGCATTGATCAGATCGTGGACTCCACAGCCGGTTGCGAGTCACTGTGTTTCCTGGATGCCTTCTCCGGGTATCACCAGATCCTGATGGCGGTCGAGGACCAGGAGAAGACGGCCTTCATCACCCCCAAGGGCTGCTACTGCTACACCCGGATGCCTTTCGGCCTCCGGAACGCGGGCGCCACCTTCGAGCGCGCAATGCAAGCGTGCCTTGGGACCCAGCTGGGCCGCAACGTTGAAGCCTACATCGACGACATCGTGGTCAAGACCAGGTTCCAGGACTCCCTTGTTCAGGACCTGCACGATACTTTCGACAACCTCTGCCGGGTCAACTTCAAGCTCAACCCCGACAAGTGCGTGTTCGGGGTCCCCTCCGGCAAGCTGTTGGGTTTCCTGATCTCCCACCAGGGGATTGAGGCGAACCCCGACAAGATCAAGGCCATCGAACGAATGGAAGCGCCCCGGCGAGTCAAGGACGTGCAGCGCCTCAACGGGTGCATCACTGCAATCGGGCGCTTCATCTCAAGGCTTGGAGAGCGGGCTTTGTCGTTCTTCAAGTTGCTCAAGAAATCGGGCCCCGTGGAGTGGAACCCCGAGGCTGAGGAAGCTCTCCAATCACTCAAGAGCTACCTCACCTCGCCACCCGTCCTCGTGGCCCCAATGGAGAAGGAGCCCCTACTGCTGTACATCGTGGCCACGAACCAAGTGATCAACACCGTGCTGGTGGCCGAACGCGACGCATCTCCAAAGAAGCCAAGCAAGGGCAAGCGTCCCGGGGACCCGTTCCCGGGGCAACCAAGCAAGAAGGGGCGACCAGGTGTTCAGGGGTTCGAAGATCCCAACACCCCGTCCCCTCCCGTCATCATCGAGCCAAGCGTTGAGGCGCAGCCGGGTGCTACTCCGACAACACCCCGGAGCACCAAGGACGTGGAAGACGTCGAACGCGCCAAAGGATCGGCGACCCGCAAGGTGCAGCACCCGGTCTACTTCATCAGCTCAGTGCTGCGCGACGCTCGGGAGCGGTATCCTATGATGCAAAAGCTGCTGCTAGCGATCCTTATCGCCTCCCGCAAGATGAGGCCATACTTCGAGGGGCACCCAATCACGGTGGTGTCCAAGTACAACCTAAGGAGTCCTTTGGAGAACCCGCTGGCCACCGGACGCATCTCGGCGTGGGCCATGGAACTCCAGGGCTTCGGGCTTAAGTTCGAGCACACGGACAACATCAAGGGCCAAGCACTGGCTGACTTCACAGCCGAGTGGACCGAGACGGCGATCGACAACCCGGAGGAGGAGACGAGCCTTCCCGGGAAGAAGGATCCCGACACCTGGACCATGCACTTCGACGGCTCCTACACCAAGGGGCAAGGAGGTGTCGGGGTCGTCCTCACCTCACCAACCGGTGATCGCTTGAAGTACGTCGTCCAAATGCACTATTAAGGAAACATCTCCAACAACACGACGGAGTACGAAGTTCTGCTCACGGGACTTCGTGCTGCCATCGGCCTCGGCATCGGCAAGATCAGCGTCAAGCGTGACTCTCTGCTAGTCATCAAACAAGTCAACAAAGAGTACGCCTGTCCTCAGATGGCGCCGTACGTCGAAGAAGTGTGGAAACTTCAGCGAAGCTTCAGTAGCTTCAGAGCTGCTTACGTGCCGCGGGAGGAAAACACATCTGCGGACGAGTTATCACAACTGGCATCCAAGCGAGAACCGGTACCTCCCGGGATCTACATCAAGGTGCTCAAGCGACCTTCAGTCTCTCCCGAGAGGCTGAAGCCAAGCTCTTCAGCGACAAAGGAGGCTGGCAACCCTTCTACACCAACAACACGGGTAGCCAGCCCGGAAGCACAAGCCCCGGCAGTGCCCGCGGCCGAAGAAGCTTTGCTTCCTTCTGGCCAGGAGGTACTGCTGGTGGAACGGACCCACCCACCCTGGGCCCAGGACATCATCAAGTACATGGTGGAACACACCCTTCCGGAGGACGACCACGAGGCCGAGCAAGTGGCCCGCCGGGCAAAGCTCTACGTCCTAATCGACGGCGAGCTCTACCGGTGGCGCGAAAACGGAGTCAAGCTACGGTGCATATCGCAAGAACAAGGCCAAGAACTACTGAGGGACATACACGAGGGGACATGCTCAAGTCATGTGGCTTCAAGATCTTTGGCGGGGAAGGTTTTCCGCCAAGGGTTCTAATGGCCAGCGGTACTTCATGACGCGGAGCAGCTAGTCAAGACCTGTGAAGCTTGCCAGTACTACGCCAAGAACACGCACCAGCCAGCTCAAGCATTGCAGCCGATACCAATCTCCTGGCCGTTCGCGGTCTGGGGGCTGGACATCGTCGGCAAGATACCAAAGTCCGTGGGAGGTCACGAATACCTGTTCGTGGCAATCGACAAGTTCACAAAGTGGGTGGAAGCAATGCCAGTTCCACGTCAGACGGCTCAGGCCGCCATCAAGTTCATCGAAGGAATCGTCTACCGTTTTGGAGTACCAAACAGAATCATCACCGACAACGGCACTCAGTTCACAAGCAAAGCCTTCCTCAACTTCTGCGAAGAAATGGGCATCAAGGTGTGTTTTGCCTCGGTGTCCTACCCAAGAAGCAATGGACAAGTAGAGCGAGCAAATGCAGAAGTTCTCAAGGGATTAAAGACCAAAGCCTTTGACAAGCTGGAGAACAAAGGAAACAACTGGATCAATCATCTGCCAAGAACCTTCTTGGCATATAGCATCCTATTGTTTTATACAATTATTTTATCCACCATAATATTGCATTCGATTCCATTGTCAATTTTTGGACAAGACATAGAGTATCCTATGAATTTCATGTTCCCTAAACAATCACATGTTTCCCCTCCTATGAACCATAGGTTTGATGTGATGGCCTGAGTTAAGGATATAACTGTTATATATATGCTTAGCCATGCTTAGTCGAATGCTTACTTGTCCGGTGTTTAATCTCCATGATTATGACAATTGTTGGAATATTCGGACATGGTGGATACTTGGTACTTAATTAAAATGCTTAAAAGGCTTGGATGAGTTGCCATCGGGGTTATGGTGTTTTGCCTCATTCTTGCCGCCTAGGTGCGAGTTCTTTACCTCTTGAACCAAGACGAGCGTGCTTCCATTGGTGGGAATATGGGCTCCTTACTAACTGAATAACTTGTGCGGGCGTATCCAAGGCTCCTCTAGTTTGCGCTTTCCATTTGCATGTGCGTTGCAGGTGGAGGATGACGCGAAGAGGGTGTGTTGGTGCTTAGGGTGTGGCGATGGGGGCAGGGGCTGAAATAGGCTGGATAAACTTGTCCTGTTGCCACAGATGATCCTTGGATAGTCTCACGCCCAGCTTTCCCCGGAAGAGAGCTAATCAGGCGAGCCGGACGGTACCAATGGGTAAATTAGTACACCCCTGCAGGGTTTAATCTTTTCGAAAAGCCGTGTCCGCGGTTATGGACGACTTGGGAATGGACGATAAGATCATAGAAAACTTTAACTTAATTAAAATTTGGCAACTAGAGGTTGCAGCATGACAAAGTGTGTTAAAGGTTCATTTCCTCAGGGGTGTTTCGAGGGAGTGCCTTGGTGGAGATGAGTGGTGGTTCCTGGCTACTATTGGTTCAAGGTGAACCGAAGATGAAATTTTACTATCTTATCCCCTTTCGAAAAACATTCTGAGTAGTCGTTGCCATGAGTCATTTATATCTTTTGAAAAAGGAAAATTAGCTTTATGCAAATTAACTACTATACAGCTTTAGAGCCTTGTCATCACTTGAGCTTTAGAGCTTATCTGTAGGCCTCTTAGGCCATATTTTGGATCTTGTTGTTTAGACAACATATTTGGCTTCCGCTTGTTGTACTGATGGGTCTGTGACCTTTGTGTCTAATGTGTATCTTTCTCGTTATATGAGTTGCTATATGATCTCTTGTGTCGTAGAGTCTGTGATGTGCCAGTTGTTCCACAAGTCTTGATCTCTTTATTATATATTGATAGCTATGCCAGTGTTTATGGCATGATCGAGGTGTTGCGTGGGAACGGTAACCCCATGCCCATCGATTGTGTAGCATAGCCTGTGGGTTACATAGCCTCTCTGTATAATTCTGGGGTCGGGGCACAATGTAACACCCCGACCCACCCCCGGACCGGGCCTGTCACCCCTGGCAGCTCTCTAGGATCTCTAGACTGGCCCCACAATCCAACACTAGTCTTTTCTGCGCACTTTGTCTTCACTCGTGCGCACCCGGGAAGGACTTCCCGGTCGGTCACCCATCCTCAAATTACTCCAGGCAAAGCACGCTTAACCTCAGAGTTCTTTGCGAATGAGCTTCCGGAAAAGAAGTTGCAACTTGTTGGTATGAGTATCCTATCAAATCTTATTGAGCCCTGAGCCAGGATCTCACATCCTTCCCCCCTTAGAAGACCGACGCCCTCGTCGGTCAACCCCCAATCCAGGAACTTCCCCTCTTGGCACCCGTCTGTGCATCCAGTGCCGGCACATGCTCCACATGTCCGCGCATCTGACCCACACACGCCCGAGATACCGCAAGGGTCGGCTCTGATACCAAATGTAACACCCCGACCCACCCCCGGGCCGGGCCTATCACCCCTGGCAGCTCTCTAGGATCTCTAGACTGGCCCCACAAACCAACACTAGTCTTTTCTGCGCACTTTGTCCTCACTCGTGCGCACCCGGGAAGGACTTCCCGGTCGGTCACCCATCCTCAAATTACTCGGGGCCAAGCACACTTAACCTCGGAGTTCTTTGCGAATGAGCTTCCGGAAAAGAAGTTGCAACTTGTTGGTATGAGTATCCTATCAATCTTATTAAGCCCTGAGCCAGGATCTCACAGTTCCGGTGACGGGATGAGCACGAGTTTACCCAGCTTCTGATCTCGCAACGGTGGCGAAACCTTACGTGCTGCTATAATTCACTATAAGGCAATATGCGCCAATTACAATGAAAGTTGTGTGTCTTGGTGGTCGCTTGCCCTAAGGCGTCCCGTAGGCCGGCTTATAAAGGCGTCCGGACCTAGGGTTTACAGGAGGTAACCTAACCGACTAAGTCACAGAGTTCTATTCTAACCCGGCTTGGGCCTTGCCTTGAGTGCTAAGTCATCCTCAATGCGGGCCGGCTTCTGGAACCTTCCCTTAGCCGGATGGGCCTCCTGCGCTTCACCGTACTGGGCCGCCCGGTAAGCCGAATTTCGGCTTACCACCACAATGGGCCACCCTGGTACGTTGGCTTTAGTCTCCTTCGTGAAGGTACCTGTTCAGCATAACCCCAACAGTAGCCCCTGGAAAGCTTCAAGTACTTCAGCGGTTGGCTTCAATCTTCCGGCAATGTGTTGTCCGGGTAATTTATCATTCGTTGTCAGGCTTGGAGCATTCCCAGAAACTTGTAGTCGTGCCGAACAGCTTTGTCGACTTCGGTGTGCCGGTTCTTCATGTCGAAAAGCACTTGAATGCGTATTGACACGCGTCTGGCGATTTGACGGTTATGTCAGACCCGGCAGAGTGAGTGGAGTAGCATCTTTGAATGCGGGGCTAGTTTCCGTTTTTCCCGCGCTGAAACCGAGGCGTCGGAGGGAAGGAACTCCTCACAATGGTCTGATTTCGTGACGCATGGCAAAAATCTCGGCCCGGAGCCGTTGCACAAATCTCGGCGCACCCGCTATAAAAGCAGGCCGCCTCGCCTTCGCCACAGTCTCCGCACCATTTGCCACCCTAGCACTCTCATCTTCCCCAGATCTCATCTCCCGAGCTCCAACTTCTCCTCCGCGCTCCTCCGTGTTCCATGGCTTCCAGCGCACCGGGGTCCCCCATCATCGATGCAACTCCGCTGGACACAGCGCCGCCGATGGAAGGTACAGTTTCCACCACCGCCGCCCCCGGCTCCGTGCCTTCCGCCGCTCCTTTGGCTTCTTCCTCCTCTGCTCCGGTGGATTCTTCCTCTGCTGCAATCTCAGGCCGCGATGAGGTTGCCCTAGCCAGGGCTGCAGCTGAAGCCGCGGCAACGGTGGCTTCGGCTTCTGCAACTGCCGCCGATGTGGCCGAAGAAGCTCGGGCCGCTGAAGAAGAAGAAGAAGAGAAAGAAGCCGGCGACAATGAGGGCGCCGCCAACAACCCTACCCACAACTGGGTCTGCTCCGGAGTGGAAGAAGGCGAACTGGAGGGCATGGCCTCTGACGGTGTCCTTCCTCCGGCTTTCACAACTGCGCCGACTTGGCGATCCGCTTTTGGCGACCCGTCTCCGACACCAGTCAAGGATGAGCGGGTACTCCTTTCTTCCCACATAGCTAGGGGTTTCTCTTTGCCGCCTTTGGCTTTTCTGATAGAGATCCTAGACCACTACGGCCTCCAACTCCACAACATCACCCCCAACAGTTTGCTGTACATCTCTGGCTTTGTAGCACTTTTCGAAGGTTACTTAGCACCTAGGTTAGACTTCTTCCAAAGACGCTTCTTAGTCAAGAGGCAGACTGTGAACAAGGAGCTATTGGTGGCCGGCTCCATCAGCTTCAACATGCGCCGGGACATCGATTGGTACCCTCAGGTGCCAATCGTTGATTCGGCAAAGGGGTGGGTGTCCACCTTTTTCTATTGCAACGACGTGGCGCCCCCGAATAGACTTCAAGGGCTTGCCACCTTCGAGGACAGAGCCGGCACGCCCCTTCCCTCGTGGAAAAAGAAGCCATCGACGAAGATGCCGGCGGACCTTGCCGCCATACAGGCAAGGATTACGGAGTTAACCTCCGGATCTCCTCCCTTAACTCGGGAGGGTACAATAATATGCTGGATGAAGAGGCGGATCCAGCCTCTCCAATACCGTGCTCGCCTTTTGTGCGAGTACACTGATAATGCTGATCCCATGCAGATCAGCAAAGAAGACCGGAATGAGGAGCTCTTCCAAGCGCGCTTCAACCGGCTTATCAAAGCCCGGCCTGGCGAAGGCCGGCAATATGAAGAATTGTTGCCGATGTATACGGCATCCAACCCTCCCCCAAAGGTACTTTGTCGAACCAAAGTTCAATTCTTTAAGGAATTCGGTTTGCCTTTAATGGACTAACATGTAATATGTCAGGACTCCCAAGTTGTCACCGCTCCTCCTGCTGGCACGTCATCGTCCAGCAAGGCGACCAAGCGGCCTATCTCCTTTTCTTCGGCTACTGCAGAGAGCCGGAAGAGGAAAAGCAGTCTACTATGATTGCGTCAAGTCATCCGAGGATGATGACGCTCTTGCTGGGCTCAACATCCCCAACAAGAAGTAAGTCGGCTATAACATCTCTTCTTTGCTTTGCAATATTGCCGATCTTTTATTCTTAATCCTTTGTCTTTGCAGGATAAGAAAAGGCGCACCTTTGAAATTAAGGTGTGTGCCATGCGGAAGAAGGCCTCTCCCCTATTCCTCCTCCAACTCCTTCGGCTTGAAGCCGACCTAGTTGAGGAGAGCTCCACCCGTACCATGGTGGCAGGACCGACTCTTGGGAAAGCCGGGATTATACCTCCCACTCAATGGACGGAAATGACGGGGAAGACGGCAGAAACTTCCTCTCCACCAAGGGCTGAAGCTCCGGCTAATGATGCCCCGATCTTTCCTCCGATTAAGGCGGAGGCCTTCGATGACGAGGGGCGCATCAAGCCAGAGTTTATGAGCCGGTTCATGCGTGCTCCTCAGCTTCCCCGGAAGAAAGGAACGACCGTCCAGGATGACGAGCCGGACCATACCAAGGCTTATGACACCTTTGATGTCATTGAAATCCTCGAAGATCAGCAGAATTACTTTGCTGAAAGCTTTGAGGCCGGCATGACCCTTCTCCGCGAGCATTACCAGGTAAATAACTTCCCCAGTAGCCCCCGAGCACTATGCCGGGTTAAGTTTTACAAAGTAGCCGACATAGTGGTCCGAGATAATGCTATGCATATGCTTAGCCCCTTAGCGATGAAATGTCATCCTATCCAGTCGTGCTCATCAATATAGCTTTAGGCTTTTAGCACCTCCTTACGCAGATCCACCGCAAAATTGGTGCGGAAACCATCAACTTTTTGGGTGTGCGAAATCAGGAGATGCGCCGGCTAAAAACGGAGCTGGCAAACAAGGACGCCATCATCACCGGCTTTGAGGCGGATCGCGTCCAGTACCAAGGTATGAATGCCAAAACCTTAACTTTGTATTACAGGCTTATTTTTATACTGCTGACATTTTCTTGCAGATGCCATCATCAAAGCCAAGGAGTTTGCCGAGAGCGCAGGCAGCCTCGACCGGCTCCGCGATGAAAACATTGAGCTGAAAAAACTCAATCAATCAATGAAGGCGGAGCTGAGACGGCCAAGAAGAGCCTTGCCAAAGCCGAACAAACCCTGGAGACGGAGAGGCAGAACCACAAAGAGCCCTTCGTGAAGTCCAGGACCGGCTTGACAAGCTCTCGATGAATCGTTGGCTATCGACAATCAGCTTTTGAGTAAGTTTTACTTAAAAACCCAAATTCATTGCTTTCTGTCTTAGCCATTTTATAACTGAACTTCGCCTTTTGCAGCTCCAGCAGGTTATGGCCATGAGCTGACAGCGGAAAACCGGCTTGACCGGATATTGGAAGTAGGGGAACTCCTCCCGAAGATCCTTTCTTTGGGAAAGAAGCTTGCCGAGAAATTCTTTCCCGGCAACCCCGAACCATTGACGGACCTTGGAGCTTGGTAGCTGAATAGACGAAGCAACTTCGTTCTTTGATGAACGGCTTCGATCCAGCGCTCGTGGAGGCGCAAGACAGCCTTGGGCCTGATGATGGCGCATTACCCGGAGGCGGAAGCCTGGCGCGCTGCATCCGGCTTTCCTCTTGAAAAAGAGGACGGCTCTCCGCTGGACAACCAGACCGGAAGAAAATCCTGCACTCCGTCTCCGGTTACGCCAGCAAGGTCGCCAAAATGGTCTCCCTCACCACCATTTTCAGGAGGTGCCGTGCCCTCCAACTCCGTCCAATCTGATGATGACGGCGAAGAGGCGGATAAATTTGCGTGAGCCGAACTTGCTCTTGAGCCGGCCATCCCTGAAAAGTAATTACAAGATGTAAAGCCGTCCAAACAATATTCATGTCTGTAGAAACAACTATGTCTTTTGCCGTATTAATTCAGCTTTTATTTGCACTTGCAATTTTTAGCCTCAGTTTATTCTGTCCTTGACACCTTAGCCTTTAAGCGCCGGCAAACCTATCGCGAAGCAAACTTGCTGAGTAACAGGGTACGTAGCGATCAATCTGTTTAGACCCAGAACAAGTGCCGCCCTTCGGTGCCTAACGCTTTGAAGCAACGCCGGCGCAAAAAGCTATCAACAAACATTAATTTGGTAAAATGTTGTTTTTTCATCACATTAAGGCGGATTCAACATGAAAGATAGTTACCAACAAGCAACACGGGCAATTTCGGGTAAACAGATGATAACAATAAGATCATTGGGAAATAAAGGATGGTACAGATTCTCGAATTTCACATGAGAGAAACCAATTTTTATTTCATGATCACATTGACATGGATACAATAGAATTTGCTAAGTGTAAAAGGGACGTAGCTGAGCGATATTCCATGGACGTTTTGTCTCATCTAAGTCGTCATCCACATGCCTTTTCCTCCTGCGACCTTTCTTCCTGGGATCTTTCTTTGAATCCCTTCAGTCGAGGAGAATATGACCTGTTTTTCAGAGCTTTGCTGATAACGAAAGGTCCTTCCCAAGGAGGGGATAATTTGTGCTGCCGGCTTTGTACAACCGAAGCACTAAGTCGCCTTCTCGAAAAGATCGATTCCGCACTCTACGGCTCTGATAGCGACGTAGATCTTGCTGATAGATGGCGGATCGTTGGAGAGCCAGCTCTCTTTCTTCTTCGAGGATGTCTAAGCCATCTTGACGTGCTTCTTCTGCGTCTTCTTCGATAGCTACGACTCGAGGCGAATTGTGATCAGGTCGGTGGGAGTCGCTTATGCACCATAAACAGGAAGAGGGGTGAAGCCGGTCGATCTATTTGTGTTAGTACGAATACTCCATAAGACCGCCGGCAATTCATCAACCCAAGCGTCGGCTGCTCGATGCAATGGGGTTTCAAGCCTCGGCTTAATACCTGCTGCTGTATTAAAATAAGTTGGGTGGTGCCCCAAGCGAAGGTGGAATTGCACCTAGTAGCAGTTTTCCCTCGTTTAACGAACCTAGGTTTATCGAACCAGTAGGACTTTCAAATCAACAACGAGGTGAATGTTGAAATCTCTGGCACTTGACTTCAACAGACGCGGACCTGCACACACTCAACCAAAATACTTTGCCCCCAACGGCGGAAAGGTTGTCAATCTTTCCGGTCTCGCAGAAAACAAAGCGGTTAATTGTATGATGAAATAGATGAAATATGAAAAGTGACCAGAGGAATAATGATAATTAAAATCAGTAAATGAGGTTTTAAACAATGTAAAAAGATAGACCGGGGCCATGGGTTCACTAGTGGAGTCTCTCAAGTAAATAAAATATGCATGTGATGGTGACGAATTACAGCTAGGCAACTGACAAGATCATGACACAAACAATTTAGCTATGACAAAAAGGACATGATAATATTTATGGAGGCATCACGACAAGGAACAAAGACCGTTGAGTCCAACTGCGCTTTGTCTAAAAAGTCCACCGTGGGATCGCTATCCAGCCAGTCACCCAACGGTATTAAGTTGCAAGCAACAGACAATTGCATATAGTAAAGTGTATGAAGTAAGCAATACTAATATCAAAGAGACATTAACACCGCTGTTTTACCCTTAGTAGCAACAGCACACCCTCGCCCTTAGACGTTTCTGTCACTCAGCCAGGAACANGATCCAGCTCTCGTGCAAGAAAGCCTTGGGCCTAATGATGACGCATTACCCAGACGCGGAAGCCTGGCGTGTTCATCCGGCTTTCCTCTTGAAAAAGTAGACGGCTCTCCGCTGGACAACCAAGACCGGAAGAAAATCCTGCACTCCGTCTCCATTTACGCCAGCAAGGTCGCCAAAATGGTCTCCCTCACCACCATTTTCAAGGAGGTGTCGTGCCCTCCAACTCCCGTCCAATCTGATGATGACGGCGAAGAGGCGGATAAATCTGCGTGAGCCGAACTTGCTCCTTAAGCCAGCCATCCCTGAAAATGTAATTACAAGATGTAAAGCCGTCCAAACAGTATGCATGTTTGTAGAAACAACTATGTCTTTTGCCGTATTAATTCAGCTTTTTATTTGCAAACTTGCAATTTTTATGCCTCAGTTTATTCTGGCCTTGACACCTTAGCCTTTAAGCGTCGGCAAACCTATTGCGAAGCAAACTTGCTGAGTAAGACCCAGAACAAGTGCCGCCTTTCGGTGCCGAAACGCTTTGAAGCAACCCGGCGCAAAAACTATCAGACAAACATTAATTTGGCAAAACGTTGTTTTTTCATCACCTTAAGGCGGATTCAACATGAAAGACAGTTTACCAACAAGCAACACAAGCAATTTCGGGTAAACAGATGATAACAATAAGATCATTGGGAAATAAAGGATGGTACAGATTCTCAAATTTCACATGAGAGAAAACAATTTTTATTTCATGATCACATTGACATGGTTACAATAGAATTTGCTAAGTAAGTAATAGGGACGTATCTGAGCGATATTCCATGGACGTTTCGTCTCATCTAAGTCGTCATCCACATGCCTTTTCCTCTTGCGACCTTTCTTCCTGGGATCTTTCTTTGAATCCCTTAAGTCGAGGAGATAATATGACCCGTTTTTCAGAGCTTTGCTGATAACGAAAGGTCCTTCCCAAGGAGGGGATAATTTGTGCTGCCGGCTTTGCACAAGCCGAACCTTAAGTCGCCTTCTCGAAAAGATCGATTCCGCACTCTACGGCTCTGATAGCGACGTAGATCTTGCTGATAGATGGCGGATCGTTGGAGAGCCAGCTCTCTTTCTTCTTCGAGGATGTCTAAGCCGTCTTGACGTGCTTCTTCTGCGTCTTCTTCGACGTAGGCTGCGGCTCGAGGCGAATCATGGATCATGTCAGTTGGGAGTACCACTTCTACACCATAAACAAGGAATAAAGGGGTGAAGCCGGTCGATCTATTTGTGGTAATACGAATACTCCATAAGACCGCCGGCAATTCATCAACCCAAGCGTCGGCTGCTCATACAATGGGGTTTCAAGCCTCAGCTTAATACCCTGCAGAATAATGCCATTAGTGCGCTCTATCTGTCCATTGGATTGCGGGTGTGCCACTGATGCCACGTCGAGTCGGATTTTTGATCGGCTGCAAAATTTCGATAGCTCACCGACGGTAAAGTTTGTGCCATTGTCAGTGATAATGCTATGCGGTATGCCGAATCGAGTTGTTATCTCGACGATGAACTTTGTAGCTGTAGCTTCGTCGAGTTTCTTGATGGGCTTTGCCTCCACCCACTTTGTGAATTTGTCGACCGCCACTAGCAGATGAGTTAAGCCTCCTCTTGCCGTCTTGAAAGGTCCCACCATGTCGAGCCCCCAGACCGCGAACGGCCAAGTTATAGGGATCGTCCGGAGCTCCTGAGCTGGCAAGTGAGCCTGCTTTGCGTAGCGCTGACATCCTTCACAAGTTTTGACGATGTTGATAGCATCCTCCTTAGCCGTCAACCAGAAGAAACCGTGCCGAAACGCCTTAGCGACCAACGCCTTTGCCGCCACGTGATGCCCACATTCGCCGGAGTGGATTTCCTCAAGGATTTGCCGCCCTTCTTCTGGAGAGACGCATCTTTGGAAGATGCCGGATGTGCTCCGTTTGTAAAGTTGTCCATTAATAATCGTGTACGCCTTTACTCTCGGCGCTCAATTTGACGGCTCAACACTTCATCATCGTCCTTAGTCAGTTTCTTATTAATTAGAAAATCCAATGTAAGGCGTGGTCCAATCTGGGGTTACCAGGCATACATGAACTGATTTCTGCCGACAAGGGATAGTCTTCGTCGCTGTTTGATTGACGGCTTATGTTGATGATGGAGAAATACGTCTGGAGGCAACCGCCTTCCTTGCCTGGAGCCTATTTTGGCCAGACGTCAGCAGCTTTCATTGTCATCTTGGAAGATATGTCGGACCTCTAAAGCCGGCAAAGCATATGCCGAATTCGTCGACTGTCTCCCTGTATTCTGCCATTGTGGGACTTTTCGTGTCCCAGGCATCCATCAAGTTGCTGTATAACAAGATCCGAGTCGCCATAGCAGAGATGCGTTTCACTCCCAACTCCTTGGCATATGAAGGCCATGGAGGAGAGCCTCATACTCTTCTAGGTTGTTGGTAGCGTTGAGTGATTCGGAGGACATAACTGAGCTTGTCACCCTTAGGCCTATTTAGCACTACTCCAGCCCCCGAGCCTTCCTCATCTTTGAGCCATCAAGTGCATTATCCAGTATTGAGAATCCGGCAAAGGTGTGCTTCTCCATCGACTCTGTCCAGTCTGCAACAAAGTCGCTAGAACTTGAGATTTGATGGCGGTTCTCGGCTTGTACTGATGTCGAAAGCTGCTAACTTCGTCATGCCCCATTTGCGACTCGGCCTTTCGTCGGCATTGTTGATGATATCTTTCAATGAAACTTTGCTGACCACCGTGGATTGTGTGATCATGGAAGTAATGCCGTAGCTTTCTGGCGGCAAAAGAATACACCATAGGTCTAACTTCTGGTAGTGAGGGTACGTGCTGCTTCGAATCTGAGAACACCTCGCTAATGAAAATAGACAGGGCGCTGATCCGGCCATTGCTTCCCTTCCTCCAGTCATTCAACTACAATGACGACACTTATCACGAATTCGTGGCCGACATGTAGAGCAGAAGCGGCTCTTTTTCCTTCGGAGCTGGCAAGATTGGAGGCATGTGTCAATTGTATACTTCAGTTATGCCAAAAGCTGGACTCTGCTTCCTCTGTCAAACAAAATTGTCCAACTTTTTGAGGAGCTTGTATAATGGCAATACTTTGTCACCAAAGCCGGCTAATGGATCGGCTTACAGTCGCGGCGGAACCCGTAAGCGCTGCTGTATGTCCTTTAGACAAGTCGCCTCTCGATGTTCTGAATCGTCTTTATCTTTTCCGGGTTAACTTCAATTCCTCTTTGAGAAACAATGAAGCCCAGAAGCTTGCCTGCGGGAACTCCGAAGACCGCACTTTACCGGATTAAGCTTCATCTGGTACTCCCTTAGATTTGCAAAGGTTTCCGACAGATCGGCGATAAGATCGCTGCACTTTTTTGACATGACCGCTATGGTCATCGACATAGACGTGAACATTGCAAGCCAATTTGCTTGTCCAAACACTGCTGCATACACCTTTGGTAAGTAGCACCGGCGTTCTTTAAGCCGAAAGGCATTGTGACATAGCAGTAATTGCCATATGGCGTGGTGAAGGACGTCTTGATTTGATCTGACTCCTTCATCTTAATCTGATGTAACCCGAATAAGCGTCCAGAAACATAGCATCTCGGAGCCGGCAGTTGAATCAATGACCTGATCGATACGCGGTAAGGCGAACGGATCTTAGGACAGGCTTTATTCAAACCAGTGAAATCAATGCATATACGTGGCTCGGAGGTGTTTTTCTTTGGGACAAGCACAGGATTTGCCAACCAATCAGTGTGGACAACTTCACGGATGAACTTGGCGGCAGTGAGCCTTAGGATCACCTTTCCAACCACCTTGTGCATCTCAGTTCTGAGTCGTCGGCGGCCTTGTTTGACCGGCTTAGCGTCCTTATTGACTTTTAAGGAGTGCTCGGCAAGTTTCCTCGGGACACCTGGCATGTCAGATGGTGACCAAGCAAAGATATACCGGTTCTCACGGAGAAACTTGACGAGCTCGCCTTCCTATTTGTTGTCGAGGCCGACACCAATGATAGCCTCCTTTGTCGGATCATCCTTTGAGAGCTTGATTTTCTTGGTGTCATCCTTCAGTTTGAAGCTCGAATCGACTTTAGAGGACGGCTTTTCAGTTGCCGGCATCTCAATAGTACTCATTGTCTTCTTGAGATCTTCCAATTCTTCCTTGCAGATTTCTTCTTCAGCATGGACGGCATTGGCGGCTTCACACTCCTTTGCTTTCTTCAAGTCTTCCTTGACTGTGGATGATCCCATTGGATCCCGGCATTTTAAGCTTGCTATAGATGTAGCAGGGCCGAGCCATGAATTTGGCGAAAGCCAGACGTCCAAATATTGCATGCTATGCGCTTTTAAAAGGAACCACCTCAAAAGAGACGTCTTCTGTCCAGAAATTATCCGTGCCGCCGGAGGGTGACCTTCAGGGTGATCCTTCCCATTGAGGAGGCTTGTCGTCCCGGCACAATCCCATGAACTTCACATTGCTGTGGCTGAGTTGTGACTCGGAGAGACGCATCCTTTTCAATGTTGCGGCGTAGAGTATGTTGATGCTACTTCCTCCGTCCATGAGCACCTTTGTCAACTTGTATTTGTCGACTATAGGGCTGACGACCAAAGCGTAGGTGCGCGTTGAAGGAACTCTGTCCGGGTGATCGCTGCGATCCCATGTGATGGGAGTGTCGGACCAATCCAAATACTGAGGAACTGCAGGTACCGTAGCATTGAGTTCTCGCCAAGCCGCCTTTTCCTTGTGAGAGGAATCTGTTGCCAGATTGACGATGAGACTTTCGGCATGCTTAGGGAATTTGCTGCCTTTTCCCTCTTTGGAGGCCGCGTTATCCGATTCTGAAGCCACGTCTTCCTTCCCTTTGTCGTCCTTCCTAGATTTGCGCTTGTTCCTTGACTTGCAGGCTTTAGGGTCCTTGGCGATGTCACGATTGATGTAACATTGCTGGATCGTATGGGAGCTCATCCCATCCGGCCTCATATGATGAACACATGGGTTGTGCTTGATGTCGTCGTACTTCACCGTTGGCGGTCGGTTGCTTGCCGCCTTTTTGTCCTGCCACTTGCTATTGCTTGGGCCACCCTTACCAAAGGTGGCAGCAACCTCGTGAGAAGGGCCGGCTTGGTCTTCAACCTTCTTTTTCCCGGACTCGCGCCGGCGGGTTTCACCGTCTTCCCTGTTGTCATCGTCAGCAGCGGCATACTTGTTTGCACAAGCCAGTAAGCCACCCAAAGTTTCCGACTCATCGCTGTAGATCATGAAGCGGAAAGTCGTCCCCTTCCTCAGAGATTGCTTGAAGGCATGGATCGCCTGAGTTTCTGAGACGCCCTCGCAAGCGTTTTGTATCTCACTCCATCGTGAAACAAATTCACGGCTAGACTTGTTATTTTGCTGCACACACCGCTGTAAGTCAAAAATCGACTTGGGCCGTTTATACGTGCCCTGGAAGTGCTCAATAAAGACGCGCTTCATGTCACTCCAAGTATGAACTGTCTTTTCAGGCAAACCTTCAATCCACATGTGTGCCATCCTAGTTAACATCAGCGGCAAGAATCGCACTGCGGAGTCGGCGCTGCCTTGGTATATGTCGCAGGCACTGACGTAATCAGAGAGCCAGGTCTCAGGATTAGCCGTACCGCTGTACTTCTCCACCATCTTTGTTACGTTCGACAAAGTCGGAGGTAGGATTTGCTCTCTTATTGTTCTGCCAAAACACTTGGGGCCGAGGTATTGGGCATCTCTGGCCGACTTCCTCTCCTCGATTAGGCTTCGAACATCATTAGCTGATGACGACTTATCAACTGATTTTCCTCGCCTTGGTTCATCCCTATGACGGCTTTGGCTCACCCGACTCGCGTTACGCGGAGGGCTTGGAGTCCTTTCCCGTCGTGGAGGGGTATGTACCTGGAGGGGTTATCTCCCTCTTTGCGCGGTGGAGGGGGCGGTGGGAGGTGGCATTTTATCTCTGTTATCCTTCCTTTGAGATGGTGCCATCTTCTCCTTGCGAGGGCCCTCCTTTCGCTCCCGGCTTTGATGTCCTCCCCGGCTTTTACCAGCTTCACGATGGCGTGAAGAACCTGTCCGGGATTCTGCACCTCAAGGTGGCTGCTTGGCCTTCGGGTCCTTATCGCCACCTTGTTGTGGCTGCTTGAGCCGGCTGGAATCATTGTCCTGGGTCTGCAGGTGCCAGCAGCCATCGGCTTCTTGGCCGTCGAGTTGCAAAGACGAGAGTCGTCAACTAGCCGTCCGACTTGACCCGCGAGTCATTTTGCTGCTGCTGTGCAACCTCCAGTAGATAAGCCGAATATTTGAGGCGAGCGTCACGGTCCAACGATTTGTCGAACATGACTTCCTGGGCCGCCTCCATGTTTTTGGCTGGGGTGTTGAAGTAACACAAATTAGTCACCGGGTCACGTCGGTGGTGGGTACTTCTCCAGACTTAATAACATGGTCGGCTTCCCACTTGCTGCGGAAATCCAACCTCTTGTGCAGATTCTTGTCGCGAGCCGGACGGAAAATATCGTCGGCCCCCTTTTCTCTCTGCTTCCGGATGGAACTCCGTTTCCTTGTTTGTGAGCTCAACTTCGCGCTACGCTATCTGGGTTGCTTGCTCTTCCAGTTGGGCGCGGCGCTTTTCAATGTCGGCCAGCGATGCGTTAGGAGGAAGTGGAGTTAGCAGTTCCTTCTACTTTGCCATCCTTTCTTCGTATTCCTTCTCTATTGCTTCGCCGGCTGTAGCGTTAATGTCGTCTCCTGCAGCCGGCAATCTACTAGTTCCTTCATTGGAGCCAGTGGTGGCATAAAGTCCACCTTTTGATTTCCGGCTTCTGGAGTTTTTTCTTCGCCATTAGCGGCGTTCGAGGTATTGGGGTCATCCTTTGGATCAGAGATGACATCGCCCATTAAGACCTCGACAGGTGTCCTAAGCAGGATGCAACTTTCCGACTAAAATCGTCGGATTCTCCTTCAGATTCGAGGTCCTGCTCCATATGGGCAGTGTCCCCTGATCCGGCTTCTGAATCTGCCCGACCTGCAAAGCAAGGAAGGATAGACTCAGGTTCTGTCATTGACTCGTTACAGCCGGATTCTCCTAGGATGCAACGAAGTGGAAGTCCGGCGTCGCCATAGTGGAACTTGCTTCGTATTCGGATCTTCATCATCAGCGTTGAAAGCTAGATCCAGATCGTCAATCTCCTCGGAGTCCAGTTCCGATCCGTCGTCGAAGTTGCTGGGGTGGGTGGCGGCATGCCCGAGGTGAAGCCGAGATCGTCCAAAGCCTGGGCGGTGAAGCCGACGAAGATGTCGATGCCGCCAATGGAACCGTGGACCAGCCGGCGGGATCCTCCTTTGCCGGCGTCCAAAAGCCGTCGTTGAAGACGTGGCCAGCTCCTATCTCGTCAAAGTAGCTCACCCAGCCGACCGCGTTGGTGTCGCCGATTCCGTCAGTAGATCCCGCCCGGAACGTAACCCCGGACATCTCTGGCCCCATGGTGGGCGCCAACTGTCGTGGTATTGTCGAATCTAGCCGCGATAGGGGTGCCATCGAGCTAGGTATAGAGGTGGGTATAGGAGATGCGGGAGATTCCGGTGACGGGATGAGCACGAATTTACCCAGCTTTGGATCTCGCAACGGTGGCGAAACCCTACGTGCTGCTATAATTCACTATAAGGCAATATGCGCCAATTACAATGAAAGTTATATGTCTTGCCCTAAGGCGTCCCGTAGGCCGGCTTATAAAGGCGTCCGGACCTAGGGCTTACAGGAGGAAACCTAACCGACTAAGTCACAGAGTTCTACTCTAACCCGGCTTGGGCCTTGCCTTGAGCGCTAAGTCATCTTCAATGGAGGCCGGCTTCTGGAACCTTTCCTTAGCCGGATGGGCCTCCTGCGCTTCATCGCACTGGACCGCCCGGTAAGCCGGATTTCAGCTTATCACCACTATGGGCCACCCTGGTATGCTGGCTTTAGTCTCCTTCGTGAAGGTACCTGTTCGGCATAACCCCAACAATATCAAATCCACGATGACCTCCATTCAATTCCGTTTGGGTGTGCATGGTATTTGACGTTGGAATTAAAGGGTAGTAGCAATTCCAATTCATGTTTGGATGTGCAAACCGTGAAATCAAATGTTTTGTTGAAGTTTCAATCAATCTGGTCAACTGTTCAAACATGGTCGGAGTTGGCCGTCGGGGCGGTAGTACTCGACGCCGCGGTGCGCGAACTCGACAAGCGGCGAGTCTATGCTACGAGGAAGTCGCTGGTGCCGTGGCCGTCGATGATGGCGTGGCTGACTGCCTGACCGTGAACCCGGCGGCGATTGAGCTGCACCTGCACACCCTCCTAGAACTCCCCTCCAGGTCCGGGTGCAGCTTCAGCAGGAGGGCCTTTCTCAGAATTTGACTGAGTTTCCAGAGCCCAATACCAAGACCACACCAAACAGCAGAATTCAGTCCATTCCAATTCCAATTCCGAGCTCATTTTCCTACATCCAAACACAGCGTTAGCATTTTCCTAGAACACACACTAGAAATACTGCAATTCAAGGCATATCGATGCGTTAGCATTTTCCTAGAATGCACACTAGAAATACTGCAATTCAAGGCATATCGATGTGTGACTGATACTTGAATTTCAAGCGATTGAGAATAAGCAGTACCATATTTTGATTCCCCGGAAGCATTTCCATTTCAGCAGAAATAGTAGATAGATACCGTGAACTCGAGAGTGTGACCGAGCTCACCTGCTCTTGTGCATTTCAAAAAATAGCAAAACTTTATGAAAAATTCTGGAAAAAATTGGAGTCATGGTATACAAGGTCTTCACATTCGTGCAAATTCTCATATTAAAACCACACAGCACATGAAATGTCATTTTAATACGAGAATTTGCACGAATGTGAAGACCTTGTATTTCCATGTCTCCAATTTTTTCCAGAATTTTTTATAAAGTTTTGCTATTTTTTGAATTTTTTAAAATGCGCAGGAGCAGGTGCACCCGAGCACCATTCGTCCGCTCTCATAGATACCGCCACTTCTTCCAAACAGGTCCTGGTACACCAAACAGGCGTGCAGCTGACTGAAACCAATACCAGTACGGAGCTGCCATGACAAACAATTGCAGGAAAAGTTTCACAAGTGGAAAGGGAATGTATCAAACACATATATATAGATATATGTATCAGAGGTGTCTACGACTCACGTTTGATTAACAGTATTTCAAGATATCCCAGCCAAAGATGTTGAGGGAAAAATGGTGATTTGGAGTCCACCTCACGGGGGATATCAAAACACTTGGAGCATATATATTTACACAATGGAAACGTGAACAATGGTACAACTTCCAAAGAATAATACACACTACCTACACTCTTTCTTTCCTTTGAAAAATAGAACAATGCCTATCTACAACAAATGACCAGAATAGTACACTTCACTAAAGGACTAGTTGGATGTTGGATGGTTGTGGCTCCAAGAGACCATTTGTCACAAGGTTGATGCCATCATGCAGCTTGGATGTTCACCAGGCTTCACCAGCAATATCAGTACCAAAAAGCCTCTCCCTCGTCAACCCACTTGTGAAATTTTCGGATAACACCTGAGCCTGAATCACTGCAGCGAGACCACTGGCGCCACTATCAGTTGGATCATTCACATCAGGAGTACTTACGGCTCTTGATCTGCTCAGCAACACAAATATAGTGAGAAACGGGAAAGAAAAATCCTGGATACTGATTTGGTTGTGCCGTATCAATGAGCAGTTCCACGGACACACTGTATATAGGGATAGTAGAGCAAAAGGGCAAATAAAGTGATAAATAAACAATTTTCGCAAGCTACGTTCAGAAATTTTATTCTTCGGTGATAAATGTAGAATAACTGTTGAATTTTGGTTGACAAATTTTGTGTACGATTGCATGTGTGCGAATACAACAAATAAAAGGCTTGCTATATTGAAAGACATAGATATAGGTATAAAAGGTAAAAGAAGGGCAGTATGAACAACCTTTCATTGTCTGAAGCTGAAAGCCAATCAAGATCAAGGAAATTTGAATCACCGGAACCATTGCAATAGCCAAGCTCACAGCTGGCATATTTAATACGAGACACTGTCGGAGTATAACTGCAGTAGTTTTCAAGAGAAAAGAGAGAATTGATATTGTTAGTCTCAAATATTAATTTCTGTGAAACACCACACTCATATGCCAAAGTATGAATCAGTATGCTACTGACAGAATATGCAAAGTTGAAGTTTCAGAACCAGAACTCGGACCAACCTTGACTTTGATACCACATTATCAGAGGTAGATGAAATTCCATGCATTGAATCAGGCCGGCAGTTTGGAGATTGTAGCTCATTTCCTAAACCACTAAATCCTGATGTCAAATTTCCATTTTGACCGTTGCTTTTACGAAGAATGCTGCCATCTGATCTTGACCTTTTTATCAATTTACTGTGACAAATATACAACTCAGTCAATTGATAAGATGGATGTATTTGTCTGCAAAATGCATGTGTATGTAAAATTTGGATAATTCTTTAAGTGGGGGCGGTCTTGAGATGAGATGGGAAACACTATGCAAAGGCATTTAGTACCCATATTTTCAAGAATAAAGGCTACTGACTCTGTTTCAGGACATCGAATCTGGCAAACCTAGTATACAAGGATTAGAGTGTACTATTCACAAGAAAAAAAGAACAGGGGCATATGCTAGACCATTTTTCACTATGTTCATGCAATTATGCACACAAGAGGATATCGGATTTTTTTTATCACAAGTCGCTTGACTAGTCACGACTGGTCACCTATCACTACTTGACTGTCGACAACCTTGAGCGACACGGCTAGTCGACGGAATCGAACCAGACGACGACGTGAGTAGCCTATGTCCCTGAGTCGAGCGGACTAGTTTTGGCTGGGACAAAAAGGCCCAGCCCATGAACCCTACCCCTCCAGAAACAGATCGAGTGGTCCCCATCCAGCCGCTTCTCCACTGGCTGCCGCCACCTCCTCTCACCTGGCTGCTGTGCTCCTCCCGCTCTCCTTCATGGCTGCTGCTGGCTTGCTGTACCTGAGCTCCTCCAAAGACAGCAGAAAGGCACTTGCTCCGCTGGCCGCACCAAGCTAACTCCACCGGCTGCAGCAGGTAACTAGTGCTCTCTCTGCTCCTTCCCTTGCTCATAGCCGACCTACCTAGCTGCAGTAAATTTCTCATGTTTTTTATTTCCTTTTTCCATGTCTGGTTTGTTGCAGCATAGCAACATGCCACCGCCAGAGATTTCCCAAATCATTGTTTCAGACCAAACAACAGCTGAAAATGATGAGCCTGGTATGACCATTTATTGTTGTATACTAGTATTAGTCGCCTAGTTACTTACTATTTTCTAGTAGCTACAGCTCGACTACAATCGACTAGTCGACACTAGTCGTGACTAGTCACGGCTAGTCTTTGAGTCGGCACCCCAGTGACTAGTTTCGACTCATTGACTTCGTAATCCTTGTTTCAACCCTTACAAGAAAAGTAAAAGAGACGGCTAAAAACGCATCATTCTGTCCTAAATCTATAAGCACAGGCTCAACTAGCTATATGAATCGGATGGAGAACTTTGTTTTCTCCTTGACAATTAACTGTGGAACGACACAAGATATTTCCCTAAATTGTAACAATATTGAGATATCATAGCATCATACACATTACAAGTTTAAAGACATTCTGTTTTAATTTGAGAACTGAAAAACAGTAAACTCTGCTGGTCAGAACTTCTGAATTGAACAATGTAGGGCTAAGTCAACATCCATTCGTCTGAAATTTATTTCTGGTCTCAATATTCCCAGGCAGACACAACTGGCTAGTTCATGTCACAAGTGTTAGTACCATCAACCATGTGTCAGGACACAAGACAATTTCCCTAGATTGTAACAATATTGAGATACCATAGCATCATACACATACAAGTTTAAAGACATTCTGTTTTAATTTGAGAACTGAAAAACAGTAAACTCTGTTGGTCAGAACTTCTGAAGTGAACAATGTAGGGCTAAGTCAACATCCGCTCGTCTGAAATTTATTTCTGCTCTCAATATTCTCACGCGAACACAACTGCTAGTTCATGTTACCAGTGTTAGCAGCATTAACCATGTGTCAGGACTCAGGTCACCATCCTCACGTAGTTTAACAAAAAGGAAAAGCTTTATGTAATGTGGTTCTTATTAAATATAATCAAGAAAACCCTAATATCGTAAGTTTACCTTGTATTGTCATCAAGGACATTCTCCCAGGCAACTGACTCTGGCTCCCAAGGTGCAGAGTTGCCCTGCTGTGGTTGGCAGTGTCCCAAAAATCTACAATAGTAAGGCAAAAACAAGTATAACAAACTCAGCACATACTATTTCCTATTCGAAGTAAATAAAGGGGTGTTTGGTGAATAGTGAGCTTGACCGAACATACAAATTTATTGCTGCCTGTTTGTAAGCATCCATATAAGCATTGCTGTAGTATCGTTGTAGTGTCCTGAAGAACTCCTGAGACTGAATGGCAAACTTAAGGTGTCCTCTCTTTGCAGAGAATATCTGTACATCAATAAAATCATATGTAAGCTCAATCAGACATGGTCAATGAACAGCTCAACATGAAGAAAATATGTCATATGGACCATTCAAGATTCATCAATCAGCAAACTTGGCGAACGACTGCATTTTTTCCAGTCAAGTAACAAGTTAGTAGTTGGAAAACTTAATGTCATGCCCAACTTAAGAAACAAATTCTCATATACCAATTGGATACTAGTCCTCAATACCAAAATCACAATCAGCAGGCCCAGACTTGGAGGTGGGCAAGCAGGGCGGCCGCCCCGGGCTCCTGAAACCAAGGGGCCAAGGCTAGCTATGTAATTCCTTGGTCAAATAGTAGTATGCAGACCTCAGCACACACTACAAGCACGAAGCATCAATGCGGCCTCTTTAGCGAGCAGGCCTTTTTAGCGAGCAGTTTGGTTCTTATAGACCGGCCTATTATGCGCTATGTGTTTGCGTTCGGAAGTCGTGGAGTTCTCAAGTACTCCTATGGAAGCTGGCAGCACCAGTGAAGTTGTAGGTTCAACTCCTGCCATAGTTTTTTCTCATTGATTTTTTAACTTTTTATTGGTTCGTTTCTTGGAATCTTTGTCATCCATTCATTTTATTTTCTAACCCTGATTTCCTATTTCTTGTATTTAGCTGTAATTTCTTTTCCTGTATTTTCCTTTCTTATTTAATATTTGTTCATTCATTATTCATAAAAGTGTGAAAAATATTTTGTTCACTACGGATTATAAAGTTGTTCTATCTAGAAAGAAAAATGTTTCATGTAAAAAATATCCATTTATATCCCTTTTCTAACAGTCTGTAGAAACATTCGCTATTTGTTAAAGGACTGTTTGTTCAAATTGTTCTTGTAGAAATGTGTTCATGATATTAATTTTGATTTTTCATAATAACCATTAGTAAAATCACTACTATTTCAATCCAGAATCCTTCGATTGATGGAGTGAAGGAAACACCAAAACTGAAGCATGATCCCACAAGAAAAAAAAATTTACCTCGAGAAAAAATGATTTCCACAAGAAAAAAATTCAAAATAACAAGACCCAAGTGTATTAGTACCTTGTTATGTGCAGCCGAACCGCCATACTGTAAAGCAAGTGTGTCACCCATCCGCTCATAAAAATGCATCAAATAGTGGGCCAGGGGGGAATCCAAATCAAGCTCTGGGATTCTACCGAACCAAGTGCATGCAGCTGCTGTCCAAGAGATGCTAAACCATAGGCATACTGAGCAACATTTGTGCGGTCTAAACAATCTATACAATTCGTGCGCAAGACACCGTTTTGTAATTTTGGAGACTTTACTGGCATAGGTCCATTATTACTGGTTACGTCTTCTGCAATTCCATTAGTAGAGGTATCAGAACTGTCACAAGTATCTTCTTGGGAGATGTCATAATTATTATTGACACAGTTTGCATTGCCACCAGCATTGTTGTCGTCGCATACACCAGGGCCACAGACATTCTTCCTATAAGGTAGGAAAGGAAAAAAATTAGAGGAAAAAATGCAAACGAAAAAAAACCCTTAAAGCAGTAGGTTGTCATGAGGTAAAAGATAAAATATTTTCAGATCAAAACCAGTAGGAAGAAATACTTACAATTGATCATGTAAATTAGGGGAACTCCCATGTGTTTGAGCTGAGGAAACTTGACAGTAAAAGAATTCAGTCAAGTTCAGAGCCTCAAATGCCACTTTCATAAGTACTTGGAGAGCATTTGTAGTTTTGCTGGAATAAAATTTGCCTCAGTAATGCACATCAAAAGTTTCGAATAAACCACAACTGAAAGAAAGTACAAGGAATCAATACCTTCGAGTGCTTTTATTAAGATCCCAATGTAAAAATCTCAAATGATTTTCGCCTGGTAGACCATTATTTATAATCTTTATTGCTTTATCAAATTCTTGACGAAGAGTAGACTCCCGTGGTTTCCTCTCGCCTGTCTTTAAAAGATAGAAGAAAAAAAGAAGGTAAGAACATGCGCTATTACAGTAACCTTCAGCCACAAAAAGTGAAGGTCTCCAAAACTAAACTTTGACCGTCAGTTTCTATTATTATTTTTGAGCAACCGGCAGCCTTTTCATATAGAATAATAGGAGTTTGATGGTTAATGAAGGAAACTGGCCGAAAACCTATACAACAGCGACATACCACACTGACCCGAGGTCGCGGACCAGCCAAGCTGACAACTTCGGCACCCAAGCTACCAGAGCCGACACCATACAATACGACAATGAATTTCAGAGTCGCCGCTCCGGCATCCACACCATCCCCAAGGCTGCGCTCCAACCAAGGTGACGGCTCTATCGCCCAAGCGACCAGAGCAGATACAAAGCAAATCCACGGCACTTCCTGAAGCCACCGCTACAACTTACAACCTAAACAACGCACACGCCGACCCTGAGGCCACGCACCAAGCTGGTCAATGGCACCATCACACAAGTGACTGAAGCCGACAACCAACACCCTACACATAACAATGGTGCCCGAGGCCGTGCACCAGCTTCCACACCGGCCCGAGGCCCCGCACCAGCCAAGCCGATGACTCTATCACCCATGCAACCGACACCGGGGCCGCCGCTCAGGCTACTCTCGTCACGCCCGACATCCGCTACTCGTGCCAGCATGACAACTCCGTGCCGCAGATGATAATCTGCATGGCCTCCGAAGGCAATACCTCAAAGGAGGAAGCGACAAGGACGCCACCATAGCCCGCTCTGGTAGACACCAGGAACTTGAGCTTTCGCCCGGAGGAGCACCCACGACGATGCCTCTAAAAAGGGAACAACGCCCGAGAGTCGTCGTCATCGATGTCAACCATGGCGGAAATGGTTTTTCACCCGAGGCTCCAGCACTCCTGCAACCACCGCCATCAAATCCACACGCAGCGCAAAGAACCATTGTTGTTACCAACCTCGCTCGCTGCCGCCTGTTGTGCCATCTTGCTCAGCCAGAGGCCGCTGCCCCAGCCTCCTCGTCCCCACACCGTGAGGCTACATAGACGCCAGAGCGAGACAACTCGCCGCCCAAGACCGCCTTCAGGCATCCACGCACCCTGCAGGCCAAGGCGCCCAAAAAAACGGCTTCATCCAATTCACTACCGGCCGCCATCCATGCCGCCCTCGCGGACTAGAGCAACAGCCGCACCTCCCCCACCTCCCCGCTGCCTGCAGCCACCGCTCTAGCCTCCCCACAGCCCAGCTCATTCTGTCGGACGAGCGGATCACGGGTCGAGATCCAGCCCGCGTGGCCCCCACCATGCAACCACCCCAACGCCGCTAATCCACCGTATTTTCGCACGACCCCACGCCTGCAACCAAGCAGCTTCCGCGTGCTAGCGACCCGGGAAGCTTCCGCTTCGTGCTTTTGACGCCGGCCACCACAGGGCATTCGGCCGCGGGTCGGAGCAGCCAGGGTAGCTGTCAGCAACGGCTAGGGTTCCCCGGGTCGCCCGACGGAGGAGCAGCATGGAGTCAGACCGAGTTCTGACCGTCATTTTCTATTGTAAATCATTTGTAATATATTTTTAAAACCTCAGAAGATTATAACATCCAGTACCCTCATGCTTGAGATACTCCCAGTGCAGCCTCGTGCTTTAGGCTATCTAAAAGTAGCTAAAACTCTGAAAGGATCACAATGCTAATGCTACGTGTATGTATCATCTCACAATGTTCAAATCTAAACAAAATATGTAGCTCGGAAGACAAAAGGGAGAACAGTGCAGACAATAACAATGGGTAAAATTCACAGCCCATTTGAATGAGCAACTATGCGCAGCTACATTGGTCTTTTTTGTTTCTAGATCTACCTTTTCAAATATTTCGGGAACTTTTCACGATTATAAGTGGAGTTTCTTGACTTGGGAGTACCAGGAGCACTCCAAGCTCAGGAGTTCAGAATACGTCCTCCCCGTCATTCCAGATGAGCAGACAGCACCAGTGGCATTTTCGCTATTTCAGAATCAACCTAAATACCTAATCCAAACATACACCCACTGCCTCAATGACCAATGGGCCACCCATTACTAAAGTATCATAAAACAACCACAGATGGTACCATACTACAGACTTGGGTCTAATATGTTTGCTAGAAGCAGCCACAAGCATGGAATACATCAATGGGTGAGCGCTGGAGGGTGAGCAGATCCATATGACTTGCGTGTTGGCGTGGGAATTTCCGTATTTTGTGTTGCACTAACTATTGACTGAACAGTAATGGAGTGGAGGCATATGCACAGATACACCTAAGTGAACAGAATAATTTTAAAAAGTAATGGAGAAATGAAGTATTTTCTGTGTACTACTCAGAATATTTCACATGGAAGGTCCAAATACTCATAAGTATATCGTTTAGTCAAACTAAAGTATGTTAACTGCACGCATTCAAGGAAGTATGGTATATAGACAAAGCATCTATCACAAGTATCCACGGTATAATAATAGGGCGAGACTTACCTTAATCAAGTTTAAGATGATGATAGGATTTCCATATCTCCTCTTAAGATTTTCAAAATGAAGTCTGGTAGCTTCGTAATTATTGTCCTTCTCATGCACTGAAAAGAACAAGTGTATTAAAATAACTGAATGAGAATACATAAATCAAAGAAGGATTCCAATACTTACATATGATATCAGGCTTAATGTTAAGCTTCGATGTCTCCTGGGACCAGAATAGAGGAATTGAACCCCTGTTCTGCACAACAGAGCTTATTTGCTTAGGTCCAAGTGTGTCACTAATGACAATTTGCTCAGTCTCAACGTCATTTGCTACTCTGCCCTCCTCATTCACACCTCTCTTTAAATACCTGTTCAATAAAATGATGACATCAAGCAAAGATGTAAGGATCCACATGTCCTTCTGAATCGCATCGATCCGAATCAGATAAAATACTAACAGGGAGCAGTATATAATCACAGAGGTTTGACAAGTGCGTACCTGGTTCCAGCATAATGCCTCGATCGTCTAGCAAGGAGCGTCAACATAACGTCCTTCCCAGAAACTGTGATTTTATCCTTGAATTAAAGAAGACAAATCAAATAATAATCTACCATAAAATGGTACCTAAGGATAACTTACAAAAAAGGAAAGTTACTTAATCCTATTTAACCATATTCTTCTACATCTACTTTAGACTAAGATTTTCCCATATGAACGAAATGAATGGACACCCAATGTATATCTCTTAAGGGATAAAACATGTGAAAGGATGACATAAAGTTTCCCATCTTAAACTGTAAATTAATAATTTTAGTCTCTCCTCTTTACTGTCGCGTGATTTTACAACTTTTAAGTGCGGGAACTAAAGGTTGAAAGTTAGCACCGTTACCGGTCTAGGACACGAAAAAATAGAACACCTCGCCAAATAGTAAGACAAACGAAGAAAATAAACATGCAGAATAATTTATGGGCGAATATCAGTAAGACCATGTGGACAGTACTTGAGAGAAAGGATCAAATCAAATTTATGGATGCACTCTACCATCCATATACACAAATTCTGTTGGGGAATATGACAGCACTAAAAGAGATCGTCTCATAGGGAATATATATACCTGTTTAAAAAAACCATAGACTAATGCAACAGTCCAGCGGGTGCTTTTCAGAACGTTACGAATCCCTCTTGTTAGAAATTCGTTCCATACAAACATTGTATCATATAGGTCCCATCCTTCCTGTGGTTCGCTAAAATTCTTCTGGAGACTTCTCATGATATGGTATGAGGGGCTGAAAAAGAAGTCCTTCCTAAGATCTATGGCCTGCAAAAGCTTCTTGTACCTGCATGCGTAGCAAACGCCATTTATAAGAAGTTAAGAACCCATAAGGTGTTGTAGGTCGGTACAGAAAATAAATAAATTAAATATCAAGAAACAAGAATCAAATACTTCACAAATACACCCTCCGTTCAAAACGTCCTATATTAAGGGACAGAGGTAGTAGAAAATATTGCCAGCAATAAAAAATTAAAGGATGTTAAGTCTAGGACATCAACATATGTAGAAACCGGATACGACATACCTGTTTTCATCTGTGGAATTAAAAAGTGCTGGCCTCGTTTTGGAATTAGATACCTCGATCATTGCAGTCTTAGTAACTTGGTAAACTGGGTGGCCAAATATAGCACCAATTTTTCTCTGCTCGGTGATAATTAACATGTAATAAGGCCCAAGGAACTTAATGAAACCTGTACGGAAAATTCATCATTGATGCATAACCATAACAAAAGAACGACCTCTATTTGCATGGAATTATTAGCATAGAAAGATGGGATAATTTACCGATGATTCCACAACAACTTGTGACAAACTTGATTCCACCAGTTGACCTATGGTCTTCATCTAGAACTTTAAGCAGATCAAGATATTCAGTGTGTGAGTACAAGGTAGAATCCTCATCTATGTTGAGCTCTGATGGCTCCGTTCTATCGATCTTGAGTAATCTCCACAATGTTTTGTCAGCATTAGTTCCAATAATATAAAATTTCTGCAAAACAGAATTCAAGTGCGATGAGAAACAGCACATCAGAATATGAACCACAATACTCAATAGTGCTTTCAGTAAATTGCAAGTACCCAGAAATCAAAATGCAGATACTACCAATTTTCGCATGTTTTGTGACAAAGAGCTAGCAAAGATCACTGCATCATGTTATCACAATGTCAATAAAACTACTACTATCACTGTACGAAAATAGATGACGATTTAGAACATGTCCATTCAAATTTGTCTATTTTTGCAGCTACTTAATTTAATAAATAGGTTGGATAGGCGCAAATGCTAAAGGATACCATATTGCTATTAGATTTTTCATGACAACAGTTTCACAAATTTATTTGTAAAATTTACTTACATATTCCTACAAAAAGTAATGTCCAAAGTTTCAAATTGAGAAGTGTGGAAGTCAAATAAATCATCTAATTTGGAACAGGAGTGGTGGTTTCTTGACAACCATCAAGTTAAAGCGTGACCGCGGCTCTCTTAAAATTTTAAGCAAGAACTATCAGACGCTTGACTGACATGTTCCATCAATCAATTAAATTCATCAAAGAAAATGTAAATGCAAACTTAGCAATCAATACTCCGTGTTATCTGTATTGTCACTTTAAATGCAGCTGCAACTAGAACGACAATTTGCATTGTTTGTTGGAATCAAAAGTAGACAGCGATTGCAAAAAGCTGGATCTGAACATGCTACTATGTAAGAAAAGGAACAAAAAATTGCACATGTCCAGTCTACATCCTACAAACAGTATGAAAGCCATGGAGAAAGGCAAGGCTCCATACAGAAATTTAAACGCATAATAATTTGCACAAAGCCAGCATAACAATAAATGTCCAGAATGTGTGATAAACTCAATCGCGCAACCAGCAAGTATCCCCTCCTAAGAAATAGTAATAATCACACAAAAGCAGCAGCAAGTGCACACGGAGAACTGGAATTAGAAAAGAAAACTTGAAGGTAAATCCGTATTGTAGCACAAAACCGCAAGGAAAAAACACAATGCTCCCGTCCTGGGACCAGGACTTCAACATTAAACATCCAAAGTTACTCTGAAACAAAGAAAGCTCCTTTAATTTCCTAACCGGAGATGGACAGAACGCGACAAGAAAAGGCACGATTCCGAACCTCCGGCACGGGAGTGGGAACAACACAAACAGATAACAAGCTTCCCTAAATTGCCTCCTGCAATGATCAGTCCCCACCGAAGCAAACCCAAATCACAATCACAAGTCGTGACTTGAAAAGCAATTCCAAATCTCAGCCGTGGCATGGGACGATCCCGAGCAGACCTAAATCTGCATACCGGCGCAGAGAATTAACAGAATCGTCGCGAATCTGATGCGTGGCATGGACACCATCCAACAAACTGCAAGCGGCATCAACTCGTGACCTCCACCTCCGGAACCACGCGCAATGACTTACTACTAAACAACCCAATAGCTCAGCCAATTCTGCAATCACACGCCCGCCCGCCGATCGAAAGCGAGGAGCTCACCGAGTGGGCCTCGTACAGCTGGAAGCTCGCCAGGCAGGCGTCCGCGTCCGCCGGAGCCATGGCGGGCCGAATCGTGGACGCTGGCGGGGTGGTCAGTCCGAACCTCGCATCCGCCGGCGCCAGCGCGGATCACAGCCCCGCCGCCCCACGCAGGGACCCTAAATCCACGCCCGGCAGCTTGAGGTAGAGCATTCCCCCGGGGACCCCGCGCGGATCACGGCGGCGGCGAGGCCGAGCCCCGAGCCGGGAGGCTTCCCGCGGCGAATGGCCGCGCCGACCTCCAGCTGTGGGAACCGGGGAGCTCGGGAGCGATCGCGATTGGGTTCGGCGGCGAGGGTGGCGGGGCTAGAGGGGGAATCTGTCGGGGGGTGGTGGGAGTGGGAGGAGGAGGAGGCGAGGCCGTGAATGAAAAGGGAAGGGGAGACTATTTTCGCCTCTACTTTTATTTTTCTCCGTTACAAAAATCCGTGAGGCGTCAGCGGCAGGGTGAGCTGGTGTCACTGGGCTGTGGGTCCGGTTTCGCTCTTGATTTTTCTACATATTCTTTCTGCCTGGTTCTGTTGTCTGTATATTTTTTCTGGTTATATTTTGGGGAATGTCTAATTCTCAGTCGACTTAGATTTAACTAAATCTCAATCACTTGCACACGATTGCAAATCATGTGCAACTCTTAGATCAACACGAATCACGACACAAATCAAATGGTCAAGGAGGCGACTGAGATTTAACTAATTCTCAGTCAGTTGCACACAATTGCAAACCATGTGTAACTCACAAATTAGCACGAATCACGACACAAAATCTAACGGTTAAAAATGCGACTGAGATTTAGTTAATTCTCAGTCGACTTAGAATTAGCAAAACCGTATATTTTGTTAGAAACTTTCAGGTGTGGCATTGTGTTGTCTGTAGCTGTTTTATTATTATTATTATTAGTTCCATAAAGGCCGGGGAAAAGCAGTTATATTTTGTGGATGATGATGTACGTGGTGTCGTGGTGCAAGAGAGCAAAGAATGTGCTTTTAGGCTTACAGTAAGGAGATGGCAAAATCGATTGGAAAATACATATATTTAGTGGTGGGTATGATTTTAAGTTAGTCCTATGCCATAATAATAATAATAATAATAATAATAAAGAAGTGACAGTGTGTTGTGCATTATTAGCCATTGGAAGGGAGTAGTGATCAGAATAATAATACTAGTTTTCTTTTTTAAGATATCATCAAGCTGGTGATTTGTGCCGGAAAGCCTGGCACCTAGTCCTCCGTCTGTCGGCCTGCCATTCCTTGCTGGTACCGCAGCTATGGTCAAGGTCTGCCTAGACACGGAACTGAAGACAAAACGTACGGGGAACAACGGTGAGATATAATACCGATCGATACTAGTATATATACTTTGACATTGATCTTTCCTTGTACGCCATTCTATGTATGGTTCAGTGTGTAGCGTCATTAATTACCCAAGATAAGCACGCACGCACATAGTAGTATACTATAGTTAACCAGTAACCAGCCGGTCCAAAGGGACGACCAAATTAAGCTTTGAATCATAGTTAGCACAGAGGGAGAGAAGACCCAACTTGTAGTAGCGATGTACTGTAGCTCTGTTGGTGTGGTGTGTTGTGTCCAAGGAAGGGAGAAGGAGAAGAATTTTGCCGGCAGGCACGCGTGGACGCAAACGCAAGAGCTCGAACGGGTCAGCATGCAAGGGCGGGTGGTGGCTTGACCGTGGAGAGGCATGGTCGGCTTCCCGTGATTTTATTTTTTACCGACCGCAAATCATTGGAGCGCACCACGGCGACGGACCGCGGCTACGGTCTTCCAGGCTGACGAGATCCTTCTTCTTTTGGTAGGTTGTGCGACAGTCAAGTACTGCCACGATGGACGAAAAATACTACGGTTGAACATGGGGGCATATGAACCCGGTTGGCAAATACATTTTCTAAATATTTAAAATTTCTGAAAAAAAGTCCACGTGTACATCTGCACATTCCACGTGTGCGCAGAAAATTTCGCCAAGAAACGAGTTTTTACCTGACCTATGTAAAAAAGACAAAAATATGTCACATATAAACTGCTATGTAGCACAGATATTTTCTCTTTTTTACGTAGTCAAAGTAAAAAAGTAATTTCGTCACGAAACTCATGTGCAGGGCACATGCCTTGCATTACTTATACATGGAAATTTTGTTTCGAATTTTTTTTGGACATATTTTTGATGGTTTTTTGACATTTCAAATAGGAAGGTGCATGTGCACCCATGTTCACCATATTCACGGACTGACTTTGCACTTTCGGCTAAGCTAAGCATTGGCAAAACAAAACGAAGATAGCTTGCTAATCTTCTTATCAAGAGTAAGAACTAATATCTGGAAGCTCTCAATCCTTAGTTCCTTACCCGCCCGCCCCCTTCCCTTCCCCAGTCTTTTCTCTCTCCTCCTAACCCCTTCTTCTCCGTTACACCTGCCTCCTGGAGTCGCTGTAGAGGGGGGAAGGGGAGGCCAGTCTCCTTGTATAGTAGTTCATCTACGTTTAGTACTAGCATGGGGGTGGGGCGACGAGATGCGTTGTTGCTATCTTTGGCCAAGGGGGGCCACCCCGCGCCCCGAAGTACAATTCTCTCTGAGGGTTCTGCTTCCTCCGTTTGGGATGATCTTGACCGGCTTCGACGCCATGTTCAACATCGACTTGCCACCAAGTGGTTCGTCCCCGGCGGTGAGCTTGGTGGTCGAGGCTTTGAGGCCCTGCTTCGGCGATGGTGGAGAGGGACTAGATTGCTTTTCATTTTTCCTTGTGAGGTCCCTTCGGTAAACTGTGAGGACTTGGTTGTATTTTAGTTCTTTCGGTGGTTTTCTTTGTAACTGTACCCCACTGCTTTGAATGAAGCTTCGGGGTCTTTCGACCCCGTATCCTGTTAAAAAAAACTAATATCGGAGGGCCCGCTAAAGAAATTGGGTGGAGCAAATTTGGTCAGCAACCAAACAAATACGTAGCACTACTAATTTCCCTTTCAAAAAAAGTGCTACTGTCAATTTTTCATTCCGTGATCTTTATGAACTTTTAAACTTGTAGCTTCTTGGAAATAGGCTCGTGAGTTTTTTGGCAGTGTGGGATGCTTGCAAAGGAACTGACGGCAGGCCTCATTTCCGTTTCACGTGATTCATGGGATAGCCTAGGGACTTCGGCTACGAGAGCAGTAAACTAGACTTGCGTCCGAAGAGATACCTAGCTAGCTGAGCAATTCTTTTCGTTGCCGACCGGCCTGCCGGCCGGCCAATCTCCTGAAAACTATTCTCTCGTCGACAACAGCTTGTCCCGCCATATACGCTGGACAATTCTGTATCGTCGTCGGCTGCTTTATCATATCCCAATTAATAAACACCGATCAATTCGGTGAGATAACCGGGAGATAATATGCAGCCCCATGCTGAACATTTCTAATCCCTTCGTATCATAATATAAGATGACTTAGATTTTATCCTACAAAACAACATACGGATAGATGTAGACAGTAGATTTACTTATTTTGATCCGTATTCAGTCCGTATGAAAATAGCTAAAACATCTTATATTATATGAAGGGAGTAGTAGCTAAGATCGTGAACATGTTTCCTTTCATCCCATTCACAAATTTCTTTTGTGATATCAATCGATTATCTGGAGCAAATCAAGTCAAATCTTTCAGGCTTGGAGCTGTCCAGAGCGCATGTGCATCGATACGAGGGAAGCTCTGTTCATGTACTAGTACTAACCCACTAGCTAGCTAGCAATTAATTACAACTAACAGGACGCGACACCATGCATGCATGTTCTACGGGGCATGTGATCGATGGTATGGCCAGAAACCATGCATGCATCTGCCGGATCGTCGCCGGCGTCGACGAATATTTCGGGACGGCAACCTGCATCAGGGCCGGCCGTGCACTCTGCATGCGTGTGTGGCTCGCGCGCGGGCGGCTGGGAGACCGGAGAACCCCGCCGCGGGAGGGCACGCCACGACCGGTACTGCTCCGGACGGCCGATGGAGAGCCGGAAACCAGGGGGCAGAGGGCAGCCGAGCGACGACGGGCGGTGGACGCGCGCGACGCACGCATGCAGCACGTCGTGATAAATGGCTGGAGGAGGACGACGACACGGCTAGCTCAATTATTCGTGCGAATGAACAATAACCCTGGCTAACGGGTTAGTGTGATTGATGTGTACTGCTATCGGATCGTCCAACGGGTTAGTGTGATTGATGTGTACTGCTATCTCCTCCCGCCGCCATCGGCACGAGCCGCCGAGCACGGCTCGGGCGGTGCCGGCGGCGGCGGCCATCCTCTACCCGCGCGCATGGAGGAGGCCTCGCGGGGCGGCAGTGCTCCTAGGGCGGTGAAGGCGCGGTCTTGGCCGGGGAGCGGTGTTGCACGGGCGGCGTTTGCGACCAGCACGGCGGAGCTGCGAAGCGGGAGGCGGCGCGAGCGCGACGACGAGCGTGGAGCAGCGGAGCGGCGCAGTGTCGTGGGCGACGGCGAGCAGCGGGCGGGCTCTGGCTCCAGCGGCCCAGATCGGGGCCCTTTGGGCCCCATCTGGGTGGGGATGGGCCGGCCTGACCTGCCGCGCGTTCTGCGGCCGGTGGTGAGGTGGAGGGTGCTGGGGCTGTGGCGACGGCGACCGGCTTGTTGCAGTGTGGCGGTAGGCTTCACGGGCCCGATCTGGGCCCGACCGGACCCTATCTGGACTGGTGTGCCCCCGCGGGGGCTTTACGGGCCCGTCGGTCCCGGCCGGACCTAATGGGGACTGGTGTGTTCTGCGGCTGCATCCGGTCGGCTACCGCCTTCGGCGGTGGAGGTAGTTCCCTCCCGCGCGGCCGCGGTCCTGCTTACCCCGGTACATTATACCTTCGCCTCGGTCTTGCAGTCCCGTGATGTTGCTCCGGGGAGAAGGCGATGGTGGCTTCGCATCCGTGGTGGCGCATGTTGGCGGGCGGTCAGTCTGGTGGGTCGAGGCGCTTCCTCGAGGGCTCCGGTGCGACGGATCGTCCGGGATTGCAGATAGGGTTTTTGCGGGAGAAATCCTTGTCGGCTTGCCCGACCCTGACGCGGTGCCGCCTCCGGGTGGCATCTCTCCTTCCTGAAGGGTGTCAGGGCTACCCTTCGTCCGCATCCCTGTGTGCCGGGGGAAACCCTAGGACCAGGCCCTGGTCCGGGCAGCAGCGCGCGCTTCCTTCGTCAAGGTGCTGCTTGGTACTTGACGTTTCGGCGCTAGGAGTGCGGTGGTAATTCGTCGGAGGGCGCAACGGTTGTGGGTCGCTCTAGCTTAGTCTATCCGCCTTTGTCGTCATTTTGTTTCTTCTTTTCTTCTTTAGATGTGTGGTGTTGAGTTTGTATCCAGAAGTTGTATGGTGGTCGTTGATTTATTTATAAAGCGGGGCGAAAGCCTGTTTCGAGAGACGGACCGCGGCTCCGGTCTTCCAGGCTGACCAGATCCTTCTTCTTTTCGTTGGTTGTGCTGCGGCCGAATTCGACAGTTAAGTACTGCCGCAATGGATGAAAAATACTACGGTTGAACATGGGGCATATGAACCCGGTTGGGAAATACATTTTCTAAATATTTAAAATTTCTGAAGAAACGACTTTTTACCTGACCTATGTAAAAAAGACAAAAATATGTCACATATAGCACAGATATTTTCTCTTTTTTACGGAGTCAAAGTAAAAAAGTAATTTCGTCACGAAACTCATGTGCAGGGCACATGTCTTGCATTACTTATGCATGGAAATTTTGTTTCGAATTTTTTTTGGACATGTTTTTGATAATTTTTTGACATTTCAAATAGGGAGGTGCATGTGCACCCATGTTCACTATATTCACGGACAGCCTTTGCACTTTCGGCTAAGCTAAGCTAAGCATTGGCAAAACATAACGAAGATAGCTTGCTAATTAATCTTCTTATCAAGAGTAAGAACTAATATCCTTAGTTCCTTACCCGCCCGCCCCCTTCCCTTCCCCGGTCTTTTCTCTCTCCTCCTAACCCCTTCTTGTCCGTTACACCTGCCTCCTGGAGTCGCTGTAGAGGGGGGAAGGGGAGGCCAGTCTCCTTGTATAGTAGTTCATCTACGTTTAGTACTAGCATGGGGGTGGGGCGACGAGATGCGTTGTTGCTATCTTTGGCCAAGGGGGGCCACCCCGCGCCCCGAAGTACAATTCTCTCTGAGGGTTCTGCTTCCTCCGTTTGGGAGGATCTTGACCGGCTTCGACGCCATGTTCAACATCGACTTGCCACCAAGTGGATCGTCCCCAACGGTGATCTTGGTGGTCGAGGCTTTGAGGCCCTGCTTCGTCGATGGTGGAGAGGGACTAGATTGCTTTTCATTTTTCCTTGTGAGGTCCCTTCGGTAAACTATGAGGACTTAGTTGTATTTTAGTTCTTTCGGTGGTTTTCTTTGTAACTGTACCCCACTACTTTGAATGAAGCTTCGGGGTCTTTCGACCCCGTATCCTGTTAAAAAAAAACTAATATCGGAGGGCCCGCTAAAGAAATTGGGTGGAGCAAATTTGGTCAGCAACCAAACAAATACGTAGCACTACTAATTTCCCTTTCAAAAAAAGTGCTAGTGTCAATTTTTCATTCCGAAGATCACAAAGGGTAGTGGCTCGTGATCTTTATGAACTTTTAAACTTGTACTAGCTTCTTGGAAATAGGCTCGTGAGTTTTTTGGCAGTGTGGGATGCTTGCAAAGGAACTGACGGCAGGCCTCATTTCCGTTTCACGTGATTCATGGGATAGCCTAGGGACTTCGGCTACGAGAGCAGTAAACTAGACTTGCGTCCGAAGAGATACCTAGCTAGCTGAGCAATTCTTTTCGTTGCCGACCGGCCTGCCGGCCGGCAAATCTCCTGAAAACTATTCTCTCGTCGACAACAGCTTGTCCCGCCATATACGCTGGACAATTCTACATCGTCGTTGGCTGCTTTATCATATCCCAATTAATAAACCGATCAATTGGGCGAGATAACGGGGAGATAATAAAGCAGCCCCATGCTGAACATTTCTAATCCCTTCGTATCATAATATAAGATGACTTAGATTTTATCCTACAAAACAATGTACATATATATGTAGACGGTAGATTTACTTATTTTGATCCGTATTCAGTCCGTATGAAAATAGCTAAAACATCTAATATTATATGGATGGAGAAGATCGTGAACATGTTTCCTTTCATCCCATTCACAAATTTCTTTTGTGATATCAATCGATTATCTGGAGCAAATCAAGTCAAATCTTTCAGGCTTGGAGCTGTCCAGAGCGCATGTGCATCGATGCGAGGGCAGCTCTGTTCGTGCATGTACTACTAAGGGCATGTACAATGGGGTGATGTCAGCCTTCCCTTACAGATGCCACGTCAGATTTTTGCTTAATTGACGGAGAGAGAATGAAGAAAGAGAGGGTTGTCTTCCCTTAGATAAGAGATGATCTCTTAAATATTAAGAGAAGACTATTTTCTCCATTGTACAACATGTTTTCTCTTATTAACATAATTTCATACTAAAATTTAATTAATTCTCATTAATTACTAGAGATGACAATAAGAGAAAGCACATTGTATGATCGATATTTATTGTCTTCTCCAGATGACGTGGAAGGGTAAGGAAAGACCCGTCTTCTCTAGCATTGTACATGCCCTAACCCACTAGCTAGCAATTAATTACAACCAACAGGACGCGACACCATGCATGTTCTACGGGGGCACGGGGCCTGTGATCGTTGGTATGGCCAGAAACCATGTATGCATCTGCCGGATCGTCGCCGGCGTCGATGAATATTTCGGGACGGCAACCTGCATGCAGAGCGGTCGGCCGTGCCGTGCATGCGTGTGTGGCGGATAGGCTCGCGCGCGGGCGGCTGGGAAAACGGAGAACCCCGTCGCGGGAGGGCACGCCACGACCGGTACTGCTCCGGCCGATCGAGAGCCGGAAACCAGTGGGCAGAGGGCAGCCGAGCGACGGCCGGTGGACGGGGGCGACGCACGCAGCACGTCGTGATAAATGGCTGGAGGAGGACGACGACGGCTAGTTCAATTATTCGTGCGAATGAACAATCCTGGCTAACGGGTTAGTGTGATTGATGTGTACTGCTATCGGATCGTCCAACGTGGGTGCGTCGTGCGAAATCTTTTGTTTGTACAGTAAGAAGCTCGTGATCGTGTGCGTCCTGCTGGATTTCAGACACAGGGACGTGTATCTCCATACGCGGCACGAGAACGAGAAGCTAACGTGAGTACTGGTGCAGTGGCATGCATACGCGAAAGTAGCTTGTTGACGACTCGGTAGTGATCGGTGGAGAGCATCTTGATTTTTTTTTTTTTTTGGTTCAGTTGACAGTTTGTGCCACCGGTGGTTAATTAGCCCACCCACGCAAGTTCATACTTCCTCCGGCGTATGACTAGATGGTTTTTGTAAACCCACGCAAGTTCAATGACAATGAGTATATTTATATTTAGTAGCTCAATGACAATATATGAGGTAGCTCCGTCTCCTCAGAAGCAGGCAGAACACGATTGTGTCCACTTTGAGACATGAACTCTTAGTCGTGTGTGTCCAACCGGACCACCGACCCCACGTACCGTACGGCAAAGGCGGACCGTGGTGGACGACGAGGCCTATTTGTCTCTCTACAACCAGGACATACTTGAAAGCCTCCGTACTTGTCACCACGCTCATCATCCCGCTTCGTTCCATCAAGGAGTCAAAATACTTCTAAGCATTCATTACTAGATGTCTCCTACTCCCACTTATTAAAATAAAATCGCCTACTTAATCCCTTCATGCATTCCTTTTTGTGTTACGGGATACATTACACCTCGCGGCCTCTCCTGAGCTCGTCCCACGTATTTCTAGCCAGATCACGCACAAATGTGCTTGCAGGAGAGGAACGGATGATACACACCCTAGTTGTGTGGGAACAAAAGATATCGAATCGTGAGCTCCGAAGGTTCCCTTCTTTATAGTGGACAAAAAGCCGGTGAACCTATTCAACTGTATAGCACACAATGGATTGGTCCTCGATTGTACATATGTACATAAATGCTAAAATTGTTAAAATCTTGTGGTTGCTTGAAATTGAATTCATGAGGAATAACAATTATTGACGGTCTCTAAACCATATCGCTAGACCATGTGCTATCTTTTTTCTTGCTGCATCCTTTGAATGTGTTTTTGTTGTATTTCCAGTTCATGCGATTTATTAAAGCAACAAAGTGTAACATTATTAATTATTAAACGATTCATAGTGTAAAAAATGCGATACATATACGAGAACAAAACAAAAGATTTGTGTTGTGCGTCGATCAATCAACATGCACAAGTACCATAAATATACGTTCGAGATTGCCTTAGCACAGTGTTGCTTCTAGAAGCGTCTACTCAGGAGTAGTCGGGACACTACCGTGTTGTGCACCAATCAGGAAACATTGTTTCAACTTTAGAGTAGGAACCTCTATGCGTGTGTAGGAACCTTTATGCGTGTGTGTTTCCACCGGACCACCGACCCGCTGTCGTCACAACTCGCGTGCAAGGTTACATCGAAAACGATTCATTCGGACTTCACTTTGCATGACTCTTGCACATGGTATGGCAGTAAGCCCAAACGACAACGACAAGCATCAAGATCGAACAAACACGATTCACCGAGGGAAATCCATTTCGGCTCCTAGGTGCATCTACACCCACTACACAAAAAACGAATTAAAATATCAAAAAAATCCAAAAAAAATTGGGGGGTACATATTCATTCTATGTTTGTAAAAAAAAATCAGGATGAAAAGACATTTTTTGTGGCCGGTGTAAAAAGATAAATCCCCGGCGTTCCAAAATGACTTTGTACGTAACATTTTTCTGTCTTTTTTATACCGGCCATACAAAATGTCTTTTCGATGTGCATATTTTTTTGTACGGATGACATTTTTTATATGAACATCTGATTTTTTTAACATTTAAAATGCGTTAAAAATGCATTTTGCACAACAGGTTCATCTGCACCCGTGAGCCAAAACATCATTTCCGTAATGCATTCCTTTGAACTCTACAAATGGAACTACAATCTCCATCAAGGAACTGTATATGGATGTTGCTATGTAAGCTACGTCATAGCTAAGAACGCGTTCTCCGTTCCCCGACTACTACATGGGGTTCCCGTTTGCAAAACTTAACATCAAATCAAGCTCGCGGGCTGCTTGTCCAGGGCAGTTTTTTTGCAAGAAATCAATTTCACGCGGCTGTCAGGGCTAATAATCTTGGTCCTATTATGCGACTTCGTGAACATGGCTGAGACACACTCCATACCACATAGGTGCGACGCACTAGAAAGCAACGAGGTCTGGCGATCCCTCGAGATTACATGCTTAAAAGTCCTCCATACTTGTCAGTTGTCTCCACGATACTGGTCGTACTCTTCCTTATCAAGCCATCTATGTAGTTGTTTTTAAACATTACTTTCCAGATGTCTCCTACTCGTATAGTTAACGTAGTATAGTCCCTTCATACATTGTTCTTGTATTACGGGGTAGATTACAAATCGCGACCTCTCGTGGGCTCCCCCGCATCATTTCTGGCCTGATCGTGCACAAATGATCACATGAGAGAGGAACATACGATATGCACTGTTGCCGCGTTGTAACAAGAGATATGAGATCGTAAACTCTGGAGTTTCTCCTTTTTATTAATGAACCTCCTCAAATGTGAAGCACACAATCGGTTGGTTGCCCCCAATTTATATATGTACATGAAGACTCGAATTCGTAGTATCTCGCGGCTGCTAGATATTGATTTCATAAGATTTGTTTTATAATAAATATGGACCAGCTCTAAACGGTACACCTAGACCACGTGCCAACTTTTCTCCAAGCTCCAGGCATGGGATATGTGTTTATATTGCATTTTTAGTTCATGTGATTTATCAAAGCGAGTTTTAAAAAGAGTAACAGTACATAAAGGATAGCGGTATTAAACGATACATATTGTGAAAAAAGTGATATATCATATATCTAAACGAGAACAAAGAGGTAGATTTGTGTAGTGAACTTGCCTCAATTTCATAAATATTAACATTTCTTGGCCTTGCTCGGTTTCAGTTTGGCTCGCCTGGTATTATTACAGTATTATTCTTCTTCATCTAGCTTTGTTGTCATCTACTCTCAGGTCCCAATTCTAAAGAGGACATTACATTTTGGTACCTAGGCTAGGTTAACCTGCGAGTTAGTGTGCATGTATTCAAAAAATTGCTCATACGTATCAGTTTTGGGGCGAGGAATCATAAATTGCGTAAAATTTTGATGGATGACGTTTTAACAGAAACCTGACACGCCGGGCCCACAATTAAACAATGGCTAGGCTCCTTTTCTCTTGCATTTCGTCGAACAGGTGATGTGCACCGGCGCTGGAGCTCCGAAGCGCCGACAGACGACCTGCCGCTGCATGAGCCCGGGGAGACGACCCCCTCGTCCGCCGGAGAGGCCGTAGCAGCCCTGAGGTACGGCCGCGACACCACACTGCTACTTCCTCGAGACGACGTCCATGAACCTGAGCGTAGCAGCCAGGAGAGGCCGTAGCAGCCCTGGAGAGGTCGTAGCCGCCCGCGGAGGCCAACTCGTGCTTGATGTGGTTGAATATGGTCTGGTCGTGGCCGAGCGGGAACCACCACCGCTTCCCCCATGGGGGGCGGACACGATAGGCCTGCGGCCATAATCTATTGTTTATTTTTGGACGGGGTTTGTTGCGGCTGAATAGACAATTAAGGGCTCCCAAGACTGCAAATTGAGCTTGGGTTACATGGACCCTTTTTTGCAAAGTTCAAATTCTCCATTTCAAACTATCAGAAAATAAATATAAAATAGACGTATATAATGTTGTAAATAAACATTACGAAATAATTTGTATTTAGGCTACACACAGAAATCTGACAAAATTTTAAGTTTTCAAAATGTGCATTGTACGAAATTGTATTATTATTGGAACTAGTAAATATAATTAAAGCTCGTCGTGTAAAAAACCTACAGCAGCATTTGACCAGCCTGTGTTTCCGTCCTGCTGGTAGTAGGGCAGCACGGTGTAGACGGTCTGCACGACGGTCAGGACGAGGAGGAACACAGCGGCGAGGAGCGAGACGACGGCCCAGGGGTTGTCGGCGTGGTTCCTGATGAGGCTGGCCCGCCACTGGTTCCAACGCATCTCGGAGTAGGTGTTGACCTGCCCCTGCACGGCGCGGAGCAGGCTGCACTTGTCCAGCACGGCCTTGTTGGCCAGCCGGTTGAACATCTTGGCCACCTCCTTGTCGCTGCCGAGGCCGTTCCAGATGATCCCCTTGGAGCAGACCAGCTGAGCGTCGGCGGCGGATTTGATGATGGTGTCCATGAAGAAGACGTACGCCGTAACCTCGTTGGCGCCCGTGCCGGTGTGCAGCCGCTCGAAGGCCATGAGGCTAAAGAGCTTGTCCTCGATGTAGTCGTCCACGGTGAGCGCCGGGATGTAGAGCACGCCGCCGGCGAAGCTGATGTCTCGCAGGCTGCGCGTCGCACTCCTCATCAAACGGATGCCCGCCTGGTCAAGCTCCATGGCCGAGGGGATGAACTCGTCTTTCCGCCCCTTCCAGATCTCGCGTGGCTGGCCGTGGAGCAGGCTTCGGTGGCAGACGTCGATGGGGTGGAGCGCCAGGCTGCCGTCACACATCGCCGGAGGATCACGCATCAACGACGACAGGAACTTGAGCACCATGTTGTTGATTGCGTCGTTGGTCTTCATCAAATAAGGAAGAACACGTCAGATGCAATCAATCAAACGAATCCTGCGTGGGGATTACCGATGGTTTGGGGATCGAGAGGTACCGCTGCATCGGGGCCGGAGACGACGGCCACGAGCCTCTGGAGCACGAGCAGGGGTAGCTGGTTCTCCATCATGAGCATGTCGCGCCGGAGGTACGGGAACATGTACAGCTCGCCGTGCCGGCTGAAGACGGGATCGCTGGGCGCGTAGTCGCCCGCCTCACCGTCTTCGGCCGATATCCTCATCACCTCTAGCAGGAAGCAGCCGTCCATCACCATGACTCGCAAGAAGGCGTCGGTGTCGCGGCGCCACTTGTCGTCGAGGTCCATGTACGCGTCCAACAGCTGCGCCACCACCTCCTCCAGCGCCTGCACCAGGTCCCGCACCCGTCTCCCGGTGCGGCGGACGAGGTGAAGGAGCGCTCTCTGCTTGTGCTCCTCCATTTGCACGAGGTCGGAGTTGTCGTGGAAGAAGGGACCCAGGGAGACAACCTGCGGCTCGTAAGGCGAGACGTACCTGTTCTTGACGTCCGCCGGCACCCGATAGATGGAGTGCTTCCGCCACCGCGCTGCCTCCAACAAGGGGTCAACGCTGCCGTCCTGCCCCAGAAGCTCCTCAACGTCGGTAATCCACGACTTCTCCTTCTGGCCGCCGTCGCCTGCCATTTGGACTGAATATTTTCTCTCCTGTCTGGCCTGGCAGTAGGTACTCGAGATTGCAGGACCGCAAGACACAAAAGGTACAACGTAAGACTGCAAAGAGAAATCACGTTTTGGCATCTAGATCATGAAGACGATTCCTCCATTAGGTTATTGAGTTGGTTCCGCCGCCCTCAGTTGTCCCTTCATTCGGAGAACCCTTATTCTTTATGTTACCTGTAATTAACATACTACTCCGTACAAGTGTACACGCTTCATTTCATGCCGTCACACGATGTGGTTGGTGTGTTAGATGTAGCGCTTACCGAGTCCGATTTGACTTTTGAATCTAATGGAGACCGTCGGTACCGTCATTTATTATCTCTTCTCTACTACTCCCCCCGTCCCGGTATCCAGGGCATAATTCAAAATAAACAAGCGAAACACCGGCAGCAGCTCTTTCCCCTCCTCCGCTTCCGAGCGGTCGGGGGGGACCCTAGAATCCGCTGTTGGAATAAGCCATGGCGTGCGTGGTGGACCGGCGTGAGCGCGCCCAGGTCGGGTCCGTGCATGGCGTAGCGTGTGTCCGTGGCATGTGTGCGTGCGTTGAGTGTGTTGTTCTGTTAGCTGTTAGCGAGTGAGTAGGGAGGACCAGGTCCTGCGGCTCGAGCTGGCCGCGTTGTTCGCGCGTGTGCGTGAGCCAAGGGCGGAGCAGGCCGTGGCGTAGTGGGTGCGTGAGTACGCGTGTGTGCGCGTACTCAGAGCGCGGGCGTGGCGTCGTGGGTGCGAGCCGGAGCGCCTATAAAACCCACTCCCTGTACTCCATTGCAACGTATCGAGTTGGTGCTCGACAGTAATGAGAATGGCGTCTGTGTGCTGAAAACCGAGTGTTGCCTCCCTTCTTCTTCCTCCGTCCGGCGAGCTAGAGCTGAGAGAGCGAGGGCTAGGGCTAGGTGCTGACATTTGGTATCAGAGTCCATCGGGGCCAGGGTACGATGTGACGCCGAGTGTGCAGCTAGCGCCGGGTGCTGCGTGGTGGCGCAGCGGCCGCGGCGGCGCGGCGAGTAGGCCGCGGAGGCACGACTCGGTGGCGTGGAGATGCTGCAGCGGCACGGTGCGACGACCGAGGAGAGCGGCGACCGTGGAGGCGCAGCTGCGCGTACGAGCGCGCCGTCGACTTCGGGAGGAGGCGTATGTTGCTGTTGTGCTCGAGTCCGTGCTCAAGTTCGGCTACGTCGCTGGAGCCTGCTCGGCGTGTGTCGTCGGAGCCGGAGAAGACGGCGACCGTGGAGGCACGACGGAGACTGGCGTGTGTGCGCCAGGTCGAGTCCAGCGGAGGCGCGGCGTCGGAGCGGTGGCGCGGCGTCGAAGCGGTGGCAGCTACGCCGGCGATAGCCGGGCCTCCCCTAGGTCATGGCTTAGGGGGAGTATGTTGGAATAAGCCATGGCGTGCACGGTGGACCGGCGTGAGCGCGCCCAGGTCGGGTCCGTGCACGGCGTGGCGTGTGTCCGTGGCATGTATGCGTGTGTCGAGTGTGTTGTTCTGTTTGCTGTTAGCGAGTGAGTAGGGAGGACCAGGTCCTGCGGCTCGAGCTGGCCGCGTTGTTCGCGTGTGTGCGTGAGCCAAGGGCGGAGCAGGCCGTGGCGTAGTGGGTGCGTGAGTACGCGTGTGTGCGCGTACTCAGAGCGCGGGCGTGGCGTCGTGGGTGCGAGCCGGAGCGCCTATAAAACCCACTCCCTGTACTCCATTGCAACGTATCGAGTTGGTGCTCGACAGTAATGAGAATGGCGTCTGTGTGCTGAAAACCGAGTGTTGCCTCCCTTCTTCTTCCTCCGTCCGGCGAGCTAGAGCTGAGAGAGGAGGAGAGAGCTAGGGCTAGGGCTAGGTGCTGACATCCGCCGCGGCCTCCTTCCCCCGTCCTCACCTCCCCTCGCTGCCGCCGGAGGGCGTCGCCGGGCTAAAGCCCGCGCGGCGTCGGCGGCGGCGGGGCTCCTTCTCCCCCTCGCTCGGCGGTAGCGACGCGGGCGCTGTGGTCGGTGGGGCGCGATGCTGACTCGCGGGGCGTGGCGGCGCGGCGGTTCCGGCGGCGGCGTGGTGGCTGCGAGGGCTCTCCTCCTCGCGCGTAGCTGGCCGGCTGAGGCCGGGTTCCCTCCGGGCGCCGGCTGCCCGGCGCGGCCTTGGCAGCGGCTTTTCCAGATCTGGTGGCGGCGCGGCCTCGCGGCGGCTCTGTAGGTCTGGAGCGACGTTCTTCTTCTCCGGCTGGGTAGGTCGAAGGAGGCAAAGGGTGGCGCGGCCGCGGGCGTGTTCTCGCGGCCGCCTCGCCTTCACGGGCCAGGGCAGGGGTCCTGGGCCCTGGTGAGCCCTTTTCCTTCTCTGGCTAGGTGGCCGCCGGCAGCCATGGTGGCTGTGGGTGCCGCCCAGCAGCGGATCCGTGGTCGGCAGCCGTGGTGGCTGTCGGCTGCTTGCTCCCTCCAGTTCGGGCGCTGGTAGCAGCCATGGGGGCTGGTGCTCGCCTCTCTGGCGCGAGGGGTCCATGGGTGCTGACGACATCGTGGCCGTGGGCCGTTTGGTCTGGGCTCGGGTGTCCTTGCCGCGGTGGTGGTTCGCGGCTCTCGGTTTTGTTCGGTGGTGCGGGGATTCTGGACGCCGGGGCGGCGGCCCTGGACGGTGGGAACCATGCGGTTGGCGGGCGTGCCGGTGGTTCTGGTGCTAGTTGGTGACCTCGGCCGTGTGGGCGGCGTGGTGATTGACAAGTGACATCTCGTGGCAGCGGTGCGGTTGTCGCTTCGGCTCGCAACGTTCAGCGCGAAAATCCGCATCCGCATCCGCTCGCAACAGGGTTTACCCGTTTGGGATTTTTTTAGATTTTCAAAATTCCAAAGAGAACTATGAAAGCAGGAAGATTTAAGTTTTTTCCGGTAATTCATTTTTTTGGAACTAATAATTGATTTCTGCATAAAGATTAGTATTAATTAATCATTATTGTTTATGTTAATATAGGTTTGGAATTCAAAAAATAATATCATGTGTCATCGTGCAGGAAGATTTAAGTTTTTGCCGGAAATTCAAATTATTTTATTTTTTTTTATTTTTTTGGAATTAATAATTGATTTCTGCATAAAGATTAGTATTACTTAATCATTGTTGTTTATGTTAATATAGATTTGGAATTCAAAAATAATATCATGTGTCATCAAAGTGTATGGGATAATAAGATTGATAGCATAGTATTATCAAGATGTACTCAATGCAATCTTGGAAGCTAGTTGGGAAGGAACTCAAAAGTTAAGCGTGCTGGGGTGGAACAATGTGAGGATGGGTGACCGATCGGGAAGTTTGCCTACAAGTATGCACGGTGCGGTGAGATTAGGGGTGATTCGAGATCTTGAGATTAGGGGTGATTGGAGATTAAACTGACAAATAATTTAAAGATTCGAAAAATTCAAAAAAAGATTGGACCTTTAGTCCTGATTGCGCAGTCCCCTGGTTGCACAACCGGGACTAAAGGCCCTTTGGACCCGGGACTAAATGCTAGTTTTCCACTAGTGATCTTGAGGGGTGTGGCTCCTCCTGTGTTTTTATTTTTATTTTTGATCTGCTTTATAAAATGATTTCTTTATCACTTTGTATCGGTTCGATCGTGTGGCTTTATTTATAAAACGGGGAGAAAACCTAATTCGAGAAGGGATGCTTGCAAGTTGCAAAGGAACTGGCGGCAGGCCCTTTTCCGTTTCACGTGGTTCACGGGGTCGGGATAGCCTAGGGACTTCGGGTGAGCAATTTTTTCCGTTGCCGACCGGCCGGCCGGCCAATCTCCTGAAAAATATTCTCTCGTCGACAACAGAGCTTGTCCCGTCCTATACGCTGGATAATTCTGTATCGTCTCGTCGTCGCTGCTTTATCATACCCCAAATTAATAAACGGATCAATTCGGCGAGATAACCGGGAGATAATATGCAGCCACATGCTGAACATTTCTAGGACAAATTTCTTTTGTGATCGATTATCTGAGTCAAAATCAAGTCTTGAGGCTTGGAGCTGTCGATCGACCGCATGTGCATCGATACGAGGGCAGCTCGCTCTGTTCATGTACTAGTACTACTAACTCACTAGCTAGCTATTAATTACAACTAACCGGACGCGACACCATGCATGTTCGACGGGGCATGTGATGGTAATTATGGCCAGAAACAATGCATCTGCCGGATCGTCGCCGGCGTCTATGAATATATATATCGGCAAGGCAACCGGAGCGGCCGATGCGTGTGTGGCGGGCGGTGGACGCGCGCGACGCACGCAGCACGTCGTGATAAATGGCTGGAGGAGGACGACGACACGGCTAGCTCAATTATTCGTGCGAATGAACAATAACCCTGGCTAACGGGCTAGCTAGTGTGATTGATGCGTACTGCTCCGGCGTGCGATGGATCGATATGAGGGCGCCGGCCGGCCCGGCCCGGCACGGCACCTGACGGTGACATTGCAAGTAGCCACCCATCATGTCACCTGTGGCATCCTTTCAAAATCGCACATGAAACATGAGAACGTATCCAGTGAAACATACAAATCTGTGCATCCGGTGCACCCATCTCCGGTTTAGCACCAAAAAAGTTTTCAAAAAATCTGAAAATAAGTTTAGACATTGACATAACATAAATATACATCGTCGGAAAAATTCAAGTCTGAATCTGAAACACAACATCAACACTGAAAAAGACAAATTTGTTATCAATGTTGACAATGGGCCAAATTTAGAGCCCAACTACATTTTGGTACTATTCATTGTCAGATTTATCTATTTTATGTTATGAGTTGTGTTGTGGATTTTGATTTGAAATTTTGTGACATGTTAGATATGGATAGTACCAATGTCCAAACTTTTTTTCATATTTTTTGAAAACATTTTAGGTGGTCAACTAAATTCGGGTGCACCGGGTGCATAGATTCTCCCGTTTCACTGGATACGTTCTCCATGAAACATATGCGTCCGGTGGGCACGTACGTACACCATCGTGAGCCGCCGGGAAGGTAGATCGGTATAACATTAATTTTGTAAATCCAACGCGCAACAATTGCTGCTACTAGATGATCAGTATATTCATGGGCTCACTTGCGCGGAATATGGTTCGATCGGGGCTGGAGATCCCTTGTGCGTAGCCAAATTAACCTGCTTCGACGGCCGGTTGCTTTTCTTTTACGAGAAGATGGGAAGAAACGTTTGAAAGTTAGCTTCGCGTGGTGTCAGAACACGAGGCAGCTCCGTCCCCTGAGAAGTAGTCAGAACACGATTGTGTCCACTTTGAGAAAGAAACTCTCAACCGGGTCACCGACACCACCGTACGGCCACGGTGGATCATCATGCGACTACAGCGGACCTACAAAAATATTAGGAATTTTCTCCCTTTCTACCTAATTTCGCATATTTAAATGAATTTATGTCAATTTTTCGAAAGTAATTCAAATTTGAACTACAAGTGTGTGATAGTTTACTCTGAAATTTTTCCAAAAATCATTTTAAGGTATACAAGTAGTTATTATTTCATAGAATCATCCATAGTTTTGGAAAACTCGACTTCTTTCAACGGATAGCCTTGTTGAACATTTTGACCATGCTTTCGAATAACTCAAAGAAAATCTGAAAAAAAGAAATTGTTTGGCATGGAGTCCTCTTATGTGTACTAGTTGACAGGAAAAATTATAAACTTGATTTTTTTCAAACTTTACAAAAAATCACTTCACAAAAAGGTCTATCATGTATAAACATATATGGGTTTCAAGTCAAACGTATGCCACCTGACGGTGACATTGCAAGTAGCCACCCATCATGTCACCTGTGGCTTCCTTTCAAAATCGCACATGAAACATATGCGTCCGGTGGGCACGTACGTACACCATCGTGAGCCGCCGGGAAGGTAGATCGGTATAGCATTAATTTTGTAAATCCAACGCGCAACAATTGCTGCTACTAGATGATCAGTATATTCATGGGCTCACTTGCGCGGAATATGGTTCGATCGGGGCTGGAGATCCCTTGTGCGTAGCCAAATTAACCTGCTTCGCCGGCCGGCTGCTTTTCTTTTACGAGAAGATGGGAAGAAACGTTTGAAAGTTAGCTTAGCGTGGTGTCAGAACACGAGGCAGCTCCGTCCCTTGAGAAGTAGTCAGAACACGATTGTGTCCACTTTGAGAAAGAAACTCTTAGTCGTGTGTGCCCAACCGGGTCACCGACCCCACCGTACGGCCACGGTGGATCATCATGCGACTACAGCGGACCGTGGTGGATGACGAGGCCTTTTTGTCTCTCCACGACTGTCACCACGCTCGTCCTTCCGCTCCATTCTATCAAGGAGTCCAAATACTTGTAAGCATTCATTCCCAGATGTCTCCTATTCCCAGTCATTAAAAAAACTCCTAATTAATCCCTTCATGCATTCTTATTGCGTTAGAGGGTAGATTACAGCTCACGGCCTCTCCTGAGCTCTTCCCACGTATTTCTAGCTAGATCGTGCACAAATGCGTGTGCACAAGAGAAACGGACGATACACACCGTACTTGTGTGGGAACAAAAGATGTCGAATCGTGAGCTCCGAAGGTCCCCTTCTTTATAGTGGACAAAAAGCCGGTGAACCTATTCAAATGAATAGCACACCAATGGATTGGCCCATGATTGTATATATGTACATAAAGGCTACTATTCTTAAAATATTGTGGTTGCTAGAAATTGAATTCATGAGTCATAATAAATATAGACGGTCTCTAAAACCATGTGCTATCTTTTTTCTTGCTGCATCCTTTGAATGTGTTTTTGCTGTATTTTCAATTCATGCGATTTATTAGAGCAACAAAGTGTAACAATATTAATTATTAAACGATACATAGTGTAAAAAATGCGATACGTAAATGAGAATAAAACAAAAGATTTTGTGTTGTGTGTCGATCAATCAACATGCGCAAGTACCGTAAATATTATCGCCGCCGCTTCTTGGCTTTCTTTCACGAGGACACATGATGAACGTTCGAGATTGCCTTAGCACGGTGTTGCTTCTAGAAGCGTCTACTCAGGAGTAGTCGGGACACTACCATGTCGTGCACCAATCAGGAAACATCGTTTCAACTTTAGAGTAGGAACTTTTATGCGTGTGTGTTTCCACCGAACCACCGACCCGCTGTCGTCACAACTCGCGTGCATGGTTACACGAAAACGATCCATTCGGACTTCACTTTGCATGACTCTTGCACATGGTATGGCAGTAAGCCCAAACGACAAGGACAAGCATCAAGATCGAACAAACACGATTCACCGAGAGAAAGGTGCAAAACATTCCTTTGGACTCTACAAATAGAACTACGATCTCCATCGAGGAACTGTATATGGATGTTGCTCCGTAAGCTACGCCTAGAATATGTTCTCTGTTCCCCGACGACTACATGGGGTTCCATATGCAAAAACTAACATCAAATCTAGCTCGTTGGCTTGTCCAGGGCAAACAAATTGTGTGCAAGAAATCGATTTCACACGCTTTTCTGGGCTAATAAATCTTGGGCCTATTGTGCGACTTCGCTAACATGGGCAAGACACACTCCATACCACATAGGCGCGACGCACTGCAAAGCAGCGTGCCGGTACGGTGGACTATGCTCGACGATGAGGTCTTTTGCTAGCTCCAGATTACATGCTTATAAAGGCCTCCGTACTTGTCACCACGCTACTGGTCGTACTCTTTCTTACCAAGCCATCTAATTGTTTTTAAAAATTCCTTTCCAGATGTCTCCTACTCGTATAGTTAACTTAGTATGACCCCTCTATGCATTGTTCTCGTATTACGGGGTAGAATACAACTCACAACCTCACGTGGGCTCCCTCGCATCATTCTAGCTTGATCGTGCGCAAATGAACACATGAGAGAGGAACATACGATACACACTGTTGCCGCGTTGTAGCAAAAGCTATCAAATTGTGAGCTCTGGAGTTTCCCCTTTTTATTTGTGAACCTCCTCAAATGTGGAGCACACAATTGATTGGTCCCCCATTTATATATGCATGAAGACTCAAATTCGTAGCATCTCATGGCTGCCAGAAATTGATTTCATGAGGTTTATTTATAATAAATATGGATCAGCTCTATACGGTACACCTATACCACGTGCTAACTTTTCTCCAAGCTCCAGTCTTGGGATGTGTTTTTATTGCATTTTTAGTTCATGTGATTTATCAAAGCGAGTTTTAAAGAATAACCGTACATAAAGGATAGCTGTATTAAACGATACATATTGTGAACAATGTGATATATCTAAACGAGAACAAAGAGACAGATTTGTGTAGTGCAACTAGTCTCAATTTCGTAAATATTAACAATTCTTGGCTTTGCCCGGTTTCAACTTGGCTCGGCTAGTATTATCATTCTTCTTCCTCTATCTTTGGTCTCATCTATTCTCAGGTCCCAATTCTATAGAGGAAATTGCATTTTGGCACCTAGGCTAGGTTAACGAGTTAGTGTATGTTTAAAAAAAAAAATTGCTGGTACGTATCAGTTTTGGGGTGAGGAATCAGAGATTGCATAAATTTTTTATTGATCACGTTTTAACAGGAAACCTCACACGCCGGCCCACAATTAAACAAAGACTCGGCCCTCCTGCATTTCGTCGAACAGGTGATCTGCACCGGCGGTAGAGCTCCGCCGCGTCACAAGTAGAAAATGGGCTTTTAGTCCCGGTTTTTCCAACCGGGACTACCAAATCGGGACTAAAGCCCCCCCTCTCCCCCCCATTTAGTCCCGGTTTGTTACGAACCGGGACTAAAGGTCCCTCCACGTGGGCGCGCTCGGGTGCTGGGGCTGGAGGACCTTTAGTCCCGGTTGGTAACACCAACCCGGACTAAATGTCCTATTTTTTCGATTTTCTTTTGAATTTTTCCGATTTTTTTTTAAATTTCGATATTTCGAATCTTTAAATTATTTGTTAGTTTAATCTTCAGTCACCCATAATCTCAAGATCTCGAATCACCCCTAATCTCACCACACCGTGCATACTTTGACAAACTTCCTGATCGGTCACCCATCCTCACACTGCTCCACTGATACGTCACCAACGTATCTATAATTTCTTACGATCCATGCTTGTTTTCATACCATTTGCTACATGTTTTGTTTACATCTTATAGCATTTTTATGCATTTTCTGGAACTAACCTATTAACAAGATGCCACAGTGCCAGTTCCTGTTTTTTGCTGTTTTTCTGTTTCAGAAAATCACTTAAGGAAATATTCTCGGAATTGGACGCGACAAAAGCCATCGACCTTATGTTCCAGAGGACTACACGATGCCCGAAGGAGAGGTGCAGGAGGGCCGTGGGCCTCCCACACCATGCCCTCACGCGGGGTACACCCTGGCCGCGCGGCCACGTGGTGTGGGGCCCACGAGCCTCCACCGACGTCGCCCCTTCGCCTATATATTGCCCCCGATGCATAAACCCTAAAACAATCCGTCATATTCCAAAGAAACATCTGCAGCGCCGCCGCCATCGCCGACAAGTTTCGGGGGACATAAGTCTCTGTTCCGGCACCCTGCCGGGACGGGGAAGTGCCCCCGGAGCCATCTCCATCGACTCCACCACCATCTTCATCGCCGTTGCTGACTCCCATGATGAGGAGGGAGTAGTTCTCCCTCGGGGCTGAGGGCCGTACCGGTAGCCATGTGGTCTATATCTCTCTCTCCCATGATGTGATTTATATGTGATCATGAGCTTTGCAATCTAGATGTTGTTATGTTACTCAAGTGGGCTTTATTTATGTGATCTCCGGAGACTCCTTGTCCCACGTGTGTAAAGGTGACAGTGTGTGCACCGTGTGGGTCTTTAGGCTATATTTCACAAGATACTTGTTCACTGATTTATTATTTGAGTTGGATGTCTCTATGAAATTGTGGTGTGTTAGTACCTCCTATGAATGCTCATGGTCCAGTGTGGGGTATTCATTAGTACTTGGGAATATATGTTTAAGGCGTGCTTTTGCATTCCTACACAATGAATTAGTGTTCGTTATCCAGCCGGAGAATACTTCGGAGTAGTATATTGAAGTGCTTATATTTATATTCAATTATGATTGCATTGTTGAGAGTGACCACTGGTAAAAGTATGATCCCTAGGCCTTGTTTCTAAGCATTGAAACACCGTTTACAACAAGTTCTGCTACATGTTTGCTTGCTGCCATTTTTATTTTAGATTGCAATTACTACTTATAATCATCCATATTACTTGTATTTCACTATCTCTTCGCCGAACTAGTGCACCTATACATCTGACAAGTGTATTGGGTGTGTTGGGGACACAAGAGACTTTTTGTATTGTGATTGTAGGGTTGCTTGAGAGGGATACCTTTCACCTCTACCTCCCTGAGTTCGATAAACCTTGGGTGATTCACTTAAGGGAAACTTGCTGCTGTTCTACAAACCTCTGCTCTTGGAGGCCCAACACTGTCTACAAGAATAGAAGCGTGTGTAGACATCAAGCTATTTTCTGGCGCCGTTGCCGGGGAGGTAAGGTAAAAGGGTACTCACATCATCTGGCTACTAAGCTATTTTCTGGCGCCGTTGCCGGGGAGGTAAGGTAAAAGGTACTCACATCATCTGGCTACTAAGCTATTTTCTAGTACTGTTGCTGTTGTGTGAGTGCTCGAAGTTATTTTCTTTAGATTCTGCAATTATATCTTTTTGTTTCTTGTTTTTAATTTCACTAGTTAGGCTTAATGGAAAACAACAAAAAAATTAGTATTAGTTCTTTGGAAATCATTTTTGCTAATGCTATGAAAAAGTCTAAGCTTGGGGAAGCTAGTTTTTATGAAAATGATCTTTTTAGTTCCCCAGCTTTAGAGGAGAAAATTTGCTCTGATAATACTTTGTCTCCCATATGTGATAATTCGAATCATGCTTGTGATATTCTAAATCCACCTACTGAAAGTATTCCTTTTAAAATACCTATGAAAATTGTTGAAAAGGTTATGGATGAATGTTATGCAGGGGATGGAACAATCCGTCCAAGTGATCACTTGTTGAAACTTACAGAACTTTGTGAGTTATTTAAGATTGCAGGTTTATCAAGAGAAAATGTCATGAAGCAAGGGAGTGGTATGATCTACTTGATGATCCTCATCATTTGGAGTGGAAGGAGCTTGCAAATCTCTTTTACTCTAAATTTTATCCTCCTTATGAAATGCATTTGGATAGGAATTACATTTTTAATTTTTGGCCTCATGATGGAGAAAGCATTGCTCAAGCTTGGGGAAGGCTGAAAACATTAATACTTAAATGTCCTAACCATGAGCTTCCTAAGAAAATAATTGTTACTAATTTTTATGCAAGGCTTTCAGGTGATTGCAAGAATTATCTAGATGCCTGTTCAGGGGGTTCTTTCACAAGTAAGAAGGTTGAAACTAGATGGGATCTTCTTGAGAAAATTCAAGACAATACTGAAGGTTGGGAGAATGACAAAGGTAAAGAATCAGGTTATGTGGAGAAGCTTCCTTTCAAGGCTCTCCCTCCTAAGAAGGGAAAGAAGAAGAAGATGAAGAGTAAAAGGAGAGAGGAAACGGTACCTTTCCCTAAACATGTTGCTCCTATTATAGTTGTTGCTGATGAGTATGAATTCGATGATTTTGAATTAGATGATGTTCCTATGCCTGTTACTTATATTAGTGATCATGATTGGGAAAAGCATAGTACTTTTGATATTGAAAACCTCTTGGGTACTAATTCTAAAAATGATGATGCTAATGATTGCAACACTATTAGTACTATCCATATTCTTTCCAATGATGATATGATAAGCTCTAAGCTTGGGGATGAGGTGTTTGAAAATCCTTTTGCTACTAATGATTACATGTTTGATACATCTCCTTCTAGTAAAAATGATGATATGTTTACAGATGAACACACTTTGGAAGATAAATATTCTATTCCTTATGATGATACTATGCCCCCAGTTTTTGATAATTATTATAAAGAATATTATGACATGGGTTATAATTACAATCATCCTCATGAAACTTGTCATAATTATGGAGGGATCACCCAAAACCATCCATTTAATATACAACCTGTTTATCATGTTCAAGTTCTTTATGATGATCCTGCTCCAGTTGTTATTAATGAGAAGAACTTTGTTTATGTGGAAAATGATGACACTTTTATGCATATGGATCATGATAAGAATTTTACATGTGATGGTTATATTGTGGATTTTATCAATGATGCTACTGAAAGTTTTTATGAAAAAGGGAGACATGGCTTCATATATCACAATAACATTGAATCTCCTCTCCTTTTGTTGAAATTTTTGAAGTTGCACCTATTTTGTCTTCCTATGCTAGTCAATTTATGCTTCCTGGATTTATTTACTTACAAGATTCCAATGCATAGGAAGTGGGTTAGACTTAAATGAGTTTTATAGTTGCTTCTTGATGCTCCCTTATTGTGCTCCAACTCTCATTTTTATGTGAGCATCATCAAAATTACCATGCCTAGCTAAAAGGCTTTAAAAAAAAGCGCTTATGGGAGACAACCCATCATTTTATTTTCAGTATCTTTTCTTTTATTTGAGTCAAGAAGTTTGTTTACTTCTGTAGCAACTTCTTTGTATCTTTATTTTCTTGCAATGTTGTGCCAAGTAAGGTCTCTAGTAGAAAGTTTTTGCTATATTTGGATTTCTGCACAGGAAACAGATTTCTGTCTGTCACCGTTAAATTCGTTATTTATTCCTGAAGCTACGAAATGCTTTGAGATTTTGTGTGCTGAATCTTCATATATGTATAAATTTTTTTATAGTTCAGTGATTTTCGATTTGAGCAACTCTAGTGCCTCGAAAAAATTCGTCTTTACAGACTGTTCAGATTTTGACAGATTCTGTCTTTTATTGTGCATTGCTTCTTTTACGATGTTTATTTGAATCTTTTTAATTCTTTGAGCATCAGTGGCTGTAGCTAATGTTATAATGCATTAAGATGTGCTTGTGTCACAGTAGAACTTGTGAATTTTTGGTTTATGCACTAACCCTCTAATGAGAATTACTTTGAGTTTGATGTGGTGAAAGTTTTCAAGTAAGCAAAAGGGACGATATGATGAGATCAAGAAGAGTGAAAAGCCTAAGCTTGGGGATGCCCCGGTGGGTCATCCCCAGCAAATTCAAGAAGACTCAAGCATCTAAGCTTGGGGATGCCCAAGGCATCCCCTTCTTCATCGACAAAACTATCAGGTCATCTCTAGGGCATCCCCTTCTTCATCGACAAAACTATCAGGTCATCTCTAGTGATACTATATTTTTATTCCGCTACATCTTATGTATTTTGCTTGGAGCATCTGTTTTTATTTTGAGTGTGTGTGTTTTAGTTTGCTTAAATAAGTTGGATCCTAGCATTCTTGTGTGGGAGGGAGACACGCTCCGCTTTTTCATATGAATACTCTTGTGCTTCGCTTATATTTGTTGAGTATTCTTACCTACTGTTTGTTTTCTAGTAAGCTCTCGCTTTTAGCATGTTATCTTGTTTAGAGCTGCTAGTTCTTTGTGTTAAGCTCTCTTGTGTTTCACTCTTATTTGTTAGAGAGTTGTTTTAGTTGCTTGGTTGATGTGTTAGATTGGAAAATGCTATGTTTGTGATAGTGGTATGAAATAGAGAAAAGCTGCATGGTCTTGTAGACCATTGTGTAGATAACTTGCGCCTCTTCAATTGTTTTGAGATATTAAAATAACTAATGGTTAAAATATGTTGGTTAATGTTGTTAAGAGCTGATTAGTGAAGATGTGTTAGTATAGCGTGGAGCCGTACTTTTCTGAACTAAAAACAACTTAAATCAATAGTGCTTTAGTATCGTGATTTCCTCTTAGTTGAAAAGAAGTTTCTAATGGTATAGTTACTGCAACGGTCGGGGAAGCCAACGGGGCACTTGTGTCGCTGCCATGATCCCTCTCGGGGTGTCTCTAACCATTTGTAAAACTTTGATACTGTTAGTTGTTTGCAATATACGACATGCTATGTGAGTTTTTGGTACATGCTAGTTGTCTCCAACGTATCTATAATTTCTTATGATCCATGCTTGTTTTCATACCATTTGCTACATGTTTTGTTTACATCTTATAGCATTTTTATGCATTTTCTGGAACTAACCTATTAACAAGATGCCACAGTGCCAGTTCCTGTTTTTTGCTGTTTTTCTGTTTCAGAAAATCACTTAAGGAAATATTCTCGGAATTGGACGCGACAAAAGCCATCGACCTTATGTTCCAGAGGACTACACGATGCCCGAAGGAGAGGTGCAGGAGGGCCGTGGGCCTCCCACACCATGCCCTCACGCGGGGTACACCCTGGCCGCGCGGCCACGTGGTGTGGGGCCCACGAGCCTCCACCGACGTCGCCCCTTCGCCTATATATTGCCCCCGATGCATAAACCCTAAAACAATCCGTCATATTCCAAAGAAACATCTGCAGCGCCGCCGCCATCGCCGACAAGTTTTGGGGGACATAAGTCTCTGTTCCGGCACCCTGCCGGGACGGGGAAGTGCCCCCGGAGCCATCTCCATCGACTCCACCACCATCTTCATCGCCGTTGCTGACTCCCATGATGAGGAGGGAGTAGTTCTCCCTCGGGGCTGAGGGCCGTACCGGTAGCCATGTGGTCTATATCTCTCTCTCCCATGATGTGATCTATATGTGATCATGAGCTTTGCAATCTAGATGTTGTTATGTTACTCAAGTGGGCTTTATTTATGTGATCTCCGGAGACTCCTTGTCCCACGTGTGTAAAGGTGACAGTGTGTACACCGTGTGGGTCTTTAGGCTATATTTCACAAGATACTTGTTCACTGATTTATTATTTGAGTTGGATGTCTCTATGAAATTGTGGTATGTTAGTACCTCCTATGAATGCTCATGGTCCAGTGTGGGGTATTCATTAGTACTTGGGAATATATATGTTTGAGGCGTGCTTTTGCATTCCTACACAATGAATTAGTGTTCGTTATCCAGCCGGAGAATACTTCGGAGTAGTATATTGAAGTGCTTATATTTATATTCAATTATGATTGCATTGTTGAGAGTGACCACTGGTGAAAGTATGATCCCTAGGCCTTGTTTCTAAGCATTGAAACACCGTTTACAACAAGTTCTGCTACATGTTTGCTTGCTGCCATTTTTATTTCAGATTGCAATTACTACTTATAATCATCCATATTACTTGTATTTCACTATCTCTTCGCCGAACTAGTGCACCTATACATCTGACAAGTGTATTGGGTGTGTTGGGGACACAAGAGACTTTTTGTATTGTGATTGCAGGGTTGCTTGAGAGGGATACCTTTGAACTCTACCTAACTGAGTTCGATAAACCTTGGGTAATTCACTTAAGGGAAACTTGTTGCTGTTCTACAAACCTCTGCTCTTGGAGGCCCAACACTGTCTACAAGAATATAAGCGTGTGTAGACATCATCCACCCACAACACGCTTAACTCTTGAGTTCCTTCCCAACTAGCTTCCAAAATTGCATTGAGTAAATCTTGATAATACTATCCTATCAATCTTATTATCCCCTACACTTTGATAGCACATGATATTATTTTTTGAATTCCAAATCTATATTAACATAAATAACAATGATAAAGTGATACTAATCTTTATGCAGAAATCAATTATTAATTCCAATTTTTTTTTAATTTCCAGCAAAAACTTAAATCTTCTTGCACGATGGCATGTAATATTATTTTTTTAATTCCAAAACTATAATAACATAAATAACAATAAAACAATGATTAAGTAATACTAATCTTTATGCAGAAATAAATTATTAATTCTAAAAAATAACAAAATTAAAATAATTTGAATTTTCGGCAAAAAACTTAAATCTTCCTGCTTTCATAGTTCCCTTTGGAATTTTGAAAATCTAAAAAAAATCCCAAACGCAATTTCGTGCTGAACATTTTGATATATTACACAATTTTTTCCGAGTTCATACGCAAAAGTGATTGCCATATTACTGAAAATCTGCAAAAAAATAATCAAAATTCAAGGTTTTCAATTTTCCCTAAAAGTAGGTTGTCGTACATGCACGTCAAAAGATTTTAAAATTTGAAATTTCTATCATTTTCATTGGGGGGGGGGGGGGGTAGGCATGAGAGGCAAAAATTCTGACTTTTTTTTTCCAAAAAACCTTTAGTCCGGGTTGGTGGCTGCAACCGGGACTAAATGTCTATCTTTAGTCCCGGTTGGAGATACCAACCGGGACTAAAGGTGCCGCAACCATTAGTCCCTGTTGGTATCTCCAACCGGGACTAAACTGGCCAGCCGCCCTAGCCCCATTAGTGCTGGTTCGTAAGGAGACCGGGACTAAAGGTCGCATGGGCTCTGGACGGAAGCCCTGTTTTCTACTAGTGCGTCGACCGAGAACTCGTGGCCGCACGAGCCTGGGGAGACGACCCCCTCGTTCGCCAGAGAGTCTGTAGCAACCCTGAGGTGCGGCCGCGACACCGCACTGCTACTTCCTCGAGACAACGTCCATGAACCTGAGCGTAGCAGCCAGGAGAGGCTGTAGCAGCCCTGTCCATGTCCTTGCGGAACAGCCGGCATAATCCGTCGAAGTGAGGCCAACTCGTGCTTGATGTGGTTGAATATGGTCTGGTCGTGGCCCCGCGGGAACCGCCACCGCGCCGCCCGCCACCGCCGCTGCATCTCCACCGTCCGCCCCGTCCACGCGCACACCCGCCACCGCCGCGGCATCTCCACCGTCCGCCCCCAGCCGCACGACATCGCCATGTCCGCGTGCACGCCGATGTACCAGAACGTGTCCCGGCAGCACACGACGTCCAGCTCCGTAAAACAGGAAGTTTTGGCCGAGCTGGAGGACGTGCTGCTGCACGTCCAAAAGGGAGAAGGAAAAGAATTTTGGCGCTCTCCAGTGTTTCTGCCCGTACTTCGCCGGCACGCGTCGCATCTCTGGCCATAAACTAATATTTTTAGGGGTGGGTTTATTGCGGCTGAATGGACAATCAAAAACTCCGGAGTCTGAAAATTGAGCTCAGGTTATATGGACCCTAAAAAAAAATTAAAAACCCCGTTTCGAACTTTCAAATAATTCAGACAAAAAATCTAGATGTAGTTAATGTTGTAAAATACCCAATACAAAATAATTTATAATTTTCGGCTACACCCAAAAATCTGACAAAATTTTAAGTTTTCAAGACTTGCATTGTTCACCGTCCTAGATCCCATGCTTTCGTCATTTTTTTTTCTCAGCCTAGAATACAAATGATTTTGTATTGGTCGACCCGTGAATCAGAGCATGCCACGGTGGCGGACCACGGCTCGGCCTTCTAGGCTAATGTAGTCCTTCTTTTCTCCTTCTATTGGCCGTTGTGTTTGCCTCGCCGGGCACGACAGGCCTCCGGCCATAAACTAATGTTTATTTTTGGACTAGGTTTGTTGCAGCTGAATAGACAATTAAGAACTTCGGAGACTGCGAATTGAGCTCGGTTTACATGGACCCATTTTGGAAAAGTTCAAAATATCTGTTCCAAACTATCAAAAAATGTGAAAAAATAGACGTATATAATGTTGTAAATAAAAACCAAAACAAAATAATTTGTATTTTTTGGCTACACACCAAAATCTGACAAAATTTTAAGTTTTCAAAATGTGCATTGTTCACCGCCCCTGGATTCACACTTTTTATTAAAAAAAAAAATCTCAGCCTAGAATACAAATGATTTCATATTGATTTTTTGTGTACAGGTATTTAGTCACAACCAAACACATCAAATTATTCAAAACCGTGGCATTGTACGAAATTGTATTATTATTGAAATACTTAAAAAAATAATTTGGTACCAACACACCCATAAATTTGCCTGGATGGAGAAGAGATCGCTTTCTTGGTTCAGTTAGTGTCGTTGGTGATTAATTAGTGCTGATGACACACATGGTCATACGTCATAGTAATTCTAGGCTTCTGGCGTGCAATCGATCGACACGAGCGTTTGGACATATATATAACGTACGTTATTTGGAATTTGTAGCAGGAGCCGATAGGCGTGTGTGTCCATCGGTCCCCCCGACCACGCTGTCCTCTCGAACTTGTATAATTTTTACAAACGACCCATCTGTACTCCGCTTCACATGGTTCTTGCACATACACATTAATCAATTGCGTTCCTCCTGTCGAGAATGCCCGGCTAACGCAAAGACAAGATCATGATCTAACAAACGAGACTCGGCTACATGCTACTCCCTTCGTTCCACAATATAAGATGTTTTAGGCTTTTTTCACATTCACATTTGGACCACATGTATCTAGACATGTTTTAGTGTATATATCCACTCTCTTTCCATTCTTTTAGTCCGAATCTAGACAACATGTGAAACACCTAAAACATCTTATATTATGGAACGGAGGGAGTACATTACAACTCAGAACACGTTCTCCGTTCCCCGGTAATTACACGAGGTTCACATGTGTAAAAATTAACACGAAATGGAGATCACAGCCTGTCTGGGTGAAGAAATTGTGGGCCCATCTATTATGTGGCTTCCCCATACATGGCCGAGACACACCCCAGTCCACACTTGCGCGACGCGAGGAAGCATCATGTGGGTAGCGCGGACCGTGGTGGTCTGGTGGACGACGAGCGTTTTCTGTACCTCCACGATACGGCATAGTTGAAGGACGCCACCCTTGTCACCACGCTCTTCCTCCTATTCAGCCCTATCAAGCCCTCGAATATCTTCTAAGCACTCATTTCCAGATGTCTCCTAGTCGTAATGTTAAGGTAGCACGATCGCTTCTTGCATCAAGGGGTAGATTACAACTCGCGATCTCTCCTCGTCTCGTCCAACGTTATGTCTAGCTTGATCGTGAGCACAAGCGCGCGAGAGACACGGATGATACACACCATAGTCTACAAAATTTATCGAATCGTGAGCTCCGAAGTTTCCCCTTTTTATTAGTTGACAAAAAGCTGGAACACAATGAGTTGGTCCTCCATTGTATATATGTTGATGAACGATCAATTTGATAGTATCTTGTTGATAGAAATTTATTTTATGAGATTCTTTATAATAAATATAGACCATCTCTAAACCTTACAAGTAGACCATGTGCTATATTTTCTTCTTGCAGCCGAAGCCCATATCCAACCATGTATACCCCAGCATAGAGGTCGAGGAAACAACTATGTGCTTCTTCGAGGAGGCAGCATCCCGACAAATTCGTGGTGAACCTGATGTATTTTGTGACGCGTTCCTTCCAGTTGTCGCGGTCACGTAATGTGAATACGTGATCCATCAGAAGCCTGCCGTTGACGACATTCTTCATTGCCGACCTCGCCGTAGCGAGAGTAAGAATTGATATCGTAGGGCTGCTAAAGAATCGGATAGAGCAAATTTGGGCACCAACAAAACAAATATATACAACTACCATTTCCCTAAAAAGAAAAAGTACGACGATCAATTTTTCATTCCGCCTCCTAGCTAGTAATGATCACAAAGGAGCGTGGCTCGTGATCATCATTAGCTTTATAAACTTTTCATTTTCTTGGAAATAGGCTCGTGAGTTTTGGCAGAGTGGGATGCTTCCATAGGAACTGACCGTAGGAATAAATAGTGCGTGCATATACCTATTTCCATTTCACGTGATTCATGGGGGTGGGATAGCCTAGGGACTAGAACGGGAGACTAAGCCTGCGTCAGAAGAGATCGATCTCCAGCTAATTCTTTTCGTTGCCCGCCGGCCAATCACCTGAAAAATATTCTCTCATGGACAACAGTTTATCGCACGTCCTATATGCTTGAAATTTTGTATCATCGTCGCTGCTTTATCAGCTAGTTAATAAACTGATCAGTCCAAGCAGATAAGCGGGAGAGAATATGCAGCTCCATGCTGAACAATTCAGGCTAAGATTGTCTACTCCCTCCGTCCAAAAATAAGTGTCTCAAGTTTGATAAAAAGTGGATATATATATACATAAAACATGTCTAGATACATGCACTTTTGAGCAAATTTGAGACACTTATTTTTGGACGGAGGGAGTACATATGTTCGCTAGCTTTTCTTTGAACCCATAATATATATTCAAATTTGTTTTGTGATCGATTATCTGAACTAGCAAAGTGAAGTCTTCAGGTTTGGAGCTGTCGATCGCATGTGCATCGATACGAGGCAGCTCTGTTCATGTACTTCTAGCAATTAATTACAACTAACCGGATGCGACTCCATGCATGTTGTACGGGGCATGTGATGGTACGTGTGGCAGAAACCATGCATATGCCGGATCGTCGCCGGCGTCGATGATCATTTTGGGGCGACAAACTACGGTTGTACGTGTAGTGCATGTGTGGCGGAAAGGAGCAGCGGTACTGCTCCGGCCGACCGATCACTAGCAGAAAAAAGGACTTTCCTACCCTATATGGAATAGTCGAACTAATGTTGGTATTAGTCCCGGTTCGAACGGCTCGCTTGCCGCACGAGACTCGGGAGGTGTTAGTCCCGGTTCGTACGGGACCTTTACTCCCGGTTCCGGTTGGAGCCACCAACCGGGAATAAAATTTTATTTTTTATTTTTTTAGATTTTGCCCAACCCGGACTAAAGGTTTTTGTAAAAAAAATCAGCATTTTCACCTTTAGTCCCGGTTGGTATCTCCAACCGGGACTAAAGTTTTATTTTTCATTTTTTTTAGATTTTGCCAGGATAAAATGGAAATTTTTGATTTTTTTGAAATTTTTGAAATTCTTTTGTTGTTTATTTTATTTTTCAATTATTTTTAACTTTTATTATTATTTTATAATTTTAGAATTTTTTTGTTTTGCGAATTTTTTTAGTTTTTTCGAAAATTTTGAAAATTTTAAAATTTTCTTCATTTTTTTCAAATTTTTGAGTTTGTAAATTAATCATTGTTGTTTGTTAATCATTGTTGTTTATTTTAATAATTGTTTGAAATTCAAAAAATTTAATCATATGCCATCAAGACCTAAGGGTTAATAGAATTGATAGCTTATTATTGTTAAGAAAACAACAATTGCAGACTTGGCAGCTAGGGGAGAGGGAACTGGGAAGTTAAGCGTGCTGGGGCTGGAGCAATGAGAGGATGAGTGACCGGCCGGGAAGTTAGAGATTAGGTCTGACCGGATATATATACACTTTGACCTGAGAATATGGTTGATTTGAGATGAAATTGTCAAAATATTTCAAAGATTTGAAATTCGGAAAAAAATTCAAAAAATTCAAAAAATTGAAAAAAATCATGTATTGTTTCAATTTTGTTTATGCGTTTTGGTTCTGTCAGAGAATGTAGACAATGGAATATCCCTTTTGTACTTCCATATCAGCATAATAGTGATATTACTTTTAGTAAGGGCTAAATATGTAGTTACTGTAGTAAAAAGGTTATGTCAAGTGATTGGTATCATCTATACTGTAGACATCTATCATCTGTGTTTTCTGCCATGACTTGGTTTCTTCCCAGAAAGCATCTGTCATACTGTAAACCACTCTGTAGCTAGAAGAATTTGAACTACCGGTGTTGATCTTTCAGGCTATTAGTAATTATCTCGAGTATGGAAATGATCGCCAAACATGTGGCATCGCTACCGTCCATGCCAACTTGCCGAGCAAGGAACTGTGTGCTAGATCTAGGTGATTCGTGTCAGCTAGCTGTGACCGATGGCATGTCCAGCCATTTGCAGTCCGATCTCTGGTATTCTATACTTCATATCACCTCAGATACCATGTTTTCAGTTGCCATGTGCATGGCACATTATATTTGAAAGAATGGAGCAACAGTTACTTCTTTGCTTATTTTAATTTGTGTCGATTTTGACACCATTCTTCTCCTTGTTTAAGATGTGTGGAGTGTTCCCTCAAAAAAAAAAAAAGTGTGGAGTAGAGAACCAAACATTTGCTTTAAGTTCAGATGCAGGTGCAGTTAGTGTCATGTGGGGTGCCTGATACCTGAAAGCAGCTCTAACAAGTGGTATACAGGTCGGAACGAAGATCCATCTGAGTCATGTATAGTGTCTCTAGTTTTTTTGAACTAAATATCTGGATTATATTAAGTAAGGAAAACAGAAATTACAGGAACAATCCAGATCTGGACCAGCTGTCCGCAAATAACAGAAAGAACCCTACAGAAAAGCAAAATACAAACAAGTCCTTGGGATCTTCTGAGAGGAAGAAGATCAGCCACCGCCGTCGCCGACGTCTCCATTTCGTCGGAAACAGAGACGAGACATCCGTCGGCGCAGCTATGTCGTCGGAGAGAACCTGTAGAGGATAGCACCTCGTTGGAGTCGCCGCAGCAGTCACCCGACGCAGCCGCCGAGATCTGAAGGAGTCGAGGAGGACTTCGGCGGGGGACACGCCCCGGTTCTCTCCGGCAGTCAGGCCAGTGAAGCTGGCCGGAACCAGCAACTGGCCCCGCATCAGCCCACTTGCAGAACGGAGCAGCTGAAGGATGAACAGATCCGGGGATGGACGCCGCCATCTCGACGCTCCTGCACAGATCTTCACGAGCTCCTCGTCGGCGCTGGAGCAGACGCCGCTGAAATGGGGATGGAGCCGGAAGACAAAACTCCAAAGCAGTGACGCCGCCACCGCCTCAACGCCACCACACGGATACAAACAGGCAGAAACTTGCCGGCTTCGCTCCGAGAAACGACGCCGAGGGAGGGAAAGAGCTCCTGCACCTTTATTCCAAAACGACGGCGGCACCCTCGCCATACCACCGCCGTGGGAACCTATGGATAAAAGGAACCTACTATCTACAAGCCAAAGAAGAGCGGGGCTCCCCCCACCTTCCGCCGCCGACCGGCGACGAGAGGCCGAGGAGAACGCCGACCTTCCCGGCGGAGAAACCACCAACTCCCCGCTCGCCTCCCTTTTCGCCTCTACTGTAGCTCTGGAGAAAAGGAGGGGATAAGGAGCAAGCTATGTAATCAGAGTTTAAGAGCCATCTGTCTTTGTTCTTGGTCATTTTAAACGGAAATATTTTGATTGTACAGCAGTAAGTTGCTGTACCTATATTTATTTTGGCTAACATGCAATGTTGAATAGTTAGAAACATGACTTGTCATTCTTCATGTCCTTGGAAGCAGAAATCGTTCAAATTATCAAGGACGTACATTGTTCTGTTTTGTTCCCAAAAACTCGAACGCAGGTGATGTGGAACTGTGCTTTCAGGAGCTAACTAATCATTGGAATCACAAAGTATTGTGAAGTTTGAGCACTGATATCGACGGAATAATCCCCAGATCCGTTCATCATATCAGAAAGAAACTAGAGAAGTGCACAATCCAGAGTCCTTAATATATTGTTGTGTAAGCAAACACCTTTTTGTTTCGGAGTCAAACTGTTTTTTAAGCTTGCAGCAATGATGAGACTGGAGCAAATCATTCTGGTAGTTGTTCAGATAAGCGAAGTAGAGCTGGTGCTGATTGCTCATCATTAGCATGGAGGAGAATCTTCCATCAGTTGGATCACACTTTGCATTCTTCCAGAGGTCAGGCTAAAGAACAACTTCTTCACAATATAGAATAAAATCCAGTGGGCGTGTCCAAAACGTCTGGAATCTTTCATCAGTTCCACACTCATAGTTCTCTCTCTTTTACTTGGACTAGATGCAATTGATATGAAATAAACATACCCTAGTCCCTACTCCCTAGTAGTAGCCACTTGTTTTGTTTTAGTTTCTTCAGCAATTAGCCCGATAGCCATATGTCCTGACTTCTGCATGATGATATGTTTATCTTTCTAAGTTTTGTTTGTGGCCCTTTTTCAGGGCAGCATGGTGTTAAGTTTACCTTCTCCCATGCATGCACATGTCAAACCAATGAAGTAGGATGAAAATAAGAGCTTATGGCTAAACTGCAGAAGGGAGTAGAGTCCTTCAGAGTGTGCACTTTATTTTCGAACTGTGCAGTTGCAGGTAGTACTGCGCAACTAATGGTGCCCGTTGTTTCGTTTTACATTAGTTATCATCCTAAGAGGAGAACATAAAAAATGGAGCTCCCAAACTTAATGAAAGCCTCGTATCAAACCATTGATTAGAACATTCGAGCTCCAACCTCCTATATATTATCAGTGCCTCAGAAGTCTCTGCACCAGCCAAGGGAGCAGCAACAGCCTGAGACAAGAGCGACCAACACTGGCAATGGGTGAGCACGGCAGGGTAAGCACACTAGTAGAAAAAGGGTCTTTCGGAAGGAGGCCAAAAGCCATTAGTCCCGGTTCGGCAACAAACCGGGATCAATGCCCGACATTGGTCCCGGTTCGAGCTGCCAGGGCACCGTGAGGCATTGGTCCCGGTTCGGTTTGGGTCATTCGTCCCGGTTCGTGCTACGAACCGGGACTAAAGCTCGCCTAAAGCTCTGCGGCGAGCTTTAGTCCCGGTTCGTAGCACGAACCGGGACGAATGCCCCTCCCCGCCAATATATATGCATCCAGCCAGCCAACCTTTTCTCCTCTCTTTTTTTTTCTTGCTAGGAGGTGTGAGAGGTGAGTGCTAATTTGTTTTCCTTTGCTATGCACTAGAGGTGTTCGGTGAAATACCCGAGCCACACTTACGTTCACAAAAAATGATATGAGGTGCCCGAGCCACACTTAAGCTTTCTCCTCTCTTTCCTCCGATCGATCGAGGTTAGCAACCTTGTCTTTTTCATCTGTAATTGATACAAATATTGTATGTGTCGATATACGGTAGTCATTTCACTATTCAAAATGTTATTCTAATGGTACTTAATAAACCTAATTATATGATGTGCAGATGGATGAACGGCAGCGATGGATGTACGGCGACCGACGCAGTCCTGATTTTATTGCAGGCCTGCATAAATTTCTCGTTGTGGCTGAGGCAAACAAAGAGGATGGTTTTATGCCTTGTCCTATGTATGGACTGTCGGAACGTCAAGGAGCACTCTTCCTCGAGAACCCTTCAAGGCCACCTGCTTCGGAGAGGTTTCATGCCCAGCTATAATTGTTGGACCAAGCACGGAGAAAGAGGGGTTATGATGGAAGACAATGGAGAAGAAGAGGATGATGACAACTATCCTATGTTCCCTGAAGAATACGGTGATACTGCGATGGAAGACAATGAAGAAGAAGGAGGTGAAGAACAACGGGCATCAGATGAGCCCGCTGATGGTCTTGGTCAGGTCATTTCTGATGCAAAGCGAGAATGCGATACAGAAAAGGAGAAGCTGAAGTTGGAGGCCATGCTAGAGGATCACAAAAAGTTTCTGTATCCAAATTGCAAAGATGGCAGCACAAAGCTCGGTACCACACTGGAATTGCTGAAATGGAAGGCAGAGACTGGTTTATCTGACAAGGGATTTGAGAAGTTACTGAAAATAATGAAGCCGAAACTTCCAAAGGATAACGAATTGCCCGAGACTACATACGAAGCAAAGAAGGCTATCTGCCCTCTAGGATTAGATGTGCAAAAGATACATGCATGCCCTAATGACTGCATCCTCTACCGCGGTGAGGAGTACGAGAATTTGGATGCATGCCAGTATGCACTGCACTGCGGTACAAGATCAGACAAGATGACCCTGGTGATGTTGAGGGCGATGATGAGCCCCCCCAGGAAGAGGGTTCCTGCTAAGGTTATGTGGTATGCTCCTATAATAACACGGTTGAAACGTCTGTTCAGAAATAGAGAGCATGCCAAGTTGTTGCGATGGCACAAAGAAGAGCGTAAGAAAGACGGGAAGTTGATATACCCCGCCGATGGGTCGCAATGGAGAAAAATCGAGAGAGAGAGTTCTCGGACTTTGCAGCTGACGCAAGGAACTTATGATTTGGTCTAAGTACAGACGGCATGAATCTTTTTGGGGAGCAGAGCTACAGTCACAGCACCTGGCCCGTGACTCTATGTATCTACAACCTTCCTCCTTGGTTGTGCATGAAGCAGAAGTTCATTATGATGCCAGTGCTCATCCAAGGCCCGAAGAAACCCGGCAACGACATTGATATGTACCTAAGGCCATTAGTTGATGAACTTTTGCAGTTCTGGGCCAAACCAGGTGTACGTGTACGGGATGAGCACAAACAGCTGGAATTTGACCTAGGAGCATTGCTATACGTAACCATCAATGATTAGCCTGCTCTTAGTAACATTTCAGGACAGTCAAACAAAGGATACCATGCATGCACGCACTGTTTAGATAAGACTAAAGGTACATATTTAGAAAAATGTAAGAAAATTGTGTACCTAGGGTGTCGTCAATTTCTTCCAAGTAATCATCCCGTAAGAAAGAAAGGCAAGCATTTCAAAGGTGAGGCAGATCACCGGAAGAAGCCTAACCTCCCTGAGACAAGAGCGACCAACACTGGCAATGGGTGAGCATGGCAGGGAAATCATGATGGAGCCGGAGAACCGGGGGCAGAGGGCAGCACGTCGTGGTAATTAGCTGGAGGACGACGGCTAGCTCAATTATTCGTCTGAATGAATAATCCTGGCTAACGGGCTAGTGCGCGCGATTGATGTCTACTTGTACCGGATCGCCGATAAAAACGTGGGTTCGTCATGCGAAATCTTCTGTATAGTGACGACGCTCGTGATCGTGCTTGTTGGATTTTAAACACATAGCTGCATATGCAGCGTGCATGAGAGCATCTCTAGCGACTCCCCTACGTTTTGTCCAGCACCCCTCAAATTGTGTCTGCTTCCTCCTCACACTCCTCCGTCCACTTGACGTCATTCGCCTTGTTGTGACCGGTGTGCCGATGACATATGGGGTCCGTCTATTTATCCTGCATACAAACATGTTCGGGCGTTGTCTGACACCTTCCAGGCCGCCCCTATGTTTAGAGGTCTGCTTGGAGGTATCGGATCAGACCGAACCATTGAGGGTGCCGCTGTGATCGTGTTTTGTATCCGGCACAACAAAATGGGCCTTTATGGTGCTTTGGAGGCGTCGCTGGTGATGCTTTGAGAAGCTATCCATACAGAAATACACTACTATGTGGAGTGACATGCATCATGCATACGAGTAGCTTGTTGACCACTCGGTAGTGATCGAAAGCTATATATTCCGCAAGAATGTTAGGCTCTCTATAAGGTTCTTTAACTTTTTCGATAGAAATATTAAGTCTCTGATTCAGAGTGAATTTTTTTTTGTAGATCTTTCTCTAATTCTTCGATTGCTCCTTTTTTCTTTAATAAATTTGGGAATCCAATATGGTGATCGGTGGAATGTATCTTGAATGTGCCAAATTATATGGAAAAGAGGTCACTTTCTTTGTTCAGTTGACAGTTGGTGCCACGGTGGTTAATTAGCCCTACATCCACGAACCGATTCTTCGGGCTAGCACTTACGGGCTGATGTGTCATGTTTTGTCCGGTTGGGTGGGGTGGGGTGGGGGGGGGGGGGGGGGCAAATAAGGTGGAGGCACGTCAGCCCATAAAAAACTTTCCGTGAGTCTAGCATTTATGATGTGTACATACTTAAGGCTCCTTTGATTTGAAGGAAATATGGAGGAAACGTGAAGGGTTAAGAAATTTTCCTAAGATGCTACTGTTCACATGTTTGATTCACGGGAATTGCGGAAGGGAAAACCAAAGGAATTTTTCCTACATATCTCTGTTTCAAGGCAAGAAGTAGAGGAAACAAAAAATCCAGTCAGACCTCATGTTTTAATTCCTTTGCACAAGGAACGAGGCAAGGTTGCCATCCTTTCCCATTCCTATGTCTTACCAATTCCTTTGATTTTACTATCCTCTAAATCAAAGAGGCCCTTACAGCGTGCGGTCGTTCGACATGAGTACCCACCACCCCGTCACCTGTGGCATCGTTTCAAAACTTGCCCTAAAAAGAAACATGGACGTGCGGTGGGCACGCACGCCACACTAGAATTACTTTCGTAAACCCAATGCGTAACGGCTAGCTGATGAGTATATCCAGTAGAAACGTGCGTGACCTCATAGGACTGCTTCTTGGTGGTTGGATTCTACGGGTTCACTTGCTTCCCCATGTTTCTGGAGGCTGTGTGCATAATTTCGATACAAAGGCCGGGACTAAGTTTCTATCTATTATATACTAAAAGCAATATAAAAATATCTAATAGAGCCACCACGTTGATCCACATCATGGGAATTATTACGATTGTTGGATCTAAGATTATTGCCTAGGATTTTAAATCACAACCATCAGATTTATGTAACAAATATATCACACATGTTCCAATTAATATAACACGTTGGGTCCAACACGTACGAAGCCTTGAGTCCTAATTAACGTACACATGCCATCCAACACGTCTGGCCTACTAATTGGTCGCGAACACACGAGTTATATCCAACAAGCCTCAAATCATATGGCAGTTGAAGGAAGAAAAAAACCGACCGTATCCAGGCCATTAGGGATGCATGGTGTTTGGCTTTAATCTTTTTTGGACAGAGGTACCGTAGGGGAAACCCCCTATGGTGTGGATTTTATACTAATATAAAGAAAAAACCAGCAGTTTTTCCTTACAAGCCAAACACCGCCACCCTCACATCCAAACTCCCAATCGGGGGGAAGAAATCAAAAGAGAAAATATCAGACATTAAGTAAAGGTTTCTACAATCCAATCTAGCAGAGGCTGAACAAGGGCAGCCGGAACCCTATACAGGTGAAGATGAATATCATTCTGAAAAGTGACTTTCCACCCGGCAAAGATGGTTGCTGGCTTTTGAATATAAAATCATTTCGGCTGCGCCAAATATTCCAGAATGCACAGATAACAATCTCCATAAAGTAAGGTCCGATGAAATTTCGTCTCGCGAAGTCCAACCTTTGTGAGATTGAAATAGAAGTGTCCCAAATCAACCCAATGGAATTCCAGCAGGTCTTGGCAAAAATACAATCAAAGAATAAATGATCCCTTGTTTCAACATGATTGGAGCTGCATAGAGCGCAGGTAAAACCTGAGTCCAGGTGCCAATGTTTACGCTGCATGAGGTCTCTCGTATTTAACCTGTCTTTCTGTAACATCCATGCAAACACACGTAACTTTGGGAAGCACTTGGACTTCCAGATGGCCTGCAGGGAAGGATCTTGTATAGTATGCGAGAAGAGAAAATTATAAAATTTTGCCGAGGTGTACTGAGCGCTGCCCCAAGGGAAACTTCTGATATCACAGTCAGTGTCATCTAGACTTAAGTCCAACGTGGACATCATCTCATTGAGCTGCTCTAGCTCATTGAAAGCTTGAACCGATAGGGGTAAAGCAAAATAGTTGGATAAGTCTAGTAGGGAGGCCATGTCTGCCACCGAGCAATCCTCGTTGATGACAAAAGAAAATAACCGCGGGAATCTGTCACATAGCAGACTGTGATCATGCCAAAAATCCTTCCAGAATAAGGTGTCACGGCCATTATTAATTTTGGAAATCGTCACACTAGGATAGGTGCCGATGAGTTTGAAAATATCCTTCCACCAGAAAGAACCTCTAACAGTTTGAGCATGTGGAGGTTTTGTAGGATCATAAAGTGACCAGACAAGTTTGACCCAAGGCACATCCGAGTTGCAAAAAAATTTAATTATGCAATTGCTTGAGTAAAAGGGCAATATTTTGTAATTCCAAATTGGGAATTCCCAAACCACCAAACTTCTTCGGCCGGCAAACGAGTGACCAGGAAGCAAGAGAGTTAACAGAAGTAGAATCTTCATCTTTGGCCCACATGCAATGACGTCTAGACCGGTCGATTAGGTTGATAATCATTTTGGGCGCCCTGATCGAACATAAGAAGTGTACTGGGGAGTGAGGATAGGACAGAATTAATATATGTTAATCGCCCACCATAATCCAGGAAACGAGCGCTAGCATTGAGACGCCTTTCAACTCGATCTACAAGCGGGGATAAGTCCTAAACAGTCGGTCTTGAAACTCCCAAAGGTAAACCTAGATACGTGAAGGGTTGAGCACCAACAGCACAACCAAACACAGTCGCAAGCTCCTCCATGTGATCTGGACCGATATTGATTGGCATTAGACAAGATTTGCTGTAGTTTACTCGCAGCCCCTTGGCCGAAGAAAAAACACTGAGCAAATCCTTTAGGGCTAATAGCTGAATCGGACATGCGGGAAGAATTAATAACGTGTCGTCAGCGTATTGTGCGATGGGAAAATCTGTGTGAGGTATAGGTAGAGGAGGGGTAAGCACCCCCTCATTTGAGAGATGGTTCACCATAGCTTGAAGAAGATCAGCACCCGCAACAAAAAGAATAGGCGAAAAAGGGTCACCCTGACGAACTCTGCGACGACAATGAAATTTCTTGCCCACTGAACCATTTAATAAAACTGAGGAAGTTCCAGATGAAAAAATTAGACGAACCCATTGCAACCACCTATCATCAAATCCCCAGCAGCGCATCATCTTTATAATTGCTTCATGCTCGATTGTGTCAAAAGCTTTGGCGAAATCCAATTTGAGAATGACCACTTCTTTCTTCGATTGCTTACACTGATGAATATATTCATACGCCCATGTTTGGCTTTAATCTTATGCCCAAGCGTGGATAAATCATGAATAATATCTCTTCTTCACCCATCAACAGAAGGTATCTTCACTACAATATAAATTTAGTTATATGTACTTATTAAAGCCATTGATAAGTTTTTTTTATGTCAACATTAAATATTATTTGACAAATTCGAAATTATTGAAGATGTCTCTGCTTAAGTGATATTTTATTTACCATGACATTTATGGTGATTATAGAAATGCGCTAATTTTAATGACATAATATAAGTTTCTGTGGAATCATATCTTTTTAGACATATTTAGGCAGTGCCCTCGCATTTGCGAGGGCCACCATGCTAGTTTTGAATAAAATAAACTTCCTTTCCCACGTGCGCTGATACTTTTTTGGAGGGACGAAAGGCGGCCGGCTGGATATCTCTAGTATGAAGCTAAGTTAATTAACCTGCTTCGCGGGCCAATTGCCTGCTTGCTTTTCTTTTACGAGAAGACTCGAAGAAACGTTTGAGAGTCAGCTTAGTGTGGCGTCGCATCTAGAAGCTTCTACTCATGAGTAGTCAGGACAAGATTGTGCCGACTTTGCAGTCGGAACTATTAGTCGTGTATGTCCAACCGGACCACTGACACCATCGTACGACTACGGCGGAGCATCGTACCGCTACAACGGACCGTGGTGGACAAAGAGGTCTTTTTGTCTCTCCACGACGAGGACATGCTTGAAGGCCTCCGTACATGTCATCGCGCTCTTCCTCCGGCTGCGCCTGATCAAACGCTCTAATTGTTTCTAGGCATTCATTCCCAGATGTCTCCTACTCCCACTCATAAAAGAAATCTCCTAGAGGATTCATTTATCCATTCTTCTTGCATTACGGAGTAGATTACAGCTCGGAACCTCTCCTGAGATCGTCCTGTGTATTTCTATCCTTACCGTGCACAAATGCATGTGTAGAAGAGGAACAGACGATACACCCCGTAGTCGTGTGGGAACAAAAGATAACGAGTCGTGAGCTCCGAAGGTTCTCCTCTTTATTAGTGGACAAAAAGCTGGGGGACCTTCTAAACTATATAGCACACAGTCGATGCATGGTCCTCGATTGTATATATGTACATGAAAGCTCCAGTTGGTAATATCTTGTGTTTGCTAGAAATTAATTTCACAAGTCATAAGAAATATAGACCATCTCCAACCATATCATTTGAACATGTGCTATCTTTTAATTGCTCCAGCCTTTGAATGTGTTTTTGCTGTATTTTTAGTTCATGCAATTTATTAAAGAGATTTTTTAAGTTTTAGAGTGTAACAATAATAATTATTAAATGGTACATAATGTAAAAAATTGATATATGTAAACGAGAACGAAACAGAAGATTTGTGTGGTGCATCGATCAACCTGCGTCAGTACCTTAAATATTTACCAATTCTTGGCTTTTCTCGGCTTTGGTTTGGCTTAGTTGGTTTTCTTCTTCTTCCGTCACCGTTATTTTCATCTACTCTCATGTCTCTTTCCCTAATCTCCAGATACTTTCGAGTTAGAGTTCTAGCCACACATAACCTCTGAAACGGGTACTTGAGTAACGAGGGGCTAACAACATGTTTTCACATAAAAAATATTAAATGGCTAGAGGCGCCAAATGTTATTCAGCTCAAAAGCAATTTACATAGAGGATTAAAATGCCCGCATAATGGAGAGGAGAGGGCAGAGAGGCATGTGCTGATGTGCAAGAGGTGTTTCGAAGACACATCCACACAGAGACGTGTATATATATAGCAGCATTTCTTACAAACGACCCATCCGTACTCCGCTTCGCATGGTTCTTGCACATACATATTAATCCATTGCGTTCCTCCTGTCGAGACTGCCACACTTGCGCGACGCACGGAAGCATCATGTGGGTAGGGCGGACCATGGTGGATGACTAGGGCTTTCTGTACCTCCACGACATGACATAGTTGAAGGACTCCACACTTGTCACCTTGCTCCTCCTCCCATTCCGCCTTATCAAGCCATCGAATTGCTTCTAAGCACTCATTTCCACTTCCAGATGTCTCCTAGTCATATTGTTAAGGTAGCACGATCTCTTCATGCATTGTTCTTGCATTAATGGGTAGATTACAACTCGCGACCTCTCCTCGGCTCGTCCCACATCATGTCTAGCGTGATCGTGAGCACAAGTGCACGTGCAGGAGTGAGAGAGGAACGAATGATGCACACCATAGTCGCGTGGTAACAAACGATTTGTGAGCTTCGAAGTTTCTCCTTTTTATTAGTTGACAAAAAGCTGGAAAACCTCCGCAACAGTGGAGTACATGATGAGTTGGTCCTCATCTATAATATCTATAAAGTTCATCCCCACTAAGTGGCATTTAATGTTTGCAAGCTCAAACATGGTGAAGCCACATCATCTCAATATTTTCTATCCGTTGGATTTCAAATATATGGTCATTAGTTACCTGTAGTACCGGTGGCTCAATCCCCATCTCATACGGTCACACAGGTCTATCTCCAAAAAAGAGAAGGAAAGCTCAAGCGTTTCCATCGGGCCTGACTTGCCCGCTCACCGTCCGCTCTGCAAAGAGAAGGGGAAGTGAAGGAGAATTAAAAGGAAGAGGAAGCCAGGCCGTCACGTCACCGGTCACCCGTAAGGCCGTAACGGGCTACCACCTCGAGTATTCTACTATGCTCAGCGCATCCGGCCATGTGCTGCTTCCTCCCATGGGTGCACATGATGCGTTCCCATCCATTTGCATTGTAAAGGAAGAATTTGTAGTGTTCCATCATCCAATACCTTGGTTCCCCTCTGTGATGTTGTCTCCATGTACAGTCACTAGTGGAAAAACAGCCATAGGATGTTACCCTTAGTACCGGTTTGGTTATAGACCGGTACTAAAGCTAGCACTAGTACCGGCTCCAGAGCCCAGTGCGCCGGGAATCTGTAGTACCGGTTTGTGCTGGACCTGTAGTACCGGTTCGTTCTACGAACCGGTACTAAAGGGTTTCGCGCCAAAAATGCTGCGGCCGCGGGGCCGGCGCTGCACCTTTAGTACCGGTTTGCATAGCAAACCGGTACTAGAGGGTGTGCAGCCTATTTCATCAACCCGACCCGCTCATTTTTTCATCTCCAACACATTTCCAACATAAATCTCTCCTCTCACACTCCAAACAAATCTCCATTTTTCTCCACCATTTTGTTAAGATTGGCGGCAACCATCTATCCAAGGGTTAGCAACATGATCCTTTCTTCCGGCGTTCCTAATTTAGCTCATTTCGTATAGTTTAACTCGTTTCGCTTTTTTAGTGCTAGCAAGGTGTTTGATGAAATGTCTAAGTTAGTGATTTCATTCGTTTTATATGCAATTTGAGCTCAAATTAAAGTATGCTTTGTTGGTTTTAGTATCTTCCCCGTCCTCACCGCCGTCGATCGCCAGCGCCGTCCCTAGCCGGCACCACCTCGGTGAGCCTACTTGTTTTTATGTTTTATAAAAAAACTTAGTTTTATGTGATAGATGCATAGTTTTACTTTATAATTTTCTTACTTGTATGATTGTTTTTTTATGTATAGTGCCATGGTTTTGATATCCGTCCCCGTCGGCCCTCGTCCGGTCTATGATTCGGATGTGGTATACTTTTATAACTATTTGTTTCATTTTGTCATGTGACAATTATGCCGACCNAGAGAAGATGAAATTGGACTTGAAGTTTGCCGACGTCGTCGATGATCACCAGATCAAGATGGATGCAATGCGCTTGAAGATTAAAAAGATTAGAAAATATGCCATTAATCAAGAGGCTTGGTATCATTATGCTGTTGGTTCAGTAGTTACCTTAGTTGCGATTTTCATCGCATTTTTTGTTGGTTTTAATTTTTTTAGATAGTTGTATGTTAGTTTGAGTGTATGTTTTATGAGAACTATGTATTACATTTGGTCAGTACTCTAATTTGCTTTTAATGTGATGAACTTGAATATTAATTAATTTTGTCACTCATCTATTTATGAAGTAGTGTAATTAACGGTTATTGATATACTTATATAATGCAGATGAACCGACAATGGATGTACGGTGACCGACGTTGTCCCGAGTTTATTAATGGCATGCATAATTTTCTCCACGTGGCTGAGGCAAGCAAGCGGTCGAATGGTTTCATGTGTTGTCCATGTAGTTCCTGTAAGAATATGAAGGATTACTCTACCTCAAGAACCATTCACGCCCACCTGTTACAGAACGGTTTCATGCCCGGCTATAATTGTTGGACAAAGCACGGAGAAATAGGGGTTATAATGGAAGACAACGAAGAAGAAGAGGATAACGACAACTATCCTATGTTCACTGAACACGATGATATGACAATGGGGGGAGACGAAGACGCAGAAGAGCTCATTTTTGATGACCCCGATGACGATTTAGGTCGGGCCATTCATGATGCGAAGATTAACTGCGGAAGTGAAAACGAGAAGTTGAAGTTGGAGAGAATGTTAGAGGATCACAACAAATTGTTGTACCCAAATTGCGAAGATGGTCAGAAAAAGCTGGGTACCACATTAGAATTGCTGCAATGGAAGGCAGAGAATGGTACTTCTGACAAGGGTTTTGAAAAGTTGCTGAAAATAATAAAGAAGATGCTTCCAGGGGAGAATGTATTGCCCTCTAGTACGAAGCGAAGGGTTGTCTGCCCTCTAGGATTAGAGGTGCAGAAAATACATGCATGCATCAATGACTGCATCCTCTACCGCGGTGAGAAGTACGAGAATTGAATGCCTGATGCCCGGTATGCGGTGCATTGCGGTATAGATCAGGCGAGATGGAACCCTGGTGATGTGAGGGCGAGCCGCGCCCCAGGAAGAGGGTTCCTGTCAAGGTGATGTGTATGCTCCTATAATACCACGGTTGAAACGTTTGTTTCAAAACAAAGAGCATGCCAAGTTGTTGCGATGGCACAAAGAAGACCGTAAGAAAGATGTGATGCTGAGACACCCCGCTGACGGGTCGCAGTGGAGAAAAATCGACAAAGAGTTCAAGACATTTGCAGATGACGCGAGGAACTTAAGATTGGTCTAAGTACAGATGGCTTTAATCCTTTGGAGAGCAGAGCTCCATCATAGCACCTGGCCAGTGACTCTATGTATCTATAACCTTCCTCCTTGGTTGTGCATGAAGCGGAAGTTCATTATGATGCCAGTGCTCATCCAAGGCCGAGGCAACCCGGCAACGACATTGATGTGTACCTGAGGCCATTAGTTGAAGAACTTTTACAGTTGTGGGATGAAGAAGGTGTACCTGTGTGGGATGAGCACGAACAAAAGGAATTTAACCTACGAGGGTTGTTGTTCGTAACCATCAATGATTGGCCTGCTCTTAGTAACATTTCAGGACAATCAAACAAGGGATACAATGCATGCACACACTGTTTAGGTGAGACTGACAGTATATATTTGGGAAACAAGAATGTGTACTTGGGGCATCGTCGATTTCTTCCAAAACAACATGTCGTAAGAATGGGAGGAGGCAAGCATTTCAGAGGTGAGGCAGATAGCCGGACGAAGCCTACCCGCCCTACTGGCGATGTTATATATGATATGGTGAAGGATTTAAAAGTGATCTTTGGAAAGGGTCCTGGCGGACAATCTGTTCCGAATAACAGTGCCGGACACGTACCCATGTGGAAGAAGATGTCTATATTTTGGGAGCTACCCTATTGGAAAATCCTAGAGGTTCACTCTTCAATCGACGTGATGCACGTGACGAAAAATCTTTGCGTGAACCTGGATGTACGGCAGGACCAGCAACGTATGCACGAACGAGACAACCTAAATCCAGAGAAGTATCAAGGTATTGCCAGCTACGCTCTTACAAAAGAAGAGAAGGAGATCTTTTTTGAAGTCCTGAGCAGCATCAAGGTCCCGTCTGGCTTCTCGTCGAATATAAAGGGAATAATAAACATGACAGAGAAAAAGTTTCAAAACCTAAAGTCTCATGACTGCCACGTCATTATGACACAATTACTTCCGATTGCATTGAGGGGGCTTCTGCCAGAAAATGTTCGAGTACCCATTGTGAAGCTATGTGCATTCCTCAATGCAATTTCTCAGAAGGTGATCAATCCACTAACTCTATCAAATTTACAGAAGGATGTGGTGCAATGTCTTGTCAGCTTCGAGTTGGTGTTTCCACCATCCTTCTTCAATATTATGACGCACCTCATAGTTCACCTAGTCGAAGAGATTCACGTTCTCGGTCCTGTATTTCTACACAACATGTTCCCCTTTGAGAGATTCATGGGAGTCTTAAAGAAATACGTTCATAACCGTGCTAGGCCAGAAGGAAGCATCTCCAAGGGCTATGGAACAGAGGAGGTCATTGAGTTTTGTGTTGACTTTATTCCTGACCTTAAGCCGATCGGTGTTCCTGAATCACGCTATGAGGGGAGACTGCGTGGAAAAGGCACGCTAGGAAAGAGAGCAAAAATAAATATGGACGGACATTCTTTCACTAAAGCACACTACACAGTCCTACATAATTCCAGCATGGTGGCTCCGTATATATTGGAACACAAGGATATTTTACGCTCAAAATATCCGGAGCAAGGTGAAGATTGGATTGATGGAGAACACCAGACGACTTTCGGCGGTTGGTTGCAAACACATCTCATTAATGACACCACTATTGAAGAACAACTATACTTGTTGGCCAAGCAACCATCTTTTTGTATATCGACTTTTCAAGGGTACGAGATAAATGGGAATACATTTTACACGATCGCCCAAGATCAAAAGAGCACCAACCAAAACAGTGGTGTCCGCTTTGATGCAGCAGACGACAATGGGAAGAAGGTCACATATTATGGGTACATAGAGGAGATATGGGAACTTGACTATGGACCTACTTTCAAGATCCCTTTGTTCCGGTGCAAATGGTTCAACCTGAAAGACGGGGTGCAGGTAGACCCACAGTACGGAATGACTACAGTGGATCTCAAGAATCTAGCATATGAGACCGAACCATTCGTGCTTGCCAGTGAAGTGGCCCAGGTTTTCTATGTGAAGGACATGTCTACCAAACCGAAAAAAAGAAAAGAAAGGCAAGAGGACACATCATATGATGAGCCAAAGCGCCACATAGTTCTTTCAGGAAAAAGAAACATCGTGGGAGTGGAGGACAAGACAGACATGTCAGAAGATTATAATAAGTTTGATTATATTGCACCCTTCAAGGTGAAAACTGACCCAAGCATCGTGTTAAATAACGAAGATTGTCCATGGTTGCGTCGCAATCAGAAGAAAGGGAAACACACGAAGAAAACTCAGAAGACTAGATAGGGATGTGTTGGTGATGTGTAATAATAAACTTGGCATAGTTTGTTTGAATGGGTCCATATTCCACACAAACAGGCATCTTGGAAGCACGGACAATGTATTAAACCTTTTATCAAATGCACACGGTTTCCCCGTCATACAGCCCAACGGTGGCTCGTGAGTGCCTGCATATCAAATGCACCGTTGGGCTGTATGACGGGAATCCGAATGATTTGCATATAGGGTCATGTGGCTGATCCAACACTGATTTTGCCCATCCGGAAGCTTGCGCATCCGTCTCGCGTCGTCGTGAGCAGCGAATCGACCTTCGATCCAAACAGCCCAAGACATCTCTGATGATCTAACGACCGTCCCAAAAAGTGTTGGGAATGTTGTAGATCATCAGAGAGCCTTGGAGCTGCTTGGATCCGACCGAGGGGCATGGCTACCACTTCCACCACCACCACCACTCGTTGTGTGCCGTTTCGCTGCAGGGACGTCGCTATTTATAGGCGTGTGCTTCTGATCCAACGGCTCACAAGAGCTCTAAAGAAACACACCCCTGATCCAATGGCTCACAAGCGCTTGAAAGAAACACACGATCCGTGTGCTTCTTTAGTCCCGGTTGGTAACACGAACCGGTACTAAAGGCCCTGATCCAACAGCTCACAAGCGCTCGAAGGAAACACACGATCCGTGTGCTTCTGATCCAACGGCTCACAAGCGCTCTAAAGAAACACACCCCTGATCCAACGGCTCACAAGCGCTTGAAAGAAACACACGATCCGTGTGCTTCTTTAGTCCCGGTTGGTAACACGAACCGGTACTAAAGGCCCTGATCCAACAGCTCACAAGCGCTCGAAGGAAACACACGATCCGTGTGCTTCTGATCCAACGGCTCACAAGCGCTCTAAAGAAACACACCCCTGATCCAACGGCTCACAAGCGCTTGAAAGAAACACACGATCCGTGTGCTTCTTTAGTCCCGGTTGGTAACACAAACCGGTACTAAAGGCCCTGATCACTCTATATATGTAGGCTTGGCCTCCATTGCCATATCACATCTAAACTCATATCTGCAACCTCATCACTCTTCCATTGTAACAAAATTTTGACTTAGGCGTTTTTGACTTAGGTGTTCTCGGCGACGATGTCCATGTTGGACCAGAGGGGCGATGTGCGGGACTGGGCTCCACCGGGCTGGCACTGGGAGGTGCTACCTTCCGGGACGCGCAGCTTGGTGAGGAATCCGGGTGACATCGTCGACCCGGATCTTCTGTGGTGGCAGTCGCGTGGGCCACGCTCGGTGCAGAGGGAGCCGGCCTCCGAGGAGGTGGTACGTCGCCGTATCAGGGAGGAGGATGAGCACGTCCGTCGCTACATGTATCTATTGGATAGGCAGTATGACAGTAGGTGGTCGTTTCTTCAGAGGGTTCCTTCTCACGTGAGCTATGACCCTGTGAGGGTTCCTTCTCTTTGGATGCGCAGCGCCGGAGGCTCAGCACCCCGTGGCTCAGGAACTTGGAATATGTCCTAGGCAGTACGACAGTTCTGTTGAAAACTTGTTCACAACAAAGAGCTATCTCCTCCTAACATTCTAGGGTTTCTGTCGAAATAACGGGTGTTATGGCCAAATACATGGCATAGTTTGTTTGAATGGGTCCATATTCCACACAAACATGCATCTTGGAAGCACGGACAATGTTGACGAAGGAAGTTTTTTTTATTGAATAAAAAAACCATTTTCCATTTTCCGAGTGTCAGAAATGGTTTTTTTTGTGAAGGACCTACCAGAAATATGTTGCAAAACTTGGGTGATTCATTTTTTTAATATGCTAGAACATGTTATATGCACAAATAATCAATTTGTTTTCTAAGAAAAGATTTCCATCCACCTCTTTTAAAAATCACAAATTTCTGCCGATTCTGCTGGAAACGGGACAAATTTCTAGACTTAATTATAGTTTCTAGAAATATTTAATTCCATTTTGAAATTTAAAAATTTGAAAATGTTACAAAACATCACAAAATTATTATGGGTTGATATTTTTTAATTTTACAAAATTTTAGAAACTAGTTTCATGTCATTTGGACTTTTCTTTCAAAAGTTATAGTTGTTTTAATAAATTAGGAAAAGAAAAAGAGAGAAAACCCTTTGGTACCGGTTGGTGAGAAAAACCGGTACCAAAGGTCCAGCGGTTCGCGCGCAATTTTTGGTGGATCTTTGGTACCGGTTGGTACCTACAACCGGTACCAATGAACCTTTGGTACCGGTTGGTGGCACAAACCGGTACCAAAGGTCAGAAAGAAGGGTCCAAGAGCGCGGGACTTGGCCATTCTTGGCCAAATCCAACGCAGACGAACCGACGCGCCTCCGGGCTCCTGATCGCCGACGAGACGCCGTCAGGCTGCCGCCGTGCCGCCGCCGCCGCCTCCACCACGCGCCTCCGCCTCCTCCACCACGCGCCCCTGCGCCGCCGCCGCCGCCTCCACCACGCGCCTCCGCCTCCGCCTCCGGCCGCCACCACACGCGCCTCCGCCTCCGCCTCCGGCCGCCTCCACGCGCCCGCGCCTCCGCCTCCGGCCGCCACCACACGCGCCTCCGCCTCCGCCTCCGGCCGCCTCCACGCGCCCGCGCCTCCGCCTCCTCCACCACACCGCCGCCGCCTCCACCACGCGCCTCCGGCCGCCTCCGGCCGCCACCACAACACGCCTCCGGCCGCCTCCACGCCGCCTCCACGCGCCTCCGCCTCCGACTCCGGCCGCCTCCACGCGCCTCCACCTCGGTGACCTCGGTAGAGGTACTAGTTTTTTTTTGTTTTTTTTCTTAGTGATTATTAATATTAGTAAATAGAAATACTAAGAATTAGTATTAGAATTTAAGTAAATAGAAATACTAGTTTCTATTTTTACTTACAAATGTCTCAATATTGTTATACATAAATTTAAGTAAATAGAAATACTAGAAAATTAGTATTAGAATTATTAGATACTTAGAATTATTAGAATTTTAGTACTTAGAATGATTAGAATTTTTAGTACTTAGAATTATTAGAATTTTTAAGTACTTAGATATTAGTTTTTTTAGTACTTAGAATTATTAGAATTTTTAAGTACTTAGATATTAGTTTTTTTAAGTACTTAAATATTAGTTTTTTAGTACTTAGAATTATTAGAATTTTTAAGTACTTAGATATTAGTTTTTTTAAGTACTTAGATGTTAGTTTTTTAGTACTTAGAATTATTAGAATTTTTAAGTACTTAGATATTAGTTTTTTTAGTACTTAGAATTTTTAAGTACTTAGATATTAGTTTTTTTAGTACTTAGAATTATTAGAATTTTTAGAATAGAATATTAGTATTAGAATATTAGTATTAGAATTATTAGTATTAAAATATTAGTGTTAGAATTTTGTAGTGAATTGCTATTTAAAATTTTCTATTTCAAATTTGCCAAGTGAATTTGCTATTTAAAATTTTGTAGTGACATTGAGCTATGGATCCGGACTCCCCCCCTTCATCCGAAATGAGGAGGAAGAAGATTTGGTGCAACAAGTGATATATAATAATGCCCGACCATATGAGGATGACGATGGCGAAGACTTAACCACACAATTTCTGAACGACTCCGGTGAAGGACTTGAGTCTGAAGAAAGAAGGGCCGACGAAGTGCCCTTAACAAACTCCGGCAAGGTGTATATTATGGCAATGCTATATTAGTAGATGCATTGATTTATTTGTATTGCACTTATTAACGAACCTTTTTTATTTTAGCCTTCTGGATCATCGAGCAAATCTGCTAAAAAGCAAGGTCCTCGAGGCCCGACGAAACCTCTATCGGGCGAGGCTAAATTATCCCTCACCGCATTTAAGGCTAGTGGCGAACCGGTGGAACCAGCAGAGAACGTCAAAAAATTTATAAGTCAAGCTGGAGTTCTTGTTAGGGACATTGTACCGATCACCATTCCAGATTGGCATAAGCCGAAGAAGGCGGGGGTTGGCGATGAAGCTAGTTACGTCAGCGACACTACAAAAGAGGTACTTTGGGGGAGTCTGCTGCCATACTTCAACCTACCGGTAGGCTTCACGGAAGGCCAGACGAAGAAGCTCAAGGAATGGACTTTTAAGAAGATGGCCGTACAATTCCAGACCTGGAAGAAAAAATTATGGGACAACTATGGACCTGAAGGTCCAGAATTCACTGGAAGATTGAGAAGCTAAAAGCCCTCTGGCCCGCATTTAAGGCGTATAGGAGCTCGTCAGAGTATAAGGCCCGATCAGCCATAAATGTTGAAAATGCTAAGAAGAAGCAATATTTTCATAAATTGGGGTCAGGTGGCTACAAGAGTGCCATTCCTAAGTGGAAAGCATATGAAGCTGAACTGCTGAAAAACGGGGTCATGCCACAGACATACGACTGGCCCGAGCGGTCCAAGTTCTGGTTGTACGCGCATGGGGCAGGGTTGGACCCAAAGACAGGGCGAATCGTTGCAAAGGGTAAATGGAAGACGAAAATTGAAAAAATCGCCAAGGAGCTTGAAGATGCAGTAGATAAGGTTAGAAAGGGAGTGTACATTCCCGATAGAGAGAATGACGAGTTGACACTAGCTCTGGGGAATCCAGAACACGTTGGACGAGTACGAACCCTCCCAGGTCTCACCATGAAGGATGCGTGGCCGGAGTGCGCAGACAGTTATAGAAGCCGTTCGAGAACGAAGAAGAAGTGCGCTGACCGATTATCGACATTGGAACTTAGGGTGCAGCAGCTGGAGCAGAATCTAACAGACTCAACTAGTCGGCAGAGGGCACCTGATCAGCAGCTTCTTATAGAAGATCCTCAAGCCGATGCCGCCCCATCTCAGCCGAAAAGCAGCGTGGGTTCCTCGCATCTTGAAGGATGTGGAGCAAGCTACCCCGTGGATTATGTCACGGAGAGGACAGAGTGCGAGCTACATGTGCCAATAAGGAACATGTCCGTTAAGGTGGCGGTCGGCTGTGCTTACCCACAACAAGATGGAGCAACGCACCATCATCAGCCCATTCCAGCTGACTGTGCTCTTGTCGGGGTGGATGACATTGTGCCTACTTATGAAACAATGGATCTTGATCATCCTGGAGGTGACGAGGAGAAGACACTGGGCGATGTCAAGCGCGGTTTCGCCCTCTGGAAAAAACAATACATCGTCTTTTCAGGCCCCGTGCCAAGGCCACCGACTCCTCGTGGTAGAAGTCCACATGTGCAACAAAGTCCACATGAGCCGCAAGGGCCATCGACTACTCCTGCTGGCAGTCCACATGAGCAGGAAGGGCCATCGACTCCTCGTGGTAGCAGTCCACATGAGCAGCAAGGGCCATCGACTCCTCGTGGTAGCAGTCCACATGAGCAACAAAGTCCACACCTACCGGAGGGGGGGCCCAGCGCGAGTCCACCACCTCGGTTACCTCCGCGTAAGAGAGCGCCCGTTAAGCGGAACGGTTCGCCGCCTAGGAAGATGCCTAGATTGGAGAGAACACGGCCGCCTCTTGAGAAGTTACCTTGGGAAAGATCTGAAGAGGAAAACAAGGCAATCGTTCAAGCCCAGGTGGATGCCCATTTTGCTAAGAAAGTGCCAGAGATACCTTTTGTGAAGACGCTAGATCCGGTGAAAGTCGTGCGTACCGTGGAGAATCTATATGACCCTGAACCGGTGGTATCAGACTATACGCGTTCTATTGAAAGGTCATATGACGAGATGGTCAGGGTGAAAAAAGGGGAACCGGTGGTCCAAGTGGAAAAAGGGAAACAAGTGGTCGAGTCAAAGAAAAGTAAACAAGTTCCCCAGCTCGGAGAACAACCCGTTCAATTGGTCCCCCCTCTCAAGGTGTTTGACGATAAGGCCGTTCAAAGTCGTCAACAACAAACAACTGATACCGATTATCGCGCCATTTTTGAAGTACCATCTGAATTTGTTCAAGGGAATAACTTGGTCGAGAATCTCTCCACCCTACCAACAAGAATGCGCCAACTGCATAGCTGGTACTTGAGGAGTGCAAAGGACGGGTTCGATTCTATCATGGTGAGAGTTAAGGAGGAGCACTACTTCCAAGAATACGCTGTGTCCGTTGACTTCAAGGAACTTTTTCAGTTATACAATCTCCGGGCCCTCGACAAATCGTTGCTCAGTTGCTATTGTCTGTAAGTGATTTATTTATTTAATTTGAGAAGTCTTTAGCTCAGTTCGTTCATTTTCTGCAATTGTCCTCAATTTAATCTTTTGTGCGTTATATTATACAGATTGAAGATGCTCGAATGCAAAAGGAATGATATCAACGACATTGGGTTCATTGACCCGGAGACAATGCATCAAGTAACCATAACGGATCCCCTGCATAACAAGGATACACCGGCGACTTTGCTAAGGTTTTTGAAGCGACAACGTGACAAAAAACAAATACTTTGGCCTTACTTGTTCGAGTGAGTGTTACTGTCTTCTTTATCGTCATTATTTAAATACTTTGGCTAGATGTTAAAATTTTAAGTAATGAGTTATATCTATGACACTGCATATTTAAACGTGCGCAGCTTTCACTTTATTCTTCTCAATATTAAAATACACGATGGAGAAGTTCTAGTATATGACTCACTAACCATGAAGGCTATAACATACAAGCACTGTTTTGATATGCTCACAAGGTAATTTTAATTATTTCTTATCGGCTTCATCGTTAATTTGATGATGTCAACAAATTAATAACTCTTTTATTGATTTTCTTTGTCGGGCAGCGTATGGCAAACGTTCATCGCGGAAGATCCGGAAGGTGGATGGAAACCGAAGCTGATATGGCGTCTGAGAGTAAGTAATACTACCTAGCTACGTCCAGACACATTTATCATACTTGATTATTGTTTGATTGAATTATATTCTTATACAGAAATGCCCGCAACAGCCACAGGGGACTCATCTGTGTGGTTACTATGTTTGTGAGAACATTCACAAGATTGTCAACGAGAGAGCGAATAGTATATTCAATAGAGAGGTACGTAAACAATATTCACAAATTTATTTTGTTACCATCAGTTCTGCTGAGTTTCAGTCATAATTGTTTTATTATGATTTGATACATACATATACACATGACACATGTATTCATTTCGATCTCATTCTTTTGCAGTTGGCAAGAAAGCGGGAGAAGCTTACCCCACAGCTCCGCTTCCAAGCAATTGGCGAGGAATTGGCGGGATTTTTCATTCGGGAAGTCCTACCTCCTGGGGAAGAGTACCATTTTGTTTAGTATGCCTCAATGTAATAGTGAGCTAGGAACATGTAATATATAGTATGACTCGGAGAGTCGTACTACTTAATTTGCGATCTTATGTAATTAATTACATGTGTTATATATATGCACCAAGTTGATATGCATCAAATTGATCTTCATGTAGATATCTTATATATACCAAACGCATTTCTCGCGCATCGAAGCGATACTGGTACAACGAACGGTCCAAATACAGACCCTAAACCCTGGATTCTATGCGTTTCTGGCACGGCAGAGAAATGCATAATTCTCTGCCGCGGCAGGGAATGCAGGTTTAGGGTCCCAACCCTTTGGTACCGGTTCCTGTTACGAACCGGTACCAAAAGTCTCCAGCCCTGAGGCTCCCGGCCAGCCCACGTGGAGGCCCCTGTAGTACCGGTTCCAGAGGAAACCGGTACTAAAGGTTGGGGCCTTTAGTACCGGTTGCCCAACCGGTACTATAGTACCTCTGGAACCGGTACTAGAGCCTGTTTTTCCACTAGTGACGCCTCTCCTTGATCGTTCGATGCTGCCATGCAACTGGTCCACCACCTCATGGTGGCCACCATATGATAGCATGCAGCTCACACCAGGCTATAACCCGACGATACCACCCGTACTACTAGTTAAGTATATCAATTTGTATACCTTTTATGAAGAAAAGTGGTGCTCAAACAAGAAATGAGTTTCTAATGTGCATGGTAGCTACCATGCATGGATTCACCATGTTTCGGTCTGTGTTAATTCGTGCAGTCTTCATCCGTTTTTTTGAAACTTAGCGAAATATTCCAGCAAGAATCGCGAAGACCAAATCAAAGAGTGGTTGTTGAACTTGACAATATTGTCACCGACTATGCCCATGGAGCCACGCCAATGGATGTCAACAAGAACAAACATCTCAGCCATGAAGACCAACAGGGACAAAAACTCCCGAGCTTCCCAGCAACACAAAACTAAGCATCATCCATACGGGATTTAAGATGGAGGGCAATGTCATCAGCGCCTGATCGAGGGACGTTGCTGGATCGATGGTCAGGATTTAAAATTAAATCTTCCTACACCAGATGATATACAAAAAAATTCTCCCTTCCGTCCATGGCACTGGGTAGATGGTCGGAGACGGAGGAGAGGAGGGATAATAATACGATAAGTGTGTTAGTGAACCGGATGAAATGCTTATCGCACTTTAACGGGTTATCTCCGCTTCACGGCCGGGGTTGTATGCCCATAGGCGGGTATTGGATCCTACCCTTAAGACCCGCAACCGACCACTTTCCTGTTTTATTTTTCCTCCGGTCAAATCTGCGCGCCAACGCACGCAAACTCTCTCCACCTCTCACACCCAGAGTTACCCATGACGTTGGCTAACAGAAAACGAAGGCAGGACGCAGGCGCCTACATAACCACGCCCGCCACTGTACTCATCGTTTGATAACTGCAAAATTCTGCAAACCCTGATCCGTCCCCATATCTCCATTAACTAATGGTGCCGGCGAAGCTGGCCGTGGCACCGAGCTCGCCGACGAAGCGCCTCCGCGCCTGCATGCCGCCAGCGGCAGCTACCCTCCGCCGCCAGTAATGTCACGCTGCGCCTTAGCAACCCGCCGCAGAAGCCTGCAGCGACGACGGCCGCGATGACGGTGGCCGTACCCACTGCTGTAGTGCCGCCCGCAGACGGCCTTTCCGACGTCCACTCGGCGGCGTGTTCGTGGCAGGAGGTGCATGGCGCCGACGACTGGCGAGGCCTGGTGGAGCCGCTCCACCCGCTGCTCCGGGCCGAGCTCGTCCGGTACGGGGAGCTCGTCGCCGCGTGCTACCGCGCGTTCGATCTCGACCCGAGGTCCAAGCAATACCTCAACTGCAAGCACGGCAAGAAGCAGATCCTGCGTGCGGTCGGCATGGCCGATGCCGGGTACGAGGTCACCAGGTACATCTACGCGGCCCCCGACGTAACCCTGCCAATGGGCATCTCCCGCCCCTGCAGCAAGAACCGGTGGATCGGCTACGTGGCCGTCGCGTCCGACAGAGAGGCCAGGCGGCTCGGCCGGCGAGACATCCTCGTCTCCTTCCGCGGCACCGTGACCTACTCAGAATGGCTTGCTAACTTCATGAGCGCGCTCGCTCCGGCGCGGTTTGACCCGGCCGACCCACGCCCCGACGTCAGGGTCGAGTCGGGGTTCCTCTCCCTCTACACCTCCGACAACGACACCGGTAAATTCACCGCGGGGAGCTGCCGCAACCAGCTCCTCTCCGAGATATCGCGCCTCACCGCCGAGCACAAGCACGAGGACATCAGCATAACCCTCGCCGGCCACAGCATGGGGAGCTCCCTCGCGCTCCTGCTCGGCTACGACCTCGCCGAGCTCGGCATGAACCGTGGCGTCCACGGCGGTGCCATCCCCATCACCGTGTTCTCCTTCGGAGGCCCGCGTGTTGGCAACCTTGAGTTCAAGCACCGGTGCGACGAGCTCGGCGTCAAGGTGCTGCGGGTTGCGAACGCCAACGACCCGGTGACCAAGATGCCCGGTGTCCTCTTCAACGAGGCTGCTAGGATTCTGGGAGGACGATACGAGATGCCGTGGAGCAAGGCCTGCTACGCGCACGTCGGCGTCGAGCTCGCCCTCGACTTCTTCAAGGCTGGCGACATAGCTTGCGTACACGATCTGGAGGTATATATCAATCAGCTCCAAAATTTCCAGGGCGTCGTCGCCACTGCTTCGACAGCGAACAGGGAAGACGATGAGATAATGAGTGGTATCGTTGAATCTATGTTCGAGTCGTGGAGATGGCAAATTGCTGTGATTCGTGCCGGCGAGTGGCTGCGGACGCTAGGAATTTGATGTTTTTCGACGTTATCAGTGCTTTGATTTGATGGTCATATAGCTGCAGCCGCCTCAATGTTCATAGTGAACCATGCAGCTGCGCTTATATAATCGTGGATGAGGACTAGGAGCTCATCCAGACTGGATTGTAAATCAACTTAACTCGACGGAACATATACAGTGATATTATGCATAAATAGATCATTATATGCTGTACATATGATGAATTTGCAGTGGATCATCATAGTCAAATTCTTACAGCTATAATAGAGTTGGAACATGCATGGACATATGCCCGACTCCTCTACCTTGTTAGAGACTTAGTGCTTGTTAAGACCAAAACGAAACTTAAAGTCAGTCACATACTGGTTTTCAAACTTTCTGCCTTTATATGTGCTCCCTTCGTCCCAAGATATAAGACGTTATATTTTTATGTTGTTCTTTGATGCTCGACTTTCATTAATAACTAGTGGAATTTCGCGCGGCGTCACGCCGCGCTTGTGCTAGTTTGTATTTTTTTTATATATAATTTTGAAGTGTTTAAATAGGTTTGTATTTTAGCATTACTGAATATCATTTTTTTTCTGTGAGCATGTAGATATATTTGGTAGTATCGCTAATGTTCATACAATTTGAATTATCCAAAATGTACTTCTATTCTTCAAATAATATTTAATTTAAGTACGTAGTTAGCGCTAATTCATTTTTTTTTTTTTGGTTTCGAATCTATAATTCGGGGAAGTTCATGTATATTGCATGTAAATATTGACTATTTTGACTTGTGTAAATGTGTTTTGCTATACATAGTTAGCGTTGATATTTTTTCTGATTATTTGTTATGTAGTTTAGAGAATATGTAAATATTTAGCAAATTGAAGTATTTAAATATGTTTCTATGTTGGCATGAATTTTTAAATGTACTTAGAGAAAATGTATTTGAGTTATATCCAAATATTGACCAATTTGTGAATTTTACAAATGGTATGGTAACTTTGAATAGTTGGCAAATTTGTATGTTTGATTACGTTTGTATGTTGGTATAAATAATTAATGTAGTTTCATATTCAGAAGATGTGCATTGTATGAGCATATAGTAAAATGAATATATATTTTGAGGATTTGCATCTGAATTTCATATGTAGAGAAAGTTATTTTTTTCTGCCTTTTTTTTGCTTAAAGTCCACAATGGGTGGAAATGCACATTTATTAATTTGGATTCCATAGTTAGAGATTTTTTTTAAATTGAACTGCATGTAATTTGAGGAATTATGAATAGAGTTTTTTTATAGTTTTTAACTAATTTGAGATGTATAAATTTGTTTTCATTTTGGTATAATTTTGTCAGCACTTATTTTTGTGGTGCTTGTGATGTTTGTGGTCAAATAGATTTTAGGAACTGTGCAATTTAGAATATATTCAATTCTGAATTCTTTTGGTGTTAACCAAATGAGTAGGTTTGAAAGTCATATAATTTTTTGGGATGTTCAAATTTATATTTTGAGCTGGAATGGTTAAATATGATTGTTGTTTATATTTTGGAAGTTGTTCAAGTTGATGTGTTTTTTCAGATTCGAATCATCCCCAAATGCGGAATCAATTTGAAATGGATTTTTTCTAATTTCAATTAAATATTGACATCGAAATACAGACATGCTTGGACATTTCAAACCACTTAATATTTAAATATTCTACAAAATATATAAAAAATGCTAACAAAAAATGCTACCTGTTCATAACAAAACAAAAACATGTTTGAACATTCCAAGTTGTTCAAGTTGGGGTGTTTTTCTCAGATTTTGAAGGTATTTAAGACTCTGTTGAATTTTGATTGTGTTGCAGAAACAATCAGCATTTATTTATGTGAGGGTATTTGTAGAAAAACTTTCATGTTGTAGAAATTGTTCTAAGAGGAAATGTATTAGGATTTTCTTCGAATTTTCACCAATTTGGAATTTTGAAACATATTTTTTTTCGTTATAAACAGTGAGTATTTGTTTTGTCAGAGCATTCTTTATAAAATTAAATGCATGAAATTAGGGGAAGTCAATTTGGATTTTGTCTACTTATTAACCGCACCTGTTGTAGTTCGTATTGTTGAATTCATGTAATTACATTATTAGTTTGTTTCCTTCTGTTATTTTTTAGATTAGAAAGAGATTTGTGATTGTCTCAAAGTAGTTGAAATGATTATTTTGACTGTGCCAAATTTTATAAAACTTGTATGAATTGATTTGGAGTTGTATTTGAAAAGTTACAAATATGTTGGGAAATAGAAAAACAAAACAGAAAGGAGAAAAAAGGGCCGACGCAGGCGCATAGCAAGTAGGCTGGCTCAGCAATTGACTCATTCCCAGCCCAGTCCAATTATGACGTCACGGTGACATCGTGGTCAAATATATTTTAGGAACTATGCAGTTAGAATATATTCAATTTTGAATTCTTTTTGGTGTTAACCAAATTAGTAGTTTTGGAAGTCATATTTTTTTTTGGGATGTTCAAATTTTTATTTTGAGCTGGAATGGTCAAATATGATTGCTCTTTAGATTTTGGAAGTTGTTCAAGTTGGGGTGTTTTTTTCAGATTCGAGTCATCCCTAAATGCGGAATCAAATTCAAATAGATTTTTCTAAATTCAATTAATTGTTGATATCAAAGTACAAACATGTTTGGACATTTCAAACCACTGAATATTTAAATATTATACAAAATATATGAAAAATGCTCACAAAAAAATGCTACCAGTTCATAACAAAACAAAAACATGTTTGAACATTCCAAGTTGTTCAAGTTGGGGTGTTTTTTTCAGATTTAAAGGTATTTAAGACTCTGTTGAATTTTGATTGTGTTGCAGAAACAACCAGCATTTATTTTTTTGTGAGGGTATTTATAGAAAAACTTTCATGTTGTAGAAATTGTTACATCTTTGTTTTCTTTTTTTTAATGCAGTTACATCTTTGTTTTCTTTTTTTTTTACAATTTTGTGGAATTTGGTATTTGTAGACGAATTTGCATTTTTCTAGAAATATTCATCTAATCGTTTTTTTTCATATGCATTGTTTTTTTATTTGTCAAATTTGTGGAATTTAGTCTCATTTAATTTGGAAATGCACGTAATCTTTTTTTTTATGCAGTGGATTTCAAATAGATTGGAAAAGGTCCCGAAGTATTTGAAATAACCATTTTGATTTTTAGAAATTGTTTATTTGGAGTTGTATTTTGGAAGTTATAAAAGTTTATTAAAAATAGGAAAACAAAAACAGAGAGAAAAAAAAGGTTCGTTTTTTTTAAATACAGTGCCCTTTTTTCTGTGTACTTTTTTCGTAATTTGGTTGCGTTAATTCGAAAATGTTTGTAATTATTTACTTTTTTAAATGCAGTTACATCTTTTGTTTTTTTTTTACAATTTTGTGGAATTTGGTATTTGTAGACGAATTTGCATTTTTCTGGAAATATTCATCTAATAGTTTTTTTTAATATGCATTGTTTTTTTTTATTTGTGAAATTTGTGGAATTTGGTCTCATTTTGGAAATGCACGTAATCTTTTTTTTTTATGCAGTGGATTTCAAATAGATTGGAAAACCTCCTGAAGTATTTGAAATGATCATTTTGATTTTAGAAATGTTTATTTGGAGTTGTATTTTGAAAGTTATAAAAGTTTATTAAAAATAGGAAAACAAAAACAGAGAAAAAAAACGGCCGGCCGAGCTGCACAGCAGCCCGGCCCAGCTAGCAGGCCGGCCTGCCCAGCCCAGCCCACTGTGACATCGCCGTGACGTCACCGGCGGGCAGGCGCTGCCGCGGCGGCGTCGATGTCGCCGGCGTCGATTCACGGCGAGGCGGGACGCATCGGACGCGCCTCGACGCGGGGAGGCCGAGAGAGGCGGCGCCGCCGCTTTTAGGTCGTCGGAGCGGCCGCGGCGGCGTGCGGACGCGGCGGAGGACCCGAGCGCCGCGGCGATGAATCCGGCGAGCCAGCGCCGTCCCTGGACGCCATCCGCAGCGAGGAGGTGGAGGACGCGGCGGCGGAGCATCCCGCAGCCTCCGATTTGAGCGGGAGGGGCGGAGAGGCGACGCGGCGCGACGGCGGCAGCGGCGACCTCCGGCGTCGCGAGAGGGAGAAGGGGAGGGGGGGCTCTGCGGGTGATTTTGCACGAAGAACCTCAAAGTTTTCGGGAATTACGCTCAGGTCCCTATACGCGGGGAAAGGTGGACTGTGGGTTCGATTTTCCTTTTCTGGAGGGGCTTTTTTGCAAAAGCGTCGCGGACGCGTCCTCCAGGCCGTCGGATCACCAGCGGACGGCGCGGATCGCTCGGGCACTGTAGCTACTGTAGCGCTACAGTGGCTACTGTTCCTAGCTACAGTCGCGAGCGCTGAGGAGGCTCGAAACGTTCCGACTTTAATATATGGATAGATATATACTTAATTATATGGATTGAGAATGTATAAATGGTACCGTTGAATTCATCTTGCAAAATTCTTGCATTCCATATATTATTATACTAATTTCATGGACATATTATAAGTATAAATCATGCTCAAAGTTGTATGTCATTGACCAGCAAAATTTAAGGCCGTCTTATATTTTAAGACGGAGGGAGTATCTGGTAATATGACGTTGAACCATCAGTAAGAAAAACTACCACATACATTATGTGAAACAAGTTCTTTCTCGAAACATGTGTATGATTATACAATTACATGGTTGACTTATCATTAAAGGTAACTTCACACTTTTTCCATACCATCAGGTTGTGCGCATCCTCGTTATGCTAAGTCCAGGGGTAAACTCTTTGCATTGTATCATGATGCAACGTTTGAGCTAATAAGTTCCCTTTGTCAGGAAAGGAGTAACTTTTACGGACACGATGTTTTGATTCACGGGTGCATCTAGTCCCATTATAGTAAATGCATCTTAAAAGAATTTAAAATTAAAAAACAAAAAATAGTTGCATGTACATCTAAGCCTTTTATGTTCCCACACAAAGTTTCGCGAAAATAAGATATTTTTTGTGGTCTATGTAAGAAATAAAAAAATGGTGCTCCAAAATGACATTTCACAAGATATTTTTTTGTCTATTTTATACATACCACAAAAATGTCTTTTTTTGGCGCAACTATGTGTGCACATATAAAATGTCTGGATGTACGACAAAAAAAAATTACATTTTGAAATGTGTTTTTCCACAGTAGGAGCATCTAGTCCCACGAGCCCAATGGATTTCTGTAAGTTATACACTATGTTTATACAAGTATGAGCACGCGTTAAAAGCCTAGAGGAGATGTGCCAGGGTACCAACCTCCCCTCAAGGGTTCTTTTTATTTAGAGTACGCAATTGTGTACCTTAGTTTTATAGAAATTAGAGATTTGAGTACCAGAACCGACAGATGCATTGCATACAACGTCTTTCAAAACCCTCAAGGGTTCTACTCCTGCTTGTGTGGATTTTCTTATACATAATAGAGAAACGATTGGTACCGTTTCTACTTGGAGATAATGCCCCTAGGTGCTAGTGTTAGTTTGGTCGATTAATAAATAGTAGTTTTAATATGCTTCCCAACTTGATATGTTATATACGAGATACCAGAGTAAAGTAATCTATACCGTAATTCCTACCAAGCTCCTTCGAGTTCATCATCAGAGAACTGGCCACTTTACTCCATATTAATCATTTGTACAACTCTCCATATAATAAAATTCAAAGGAGTATGGTTAAATTTTACCGGCACCAGAGGGGTTGAACCTAGGTAAATTATGTCCCTGGTACTCACAAGGTACATTCATAAGATTGTAGAATCTCCACAATTTTATCCCTCGACACTCACGACTTTCATCATGCTCTCCTTGCATGTAATACACCAAATTTTATTTGGATTTTTTATTCGATATGCCTTACACTTGCATGTTGTCGGCTCAAATTTTGCATCCATACATGACATATGCAATGTATATTTCTCGTTGAGGAGGATGCAAGGCACCACCAATATCCACTTCGAATACAACTTGAGATCAAAGGTATTCACTAATTTATAATACAAAATAATTATCTTCATAAAATATGTCGGTATGTTGCCCACAGCACTCTCAAGATGTACCAAGTTCAACGACTTTCATGGCTTAGCAGTGGTAAGACAACCAATCTTGCATTTTTTAATATGATTTTCTGTTCAACTTATATGGTAAGACATTAGATATTATATACTTCCTCCGTCCACAAAAGGATGTCACAAATTTCTCTAAATACGGATGTATCTAGACATGTTTTGCATGTAGAACATCCATATCTAGAAACATTTGTGACAACCTTTTATGGACGGAGGTAGTAGATTTTGTCATCGCTTAACCCGAAGACATTGGAACAACCTCCTCACTTCGATTAGGACCATATTGTTTAGGAAGAGGGGTCTATCCCATAGCACCTTGTCGGATGAGCCATTTGGGAAAGGTACCCACATCCCAAACTGTAACATAGTAACAGTTTGAGAAGAAGAGCTTATTGATTAATCGCCTGAACTCGTATTGTTGAAATATATTGTCCGCATTTCTGCATCGGTTCGGACTTTTGATTGCTTTAGCTAGTGCATCATTCAATATGGTATCAGAACCAAGAGCTCTCGAGTTCAAGACCCTTCCAACCTAGTATTAAAAAAGAGTTTTTGCGGCCTACATCGAACCCACGTCAGAGGGGGAGTGTTGAAATATATTGCTCGTCTCTCTCCAACAATTTGGAGTTTCGTTGATTTGGCTAGTGCATCATTCAATACGTACCTCTACATAACGTAGTCGTTTATTTTGCAAGCGAGGTATTTTCTTTGCATAACCAAATGAATATAGTAGATATATATATATATATATTTCCATGTGAAAGTTAAGCACAAGCACCAAATTTAATCGTGAACAGTGCATCTTACGTATTGACAACATTTTGATTTGCCCCTTCTTTGTTTCTAGCTAGAGTGGGACACTACTGCAACTTTTGGATGCTTATTGCACTTTCTGTTATCAGAGTAGGAGCACACCATATAAAAGATGTCCGACCTCATGCGCTTGAACCGACAGAAAACATTGTGGGGGCACAGCATGTCCCCTCTTGGCTCTTGCCGATGCACGCCCCTGTCGTGGCCTTACACGAACAATTTTTAACTGACACGAAATTGTGCAGACCATTTTTCGCGCTTATCATTGTTAAGCAGAATGCAATTGAAGATAAGGTCTTGTGTTCACATTAGATGTACTATAAACCAGCTAGAACAAAGATTGAGATGTTTGAGCTGAACCCAAGATGACAGCAACTCGATCGATTGATTCATCGTGGTACTTTTTGTTTCCAATTTGAATAGTTTCTTTCTTCTCACAGAAGGGGTCTGACCTAGCTTTCTTCTACTCGTTTATTAGAAGTCCCATGTCAGCACATACATGTCACGGGCAGTGGAAGTTAAAACTCTAGTCAAAAGGCAAGCACTTAAATATACTTGCTATATATAGTTATTAGGAAATCAAGCAAAATGACAAAACTCTAGGGCACCGGTGTTCATATTTGGATCTAGAGAATAGTTTACGGCCGGTTTCTCTGACCTCAGCTGCATGGAATGTGCTGTAGTCGACAACAAACCTATTATCTTGTAGAGTCTATTTATAATCGATGGCATGCATATTATTGGCTCGTGGTGCCGTGGTGGGGCACTTGATGTCAACTGTTAAGACTTTATCTGATCAACATAACGTGAAAAACACAACGGGGAAAGGACAAGTACTAATAGGTTCAACAGCTCTAATCCCGATTTTAGTAAGATCCAAACTTTCAGAACAAACGGAAAACATTATAAGACAAACATGTAGGATAAGACATGTGGAATGCATACGTGCAGATTCCAGGCAACGAATATGGTTATGTATAGGACACACATATATATACCTTATCCTGAACCATGCATCTCCCTTTTTTATTTTCCAAACGACTTACCATAAGGTACACGTGATACAATCCTATAACATGTCCCACGTGTGTCTTCTCGAACACTAATCTCATGATATATTCTTTGGCACTAGTCCGTGAGGCATATCGGTTAATGGTACGTGTGCGTGCACGTTGTGAAGAATAATGGACAATAATAGGCACATGCGAGCATGTGAAGCGGGATAAGCATTAATCTTAGATACCACAGTACGTGCAACCATTGTTTGCTCTATATCAAGGGAGGTCAACTCGATAGTCTAGTCTGTGCACGCACCATCCTCACTGAGCGGTTGGATGTGGTGCCAAAAGGAGGCCTAGAGATGCAGTGATGCACATGTGTTGTCAATCTATTCTCCGGGGGTGCTGGCAGCCTTTACCTACTATCGACATAGCTAGTCCATGAGTTATCACCCAAACTATCGTAAGAGTTTCGTGATCGTGAGTTTGGATGTCCTCCGACAAGGTACTGATGTTGTGTGCAGGGGGAAAGTTAACAATGATCCCGCCACACCTAGCCCTGGCCACAGACGTCCTATATGTCATGTGACTTCTCCAAACCTTTTGTGTGCATATGCCAAATGAAACATCCGACACTAGGCCACGGTAAGCAAATAGAGGCACTTGCACAGTGGCACTTTAAAAATTGCCTCAATAGTTTACATTTTAGGGGCACTTTGAATAAAATGTCTCAAATTCATATAAAAATTGAGGCATTTTACCAAACTGTCTCTATAGGTATAAGCTATGGAGGCACTTTTTGAAAGTACCCCAATAGGTCATTATCTATAGTGGCACTTTAAAAAAGTGCCCCAATAGGTCATTACCTATAGTGGAACTTCTCTAAAGTGCCATAATAGGTCATTACCTAGTGGCACTTTAGAGAAGGGCCCCATTAGGTTAGTTTATCAATTGCATAGTACTATCCAGCAACATAGTTTGAAACTAGTTTACATCCAACATCCATAGTCAAACTAGTTTACAGCCAACATCCATAGTCATGCATAGTTTGCTATTATGATTCAATTTAACATACAAAAGCATATTTCTCCAACGTTACATGCTTGATAGCACATACAAATATAACGATATCATTGTCCATACAAAAGCATATTTCTCCAAAGTTCGCACATACTTGAATCAAGTTAAACTAGCAGATGACCTCCATAGCTTGCTGGTGCTCCAAAGGAGACTCGCGCATCAACATGACCCCAAGATGGTGCTCTTGCTGGTGGTGGCAAGGCCTCCAGGTGGCGGCGTGGTTCGAGGAGGCACAATTTAATTTCTAAACACAATAATGCATCTATGTAAAATCATGATTGTCCGTAATAAGCTAGAAATAACTGAGTTCTTTAAACTTGAGAGCACTAACCTGAAGTAGATAAGAACACTCAGGGGGGGGGGGGGCTTTCGTAGCTGAGAAGAGAGGGATGAGGTTCGGAGATTAAAGTTTAATCTGATGTAAGTTATAATGCAATGCTCGAGCTTACAAAATGTACAGAATACATGATCAGTATTGCTCATACTTCCTATGCGAAAACTGAACCATTTATAAACAACAAAATGGTTGATTTTCAAAACTACCCAAGCCACAAACCGAAAGATGATACTGACCTGAACCAACACATCGATCTTTGTGGCGTGCACCCTGGCATAGCCGAACCCTGAAATCCTTTATATGCTCCAGCTCTGGCGCTGAATATTTGGACAGCAGGACAAGGTTGTCAACAAACAGGTACTAACACGTGATTAACAATTTTCAGTTAACTCTGAAGTCATATGATTCAGTTTACAATGATAGAGAATACAATGGTTGTTAGAATGGCAGGTGTTACTTGTAGCCACATCAACAAGGCAAGATCTCACAGGTATGGTTAAGGAGAATCCAAGAAAAGCGTGTATATTGCCAATTCTGAAATAGATCGGGGCAAGTGCTGGCTTACTTACTTGATGTGACTTCTCCGACCAACGTCGATTGCACAGGGATAAATATACATTCCAGTGTAAATCACAACACTGGATTTAACCATGATTCAAGAAATGCCTTCCTGAAAATAGTTACCTATAACCATTCATCTATTATATGAACATTGACAAACTGAAAGAAAAGAGGCACTTGCACGCTACAAACTTCAAAACACATATATTTGCTCAGTGTATCATATCAATAAGTGCATCTAGAAAAGGTTTGCCTACACACCTTAATACTACCAGGACCTTCTTTTGACAAAGAACTCAACGCCACTGTGCCAGCCGGGTTCAAGCAACTGACCTCCTAATCTTCATCATACCTTTGTTCCGGAGTTACCAACGATTCAACAGAATCAAAAATTCTATCAAGAAAGGGAACTGACTGCAAACCCCAGAGAATGCAAATTTTATTATTCAATATTTGCTAGATGTCATGCTTGTATAGTTGATGCCTCCAAGTGAAACTAATTTCGTTTGCCCCAATAATTTTTTCAATACAAAATCCAAACCATGGAGCCTTGACATATCTATATTCTCCTTGCATGCCCCAGCGACAACATTTGTACTATCATGGCCTAGTATTACTATTACACGTATCTGTCGAGTCAAACAAATTCAGTCTAGATAGGATGTATAAACAACATTTGAACTCTAGAAGGCAAAGACAGTAGCTACTCGTCACATTGGATATTTACAAGATACAACTGGCATAAGTAGAGGATTCAACCTGATGAAGAACTAACTTTCTAACACAAAGCCTTTGAAGTACTTATCTAGCTGGAAGCCTTACAGTACAAGAAAACTTGACTCGATGCACTGTTCAAATCTACAAGAATCAGAGCAGGAATAGGAGAATGAAAAACAACAGAATTAGACAAGGAGACTACTAAATTGGTGAAAATCATTTACCTTAATGACCGCAGCTTGAACAAAAAACCTAATTAGCCAGTGTTGCATGTCCATTCCTCTTTTTGCTCACTCAAACCCCTCCATGTCATGTGGCTCCCCTTACGATACAAATTCTGAAAGAAACACTAAAATACCAGAAAAAGCACATGTGTGAAGCATCAGAAATTAGATCAAGAATTCTCTCAAAGGGCAATTGACAACCAAAATGGTTATTTCAAATAAGAAAGGGCAAAACACTGAGAAAGCGAGAGAACGAGATATCGTACTTTTTTGTACTGGTCAAGGTGGTCACAACCATGACAAACTCCACTGTTCCTTGTGCTATTGCCTTGGAAGGAGCTGGACGGCGGTTGCCAGGGAACCGCTTCGACTTTGGCAGTATTAAAATCAAGGACCACAGCTTGAGCAGCGCGGCGAACGGCTTCTCGTTACAGCATTCTCTCCCGGACTCGTGATGGAGCCGTTGTAAGCAAGCGAACGTATACATAAACAAAAGGGGAGAGAAGGAACTGTAATATCAATTGAATTCGTTATCCTCCCTGGCCGGCACACAGTTATAGCTTTCATCAATTGTAAGATCAGGTTCTTAAAGATGGAAATACATATTTAATAGCCATCAATTGGACCCCCTCTTGTAGGTAAATAAATCCGATCAGAGACATCGTGAGCTACTAAAGAGTACGATACCAATTACAGCATTGAAGAAGAACAAATACTCTACCTAACCACATCCAGTACGTTTAGTTGAAATCTCTGAAAAGTTAACTGAATAGGTAACACAAAATTAGGGCCAAACCATTTCAAACTTCTCTGGAAACCACAAATTAATTATAAAACCTGGAGCATGTGCTTATCTCATTCATGACAGGGTTGTGGTGTTGTGCACAACTTATGTGAGACCAATCGAGATACAAAAGGAAACCTGTAATGTTAAAAAGAAGCTTTAGCACTTTCAGCCACAAATGGTAGAATGCATAAAAGCTAAATTAACCAGTAACTTTTCTAAAACAATGTACAGTGGTTGCAATATTGCTAACAAAAAAAATGCTCAAGCAGCTAGAGAATATAAATCTGTCTACTAGTAGAAAACAGGCCTTTCGCCCGGGCCTTTAGTTGCGTCCGTGTTTCAACCCGCGACTAAAGGTCAGGCCACGTCGCCCCGAAATTGGCGGCCTATTTGTCGCGGTTCGTTAGAAACCTTTTGTCCCGGCTTGAGATACAAACCGGGACAAAAGTGGTCTGCGGCCCCGCTGCGGGTAGGTGCCCCCCTTTTGTCGCGGGTCGTGTCTCGAACCGGGACTAGAATTCCGCTCCTGTTACTCTCCCGCGACGGTTCGTGTTTGAAAGATGATCAAGCCGCCATTTTAATTGTGCTTTGGAAGATCAGCCGGCGCCGGCGTTGATTCATACGTGAAATGAATTGCGCCGCCGTTTCGATTGTGCTGCCACCGGTCTCCCTCTCCTGCCCGCCGGACTTCCTCTTCGCTCTATATAAAGCTACAGTAATCCATGGCCTTAAGCACACCTAAATCTCTCTCTAATCCTTGCAAAAACTCTCTCTCTCGATCCCTCTCTCTTCTATTCCAATGGAGCCACTCACGCGCCCACCTCGGTCTCGGTTGTACTACTTCACCAAAGAAGATATGCACTTCAAGGTATGGGTCACCCTCCGTGCATCACGTGTGGAGAGGTGGATCCGCGACGTGAAGAACTTCTTCCTCGACGCCGCACCGATCAAGTGCGTTGGACTCGACTGTGAGTTCACCGACCCTCTCCCGGGTCGACAGAGGGATCTTCCACCCGAGAAAAGGCAGCGCGTCGCCGTCCTTCAACTCTCGGTGGCGTCCGAGACTCTTGTCTTCCAGATATGCAAGGCCGATGGGGTGCCGCAGCTCCTCGTGGATTTCTTAGGTGACGAGACCATCAACTTCTACGGCGTGGCTATCCACAATGACATGCGGATGCTGCGTTACTACGGAATTGTTATTCCGTCCGCGGTCGACCTCCAGAGGGATCGTCGGAACCCAATCGGCAATCCTACTCCGAGTCTCTATGCTCTCTCCAATGCTATCATTGGGACAAAACTTGAGAAGAAGATGAACAACAAGAAGGACAAGAAGGACAAGGAAAAGGGAAAGGACGACGACGACTTAGAAGACCTACGAATTTTTGGTTGGGGCAACGTTCCATTGAGCTACGAGCAAGTCTTGTATGCCGCTCTGGACGATCGCCTCGGCTTCGATATTGCACGGAAGTGGGATAGTCTACGTGGCTATAATACCAATGACGATCGTCTTAATGTCGTTGATGAGTAGACTAGCTAATAAGTGATGTGTATGCTCCTGTTGTGTTAATAATTATTATTTGTTAACAATTATTATTACTTAATCATTAATATTTATGCAAAAGTGTACTGTTTGTGGTAGCGTTGAAATATACGAAAACTATTTTGAAATGAAGAAAAGAAATTAAATAAAAGAAAAGAAAATGAATTCTCTGCCGCGGCAAAGAAAACTGTCCAAATTTCTGCCGCGATCATTAGTCGCGGCCTGGTATACGAGCCGCGACAAAAGCTTGTGACCCTGTTTGGTGGCCTTTTGTCCCGGTTTGTATCTCAAACCGGGACAAATGGTCTGGCCCTATATATATGCAGCCCCTCTTCCCCCTCCGGCCGGGTATCAGCGACACTCTCTTGTTTTTTTTCCTGGTGGGAGGTGGTGTAGGTTTGTGCTAGTTTTTTTTCTACATATGCACTAGAGGTGTTCGGTGAAATGCCTGTTAGAGCGATGCCACTTGAGTTCACACAAAACAAACATGATATGAGGTGTCCGAGCCACACTTAAGCTTCCTCCTCTTTGTTTCCAAGTTTCCTAAAAGGTTAGCAACTACTTTCTCGTTTAGACCACGCGGTACTAATTTTAGCATCGTGATTGCGTTTGATATATAGTTGCATGATGCAGATGGGCCACCCATGGATGTACAGTGACCGACGCTCTGGCGCTTATAGAGAAGGCGTGCGTTCTTTTATCGTTGTGGCCGAGGCGAACAAGCGGCGGGATGGTTTTATGTGTTGTCCGTGTGTCGAATGTCGGAATGAGAATGATTACACTTCCTCAAGAGTCATTCAGAGCCACCTGCTTCGGTCCGGTCTCATGTCCGGCTATAATGTTTGGACCTATCACGGAGAAAGAGGGGTTATGATGGAAGACGGCGATGAAGAAGAGAACGATGATGACAACTACCGATCTATGTTCCCTGAATACGCTGATGCCGCAATGAGCCCGCTGATGATCTGTGGTCTGGTCATTCTGATGCAAAGCGAGACTGCGACACAGAAAAGGAGAGGTTGCAGTTCGAGCAGATGTTACAGGACCACAACAAATTGTTGTACCCAACTTGTGAAGATGGCCAGAAGAAGCTGGGTAGCACACTAGAATTTCTTCCGCCCAGGCATCACTTAAGGAAAAAAGGCGAGCATTTCATGGCAAGGAGAAACCGGACGAAGCCTGTCCCCGTAGCGGTGCTGATGGTTTATTGGTATGGTCAAGGATTTAAATGTAATCTTTGAAAGGGTCCTGGCAGAGAACCTGTTCCTAATGACGCTGACTGACACGCACCCATGTGAGAAGAAATCTATATTTTGGGAGCTAGAATATTGGAAAGTCCATGAGGTCCGCGTTTGGCAATTGACGTGAGTGCACCTGACGAAAATCTTGCGTGAATATTCTAGGCTTCCTGGGCTTGTATGGGAAGTCAAAAGATACACCGGAAGCACGGGAGGACCAGCAACGTCATAAAGGATGAGACGGTATGCATGCAGGGCAGTTTCAAGGGCCTGCCAGCTACGCTCTTACCAAAGAAGAGAAGGAAATCTTTTTTGAAGTCCTTTTCAGTATCAAGGTCCCGTCTGGCTTCTCGTCGAATATAAAGGGAATAGTAAATATGAAAGAGAAAAAATTCCAAAACCTAAAGTCTCATGACTGCCACGTGCTTATGACGCAATTGCTTCCGGTTGCATTGAGGGGAATTCTACCAGAAAATGTTCGACTAGCCATTGTGAAGGTATGCGCATTCCTCAATGCAATTTCTCAGAAGGTAATCGATCCAGAAAGTCTAACAGGGTTACAGATTGATGTGGTCCAATGTCTGGTCAGCTTCGAGTTGTTGTTCCCGCCATCCTTCTTCAATATTATGACGCACCTCCTAGTTCACCTAGTCGAAGAGATTAGAATTCTCGGTCCTGTGTTTTTACACAATATGTTCCCCTTCGAGAGGTTCATGGGAGTCTTAAAGAAATATGTTCATAACCGTGCTAGGCCAGAAGGAAGCATCTCCAAGGGCTATGGAACAGAGGAGGTCATTGAGTTTTGTGTTGACTTTCTTCCTGACCTGAAGCCGATTGGTGTTCCTGAATCTCGGTATGAAGGAAGGCTGACTGGAAAAGGCACACTAGGAAGGAAAACAACGGTATGTAGGGACGCGCTTTCTTTCACTCAAGCACACTACACAGTTCTACACAATTCCACCGTGGTTGCTCCGTATATCGAGAAACACAAGAATATTCTACGCGTTGAAAACCCGGGGGAGCATGAATCCTAGATTAAAGGAGAACACGAGGCGACTTTCGGCAGTTGGTTGCAGACACATCTCATGAATAACAACACTGTTGGAGATCAGCTGTACTTGTTGGCCAGGTTACCATTGTCGACTATATGTACTTTCCAAGGGTACGAGATAAATGGGAATACATTTTACACGATCTCCCAAGATAAAAAGAGCACCAACCAAAAGAGTGGTGTCCGTTTTGATGCAACAGACGACAATGGGCAGAAGGACACATATTATGGATACATAGAGGAGATATGGGAACTTGACTATGGACCTACTTTTAAGGTCCCTTTGTTTCGGTGCAAATGGATCAAGCTGACAGGAGGCGGGGTACATGTAGACCAAAAGTACGGCATGACAACAGTGGATCTCAAAAAGCTTGCATACATGGACGAGCCATTCGTCCTAGCGAACGATGTGGCTCAGGTTTTCTATGTGAAGGACATGTCTACCAAATCGAGAAAAAGAAATCAGCAAAAGAATACATCGTCCGATGAGCCAAAGCGCCACATAATTCTTTCAGGGAAAAGAAACATTGTGGGAGTGGATGACAAGACAGACATGTCAGAAGATTATAATAAGTTTCATGAAATTCCGCCCTTCACAGTGAAAACTGACCCATGCATCCTGTTAAATGATGAAGATGCTCCATGGCTACGGCGCAGAAGAAAACCACAACACTAGATAGGGATGTTGGTGATTTGTAATAATGGCTATATGCGAATACAAACCGTATGTTTTGACTATATGCACCGTCGGGATGTATGCATGGAATCTGAATGATTTGTATTCGGTCGATGAACTGAAGGATTTCTAGATAGAACAAAACACACGGTATCACCTGCATACAACCCTACTGTGGCTAGAGAGTGCCCGCATATCAAATGCACCGTAGGGCGTATGCAGGTGAAACCGTTTGATTTGTATTCGGTCGATGAACTGAATGATCAGAGCGCCTTGCCGCTGCTTGGATCCGACCGAGGGGCATGGCTACCACTTCCACCACCACCACTCCCACCTCCTCGGCAATTCATCATTGTGTCACCCTAATCCAGTGGTTGGATTCAACCTACCCGAGGGCTTGTGTTAGGGAACATGCCAGCGGGTAGGCTAAATCGAACCATTGGGTTCGGTGGCAAAGGTAGACGCTCGTTGTGTGCCGTTTCGCTGCAGGGACGTCGCTATTTATAGGCGATTAGAAGGTGTACCTGTGGATGAGGTGGGAGTGCAGATCCAACAGCTCACAAGCGCTCTAAAGAAACACACCCCTGATCCAACGGCTCACAAGCGCTTGAAAGAAACACACGATCCGTGTGCTTCTTTAGTCCCGGTTGGTAACACGAACCGGTACTAAAGGCCCTGATCCAACAGCTCACAAGCGCTCGAAGGAAACACACGATCCGTGTGCTTCTGATCCAACGGCTCACAAGCGCTCTAAAGAAACACACCCCTGATCCAACGGCTCACAAGCGCTCTAAAGAAACACACGATCCGTGTGCTTCTTTAGTCCCGGTTGGTAAAACGAACCGGTACTAAAGGCCCTGATCCAACAGCTCACAAGCGCTCGAAGGAAACACACGATCCGTGTGCTTCTGATCCAACAGCTCACAAGTGCTCTAAAGAAACACACCCCTGATCCAACGGCTCACAAGCGCTTGAAAGAAACACATGATCCGTGTGCTTCTTTAGTCCCGGTTGGTAACACGAACCGGTACTAAAGGCCCTGATCACATATATATGTAGGCTTGACCGCCATTGCCATATCACATCTAAACTCATATCTGCAACCTCATCACTCTTCCATTGACTTAGGTGTCGACGACGATGTCCATGTTGGACCAGAGGGACGATGTGCGGGACTGGGCTCCACCGGGCTGGCACTGGGAGGTGCTACCTTCCGGACGCGCAGCTTGGTGAGGAATCCGGGTGACGTCGTCGACCCGGATCTTCTGTGGTGGCAGTCGCGTGGGCCACGCTCGGTGCAGAGGGAGCCGGCCTCCGAGGAGGTGGTACGTCGCCGTATCAGGGAGGAGGATGAGCATGTCCGTCGCTACATGTATCTATTGGATAGGCAGTATGACAGTAGGTGGTCGTTTCTTCAGAGGGTTCCTTCTCACGTGAGCTATGACCCTGTGAGGGTTCCTTCTCTTTGGATGCGCAGCGCCGGCGGCTCACCACCCCGCGGCTCAGTAACCGGTCGAAGTTAGTTTCAGAGTCTGTGATCGCCATTGCAGTTCTCTTGTCTGTGATTGTAGTTTAGGTTACTACTTGCTTTTGAAAACTTTAGTCGCGGGGCGTGGTTCAACCCGTGACTAAAGACATGCTTTTAGTCGCGGCTTGAGCCACGCCCACGATCCGTGTGTTTCTGATCTAACGGCTCAGAAGCGCTCTAAACAAACACACGATCCGTGTGCTTCCGATCAAAGCTCACAAGCGCTCGAAGGAAACACACTATCCGTGTGCTAGCTTCTTGCCATATCACTATATATATGTAGGTTTGGCCGCCATTGCCATATCACATCTAAACTCTTCCATGGCTTCCACCGTACTAAGCTACCGTCAGGCGGAGGAGCTTTCCGCCTCGAACTACCCCTGCCCGCCCGGCTACTGCGTCCCCGCCGGCTGGATGCTGAGCGCCGGAGGCGTGCCGGTCCCTCCTGTCCCTCATGGTGTGGCGCGCCGGGCGGCCATCACGAACCACTACTACCTCGAGCTCACGCCGGAGCAGCGGATGGATCCCCGCTGGCATCCCGACTACCGCCCGACTTGGGACGCCTTCTTCATCAATCGGCGTGAGAGGGCGCTCACCAGGTACGAGGGGGACGGCCCGCCTCCTTCGGACTTCAACGAGGCCGACCGTCAGCTGTGGTGGGCTGGCCAAACTCTCCAGGGCGTTATGAACTACATCACGGCCGGCGATAACCCCCGCCTGCGCTACCCTCAGATCCAGTCCAGGCGTGCTCACCCGTCGAGGTGGGAGCCACGAGCGCCGTCCGATGACAGCGACGACGACGACGACGATTACGAGGACGAGTATTATAGGCCTAGGCAGGAGTATGACTAAGATTGTTAGGACAAATTATCCAGTTATGTCATTCCGTATAAATGATTTGTATTCGGTCGATGAACTAGTTATTATCAAATGATCCACTGTTGTCATTGGCTCCAAGATTCAAAAATATGCAAAAAAAATATTAGTTAATCCATTTTTTAATTGAAAATGGCAAAATTGTTAATAGTTTGTAGAGTTACAATAATTATTTTATAAAACAGAAAATGGTTTTGGATTACTTATTCAAATTCAAGTACTTTTCATGTTGGAAGTTTTCTCAAATTTATTCAAATATTCAAATGTTTGTAGAGTTAATCCATTTGTGAGTAAGTATTTGAAAAAACAGAGAAAACAGCGCGGGAGCACATTTTTTGGCCCAGCGCGCGCAAATTTTGGGCCCATTAGTCGCGGCCCGTACCACCAGCCGCGACTAAAGCCTGCGATGCGCGCGCGATCTGAAACCGCCCCCCCACCCCCCCCCTTTAGTCGCGGGGCATGGCTCAACCCGCGACTAACGTCCCCCCTTTTGTCCCGGTCGGTTCCACGCCCCGCGACTAAAGGGGGTGTATATAAAAGCTGCGTCTCCCGGTGCGTGGCTCAGACCGCGACACCGGAGGCCATTTGTGACATAGCGCCGTCAGGCTGCCGAAATTTTCCACCGCCACCGTCGCCTCCTGCCGCCGGCCGCTCTCCTCCGCCACGCCCACCGCTCTCCTCCACCGCGCGCCCTTCGCCTCTACCGCCGCGCGCCCGTCGCCCGAGCCTTCCTCTCTGCGCCCGTCGCCGTTGCCTCCTCCGCCGCCCGAGCCCGCCGCCCGAGCCCGCCGTCCTCCGCGCCCGCCGCCGTCGCCTCCTCCACCGCCTGGGCCCGCCGTCCTCCGCCGCCCGAGCCCGCCGTCCTCCGCGCCCGCCGCCGTCGCCTCCTCCGCCGCCTGGGCCCGCCGTCCTCCACGCCCGCCGGTCAAGCCTTCCTCCGCGCCCGAGCCTGCCGCCGTATGTCCTCCGCCCGAGCCTTCCTCTAATTTTAGGTAGATTTTTAGGGTATTTTAATTTTAGGTTAAATTTTAGATTAGTTAGATTGGTATTTACAAATTTTGCTAATTTTAGGGTAGTTTAATTTTAGGTAGATTTTTAGGGTAGTTTCATTTTAGGTTAAATTTTAGATTAGTTAGATTGGTATTTTACAAATTTTGCTAATTTAAATTGGTACTTTACAAATTTTGCTAAGTTAAATTGGTACTTTAGAAATTTTGCTAACTTAAATTCGTATTACTTTTTAGTGTAGAAATAGAAATTTTGCTAAGTTAAATTGGTACTTTACAAATTTTGCTAAGTTAAATTGGTACTTTAGAAATTTTTCTAAGTTAAATTGGTCGAAGTTAGTTTGAGAGGTTCATGCATGGGAGATGTATTAGTGATATTATTGACGATGTTTTATGTTTAAAAAATAATGGACCCGAGCTATGTAACTGGATTATTCTAGATGTATTTGTGATATTATTTGTGAGCTATGTACTATTTGTATGTAGTATTATTTTAGTAGTATTTTTATGTACTAGTAGCAATATTGTATGCGATAATGATATTGTGTGCATTTTGCAGAAACTATGGATCCACCTAGTCCGATCCGCAGAGACCTAAGACAAGAAGAAATTCTCGAGGACATAATCCACAACGCCACCGGTGCTGATCCACCCGAATCTCCCTCGATGTATCTGAACCCATCCGGTGAGGGTGAAGAGGTCGACCAAAATGAGGGGGAAGCCGATGCCTCTGATGATGGAGAAGGCGACGGCTCCGATGATGGACCCTTAACGAAGTCCGGCAAGGTATATATATGAAGTCCGATGGTCAGTAGATGCATTAATTCAGTTGTATATATATGAATTGACGAATGTTTCTTCTCTTAGGCCTCCACATCGAGCAAATGTTCCAAACTAGGCCCGGCCAAAAAGTGGGCCGCATCTGCGCATTATACAATTACGAAGATATCACCAGTGGGCGAACCGTTGGAACCCATAAAGGTTGCAAAGAAATTTGTAAAACAATGCGGAGTTATGGTTAGGGATCGCGTCCCCATCACCGTTCGAGAGTGGAATAAGCCCAAAGGGGTGGAATATAATGAGTATGTCGCCGAAAGGTACAAATATGGTCTTTGGAATGACCTCATGGCACATTTCACCCTCCCAGAATGTGAGGAAGAGGACGACACAGCTGCATTGAGGGACAAAGTCAAGGTGTTCACTCTTAAGAAGATGGCCGAACTATTCCGGCAGTGGAAGAAAACATTATGGCAAGAGTATCAGAAGACCAATAGTGCTCCAAAATTCTAGGGCTATCTAGTGAAGCAGAAGGCTTACTGGGATGCATTTGTGAAGTACAAGAAGTCAGAAGATGCTACGGAAAAGTCAACACGAGCCAAGACAAATGCTGTGAAAAAGAAATATCACCATAAGCTCGGGACAGGGGGCTATGCGACTGCCATGCCAAAGTGGGATAAAATAGAGGAAGCGCTGCTTGCTAAAGGGATCGTTCTAGAACCAATTCGCGACGAATGGGAACAGAGGGCACGAAATTTTTTCCTTGCGCATGGGAGTGAGTATGACATGGAGACAGGGGATATTATTTGCAGTGAGGGGATAAGGGTACCCAGGGAGACATGGCTGAAAGTGGTGAAAGAAATTAAAGAGGGGAAAACAAAGTTCCGTGCTGATAGAGAGAAAGACTTGCTGACAAAGGTCCTCGGGAATCCAGAAAAAGGAGGACGAACACGAGGCTTTGGCCCTAGTTATCCCTGGGAGATTGAGTTTCCCAAAGACAAAGATACTTATAGAAGCCGATTGAGAGCAAAGAAGCGATGGGAGGAGGAGGAGGAAGACAAGTTCAACCAGTTGCTAGCAAGAATTGACAAGCAGCAGCAGATTGACGAACTTAGAGGAGAGCGCCTGCAAGATCCTGCACTCGATATTACCGTCGGCCCATCTCTGCGGAGAAGCAGCGTGGCTGAATCGGAGGTCCCGTCTGACGGTGCACGGATGATAGATGGCGGTCCCGGCTACCACGTGGATGGAATCAAGGAGCAGATATCTTGTGAGCTCCATCAGAAGGTGAAGAACATATCCCTGAAGGTGGTGGTCGGAACTGCTTTACCTTGTCCACCTGAGGCACGTTGGCATGGCCGTGAGATTCCAGCTGGCTATGCTAAAGTCGGGGTGGATGAAATCGTAAAGGGGTTTGACTCAATGGAGCTTGACATCCATGGACCTGAAGGTGAGAAGACACTCGGAGAAGTACTGGGTGGTATCATTCTATGGGACAAGAACAACATCAAGCTTCCAGGCTCGGCGCCAAGTCCAACACCACCTCCGAGTCGTCGCAGGTCACCATCACCTACAAGAAGCCCACCCCAAGACTATGATCAACACAGCGCGAGTCCATCTCGATCTCCGCCGCCGGACTTGGGCCGGCCGTCTTCGCCGCCGCCTTTGCCAGCTAAGGACAATAAGCGGAAGCGTGCTTCGTCGCTGAGTACTAAACGACGCAGCAGCCCAAAACGAAAAAGGGAGCCCCTCCCAAGAGTACCTCATAAGAATCTTCCCATCAGAACTTACGATCGTACTGACGAGGAAATCGCAGTGATCGCAAAGGCTGAAAAAGATGCGCATTTTGCAAAGAAGAAAACAGAGCCCACCCCGGTATACACTGAGAAGCAAAAAGCGTGGGCAGTTGATTTTCTGAACACACCATCGCAATATGAGTTGCACCATAAGCCAGATGACTATGCACGCACACTTCGGAAGGAAGCGGAGAAGAACAAATCAAGTAAAAGTGCAAGCGGGAGCAAAGCAAGTGAAAGTGCAAGCGGGAGCAAAGCAAGTAAAAGTGCAAGCGGGAAACGAAGGGACGTTCCCCAGCTCGGAGAACAGGCCAAACAATCGATCCCACCCCTCAAGGTGTTATCCAAATACGTTCCTCAGGCACAGCAGCAGGATTTGGTAGAAGCTGCAAAGTTGGCGGACGCTATGGGTGTGACTGTTGCTGAACTGTTAGGTTCCCAAGACGACAAGTTACCCATGGCTGATGTAGCCCCTACATATGTCCCAGGGAAGCCTTTGGTCAGCGAACAGAAGTTGAAACAACTGCCAACACAAATGCGAAATTTGCATCAATGGTACTTGAGAGTGGTAAAGCGGGACAGAATAATGATCGTGGCGAAAGTCCCAGCAGAGTACTTCTTCCGAGCCGAAGAGGTCCATGTTGACTTTTCAGAACTCTTCCAATTATTCAATTTGGACGCCCTCGACAAATCTCTCATGAGTTGCTATTGTCTGTAAGTTGTTGAATTCATTGTCTACATATAACTTGTTCAGTTCATTGCATTTGTAATTATTCTCATTATATATATCCTTTTGTACTCTATATTATGCAGAATGAAGATGTTGTCTTGTAAAAGAAAGGTCTATAGTGTTAGGTTCATTGATCCAAATAAAGTACATATAGAAACGCTAACGACGAAAGCCGACGAGACGGCGGGAAACCTTCTAAGGTTTCTAACGGAGCAACATTACTGTGACCACATATTGTTTCCTTACAACTTCGAGTAAGAGTGTTACTGTCTTGTACACACTAATTTTTACTTACTCGATGTTAAGTGTAATTGATGAGTTACTGACGTATATATAAACGGGTGCAGCTTTCACTGGATTCTGCTAGACATACGAGTTGATAAGGGAATAGTTGATGTCATGGACCCATTAAAGAGAAACCTGGAAGAGTTCCGCAACATGCAGGACATGCTCCAGAGGTAATATTCGCGCTATATCGGTCTCTTTCGTTGATTTCATGAGATATCAGGTAATGAATTAACTCATTCATTAATTCATTTTCTTTGCCGGGCAGGGTTTGGAACCGATTCAAGAGTGTGGTGAAGGGTTCCTTTAGTGAGAAGCTGACGTTTACTCCGGTCTCGGTAAGTAGTACGAGATATGACCGCGCATCTCTTTACTTCTAGTTTCAATACAGTTATTATTTTGATGCTAGATTATTATTTTGATTGAATTCTATTCTCGTAAAGTGCGCGAGGCAGCCATCGGGGACGCATCTATGTGGATACTACGTTTGCGAGTTTATTCGCACGTTTACCACTGAGCACAAAGATTATAGAGTCGACGTAAGAAATACGTTCACAACATTATTTTATTACCTCACTTTTTGTTATCATGATTGATGTTCATATTGATCTCCCTTTCTTATATAGTTTGAGAGACTGCGGGAAAAGGTCCTACCGGAGCAACGCGTAATAGCAATTGCAGAGGAACTGGCGGGATTTTTGCTGAAAGAGATGGTAGACGACGCCGGAGAATTTAGTGTGAACAATAGGCGCAACCGATGATGCCGGGCCGTGTAATCGAATAGACGGGCTTAGTCCCGGTAATTGTGATCTCCATGTAACTATCAAAGTTGTATATATTTGTATGCTCGATCGTGTACGGTATGTGGTAGCGTAGAAATATACGAAAACTATTTTGAAATGAAGAAAATAAATGAATAAAATAAAACAAAATGAATTCTCTGCCGCGGCACAGAAAGTGCCCAAATTTCTGCCGCGGCAGAGAATTAGTAAACCTTAAACCCTAACCAAAATGAACTCTCTGCCGCGGCACAGAAAGTGCCCAAATTTCTGCCGCGGCAGATAACCATTAGTCGCGGCCCGTTATACGAACCGCGACTAAAGGTTCTGCCCCCTAGCACGCCCAGGATGAGGACCATTTGTCCCGGCTGGTGACAGGTCCGCGACTAATGGTTGGACCATTAGTCCCGCCTCCGCTGTCGCGGTTGGCCAACCGCGACAAAAGGCCCTCACGGCCCGGGAAAATAGGTCCAGTCTCCACTAGTGGTCAGGGTAATCGAGATATAAAGATGAAGCATTGTGGCAGGGCATAATCTAGCCAACTACACATATAATAGGGTTTAAATATGGACAGCAAATTAGCCTAAAGTAGAAAACAAACTCTTATCCGAGTAAGACATTGCAACAAACATGTGGTGGACCTTCACGTAGCTGCTACCTCCACCAAGGCTTGATTCATATAACCATAATTCATAGTCAGGATTGCATCAAACTACCAGCGTGTGGTCATACATCTGTATTTTAGACGATTATCCCTAAGATACGCGATGAATCCCATGAGCTATGTATAATACAATCATGGTCTGCAACTCGATCCAGAGAATCAGAAGGCGGTCGAGGAACGAATCAGTGCAGGGGGTCGAGGCGGAGCGGAACCAGAAGGCGGCACCACCGGAGCTGGCCATTGCCGGCCGGAGCAGCAGGTGGCGACGGTGGCGGCGATAGAGTCAGGGAGCGAGAGAGAGACGAGAAAGGGTATCCAGACGGAGAGTTGTAGCGCGAACTATATAACTCATGGGTACATAATTCAAGGTAAGTTGGTTAGTTCAGAGAATGTTCATTCGGCCTTGTCTGGTTGTACACTCAATATTGGATGACAACCCACCATAATCTGATCTAAGTGGGTGATGTTTAAGTCTGTGCGGATTTTGCTGGAAATTGCTGCTTATTTGATTACGAGATATGGAAGATGGATGTCAAGATAGCTTTGCTAAATAGAAATCTTACTGAGGATGTGTATATGATATAGTCTGAGGGTTTTGCCAATCCTAAGGATGTTGAAAAGGTATGCAATCTTCAGATGTCCGTTTATGGTCTGAAAAGGGCATCAAGGAGCAGGAATCTTCGATTCAATGAAACGATCAAAAGGGTTTAGCTTCGTCAAGAAATGCGAAGAAGCTTGTGTTTACAAGAAGTTTAGTGAGAGCACAAAAGTGTTTATGATCTTATATTTGGACTACCTATTATTGATTGATTGGGAACAACGTGAACATTCGTAACACTATGAAAGAGTTTTGCAATGAACAACTTAGGCGAAGTGGCATATATAGTGGGAATTAAATTCTATCGAGATAGATCGAGACGTCTGATACCGCTTAGTTAGAGCTCGTATGCCGAAAAGGCTTTAAAGATGTTTAAAATAGAGAATGCCAAGAAGGGCTTACTCCCAATGTCACATGGCACCGTACTTAGTAAGAAGCAGTGCCTACATACCACTGTTGAGCGAGCACATATGACTACAGTTTCATATGCTTTGGCAATTGGATCTATTATGTATGCCATGATTTGTAAAAATCACAAGTTTCATTTGCGCTAAGTATTAGAGGTAGATACCAAAGTGACCTAGGAATGGGTTTGGTCATCAGTTAAAAATATCTTAAAGAATTTTAGTAGGACTAAGAAAATGTTCCTAGTGTATTAAGGTGATGATGAGCTCATTGTAAATCGCTACACTGATGCTTGTTTCATGGGTAATCCAGACGACTTCAAAGCACAATCCAGATGATTCAACAGATGCTACGTGGGCGATATCTTCTCTAATTACAAACAGCTACAATACCATGTAAATGCCCTTGAAGGAGCTAAGCTACAGCTAAACGACAAGTATAGCTGGAGTTCGACAGGTTGATACATGTAAAACTGTGGTTTGGCGACCTGCTTTTTAAGGATGGCAATTTTACCTATTGGTACGGGTACCCGCGGGTACCATACCCGTATAGGGAAGGTCTGTGCATATTTTTATACCCATGGGTGGTACCCATGGGAAATAGATTTAATATTTGTTGATAAGTGGTTATGATTAAAAAATAGCCAACATATAAATATATATCATCTATTATTACGGCAAGTCCTTGCAAGGTATTCGTATATTTTTATGTCATTTGGACTATAAGTAACAAATTAGCAAAGTAAATCTAAAATGTTCATTTTACAAAAAAAAATTGCTAATAAATTTGATTAACATGTTTATTTAATTCGGTGAGTCATTGTCCTTCTGTGAACTATGTATAGTATCACAGAGCAAATTTACAGCAACTAAAATTATATTGCCAGATCGGTTCATCACAAATAATATGGAACACATACTCTCAGAAACATTCATCCATAAGATCTTTCGTTCTTTGTAGATTTCACACATCAGCGGCACCAACATTCACCCGTACGAACAACAGCAGGTAGCAGCGGCAAGTACCAGGAAGCAGGACTGCTGTAAATTCATAGGGGGGAATGGGCAGAAGCTTGATCGCTAGCAGATCGGGGACGGGCTAGGGAAAGCGGATCCACACGCAGGCAGCTTGGGACCGGTGGGGATGGAGGTGCCGGCCTGCCGGAGCTTTGAGTGGAGGAGCTCGGCCAGAGCTTTACCAGATCGAAAAAAATTATGTTGAAAAGAAAAATTTATAGATCCAATGTCTGTAAAAGAATTAATCTGCTTTCATTTCAAGAGAAATAAACGATTCAATGATCAAATAATAATACTAGTCTATTATGGTTCGAGAGGAGGTAGCAGGATCCACTCAAACACTACAGTGGAAATGTGTTGAATCAAGAGTAGATAGTAAGCGTCTTTATTATGGTCGTTTCATTCTGTCACCGCTTAACCGCGTGCATCTAAAGCGCCCTTTACTAAAATCAATGTAGTTGTACGCAAACCTAGAGCAATAGCATGATGAACCAAGAAATCCCCAGGTCCTATTGTTAAGAAAAGCGAATTACTATTCTCATTAACATGGAAGAAAAACAAAAGGATTTAGTTCATATTCACGAAGTCCTAGATTTTTGGGCCGAGCTGGATTTGAACCAGCGTAGACATATCGTCAACGAATTTACAGTCCGTCCCCATTAACCGCTCGGGCATCGACCCAGGAAGAATTTATTCTAGGGTTTTTGATAATCTATGATTAACCTCCTTTCAAAATACTCCCTACCCCCAGGGGAAGTCGAATCCCCGCTGCCTCCTTGAAAGAGAGATGTCCTGAACCACTCGTGATTATACTATAATCATAGTATGAGCAGTTTTTTGGAATTGTCAATATACTCGAAAAGACGTGAATGACGAGGTTGGGCAAGATCGCCTGGATCTAGGGCAGTACGGCTGCAGCTGCAGCCCCGCCTGAAGCATCGAGGCAGCAGCGTGGGGGAAATGGACAGCCGCGGGATAATAGAGATGGTTCAAGCAAACCGATGTGCAACATCACACTTCACACACTCAGAAACACTCCTTGAGAAATATAATCCCAGCATGCAGGAGATATAAAATGATATGTCGTCAACTGAAACCAAGACTTAGACAACCCTTCAAACCATAAATAACATGTTTCTGCACCACAAACAGTTCACACCTCAACGATTTACAGTGGTACACAAGACATCTCACACACAGTTTTGAGAACGGTACTGGGGCGCTGTAAAATAACATTATACGATACAATTGATGCTGCGATTGTCTTCACTCTCCAAAACAGGACTAATTAAACATATTATCAGCTACTTGACGCGCGTCTCGAATCCAGAAAGGACTCTTCAGCATCCCGAACACCCTGAAAAGCACAAACAGTTTTGGAAACGGTTAGTGCCTCGGATTACAGAAACTGTTTAGTAATCCGGAAATAAAGAGCATTTCTTAAAGATTGCATCCTCTTCAGGAAGGAACAAGGCTGCAAATACAAACAAAAATGCAGCTTCAATACAAACAGACATAACAACAAGGAAACCAAGTAATAAACTGTGAGCTCTAATTCAAATACCACCCCAGTTCAAGCTTCACATGCATGTGGATGTTGGTACATTGGATATGCACATCCTGCCAATGCATTTGCATATCAGATTCTTGCTTTTGTAGAGTCAAAAATAGAACATACAACAAAATTGCGAGGAGAAACATGAAAACACAAGTTAAATACCACTTGCTACTGCTCAAATGCTAACATGACCTGTGGCCTGTCTTGCTGACAAGGGCCAAGGAGTTATAATCTTCTAGTGGTGCAATTATTTATCCATACCTAAACACTTAACCCAGTATAGTAGTTTTACAGAATGATATTATGAAAGCAAATGAAATCATGAAGTGTCAAATGAAAATCGACCAACACTTTAAGAACTACAGACAGGCGAATAACTGCTCTAAGGCCTATTGGCATAGCCTGGATCAGGACGTAAATCTATTCAGGAACATCACAAATTTATGAGAACTCAAAAGCAGTGGTGAACTAAAAGGAAATTGGCACATGAACAGAACTGAGCATGCAAAACTAGAAAACATGAACGCATGATCTAACATTACAAACTTATTATCTTATAGCAGAACTCTCGATGTGTACATATCGCATTAAGAAATAAGAAAGACTCACGTTGATCACACGAACATGGCTAGCTCGGGACGGCTGAAGATATTGTCCCCGTCATCGCCCAGTGCAGGATAAGAAGCAACAAGTGCATCTTGTGCGCCAATGTACAGCGAGTTGTAGATCTTCCAATATACTTCACGTACTTTCCTTGCTGGATGGAAAAGGCCTTGGAGACAATAATTCAGAACCACAGCTGCACCTAGAGCAACTCTCATCCCCTCAATAGCCTCCATGACAGCATTTATGACATGAGGAGATGTCTCAAATATATTTGGCCAGACAAAGTTAAGCAAATGGACAAGAGCATCCTCACAGCCTAAGCCGGCAACTCCTAGAGCCATATGTTTAACAGCAGATGCAGCAGTCTGCCTGTGAACTAGATCCCTGTCCATTAAAGCATCTTCAAGCAAGGGAGTGACAGCATATATGTAATCTTTGCCCATCTCGCCAATATACTCAAAGAGGAATGAGAGAGATTTCAAAACACCATTCTGGACATTGAGCTCTGGGACCCGGTACTCATTCATGAGGGCAGGTAAAACTGTGAAAGGCGAACAAGTTTCAGCAACAATAGCAATTGCTACAGTAGTGCAAACACGGTTCTGTCGCTCCTGCACCTTCAAGTTATTCAACAGAGTGGCCAACACGTCCTGTGGCCCAATCGCCTTCGCAATATAACCAAATGTGTTCACAGTGGCTCTTCTGATACCCTTCTTGTGCGCCTTCAACATTTCCAGCAGCTCAAAACAAATCCTCATCCACTCCCTAGCTGGTACAAACTCTGCTCCACGATCAGCAATCCTACCAACTAGATCGATGCAGTTCTCTTGGACCTTCTCGTGCCTATTCTTCAAGATGGGGGTCAGCCGAGGAAGAAGATCCTTGATAGGCGGTGTCATCTTGGTCATGCCAATAACATTCACAATAGCCTTCAAAGCTCCGAGAATTGAACCCAGTACCTCAGGATACTCCTCTCCCAAGTACTCATACAGCACAACACCTAGGTGACCCATAAGCTGCTCCTCCTGGCACTGCTTCATCACAATGGCTATCCTTGAGATCAAATCAGCAGCTTGCTGCCTAACTTTTGCACTCTTGTTGTTCAACCGCCACTTGATGGTACCACATATCTGAGGAAGATAAGGCTTGACCCTCTGGCCGAGTGCATTCACGACAGCTCCAAAACCATTAAGCATGACATTAGCATCATCACTTGTCTGCTCTTGGAAAGCATACAAGATGCCATCAATAAGCAGCTCCTCCAGACGAGGATCAATATCTGAGGCACCCAAATTAGCCACCACCTTCTCAATTGTTTCCATCACCATTCTCCTGTAAGGCTCACTTTCATCTTTCAGATCCTCAACAATCTTACCAACGATACCACTAACTCCCACCTTATTTGCCATCTCTACGGTTGTTTCCACGAGTTGCTTATAGTTCCTACGATCTAGAGCCATTCTCCTAACCCAGAAGTGTTTGAAGAATTCTGGAAGGATGTCACTACGGATATAATCAGCCTCTACACCCTCTGTACTGACACACTGTTTAACAACCTTCAGGACAATCTTCTTCATCTCTTCATCTGGTGACTGGAATTCCCTAATTAGGACTTGCATCACCTCCTTTGTGTAGTAACTGGCATACAGAGCATCCATAAGAGGGATGATGAAACCAATAGCCTTCAAGAAGGCAGCAAGGACCTTTCCGCGGTGAGATCTGATACCCTTCCAGAGAGGCTTCAAAACACTATCAAAACTTTCTATACCATACGGTGCAGCAGCTTCAGCAAGTGCAGCAAGAGAGAGGGCAGTGATCGTCCGAACTTTCTGGTTCTCATCACTTAGACCATGCTCAATGATCTCAACTAGGTTCTTAAGGTGAGGCAGAACAGCGCAGCCCATGAGAATAGCAATCTGCTGAACAATCTTGATACCAGTGTGCCGAGCTTGCCAGGACTTCTTACTCTGACAGACAGCCTTTAAGAATGGGAGGAGGGCAGGGATACCCAAAGCAGAAGCCACCACACTGAATGCCCTAGCAGTTGTATTCCTCACATACTCGTCAATGTTATCAATATCCGGTCTCATGGCGGCAATCATAGTAGCAAGACCAGCAGCTTTGCTAAGGTTTGAGATAATCTCTCTTCCCTCAACACGAGCATAGTAATCCTCATCAATCAGAAGTGGTTCGATAACTACCAGAATCTTGTGCACAAATGGACGGACCAGCTCATCCAGTTTATACAGCACCCTATCAATGACCTTCACCAGTAGATGCCGCTCCTGGTCCTCGAGTGTTGGCTGCATGAGCAATGGCAGGATTTTGTTGAACAGAGGACCAGCACCAAATTCACGTGCTTTGTCTGTGAGCTGCCGAAGTGCTGTCTTTCGCTGCGGGGGCGTGCCATTCTTAACCTTGAGCAGGAGTTTCATGATTTTCCTCTCCTTCTGCTCCTCTGGCGTTAGCTGCTCCTCCTCATCCTCATTCAGCAATTGTCCAAAGTACTGGTAATCTTCTGGCTTCATGAGTGGCAACCCAGGACCCAAGTCTTTGGGCACATCATACTGCTGTCCACGATTCTCCTCTGGAATAGCATAAAGTGGTGTGGCCAGAGGTGTTGGCGTAGCAAGCAGCTTCCTTGCTGGGGTGCGTATGGGCTGGTATGAAGCTGGAGGTTCAAGGATCTTGTACCCCTCCTGCGGAAGCATGGCATCAAGCTCCTCATCAGTGAGAGGCCTGTTTCGCTCCTCAATGTCCCGCTCCCACCGCAAGAGCTGGTACTGCTCCGGAGTCATTGCGCCACGAGCAATCTGGCCAGGTGTTGGTGTTGCAAGGTTTTCTGCTCCAAACGGCGTCGGTCCAGGAGTGTAAGACACAGGCGTCGCTGCTGTACCACCAGGTGTTGCACTCCCCATACTCGCCGGTGTCTCATCCCACCGCGACCTCTGCTTCTTGGGTGTTGGTGTGACAAGCCCACCAGGTAGCTTCGGAGTAGCATCCCACGCCCCAGAAGGGGTGGCTCCTGGAGTAATGCCACCAGCTGCGGGAGTTGCATCTGCATCAGCCATCCTCCCTGGAGTTGGTGTCTCATCCCATCTGTTCCTCCTCACAGAGGGTGTGGCATCTCCGACGCGCCCAGGGGTGGCGTCCCAGCGCCCAATCCCAGGAGTTGCGTCAGGGGCATCCCAGTCTGAGGCAGTCTTCACCTTTTTGGCCCCAGCAGCAGCATCACCATCCTGTGACTGATCCCACCTATTGCGCCGCTTCGTCGGTGCCGCTGGCGGTGGCTCAGGCGCCGACTTCTTCTCCTTGGCTTTCTCCTCCTCCTCCTTCTTCTTCTTAGCGATCTCGCGCAGCACGTATTCCTTCTCCTGCTGCACCTTGCTCTCGCGCATGGCATCGCCATAGGTCCGGACAGAGGGGTCCGGGGTGGCCTCCCCGGCGGCGAAGGGGTCGTGGCGCTCGGGCGAGATGATGCGGTCGAGGCGGCGGCGGCGGTAGTCGTCCTCGCGGTCGATGATGCGCTGGGACTTCTTGACGGGGATCCCGTCGTCGTCCGACCGGGGGATGTCGGCGGCGGCATGGGCGTGGCCCGTGTAGGACGCGAGGCGGCGCACCGCGGGGTTGACGGAGGGCTCGGCGCTGTCTTCCTCGGGCGCGTCGTCCTCGGAGGCCGGGATGGAGGTGTCGTAGCCGGCGAAGCGATCGGGGCCCGAGGCGCCCCCGCCGTAGAGGTCCTTATCGAAGGTGACGGAGGAGACGCCCATGGGCGCGCCGGCCGCCAGGGCCTCCTCTAGCTTCCGGCGCTCCTCCTGCGCGCGCGCGAGCTCCGCGTCGATCCCGTCCATGGCGGCGGCGCGGGCTAGGGTATCGCTCGCGAGATGGGAGGGTGGGGAGGGGGGAGGGGGCGAGATTCTGGGGAAAATTGGTTGGGCAATTGGGCCTTTTCTTTTCCAGTCGAGGGGTTTGGAGTCTTTGGACTTTGGATCGGGCGAACCTATGTGGCCGACATAAAACTTGCTTTGTGGAATCATCCGGGCCGTTGGTTTGGTCAGAGGATGGTCTGAACCATTGGTTCGGGAAAAATCACCAAAGGCCTTGTTTTTGTATATAGGGCGCCCTAGATTTGGCATAAGCATAGGGCATTAGATTTTTCTATCATAATCCATCCAAAAAGTCACCGGATGCTACCGTATGTTTGCATGTATACACTAAATGACGAAATTGATGACATCATCCCGCATTTAATGCGAAATCCGAGAATTCAAAATGTTTTGTAGCTCAAACCGTTCATCCGATTTATGATCCGCTTTCACCGTTACACTAGTCGCGTCGAGATCTTCAAAACTAGATCCCATGTTGATATGTTCCGACGATATTTTTTTTACCCGAAAGTTACCAACGACTTAACAAATAAGTTACCAGGCTGTAATACGTAAGTTACCACCGTACACTACACAATGGATGGTAACTTTATCGGTCTAGAGAGGGTTACTTTATCGGTCGAGGGTGGGTAACCCCATCACCATTGGGCGGTAACTCTATCAATTTAGGGTGGGTAACTCCATCGATTTAGGTTGGGTAACTACTTCAATATAGGATGGTAACTCAATCAGTGTAGGGTGGGTAACTCCATCGATTTAGGTGGGTAACTCCATCGGTTTAGGTTGGGTAACTTCTTCATTATAGGATGGTAACTCAATCAGTCTAGAGTGGGTAACTTCATCACTAATGTGTGGGTAACTCCATCACTATCGGTTGGGTAACTCTATCAGTTTAGGATGAGTAACTCCATCACTACTGGGTGGGTAACTCTATTAATATTGGTAGATAACTTTTTCAGTTTAGGTGGATAACTCCATCATTACTGAGTGATAACTTCATCAATACCGGGTGGTAACTCCATCAATCTAGGGTGAAAACTTCATTAGTCTACAGTGGGTAACATCTTTAGTACTGGGTGGTAACTCTATAACTACAGGGTGGGTAACTTACATGTTATGGGGTTGGTAACTTACTTGTTCTGGGGTTGGTAACTTTCGGGTTCGGAAAAAAATTCATCAAAACATAGCAACATGGGATCTAGTTTCGAAGATCTCGACGCGATGATCCCAACGATGAAAACTGATCGTAAATCGGATAAACGGTTTGAGATATAAAAGTTTTTGAAATTTCGAATTTTACAATTAATGCAGATGATGTCAGCAGTTTTGTCTTTTTCTGCATGGATGCTAAATAGCCTCCATACAGACTTTTTTTCGGGTTGGTAACTTATGTATTAAAGGCTGGTAACTTACATGTTATATGGTTGGTAACTTTTGGTTCCGAAAAAAATTTCGTCGAAACATATCGACATGGGATCTAGTTTCGAAGATCTCGACGCGAGGAGTCTAACAGTGAAAACGGATCATAAATCGGATAAACGATTTGAGCTACAAAACTTTTTGAATTTTCGAATTTAGCATTTAATACGGGATGATATCATCAATTTTGACTTTTCCAAACACTTAAACGTGAACAAGCTGAGTTGAATTGGTCTCCATGCATCTCAACCATAGATTTGCTTATCTACGATCCATATTGTGTCTGAAGATTTGCCAACCATAGGGCGCCCTATGATTAGATTTTCCCTTGTTTTTTGACGACGAAATGAACCAACTTAATTAAAAGGACAAATTAAGTGAAAAAAATAACAGGCCAAATTCGAAAATAATTTGACAAGGAAATTATTGTATTCATTTAAGGTAATTTATATGTTTATGGATCCCTTATGTCTCACGTGACTGAGATTTTGTAATGTCTCAATCCGTTGGTGGCGCCCATAATAGCACTATAGCATCTCTAGGCCGCTGGGGAAGCCCACATTCAAGGATCGGTCAAATATACATATGTGGCACACGGTGAGGGGCGCTGAAGTCGAAGATCCTCCAAGGGGGCAAAGCGGCGAGGAGGAAGAATGGGCTTCGGTGCACGAAGCACCAAAGCACGGAGTAGCCACGTAGGCCAAGAGAAACAATGGTGCATCTTCGACTGTCGTTGATGGACTCCTCTCTGTGATGCTTCTAGAACTTTCTCGGAATCTCAAGATCTCGTTGTCTCCACCATTTCTCCACCATACGACAAACGGGTATGGTCAAATACCTCAAACCGGAGATCGATTGAGCTTATTCCAAACCGAAACCAGATCGAAACGCCTCCTTCTTCATCCACCATGGAACACGAGCAGATAATCTCATCGTTCGTTCCAAGCCGCTGCTCGCCTACAGCCAAGGCGAGCTTCTGCAAACCGTCTACCATGAAGGTAGACCTAACTGAAAGAACAAACGATGTCCCGGATGTCGCCTAGAGGGGGGGGTGAATAGGCGATTAACACCTTTTCTATTTAGGGGCTTGATAATTGCGGAATAAAACTATGTGTTTAAAATAACAAGCCAACAACCTAATATGCTAGGTTCACCTATGTGCACCAACAACTTATGCTAAGCAAGGCAAGCAACAAGGTGATAGCAAGATATGAACTTCAAGCACGAAGGCTATCACAAGGTAAAGTGCATAAGTAAAAGCTCGGGTATACAAATAACCGAGGCACGCGGAGACGAGGATGTATTCCCGAGTTCCTCCTTGTTAAGGGAGTACGTCTCGTTGGAGGGGTGTGAGCTCGCCACAAAAGGCCTACTCAAGATGCCACAAAGGCCTCACCCTATTCTCCGATGAACCTCACCCAAGGGATTGGTTCACCTTCCACTATCGGAATCCTTCGAGGCGGATTCCGGAGCCCTTTTACACCGTTCTTGGGGCACACACCCACAACTCAATTGGGGGCTCCCAAACTCGTGCCGAAACTTCACACTCGAAGTCTTCGCGGCACCTCCAAACCGTCTAGGGTACACTATGCACCTAAGAGGCACAAAGCTCTTGGGAACACAATGCACCCAAGAGTAACAAGCTTCTCAACCTTCAACTTCACGTATCACCGTGGAGAGAGCAACCCGATGCAACTAATGCAAGAGGCAAGAACACACAAAGTGGTCAAGTCCTTCTCTCTAAAATCCAACCAAAGCAACTAATGCTATGGAGGGATTTAGGAGGAAGAACAAAGGGATGAACACAAAGCAACCCCAAAATCTAGATCCACTAGGTTCCCCTCACTTAGAGGAGAATTTGATTGGTGGAATGGTAGATCTAGATCTCCTCTCTTGAATCCCTAAGTTTGGGCAAGAATCATTGGAGGGATTGAGAGGAATCAAGCTCACAAGGATGTGCAACAATGGAGGAGAGAGAGCTTGAAGAGATTCAAAAGATTGGAAGAAGTGTTGGAGCAAAGGGGAAGAAGGGGCACTTAAAAGGGTGCCCTGGGAATCTGGCCGTTGGGCACAGAATCCCGCAGGGCCGGTAGTACCGGCCCAAGGGGCGGTACTACTGCCCCACGTAAAACTTCCCCCAACGGCTCTCTCCAGAAACGAAAACCCGCAGGACCGGTAGTACCGGCCCAAAGGGCGGTACTTCCGGCCCACACACAAACAGCAGAGAAGAACACCCGAAGGCCGGTAGTACCGGGAAGAGGACCGGTAGTACCGATTGATCCGGTACTACCGGAACCACTTCCGGGCGAACTTCTGGTTAAAAAAATGAGAGGCCAGTACCGAAAGAAATAGGCGGAAGAAGCCCCGGAAGTGGGCCCGGCACTGGCCACCGGTACTTCCGGCAAGAGGCCCGGTACTTCCGGTAATCACGGTAGTACCGGAACAAGTTCCGGTGACACTTCCGCTCGGTAACAGAACCGAATTTTCATAAGTGGAAGTGGCCTCCGGAAGTTGGTCCGGAACAAACCAGCGGTAGTTCCGCAAGATTGACCGGTAGTACCGGCAGAGAAAACAGCAGAACACCCGAAAACTGAAACCGCGATAACTTTCACCCACGAACTCCGTTTTCGATAATCTTGGACTCGTTGGAATCGTCACAACGAGCACAACAAGATTATGCAGAGAAACATCATAGTCCAAGAAAATATTATAAAAACAAATGGGGAAAGTTTACACCTCCGTTTTGAAAACCGGAAAAGCCGTATCTTTTGCAATTGAGGTCCGAATGAAGTAAAACCAATTTTGTTGGAAAGAGGACGACAAAAGCTACCTTTGTAAAAGAAAAAACAAGTAAAGGAGATTTTGCAAATAATTGGAAGAAAGAATCCTTTCGCACGGATGAACCGACAAAATCTCCAATACCGAAAACGCAATAGAAGACGCATATGAAAACCGTTTTCGGTGAGCTTGGCTTTGTCATGACAAGCACGACAAGCACCAAGACCACACCACGATAAGAGACAAATAAGAGCCAATAAAGATGATTGCATGGATGTAAAGGTTTGTGCTCTCTATGACGATACGATCACGATACTCGGTCGAGAGCCCCTCTTGATAGTACGGTTATCTATCCTATAATCCGGTCTCTCACTAAACATCATGAGACCGGTAAAATAGAAACCCTATCAAGATAATACCTTTGCCTTGCGCTTAAACCACTTGAGGTCGATGAAGACGATCTTCAACTCCTCAAGACGCACCACCTTTCTTCATTGCGCTTTGCTTGGTGAAGATTCACATGACGCTCCCCCAAACACCAAGATGGGGAAAGCACTCTTCGGCATATCTTCACTTGTACTTGAGTGTTGATCAACACGCACTTAGCCTTGATCGACACAACTTTTCTTCCCTTATCCTTGACTCCAACAAATAGAGATCAAGCAACTCAAATGGACACACCTATAAACATAGCTCAATGCAAACATTAGTCCATAGAGATTGTCATTAATTACCAAAACCATGCATGGGGGCAACCATGCACTTTCAATCTCCCCCATTTTGGTAATTGATGACAATCCCTTATTAAGAGGGTTTATATACTGAATAACAAGCAAGGATGCAAAGCGCATTAAGGGAAAATGCAACAAAAGCATAAAAACCCAAATTCCCTTAAACCCTCTAAACTTCTCCCCCATTGGCATCGATTGCCGAAATGGTAAGAAAAATTTAGAGAGCCAATATAATATGAGTTCCTCTAAAAAAAAAGGTGATGACAATCCCTTTTAACACATAATTAGAGGAAAACAAACTATATTGAGGATCCAAAGATTGCAAAAAGATGAAATCATTTTAAACATCTCCACAAAGGAGAAAAGCAATCGAGAAGATCCAAAGCGAGAGTTCTAAATAAAAACGGAGAAGCTCCCCAATGTTCATGCACTATTGAGGAGTGCACAAATATGGCATCCTTGCTCCCCCAAAATCATCTAGAACACCCAATAAGTGCAATTGTGCATAATGCAAAAGCAAATCATAGCACTTGCACCAAAGATGTGGTTGAGCCATAAAAAGATACCAATTTTCAAAGATTCAACATAAGATAGGCCCAACCGAGATAAAAGGATCTTTTAAAGAAATATGTTCACAAGCTTAGGGATACCAATTGGAAACTAAAACCAATTGAAAATGCCAAAAGCTAGTGAGATCATTTAACCAATAAAATTCAACATGCTCACCATGATTAGCATGAGGTAAAAGATCTTCAACAAATACATGAGTGTGTAAAGATACCAATAAAAAAAAGACAAGCACTCATGAGACAAATTTGGAGCCACAAAAGAATTATAGATAAAAAACAAGGTAGCTCAAAAGAATTAAGATACCAACTAAAAGGTGACCTCTCTCATATGTATAGGTTTCTAATTAGACAAACCATTGAAGATATACATCCGCAAAGAAACATATACATACGAAATGGTTCGGGAAAAAGAGAACAAGGTATCCAAAAGGAAGTCATAAATATACAAACGAGATTGTTGCTTAAAAGCATAGCACATAGCTCAAATTTATATCATTGTATATAAATGAACTTCAAATATATCAAATGCATCACACATATCACTAAGGGAACAAGAGATAGTGAAGATGCTTTGAGATAGGCAACAAGTATCACAAAGAAATAATATCAATTGAAGAAAAGGGTTTTGCAAATTCATCACACATATCACAAAGATATATTAAGTGAAGGAAATAGGCCAAAACCACAACAATTGCATATAAAAACTTTCATGCCAAGAGGCAACCTACACAAGGTTGGATACTAAAAAGGTATGCATGGGATAGATACTTGTTACCGATATGACATTGGTGATGAAGATGATGAGAGTTTGTTTGTCATCAAAGCTTGACTCCGATAATCACATGGTGAAAACACCTTACTTATGAATGAGGCAAGCATCCAATGCATCTCCATTGTACCTAAAACAAAATTAGAGTACAAAATGGTTCCCAAACTCATTGGGTCCCATAGTAGTTAGATCAACTACAATATATAGGACATACTCCACTTAAATATGTGCATATAGATATGAAATTGAATTTCATGCACATGTTAGCCGATTTAGGATTCGGTGGAGTATCCCCTATATATTGGAACTAGAAAGACAAACATGCCATATAATATATATATTAGAGAATATGCATGCATAGACTTACGAGAACCAAGAGAGATACAATTTGGACAAAACACCAAGCAAACCAAAAAGTGAGCACACCAAGGTGTGACACAAAAGATTGTCCAAATTATATCAAAATCCAAATCAACACATGATTGAGGAAAAATCAAATCAACATATGATTGATTTCAAAACACATCAACACATGAAGTGTGATATCAAAAGGAATCAAATCAACACAACAAATGATCGATAAGACACCAATTGAAAATGAGATACCAATTAAAACAAAACATATCAACTAGGAGAAAAGATACCAAGAAGAGGGTGATACTTGACCAAAATCAAGTAAAGTAAAATAAGGCAAAAAGGTATCAAGACTCCCACAATAAATATCAATTGGAACAAATATCTATGGAGGAGATATTAAATTCCAATTAATACCAATTGAAGGTACCAAAACATAAGATAAAGAATCAAATGCCAATTGAAAGGATCAAATATTGATAGATAGAATAGTGTTCTAAATAAAAAGGAATGCTCCCCCAAGATTAATGCATTATCTTAGATATTTGCATTTGAATACAAAATGCACACACAAGGGATCATTACTCTCCATATTTTATCTATAACACTAAACACTACCGATTGAAAAAAATAGGATCCTTGCAAGAGGCAAAGAAGGCAATAAATAGGGCAATTTAATGCAAGTGCCAATGTGAAGATGATCTACAAAATCCACCACAATTACTAGAATCACTTGTCATGGACAAGGAGTATTTAGAGAAATTTCTCGGTGGTATATAGGAATGATGATCAAGACCAAAATCACAACAAAAAAAACATATGGCAAGAGATAAGAAATAAAACGCCATATTTTCAAAAAGGTTTGTTAGTAGTTTCAATTATTCGAACCAACCGGCAAAGCCATGGTTAAAATAAGAAGAAACAAATGGTTTCTCACATAATATATGGAAATGTATATTAGAGAAAAACCACACCAAGAAAACTCACACAAACAAGAACCAACGGGTAACCACAAAGGAAAATTGGAACTTGTTTGAGCACACATGCCACATAGGAAAAAGATAATTTACAATATCAAATCTAAGTGGCAAACCTCAAATGTTCACATTTTTGTGGGATTGTAATATGCACATAGCTTATTACTCCCCCATAATGTGATAATTCATTTATTTTTAAACAAGAGGCAAATAAGACCAACTAGAGAAATTAATGGACATTGTAGAATTTGAATTTCTCATGAAAATGACATACCACATAGTAACTAGATAATATTGAAATATCAATACTAGGTGGTGTGCCTCATGTACACACATTTTTAGGTTTGTGAAGTGCACAAAGCACATCACTCCCCCAAAATGGGATAGTCCATTAATATCTCAACAAAGCCAAATGAAATCCACACAAGATTCAATAAAGCTCAACACAAAGTTACACATACATGATACACAACTAACATACACAACCTTGACTAACAAGACAAGTAAGAGAGAAGCATATCATATACAAGCACATGCTAGTAACAAAACTAACACATGCAAGGGAGCAAGCAACTTTCAATGTATATATGAATTAAATACATGTTACCGCAAGGAGGAAGCATTGGATATGAGATAGATATGTGATCCTCCAATTGACTTGGCTTGAGAAATAAAACCATGAGGATCCCTTAATTCTTCAAAAATAGCCAAGTCACCAATGTCCTCCACAATCACCTATTGATCAAGTTGAAGCTTGTTTGTCCCCAACCAAGTTGGATCCTAAGAGGTTAGTCACAATAGGTTTGGGAACCCAAATGGTGCTTTTCTTGACACCACTTTGAGCTCCCACATACTTGGCAAACACATTGCCAACTCTATCCTTCCTAAGAGAATATGCATCATCAATTATGATAGGAGAGGATGAGGTACCGTTAGTGCATGAAGAAGCAAAATGACCTTTGCCACGGCAAAGGTAGCAACACCGACTCTTCTTCTTCTTAATAGGCTCCTCAACTTGAGGAGCAATAGCTTGAGTCTTCTTAGGAGGTGGTCTTTGTTCAACTCGTGGTGCACCACGAGATTGAGCAAGAGGCTGCTTCCCTAGTTGCTTCTCACTAAGAGGCTTCTTCTTCATTGGGCAATCCCGAACGTGGTGCCCTTCAACCTTGCACTTGAAGCAAATAATCTTGGCCGGATTCTTGACTTGAACTTGGCCCTTTTTCTTGTTGTACTTGGACTTGTTCTTGTTGTTGGAGTTGAATCCAAGTCCACTCTTGTCATTTGGGGATTGTTGCACACTCAACATGTTGTCAAGTGCACTCTTTCCCTCATGACGCTTTTCCAAGCCTTTCTTCAAAGAAGTGGCTTGGACCTTGAGCTCTCCTCTTTTCTCTACATGGTTAGTGACAACTGTAACAGCCCTAGCTTGTTAATGAAAAATACAAAGAATTTTTCCACTTTTTGCATTCTTGTTTGCATCATGGCATGCATAGGAAATTGCTACTTCTAACAATTCACTTTGAAACAAATTAAAATGGGGAAGCAAACCTCCCAAACATCCAAACCAAGGCAATTGCTTAACTTGTCAACCAAATTATTCTTGGACTTCCAAATTGTTTAGGAAGTTCCAAGTTTACATTTTATAACCAATTCTCAAATTCCAAATATTGCCAAATAAGAAATAAATTTGAGAATTCAATTAGGTTCAAATAAATTTCTATTTTTGAAACCAAGTTAAACTCTCCAAAAATTCAAAATAAAATTATGGGGAGCTTCATTAATATATTATGAGCCTCCATAAATATTTTTATAATTTATTGAAATGTTTAAGTGCTCTAAATAATTAAAATCTGGAAAGTGTAAAAAATGGTCAAATCTAAAACCTGTGAACAAATGTTGTGCAAAACTTTTTAGTTGGCAACACCAATTTTTGTGGGGGTCCTGAATGTTATGGGGAGCCTCTGTGATTTTTCCCAAAATTAATAAAAAATTGTTAAGCACCTCTTTTAAATCGCCAAAGTTGATGTTGGACCATTTTGCAAATAAAGAAAATAGAGGTAGGGGGGTTTCACAAAAACTTCCTCTCTCTCCCTCACTGTGGCGCCAGGACGCCCTGGCACCATGCCGCTCTGCCGGCCGAGCTGCCCCGCAACGATGCCGTGGCCTCGGGGGGATATGGAGGTCGCCCAGACGCCACCTGCTTCGCACGCCTCCCCTCTCCTCCCCGTTCTCCTCCTCGCACGAAACCCTAACCCTAGCTCTATGTCCGTCGTCGCCCGCTGCCAGCCACCGAGCCCCGCCGTCGACCGCCGCTTCCCCGTGCGAATCGAAGTGGGGGATAAGGACCGCCGCGTCGCCCTCTAGCTCCTCCACCGTCGCCCGCTTGCTGGGAGGACCGGACGCGAGCTAATCGTGTTTTTCCTTCCGAAGCCGTCCGCCGCTCGCCGTCGTCGTCTTCGCCACGTCCCGGCCGCCACCGACCTCCTCCGACCACGCCGAGCATCCTCAATCGCTCAGGGTGAGCACGCCGTCCTCCGGGACAACCTCTTCTCCTTTCTTCCCCTCTGCATCCTCGCCTCTGTGCGAGCGGCCGCCGGCCGTCCGCCGTGACGTGCTGTGTCGAGCATGCTCGCGTCGCCAAGCTCCCTCTTTCCGTTTCCGCGCACGAACGGCTACGTCCCCCCCACACCGCATGCGTTTTGTCCTCCCGTACGCCCGGAGCGCCGCCGAATCGTGGTCGTCGTCATCACCGCCGTCCCGCACGCCACCGTGCCCCCGGCCTGGGGACCGGCCTGGGCCGGCCGTGAGGCCGGCAGCCTCAGGCCCATGCCCGGCCTGGGCTCCGGTCTGGGCCGGCCGGGAGGCCGGCTGACTCGGGTCTGTGCCCGGCCTGGCACCGGTCTGGGCCGCCTCAGGCACCATCCCGGCCTGGAAACCGGCCTGGGCCGACCTGTGGGCCGGCCCAAACAGTAAAAGCAGTTTTTATTTAAATTCAAATAATTAATAACTATTTGAATATTGTTTCAAATTTATCAAATAAAATATCAAATTGCTCAGAAAAACAATACCTATCTTTTGGTAACATTGCCATGCTATTTTGAATAAATATTGTTGCCTTTAATTAGGAAATCCTAAAATGGCCTAAATAATACCAAATTTGGGAAAAATCATAAATTGATAAATAATTAACCAAAATTTGTGAATAAAATATCAAAGTGATCAACATGTCAAATACTATCAAACCATGCTAATATTACATCACGATCACAAATATTTAATCGATGTTATTCTTCAATTGATTAAACGAATTAAATTAAAATAATTATTTAATTCACTATTTAATCTTCGATAATTGAAAATTTACAAATAAGATACCAAAATGATCGGAAGAACAAACCCTATCCTTTCATGTCATGTTCATGCATATTTAAACCACTTTGAGTAAATTAATAAAAGTATGAACAATGTGGTCATTAAGTTAAATATGGGGTTGTTTCCAAATAATTGCACTAATTATTTGGCTCTCCATTTAATTTTGCTATTTAAATTATATGGTGATATCTTTGCATAATCTTGTCATGTCATCATGTGATTGTGCATTGCACCTGGTCTTCGTGTGATTTATTTGTTCTTTTGTATTATTTTGGGTATCGATAGATTCCGGAGTCGAGGTTAACCCTACCTACACCGACGAGCCGTACTACATGCCCCGACAGCAAGGCAAGAGATAACCTAACCTTCTTGGCATCTAGAATCCTATTGTTTTATAAACTTATTTTATCCACTATAATATTGCATTCGATTCCAATGTCAATTTTGGTCAATACTAGAGTATCCTATGAATGCATGTTTTTCCCCGAGCCAATACATGTCTCCCTACCTATGAACCATAGGGTTGATGTGTTGGCCTGAGATAAGTTATAATTGTTGTATCTATATGCTTAGCGATGCTTAGCCATGCTTAGTTAAATACTATATTATCCGTTGATTTAATTCCATGATGTTGATGTTGATGGAATGTCGGACATGGTGGTTACTTGTGGTTCCTTATTTAATTTGTAAAAGGCTTGGATGAGTTGCCATCGGGGATGGTGTTTTGCCTCATTCTTGCCGCCTAGGCTGAGAGTGCTTTTAGCTAGAACCAATAACCGAGCGTGCTTCCATTGGTGGGAGTATGGGCTCCTTACTGACCGAATAATTTGTGAGGGGCTTGTCAAGGGTCCTCTAGTTTGCTATTTCTATTTGCGCGTGAGTTGTGTGGGTGGAAAGAAACAATGAGGACGGTGGTGTTTAGGATGTGGCCGCGGGGTAGGGCGTTGGAGCGCTGAACCTGTCCTTCCGCACACCGATGGTCCTTGAGTAAGCCTCATGCAAGGTAAAGGTCTAACCGCGCCCACTCGCCGGCCTTCCCCGGAAGAGGGCCAATCAGGTGAGCCGGACGGTACCAATGGGTAAATTAGTATACCCCTGTAGGGTTAAATCTTTTCGAAAAGTCGTGTCCACGGTTATGGACAAATCTTGGGAAAGGCGGATTAGCTCATAGAAAAGTAACCTAATTAATTAAAACTTGGCAGCTAAAGGTTGCATTTAGACAAAGTGTGTTAAAGTTTCATTTCCTCGAGGGTGATTCGAGGGAGTGCCTTGGTGGAATGAGAGGTGGATTCTTGATACTATTTGGTTCGATGAGAACCGAAGGAAAATGTTACTCTCTTATCCCTTTTTCAGAAAATATTCTGAGTAGTCGATGTCATGGGTCTTTTACATCTTTAAAAAAAAGGAAAACTAGCTTTATGCAAACTAGCTACATTATACATCATTAGAGCCTCCGTCAGCATTGGGCCTATATCGCCCTACTAAACTTGCGAGTACGTCGTACTCAGTCTCTCTTTGCTGCCTATTATTTTGTTTCAGAGGAGGACGACACCGAGCACACAGGTGGGTTCTTCGTGGACATCGACGAGTAGTTCGGGGTTCCCAGGTGGCAGCTTGGGACCGTGGAACAAGCTGGCTGGGATTATTTATGTGTAGGCCTCTTAGGCCATATATTTGGATCTTGTTGTACTAGACAACACTACTTCGCTTCCGCATGATGTACTGATGGGTCTGTGACCCCTTTTGTGTGTAATATTTGTATCTTTCTCATATATGAGTTGCTATATGAATCTTTGTGTTGTAGAGTCTGTGATGTGCCAGTTGTTCCACAAGTCTTGATCTCTCTACTATACATGATAGCTATGTCTGAGCTTATGGCATGATCGAAGTGTTGCGTGCCGATGATCCATTCCGAGCACGCCTGCCAAAGGTTTTGGCCTGGGCTTGGTAAACCCAGTAACCTTCGATTGTGTAGCATGACCGGTTGCACAAAGCTTCATTGTATAGTTCTGGGGTCGAGGCGCTATAAGTTGGTATCAGAGCAGGACTGCCTGTAGGAAACCCTTTCTATTGGTCGATGTCGAGTCTAGTTTGAAAATTATTTATAACCTAAAAATGAGTTGTGAAAACCTTCTTAGGATTCTTTTTACTCCTCATCCAACTTGCTCTACTCTGATTTTCTTACCTCTATTTGTTTTAAGCTTGGTGTCAAAGTTTTAGGTTCTCGGGGTTGGGGTTCTACCGTTTAGTGTTCGCCTCGAGTCCGTTGTATCCGTTTGCTATCGCCGCGATGACGTGATGTCACCGTGGTTGCCTAAATCTGTTTTTGGTGTTAGTGCCATCTTAAATCGCTATATCTGGAGGAACTCTATTTATCTATCCTAACAGTCGGAGTTGGTTACTATGTCCTTGTTCCAAATCTTCAGAATGGCTCCCACCCTCCATGGCGGAGGTTCTGATGGCCATCGAGGAGAACCGGCTGCGAAATGAGCGTCTGCTCGAGCAGTTGGTTCAACAAGGGGCTAGAAGGAACAACGACTGCAACACTCTCACCGAGTTCTTGCGGTCCCAACCTCCCACGTTTACTGAAGCTAAAGAGCCACTGGATGCTGATGATTGGCTCCGGGCTCTCGAGCGCAAGTTTGCCGCTCTGCATGTTCCAGTGGCGGAACAAGTCAACTTCGCCACCTACCTGCTAAATGGAGCCGCCGGCTCCTGGTGGGAGAGCCATGTGTCGATGTTCGACTCTGGCCATGTCTTCACATGGGTGGAGTTCCGCACCGCTTTCCGTGCGGCGTACATCCCCAAGCCCATCATGGACCTCAAGAGGAGGGAGTTCCTAGACTTGACCCAGGGACGCATGGACGTCCAAGCTTATGGGCGAGAGTTCAACCACCTCTCCCGTTACGCCCCTCGGGATGTGACCAATGATGAGGACAAGCAGTACCTCTTCCGCAAGGGGCTCGCACCTCGGCTCCGCTACGAGCTCCTGCCCTTCAAGTTCCAGTCCTATCAGGAGCTCTACAACCAGGCTCTCACTATGGAGCAGGGTAGGAAGGAGCTGGAGGCTTCCAAGAGGCCAGCTCCCACTGACAACCAGAGCTCCTCTTCCTCTGAGGGCAAGAAGCGCAGGGTCTTTGTGCCCTTCAGCGTTGTACCTCGTGCACCTTTCGCGCCAAGGCCCACCGGGTACTTGCCACCTCCGCCACGCCCAGCTACTTCGACCTTGGGTGCGGCCGGAGGCGGTTTTCAACCTCGGCTGCCTGCACCACCGGGGCTCACTTGCTACAACTGTGGTCAGCCGGGTCACTTCTCCAAGGATTGTCCTGAGAAGGCGCCCGCTCCCTCCACACCAGCAGCCAAGACTACGAGTGTCAGCCGTGGACGACTAAACCACGTCTCGGCTGAAGGAGTTGAAGAGGACCCCAGTGTTCTCATGGGTACGCTTCGAATCGATGCATATCCAGCTTCAGTTTTATTTGATTCTAGAGCATCGCATTCTTTCATATCCATATCATTTGCACACAACCATCAAATACCGTTTGAGAATATGGACTCCCCGCTAGTGGTTAAAACACCAGGGTCTCGTTGGCAAACCAAGTGGGTTACTTCTGAGGTTCAGATTTCCATAGGTTCAATACCTTTTCCGTTCCAGTTGATAGCCTTGAAGTTAGAGGGTCTGGATGTTATTCTGGGCATGGACTGGTTAGTCAAGTATCAGGCCAACCTGGAATGTGCTACCAAGACTGTCACCGTGATCCACCCAACCTATGGGCAAGTGCGTTACTGGTCCCCTGCATCCGCAGCGCCATCCGCTGCCACTCCTCTCTCTCCGGAGATCAGTCTGTATTTCATGGAAGGCATCACCCCGCCTGAGATGCATGAGGTGAATGTGGTGTGTGAATTCCCCGACGTCTTTCCCAAAGAATTGCCTGGCATGCCACCTGATCAAAGTGTGGAGTTTGTCATTGAGTTGGTTCCGGGAACCGCCCCAATTTCCAAAAGGCCCTACCGGATGCCAGCGGAAGAGCTAACTGAATTGAAGAAGCAACTTGATGAGTTGCTGGAAAAAGACTTCATCCGGCCGAGTAGCTCGCCTTGGGGCTGCCCGGTCATCTTTGTCAAGAAGAGGGATACAAATGTTCCTCGGCTGGTCGTTGATTACCGCCCTTTGAATGCGGTGACCATCAAGAACAAATACCCTATTCCTCGAATAACTGACCTATTTGATCAGCTAGCTGGTGCAACGGTATTCTCCAAGATGGATCTGAGGTCAGGCTACCATCAGATCAAAATCAGAAAGGAGGATATTCCGAAGACGGCTTTCACTACCCGTTATGGGTTATATGAGTACACCGTCATGTCCTTCGGCCTCACAAATGCTCCGGCTACATTCATGAGGCTGATGAACTCCATCTTCCATGAGTACCTCGACAAGTTTGTCATTATTTACATCGATGACATCCTTGTCTACTCCAAAACCGAAGAAGAGCATGCTGAGCATCTTCGACTTGTCCTGACCAAGCTTCGAGATCACCGCCTCTATGCCAAGTTCTCCAAGTGTGAGTTTTGGCTAAAGGAGCTCATTTTCCTCGGCCATGTGGTGTCAGCTGCTGGAGTAGCGGTGATACCTGACAAGATTCAGGCAATCCTGGATTGGCCTACCCCAAGTCCGTCAAAGACATCCGTAGCTTCCTCGGGTTGGCGGGTTATTACCGCCGATTCATCGAGGGTTTCTCCAAGATAGCCAAGGCCCTGACTGACCTCCTCAAGAAAAATAAACAATTTGTGTGGTCAGACAAGGCTGAAGAAAGTTTCCAAACTCTCAAGGTCAAGCTCACTACCACTCCGGTGCTTGTCCTCCCTGACACAAACAAGGACTTCGTTGTCTATTGTGACGCCTCGTTGCAAGGCTTGGGCTGTGTGCTAATGCAGGAAGGCCATGTGGTCGCCTATGCATCTCGACAACTCAAACCGCATGAGCAAAACTATCCGACTCATGATCTAGAGCTTGCTGCCGTGGTTCACGCTCTAAAGCAATGGAGGCCCTACCTGTTGGGCAACCGTTGTGAAATCTTCTCAGATCATCAAAGTCTAAAATATCTCTTCACCCGACCGGATCTGAATCTGAGACAGAGAAGATGGTTGGAGTTAATCAAGGATTACGATGTGACCCTCAACTATCAACCCGGCAAGGCCAACGTTGTGGCCGATGCTCTGAGTCGGAAGGCCTATTGCAACACCTTGATGGTTGAAAAGGCACAACCTGCTCTCCATGAGGAATTCGCTCGGTTGAATCTGGAGATTGTTCCCTCTGGATATCTAGCTAACCTGGAGATCAAATCCACCCTTGAGGATGAAATCAAGGCCGCCCAACAACTTGATGCTGAAATCCTTGAAATCAAAGAGAAAATAGCAAATGGGAAGGCCAACTGTTTTTCTATTGATGACAATGGTGTTGTCTACTTCGGTGACTGTCTAGTGGTGCCCAAGAGTGGGAACACAAAAGAGTTGATCCTCTCAGAAGCTCATGAGTCACCTATCTCTATTCATCCGGGTAGTACCAAAATGTACCAAGATCTTCATCGTCAGTTCTGGTGGTCTTGCATGAAGCGCGAGATCGCCGAGTATGTTGCTGAATGCGACGTCTGTCGCCGAGTGAAGGCTGAACATCAAAGGCCAGTGGGTACTCTTCGCCCCATAGCCATTCCCGAGTGGAAATGGGATGAAGTGGGTATGGATTTCATCACCGGTTTTCCAAGATCACCAAAGGGTAACAATGCCATTTGGGTAGTCATTGATCGCCTCTCCAAAGTTGCACACTTCCTCCTTGTTCGCGAGGATATCAACTCCGCTAAACTGGCTGAGCTGTATATGGCCCGGATTGTTCCTTTGCATGGGGTTCCTTTGAGAATCATTTCAGACCGTGGAAGTCTGTTTGTCTCCAAATTCTGGCAAAGCTTCCAAACAACTCTTGGAACCCGCCTCAACTTCAGCACAGCCTATCATCCTCAAACCGACAGCCAAACTAAAAGGGTGAACCAAGTTCTTGAGGACATGCTTCGGGCATGTGTCATCTCCTTTGGCAGGGGTTGGGAAAAGTATCTCCCCCTTGCCGAGTTCTCCTACAACAACAGCTACCAAGCCAGTTTGCAAATGGCCCCCTTTAAGGTTCTATATGGGAGAAAATGCCGAACTCCTCTAAATTGGTCTGAAACCGGAGAGAGGCCACTCTTCGGTCCTGATGTGATCAATGAAGCCGAGGAGAAAGTCCGTATCATTCGGGATAATCTCAAGGCTGCTCAATCCCGGCAGAAAAGCTACTATGACAAGCATCATCAAGAGGTTCACTACGAAATTGGTGATAAAGCCTACCTTCGAGTCTCTCCCCTCCGAGGCGTTCGTCGCTTCGGAATCAAGGGCAAATTGGCACCTCGCTATGTTGGTCCTTTCACCGTCCTAGCCAAGCGAGGAGATCTCTCCTATCAACTCGAGCTACCCTCCAACTTCCCGGATGTACATGATGTGTTCCATGTCTCCCAACTCCGTCGTTGCTTCAAAGATCCCATCCGTGGGGTTGATCATGAGGTGTTGGACATCCAGCAGGATTTGACTTACCGCGGGCATCCTATCCGCATCTTGGATGAAGCGGAAAGGAAAACCCGCAACAAGACCATCAAGTTCCTCAAAATTCAATGGTCTAACCATTCCGAAGAAGAAGCGACTTGGGAGAGAGAAACTAGTCTTCGACGGGAATATCCCACCTTCTTCACTCAAGCCTAGAATCTCGGGACGAGAATCCTATAAGGGGGGTAGAATTGTAACAGCCCCAGCTTGTTAATGAAAAATACGAAGAATTTTTCCACTTTTTGCATTCTTGTTTGCATCATGGCATGCATAGGAAATTGCTACTTCTAACAATTCACTTTGAAACAAATTAAAATGGGGAAGCAAACCTCCCAAACATCCAAACCAAGGCAATTGCTTAACTTGTCAACCAAATTATTCTTGGACTTCCAAATTGTTTAGGAAGTTCCAAGTTTACATTTTATAACCAATTCTCAAATTCCAAATATTGCCAAATAAGAAATAATTTTGAGAATTCAATTAGGTTCAAATAAATTTCTATTTTTGAAACCAAGTTAAACTCTCCAAAAATTCAAAATAAAATTATGGGGAGCTTCATTAATATATTATGAGCCTCCATAAATATTTTTATAATTTATTGAAATGTTTAAGTGCTCCAAATAATTACAATTTGGAAAGTGTAAAAAATGGTCAAATCTAAAACCTGTGAACAAATGTTGTGCAAAAATTTTTAGTTGGCAACACCAATTTTTGTGGGGGTCCTAAATGTTATGGGGAGCCTTTGTGATTTTTCCCAAAATTAATAAAAATTGTTAAGCACCTCTTTTAAATCGCCAAAGTTGATGTTGGACCATTTTGCAAATAAAGAAAATAGAGGTAGGGGGGTTTTCACAAAAACTTCCTCTCTCTCCCTCACTGTGGCGCCAGGGCGCCCTGGTGCCATGCCGCTCTGCCGGCCGAGCTGCCCCGCATCAATGCCGTGGCCCCGGGGGGATATGGAGGTCGCCCAGACGCCACCTGCTCCGCACGCCTCCCCTCTTCTCCCTGTTCTCCTCCTCGCGCGAAACCCTAACCCTAGCTCTACGTCCGTCGTCGCCCGCTGCCGGCCACCGAGCCCCGCCGTCGACCGCCGCTTCCCCGTGTGAATCGAAGTGGGGGATAAGGACCGCCGCGTCGCCCTCTAGCTCCTCCGCCGTCGCCCGCTTGCTGGGAGGACCGGACGCGAGCTAATCGCGTTTTTCCTTCCGAAGCCGTCCGCCGCTCGCCATCGTCGTCTTCGCCAAATCCCGGCCGCCACCGACCTCCTCCGACCATGCCGAGCGTCCTCAACCGCTCAGGGTGAGCACGACGTCCTCCGGGACAACCTCTTCTCCTTTCTCCCCCTCTGCATCCTCGCCTCTGTGCGAGCGGCCGCCGGCCGTGACGTGCTGTGTCGAGCATGCTCGCGTCGCCAAGCTCCCTCTTTCCGTCTCCGCGCACGCACGGCTACGCCCCCCCTCCCCACACTGCATGCGTTTTGCCCTCCCGCACGCCCGGAGCGCCATCGAATCGTGGTCGCCGTTGTCATCACTGCCGTCCCGCACGCCACCGTGCCCCCGACCTGGGGACCGGCAGCCTCAGACCTATGCCCGGCCTGGGCTCCGGTCTGGGCCGGCCGGGAGGCCGGCTGACTCGGGTCCGTGCCCGGCCTGGCACCGGTCTGGGCCGGCTCTGAGGCCGGCCGCCTCAGGCACCATCCCGGCCTGGAAACCGGCCTGGGCCGACCTGTGGGCCGTCCCAAACAGTAAAAGCAGTTTTTATTTAAATTCAAATAATTAATAACTATTTGAATATTGTTTCAAATTTATCAAATAAAATATCAAATTGCTCAAAAAAACAATACCTATCTTTTGGTAACATTGCCATGCTCTTTTGAATAAATATTGTTGCCTTTAATTAGGAAATCCTAAAATGGCCTAAATAATGCCAAATTTGGGAAAAATCATAAATTGATAAATAATTAACGAAAATTTGTGAATAAAATATCAAAGTGATCAACATGTCAAATACTATAAAACCATGCTAATATTACATCATGATCACAAATATTTAATCGATGTTATTCTTCAATTGATTAAACGAATTAAATTCAAATAATTATTTAATTCACTATTTAATCTTCGATAATTGAAAATTTACAAATAAGATACCAAAATGATCGGAAGAACAAACCCTATCCTTTCATGTCATGTTCATGCATATTTAAACCACTTTGAGTAAATTAATAAAAGTATGAAAATGTGGTCATTAAGTTAAATATGGGGTTGTTTCCAAATAATTGCACTAATTATTTGGCTCTCCATTTAATTTTGCTATTTAAATTATATGGTGATATCTTTGCATAATCTTGTCATGTCATCATGTGATTGTGCATTGCACCTGGTCTTCATGTGATTTATTTGTTCTTTTGTATTATTTTGGGTATCGATAGATTCCGGAGTCAAGGTTAACCCTACCTACACCGACGAGCCGTACTACATGCCCCGGCAGCAAGGCAAGAGATAACCTAACCTTCTTGGCATCTAGAATCCTATTGTTTTATAAACTTATTTTATCCACTATAATATTGTATTCGATTCCAATGTTAATTTTGGTCAATACTAGAGTATCCTATTAATGCATATTTTTCCCCGAGCCAATACATGTCTCCCTACCTATAAATCATAGGGTTGATGTGTTGGCCTGAGATAAGTTATAATTGTTGTATCTATATGCTTAGCCATGCTTAGTTAAATGCTATATTGTCCGTTGATTTAATTCCATGATGTTGATGTTGATGGAATGTCGGACATGGTGGTTACTTGTGGTTCCTTATTTAATTTGTAAAAGGCTTGGATGAGTTGCCATCGGGGATGGTGTTTTGCCTCATTCTTGCCGCCTAGGTTGAGAGTGATTTTAGCTAGAACCAAGAACCGAGCATGCTTCCATTGGTGGGAGTATGGGCTCCTTACTGACCGAATAATTTGTGAGGGGCTTGTCAAGGGTCCTCTAGTTTGCTATTTCCATTTGCCCGTGAGTTGTGTGGGTGGAAAAGAAACGTTGAGGACGGTGGTGTTTAGGATGTGGCCGCGGGGCAGGGCGTTGGAGGCGCTGAACCTGTCCTTCCGCACACTAATGGTCCTTGAGTAAGCCTCATGCAAGGTAAAGGTCTAACCGCGCCCACTCGCCGGCCTTCCCCGGAAGAGGGCCAATCAGGTGAGCCGGACGGTACCAATGGGTAAATTAGTACACCCCTGCAGGGTTAAATCTTTTCGAAAAGCCGTGTCCACGGTTATGGACAAATCTTGGGAAAGGCGGATTAGCTCATAGAAAAGTATAACCTAATTAATTAAAACTTGGCAGCTAAAGATTGCATTTAGACAAAGTGTGTTAAAGGTTCATTTCCTCGAGGGTGATTTGAGGGAGTGCCTTGGTGGAATGAGAGGTGGATTCTTGATACTATTTGGTTCGATGAGAACCGAAGGAAAATGTTACTCTCTTATCCCTTTTTCAGAAAATATTCTGAGTAGTCGATGTCATGGGTCTTTTACATCTCTTTAAAAAAAAGGAAAACTAGCTTTATGCAAACTAGCTACATTATACATCATTAGAGCCTCCGTCAGCATTGGGCCTATATCGCCCTACTAAACTTGCGAGTACGTCGTACTCAGTCTCTCTTTGCTGCCTATTATTTTGTTTCAGAGGAGGACGACACCGAGCACACAGGTGGGTTCTTCGTGGACATCGACGAGTAGTTCGGGGTTCCCAGGTGGCAGCTTGGGACCGTGGAACAAGCTGGCTGGGATTATTTATGTGTAGGCCTCTTAGGCCATATATTTGGATCTTGTTGTACTAGACAACACTACTTCGCTTCCGCATGATGTACTGATGGGTCTGTGACCCCTTTTGTGTGTAATATTTGTATCTTTCTCATATATGAGTTGCTATATGAATATGTGTGTCGTAGAGTCTGTGATGTGCCGGTTGTTCCACAAGTCTTGATCTCTCTAATATACATGATAGCTATGTCTGAGCTTATGGCATGATCGAAGTGTTGCATGCCGATGATCCATTCCGAGCACGCTTGCCAAAGGTTTTGGCTTGGGCTTGGTAAACCCAGTAACCTTCAATTGTGTAGCATGACCGGTTGCACAAAGCTTCATTGTATAATTCTGGGGTCGGGGCGCTACAACAACACAAGTACTAGAGGAGGTAGATGCATCATTGTTAGAGCAACAAGGCAAAGAAAGTAATTCATCACAAGATGTGCCAATATTACGAGTGGATGAACTACTAGGACTAGCACATGGCAATATAGCATTTTTTGATTACGGTTGTGCTATTATACACATGAGGCTCACTAGATGTTACCTTTGTAGTGATGGCCTCATGAGCTAACTTTATACAAGCATAGGATGTTAGAAGATCATCATTAGAGCTAGATAGCTTTTTATGACTTTCTTCCAACTTCCTATACTTGCTAGTTAGCAACTCAAGTTGAGCCCTTAACTCAACATTCTCCTTTGACATAGATGCTTCACAAGAGATAGAGTTAGTAGCACAAGCATCATTGACATTAGGAATAGAGGAATACAACTTGGCAAGCTCATCATTTAATCTAGCATTTTCATTTTTCGTGACTTTATATTTAGCACTAGATTCGAACAGCGCGGCTCGCCGCGCAGCACTTGTTGGTTCTTTGAATTTTTTGCCCGTGGTTGCCACAATTTATACAGATCATTAGAAGCATATTTATATCCTTATGTATTTGATCACAGGTCTATAGATTTGAAAGAACATTATTCATAATGTATGAAATCAATAATCACAGCATCATACAATAAAAATCTTAAGGAACAAGAAGATCAAATAAATGCTGGAGCACACGGGGAAAGTTATATAGAAATTCACACCGCTTTCAATACAAAACTTTTGACCACATGGAAGTAGTACCAAATACATAAATTTCGATCAGTTTGAAAACAGGATCTCAAACACCTGATGAGTTTTGTATAACCAACAACTCTAAAATGGTAAGCCCTATCTATCACTAAGGTGGAGTGAAGAATAACATACGGTAAAGTAGGTGGAACCCAAAAAAAAGATATGTTTGTACACATGGAAGCATACTAATGAAATAGAATATAAGCATGCAATCTAAAGCAGAACTATCATAATCGGCTAATGATTAAACCTGAACTAACCAATTCAATCATGATTGCACAAATCGTAGCTAACTTCAGGTCTATCATGTTTTTACAGTATCTGGGAGACCATAACGCTAGCATCTCTGTAATAATCTTCATTGTTGGTCTAGATGTAACTCATTCTTTGTGCCAATTCTGTAACTCAAGTATATAAGCCAAACCGCCAACCTGGTGTGTAACCTAATTCTGCAGAGATTAGGCTATGAAATGAAATTACTTGCACAATGTCTGTACAGTTACATTTTGAAGTACTACAGTATGGACTGTGGATCTGCATATGCAGAATTAGCTAGTCTAGCCATTCGACGACAACTTCGACAACCAGTGTACCACCACTGTTGTCTCGGAGGAAATTATTGATATTTTGACGGTGCATAGATATCTGCTTCGTATGAATGAAAACAGCAGTATTAAGCATATGCTAAGCAGTAGAGTCGTTAGAGGGGAACATGATTTGCTATATTAGTTTGAGACTTGGAGTGGTACCTCATTTTCAGAAAGCTTGAATGTTCAGCTAAGCAACATGTGGCGTAGGCCAGTTTGCTCCGATTTGAGCCTGTAGAATGTAGATAAATGGCATGTGGAACATGGGCATGTGCAGTGGGCTGAAAAGTATTTAGCTGACTGAAACAGAGAGCTATCGTTATAAAAATGCATACTGGAGAAACTACAGCAGGGTTGTGGAAGAGCTATAGTGTGATTATTATACCTTGCTCGGAATTTGTTGATCTCAATGATATCTTCATTGTGTACCATGAACAGGAAGCCCATCGGCTAGACATCTATTACCTTGATAATAAGAATATAGAAGTAGGTTCATCACATGAAAAGGAAAAAAACGCTCCACTGAAACTATAAGCAAAGGACCATATAAATGACCATTAAAATGTTGGATATTGGTTCCAACAAAAATAGCAACAGATGATTCAGTTTGGCAAAAACAGGTTGAATAAAGACAAAGCACGATGAGTAATTAACACATGTAGAGTAAGGGCATTAAAAGAAGAGTGGATTTATAGGTTCAACATTCAGCCCAAAAGATGAGACAAAAATATTATGAAAGGATTTTCTGCTGCCAAATCAATGACGAAAATAAACCTTGTGATACAGTAATATCTAGCAAACAATCTTGTGTTAAGGTATTCTGTGAAGCCTGTTAAACAAATAGCTTAGAATCAGAGAACCTACAAAAGGAACTGATCAAGCATTCCTTGTCAGAAACACACAACTATTAAATGGTCATGTGCAGCTCATAAAAGGTTTAGTTTATAAACATAGCAAATAGGCTTTGTCTGGTGACTAAAATATCAAAATTACTACAAAAAAGATGCATCTATGTAAACAAAGACCATTTGTGAATCCACCCAATTGCGTGTAAACATAAAAATCAGAATTTTCGAAGATCTTCATTGGAGAACACAAAATCAGAACCATAAATCTAGAATAACAACAAAAGGATACACATAGATATCAATTCTCAATAGCTAGAAAATAGAGGCATCGAAGATCCCAAAGCAAATAACAGTGTCCAACCTAAACAGCAAGCAACCGGGAAATGAAGCGACTAAAACCATTTCCTGGCAAAAGAAATTATTGGGAAGATACATAGAATAGCAACAGGTATATATACAACATGTATATGGACAGAAAGCAGAAGCTTGAGTACAGACGAAAAAGCAAGAAACGAAGTGACAATTTTGGAACCTACAAAAGGAGAAAAAGTTTGGAAGGCATGTAAGAAAAAAAACACACGCAACACATACAGCCAAAAACTGTACCAATGACCAGCAAAGAATAAAAATGTTCTAATCATCTAAAGAAAACACACAATCAAACCTAAGAATGATGGTGCTCATCAGCAAGCAAAACATCAAATATTAATTATAGGAGACATAGCAACATCTGAATGATGGTGCTGAGTACTGGCCACTGATAAGCAACCACCAAAAATTTCATTAATCTCTAAGCATGGACAGCAAGCACCGCTATCTATGAAACTGCACAATCTAAAGAACATGGCAGCCAACTCTGCCTCTAAACATGGACAATAAGCATCGCAGCTATAAATAAATTGGACAGCCTAAAGAACCAGCCAGGGGTCCAAAATATATAGCCAAACTTTCTTAGCTCCAAAAATAGAGAAGAAAGACCAGGATAGAAATAGTCCCCAAAGAACAACCTCAGATCATCCCATGTAATACAAAAACTACCTATAGAACAACTTACCCTAATAATTGTAGTCGCACAATTCAAACCCATAAGACTCTTGGAGAAAATAAAGGGCATGGAGAGGCAACCTGGTCGTGATGGCATGTCAAACCAGCAGAGGCACCCGCCCACAAAAAGCGACGGTGCAACACACATGCATGTTTAACAACAGGGACTTCAAGCTCAACCCCTTTAGGACATCGCCGTCATCAGCCACCTCACTCACACATGATTGGATTGGAAGGCCATATCGAGACGCAACGACATCCAACAAATATAGGTAAAGACAAATAGACAATAAATTATGATTACCCGAGGCAAAAAATAGCAAGAAACATCATTATATACTCCCACATCATTGGTTGTCCACAGGCACATGGACAGAATATGCATAGAAAGAAATAAAGATTCACACTTGCATATAAAAGGCACCAACACTAAATAAAGGAAGAGCGCAACCTGACAGAATGCTCAAGACAACATGTAACAGCAAGCAATGGAAATGAAGCATCTGAAACTCTTTCTTGACAAAACACATCATTAGGAAGATATATAGAATAGGAACAACAGGGAGAGAGAAGACATGTATAGAAACAGGAAGAATGCATACATAAGAAAAAGCATAACAAATGATGAGAACATATAACCCCTTTAGAAATGTACTCATACGCGACCTCTAAATGACTATATTCTAGCATATCACCAGTTCATGACACATTAACCACTGCCTGGAGTTTTCATGCTTTGTGTGAATCATCCAACTGCTGTCTCCATTACTTCATAGTCATGGTTGCCTAATAAAAGGAATGTAAACATGGCAATAAGTTATCCAGCATACACATATGGATTTTCATATTAACGAAATTGAAAATGATATCTATGGGAAACGAAATTGACATCTGTTGCATTTTTTGAAAATATACTTGAGCTCCGTAAAGCCTATAACTAAATGAATACCCACAAGAAAAATAAACCATCTTGCTATTATACCATAAAGGACACACATGTATATATATATGCTATTCGTTCTGAAACCAGAATAACCACGTACGTAAAAAAATCTGCCAAGAGCCAACCAATAATAGTGAAACCGAGTTATCTATGGGGGAGAAATAACAATATCCAATGGATTCCTCCAGAAGGAGGATTAACTCCTCCTATTTCTAAACCAAGCAGCGATCATACCAAATGCAATATGCAATGCACTGAATAAAAAATACATAAGAGCATCACTGAATGATACAACAATTATCACCTAACCTAGTCCACGGTGAAGAACTTATATGCCATATGTGTGCTAGCAACAAAAGGAAATAGATCTACAGGATGAAACTGCATGCACCGGATTACCATATTTCACCATAAGCTGAGAACATTATGCCACTGTGTAAACAAATGGGTGCAGTCTGAAATTGGCCAACATTAGAGACATGGATGCTTCGAGCTTAAACCTGCAAGTGGCCAAAGGAAATTGCAAAAGTGATTTAGCATATACTAACTGAATGCAAAAGAATAGTAAGCATAGCACAAATAGCTGTAGAAAATAATCGAGGTAGATCCCACTGAGAAATTCTTGACTACTAAGCTCTCGAGGAGAGATGCAGCAGGTGCTCCTCCCCTTGAGCATAGAGGAGGCTATTTGTTTGTGCTTGCCATAGCAATTACCAACCATTGGCACCTTTGTTTGTGCTTGCCATAGCAATTACCAATTATTCAGATCCATCTATCTACTCCAACCATTGGCACCTTTGTTTGTGCTTGCCATAGCAATTACCAATATAAACGAAAAGATGAGGAAGGAGAGAAGTAGAGGAGACCATACCTCTGGCCGGTGTGACCTCGAGTTAGGGCGGGCACCGGCAACAGCACACCCGGGAGGAGGCGACCAGAAGTTTGGGGAGCAACCCGGCCTACAGATCCATGAGTCATCTAGGAGAGGAGGTGGAGGGCTGCTCAAAGCCTCAACAGGGACGGGCCGTGGCGTGCAGAAGCTCCATGGCTGCGCTGCCGAGCTTGTCGGCGACCAGGATGTCAGGTAGAGGTAGGACGTACCGAGGGCGGGGGGATTGGGGGCCGGAGTGGAGGGGCGAGTGGAGGAGATCGGTGGTAGCAGAGACGATGCGCCGGCGGAGGGCGATCTAAAATCATACGCTGTCTTCTCCGCGAGATGCAACAGGTGCTCCTCCCCTTGAGGACAGAGGAGGCCCCAAACGAATCTGAGCTACTCCAGAGAAGAGCCCCCACAAGCAGCTCCTCCAGGCGACAACACGGTGCCCGGCGACGGTGCGGCCAGCTGCGCTGCTGGATGTGAGATTGCGGTGCGAGGTGGCGAGATGGAGGAGGAAGGACGCGGGAGCGAGGCGGCGTGATTGGAGGAGAAGACACGCGAGGGGATTGGCGTTCGCGGCTAGGGTTTTCGACCGCGCGAGAGAGAGGACGCGAGGCAGGGGAGGAGAGACGCGAGGCGGCTAGGGTTTTCCATCGTGGGGCGCAGCTTATATACCAACAGACGTGAAATGACGATTATGCCCCTGGAGTTCGACGGAATTACGGACCCTGCCACCGCGCGAAAAAACGGACGGGCACGATCGAAGCAAGCGTCTATAGGACGGCCGGATGTGGCTAATCGCTGTGGTGCGTCCTGGCACCCCCAAGGAAGTATGCTTTAGATGAGCATGGTCACATTCTTTAATGATTTTAGCAATTATTTCATTGTGAGACTCCTCAATATTTTCTAGTTTCTCCTCAAGAGAAGCACGAGTCTCTTGCTCTTCCTCAAGAGCATCTTCTAACGATGCTTTCTCCATAGCATCATCTCTTTCAATCTTACCCTTTTCTTCAAGGCTTGCTTCCAAAGCCTCAATAGTTTCCCCGCGCTCAACAAGGGCGCTCATGATTTCATAGAGGTTATCACAAGCAATTTTATTATTTGAAATAGACTTAAGAATCATTAAACCTTTATCATGAAGGAGAGCATCATTATTTTCCTCATCATCTTTTTCATCATTATTATCACTATCATTACCATTGCTAGAAGAAGATTTAGCCATAAGGCAATGAGAGGTGGATGAAGAGGAACAATTAATTTTTGAACTACTCAAGTTCACATCTTGTTGCATAGCAAATTGGGTTTCCTCTACATTATTGTTCATGCAAGAGTTAGAGGGAACACAATCATTTTTATCATGGCAACAAGATAAAGCAAGAATATCATAAAGAGATTTATCCAAGCAATTTTTTGATGATATGTAAGGACTATCAACACTAGCATGTAAATCATTTATAGTGCTATGTGTGTTTAGGTCCAAAGATGAAGCATTGCAACAAGATAGAGATAAATGATCATCAATAGTGAGCTCACTATCAATGTTGCAAAACCTATCACTACTCACCATCACATTGGTTTGTGGCTTACCACATTTTGGTGAAGTAGACGAAGACGAGAACTCGTCACGGCCGGAGGTGGAGGGAGAGCAATCATCCTCAATAGAGTTGGACACTCCATATTTATCTTGAAGCTTCGTCCAAAGCTCATGCGCATTCCGTAGAGGCAAGATTGACTCAAAAAACTACAACACTCACAAATTTGAAAACTCATTAGAAGCTAGAGCATATAGATATAAGTTTTTTTCATCCTCTAAAGTCGTACTTTCGTAATCCTTTGGAGGAGAAAAACCTATATCTAAGATACGCTCAATATTGGGGTCGAAGACCCGTAAGTGACTAAGCATATGAGTTTTCCAAACATTAAAATTTGTGCCATTGAATATAAACATGTGATCGTGCACTAATCCTCTAAACGACATCTTTACTCTCTAGGCGGCAAAGCCAAACAAGAGAGACGAGGCTCTGATATCAATTGAAAGAACAAACGATGTCCCGGATGTCGCCTAGAGGGGGGGGTGAATAGGCGATTAACACCTTTTCTATTTAGGGGCTTGATAATTGCGGAATAAAACTATGTGTTTAAAATAACAAGCCAACAACCTAATATGCTAGGTTCACCTATGTGCACCAACAACTTATGCTAAGGAAGGCAAGCAACAAGGTGATAGCACGAACTGAACTTCAAGCACGAAGGCTATCACAAGGTAAAGTGCATAAGTAAAAGGTCGGGTATAGAAATAACCGAGGCACGCGGAGACGAGGATGTATTCCCGAGTTCCTCCTTGTTAAGGGAGTACGTCTAGTTGGAGGGGTGTGAGCTCGCCACAAGAGGCCTACTCAAGATGCCACAAAGGCTTCAGCCTATTCTCCGATGAACCTCACCCAAGGGATTGGTTCACCTTCCACTATCGGAATCCTTCGAGGCGGATTCCGGAACCCTTTTACACCGTTCTTGGGGCACACACCCACAACTCAATTGGGGGCTCCCAAACTCGTGTCGAAGCTTCACAACTCGAAGTCTTCGCGGCACCTCCAAACAGTCTAGGGTACACTATGCACCCAAGAGGCACAAAGCTCTTGGGAACACAATGCACCCAAGAGTAACAAGCTTCTCAACCTTCAACTTCACGTATCACCGTGGAGAGAGCAACCCGATGCAACTAATGCAAGAGGCAAGAACACACAAAGTGGTCAAGTCCTTCTCTCTAAAATCCAACCAAAGCAACTAATGCTATGGAGGGATTTAGGAGGAAGAACAAAGGGATGAACACAAAGCAACCCCAAAATCTAGATCCACTAGGTTCCCCTCACTTAGAGGAGAATTTGATTGGNACACCCCACAACTAAATTGGGGGCTCCCAAACTCGTGCCGAAGCTTCACAACTCGAAGTCTTCGCGGCACCTCCAAACCGTCTAGGGTACACTATGCACCCAAGAGGCACAAAGCTCTTGGGAACACAATGCACCCAAGAGTAACAAGCTTCTCAACTTCGATCTTCACGTATCACCGTAGGGAGAGCAACCCGATGCAACTAATGCAAGAGGCAAGAACACACAAAGTGTCAAGTCCTTCTCTCTAAAATCCAACCAAAGCAACTAATGCTATGGAGGGATTTAGGAGGAAGAACAAAGGGATGAACACAAAGCAACCCCAAAATCTAGATCCACTAGGTTCCCCTCACTTAGAGGAGAATTTGATTGGTGGAATGGTAGATCTAGATCTCCTCTCTTGAATCCCTAAGTTTGGGCAAGAATCATTGGAGGGATTGAGAGGAATCAAGCTCACAAGGATGTGCAACAATAGAGGAGAGAGAGCTTGAAGAGATTCAAAAGATTGGAAGAAGTGTTAGAGCAAAGGGGAAGAAGGGGCACTTAAAAGGGTGCCCTGGGAATCTGGCCGTTGGGCACAGAATCCCGCAGGGCCGGTAGTACCGGCCCAAGGGGCGGTACTACTGCCCCACGTAAAACTGCCCCCAACGACTCTCTCTAGAAATGAAAACCCGCAGGACCGGTAGTTCCGGCCCAAAGGGCGGTACTTCCGGCCCACACACAAACAGCAGAGAAGAACACCCGAAGGCCCGTAGTACCGGGAAGAGGACTGGTAGTACCGATTGATCCGGTACTACCGGAACCACTTCCGGACGAACTTCCGGTTAAAAAACAAGAGGCCAGTACCAAAAGAAATAGGCGGAAGAAGCCCCGGAAGTGGGCCCGGCACTGGCCACCGGTACTTCCGGCAAGAGGCCCGGTACTTCCGGTAATCACAGCGGTAGTTCCGCAAGATTGACCGGTAGTACCGGCAGAGAAAACAGTAGAACACCCGAAAACTGAAACCGCGATAACTTTCACCCACGAACTCCGTTGTCGATAATCTTGGACTCGTTGGAATCGTCACAACGAGCACAACAAGATTATGCAGAGAAACATCATAGTCCAAGAAAATATTATAAAAACAGATGGGGGAAAGTTTACACCTCCGTTTGAAAACCGGAAAAGCCGTATCTTTTGCAATTGAGGTCCGAATGAAGTAAAACCAATTTTGTTGGAAAGAGGACGACAAAAGCTACCTATGTAAAAGAAAAAACAAGTAAAGAAGATTTTGCAAATAATTGGAAGAAAGAATCCTTCCGCACGGATGAACCGGCAAAATCTCCAATACCGAAAACGCAATAGAAGACGCGTATGAAAACCGTTTTCGGTGAGCTTGGCTTTGTCATGACAAGCACGACAAGCACCAAGACCAAACCACGATAAGAGACAAATAAGAGCCAATAAAGATGATTGCATGGATGCAAAGGTTTGTGCTCCCTATGACGATACGATCACGATACTCGGTCGAGAGCCCCTGTTGATAGTACGGTTATCAATCCTATAATCCGGTCTCTCACTAAACATCATAAGACCGGTAAAATAGAAACCCTATCAAGATCATACCTTTGCCTTATGCATAAATCCACTTGAGGTCGATGAAGATGATCTTTATCTCCTCAAGACGCACCACCTTCCTCGATTGCGCTTCGGTGAAGATTCACATGATGCTCCCCCCATACACCAAGATGGGAGACGCACTATTCGGCATATCTTCACTTGGCCTTGAGTGATGATCAACCCTCACAAAGCCTTGATCAACACAAACTTTTCTTCCCTTAGCTTTGACTCCAACAAATGGAGATCAAGCAACTCAAATGAACACACCTATGAATATTGCTCAATGCAAACATTAGTCCATAGAGATTGTCATTAATTACCAAAACCATGCATAGGGGCAACCATGCACTTTTAAATGGTGTGCCTAGATTCGAAACTTTGTTACTGTTGGTAGTGTGGCTATTAAGGTCAACAATGATAATGGTCATTACTTCCAAACAAAGGAAGGTCTAAGGCAAGGGGACCCTTTATCACCGATACTATTCAACACAGTGGCTGATATGTTGGCGGTCATGATTGATCGGGCTAAAATGGATGGACAAATTGAGGGAGTCATTCCACATTTGGTAGATGGCGGCCTCTCTATCCTCCAGTGTGCAGACGATACGATTATGTTTATGGAACATGACCTTGAAAAAGCAATGAACATGAAGTTGATTTTATCAGCGTTCGAGCAATTATTAGGTCTGAAAATAAATTTCCATAAGAGTGAGTTGTTTATTTTTGGCGAGGCCCGGGATTTTGCGGCCCAATATGCTAATCTATTCGGATGTGAGCAAGGTCAGTTTCCGATTAGGTATCTAGGTATACCAATCCATTATAGAAGACTAACAAATGCCGAATGGAAACATGTTGAGGAGAGGCTTCAAGCTCTCTTGACTAGTTGGAAAGGGAAGTTGCTATCCTTAGGTAGGAGATTGGTACTCATCAATTCAGTCCTAAGCAATATGGTACTGTATATGATATCTTTCTTTTAGATGCCCAAAGGAGTCTTGGAAAAATTAGATTAGTTCCGTTCAAGATTCTTTTGGCAAGGAGATAGTGAAAAAAAGAAACATCGACTGGCTAGATGGGATGTGGTTTTCCGACCTAAAGATCAAGGGGGACTTGGTATCCATGATCTCCAGGTTAAGAATTCGGCCTTTTTAGGGAAATGGATTTTCAAGCTACTCTCGGAAAAGGAGACATGGCAAACACTCCTAAAGCGTAAATATATCGGTACAAAAGCATTGTCACAGGTGGTTTGGAAACTGGGTGACTCTCAGTTTTGGGCCGGTCTCATGGCGACGAAGAAGTTTTTCTTTCGCTTTTGGAAATTCGTTATTCGAGATGGTTTAGAAATTAGGTTCTGGGAGGACAAATGGTTGGGAAATATCCTTCTTAAGGATCAATATCCAGATCTATATAATATTGTTTGTCATAAGAGTGAGACGCTTGCTACAGTTATGCAGTCATCTCCTCCGATTATGGCGTTCAGGAGAGATTTGATCAGACCCAGGCTAGAGGCATGGAACGCCCTTTAGAGCGTTTGGACATGGTTCGGCTTTCATCTGGGTCGGACAGGTTTCGTTGGACTCTTCAGGAGAATGGTAAATTCTCAGTAGATTCCATGTATAGAGCTCTGATCCAATCAGATATACCAGTTGATAATAATAATAAGAAACTTTGGAAGATGAAGAAACCATTAAAACTCAAAAAAATTGCATGGTATGCTCGTTGGGGAGTTATTCTTACCAAAGATAACCTTATTAAGCGTAATTGGCAGGGGAGTACGAAGTGTGTTTTCTGTTTAGACGATGAGACGATAAAACACCTTTTCTTCGAATGCAAGGTCGCAGGTTCTATTTGGTCAACCATCCAAGTTGCTTCTAATTTGTATCCTCCACAATCAGTTGCGAATATTTTCGGGCATTGATAAAAAATTAGAACTATCATTAGGGTGGGAGCGATAGTCGTAATTTGGTCGCTTTGGCTTTGTAGAAATGACAAGGTTTTTAATGATAAAAATGTAACTCTTTTGCAGGTAATATACCGGTGCACAAGTTTGCTCCGTTCGTGGTCCATATTACAACGCTTGGAGTTTCGAGACCTTTTTAGGGAGGTGTCTGCGCAACTGGAGACTATGGCGAGGGATATTTTTACCCCACATGGGTGGCAACGTGATCTTCGGATTGGACCACCACCATAGGCGGATTGCATGATCTTATGATTTGTAACTTGCCTGTGTTTTCGTCTAATTCGTGTCTTTAATTTGTCGGCTGTGTGAATCTTGTTATGCAGAGGTCGGGTGCAATACTTAAACCTTTTAAGTAATAAAGCCCTTTATCCAAAAAAATCGACCTAGTAACTGACGGCGATCGTGGTTTACTGTTCCTTTTGCTGCGGGAAGAGATCGATCGACTGCTCTCCGAGGAAATAACCTGTTTGGCCCGTTTCAAAAAAAAACTGTTTGCGATACTGTATGGGTGCGTTTGGTAGGTCGCAGCCCACTTAGCTCGCACCTGGGGAGAGGAAAATGGGCCGTTTGGTTGCCCGTATGGCCTCCACCTTGTGGCTAGCGCGCTTCTCAAAGCAGTCTCGGGCCAGACCCGAGAGACGCTCGAATCGACAGTGCCTGTGGAGCCAGGCCCGTTCTCTTCTCTGCTAGCTCCACCTATGCAATCAAGTAGGTTATCTTTGCTTCTGCTCACTCTCTCTTTATTCTTACTTCTTCCCCTTCCTTCTAATCAGTACAACAGTGCACGACTTAAAATGAGCCGTACACAAAAATGATGCGCACCGACGACGTGGTTCCATTCTGATAATCAGTTCTGACTTTCGTCGATCGATAACTTTGTATTTCATGTTCATGTTTTTAGCATTTTTAGACGAATTCATCAAATTGCTGGCACATAGTCGACAATATGAAATTTCTTTTGAGGAGTAGTTTTACCTCGTCATTTCACACAACTCTCATGCTGTAAGTTTTTCGTTTCGATGATCGTAGACAAATAGTCTTGTGTCGTACGTGTGCGTATTTAGACTATTCTTGTTGTACGCATCTTCTTCAACCTAGGGATGGCAATATTATCCACGGATCCGGATATCCATGGATATTCAACCCGTTGGGTAAGGGTTTGGAGGACATATTCTACCCATGGATTTTCGCGGGTAGATATCCACGAACTTACGGGTTGGGCACGGATCCAAAACTAGCTCCATGGATACCCGTTGGATATCCATCTAAAAAGTATGGCCCATATGTATGTGACGCTTGTAATAGAATATGGCTTAAATCCTAAGTCTAATTAATTAAAACAACAACGTACAAGGCCCATTGGCCCAATTCTATACGTAGTAAGGACTAACGCATAATTATGGATGGTGTTTTGTGTTATGTGACCTTTTATTTTGATCCTTGATGTTGCCATGTCCACATTTTTATGGAATTTTTTTTGATTGCCTCATGGATCTGGATATCATGGATAGGTGGATATCCAGCGGGTATGGGCATGGGTAGTATCCGTGACCCATGGATACTTTCATGGGTGGGCAACGAACAAGCTCATGGATATGGGCATGGATTTGGACCAGATCAACCCGCCCCATTGCCATCCCTACTTCAACCTATGTATGGTTGTGATGGCGTTCATGGTGTGTTTGTGGTGCTCCACTGCTACCGTAAACTCCATCGTCACCGTTGAGCTCCGCCGCCGCCATGCCGCGTCTCCGTTGACCTTCGCCGCCGCAAACTCCATCGTCGTGTTGAGCTCCGCCGCCGCCAAGCCATGTCGTACCGTATGTGTACGTATTTAGACTGTTCTTGATGTACGTGTCTTCTTCAACCTCTGCATAGTAAGAGTTAGTAGGTTGTTATGGTCTTCACTGTGCCATCTATGGTGCTCCGCCAGAACCTCCGTCGACACCGCCTGCCGCCGCTGCTCGCCGCCAGCCGCCACCCACGCCGAGATGGTGCTCGTCATGGATATGACACATGTGTGGTGGTGAGAGTTAACTTCACCTAGGTGAGAGTAATCATCACTAGATACAAACATGTTGTTTGGTTGAGCTTCATACAGCGGGCCTGGCCTAGAGACATGCACAACATGATCGGGAGTGTGGTTCTGTAAGACCTGGCCCTGACCAGCCAAGTCTCACGGAGCTCAAAATTGGCCCCCTCCAACTACTAAGCTCCCTAGAAATAGAGAGATGTGGTTGCTCCTAGATGTGAACGTGAGTGGCCCCACCTGTAAATCCCATCCCTCAGAACACTAAATTACCGGGGAATGATTTTTTTTTTGAACGGAGGGCCCCCGAAGGGGCAAGAAGCCTCAATGTATTCCATACAGTGGGTGTACAAGCATATTACAAAGGACCCCATAAAGAACAACAAAAAGCATATAGGTCCCTGACAATTGCAGAAAAGCCCCTGCTAAAAGATGAAGAAAAGCAATCGAGGCCTTCTCTTTCCCCACCGTCGAGCAAAGCAAGAAACCAAGCTTGGCGTCGCCAATCATCTTCTTACTACCGGGGAATGATGGAATGCTGCGCTCTCCTTACTTCCAAGGTTCTCCAATCCAGTAGGTACACGTCCATCCGTTGTAACTTGTTAGAGCAACTCCAGCCGTCCCCCCGAGAGCCCCCCCAGGACCCCCTTTTTGACGCCGGCGGATCATTTTTCCCGTAGTCGCCCCCCCAGCGCCCCCCCAAGGCCTCTTTTTTCGCCGGATTTGGCCCAATTTTTATCCGGCGTCCCCGGCCGAACCCAGCGCCCCGGGTTCGGCCTGGGGGCGCCGGCGAAAGGGAAAATGGCGCGAAACGGCGCGGAGCCGAGGGAAACCGCGCGAAGCATCCCGTGGACCCGCGGTGTCAGCCGCACAACGATCTCGCCGCCTCGTCTCTCGCGTCACATTAGTGCGCGGCCGTCAGGCTGCCGCCGTCGCGTCAAACCGGCCACGCGGCGAGGCCACGCGGCGGAGTTGAGGCGCCACATTTACTGCCCCGCCCCTCCCCGCCGGTATTTTTATTCCCGTCGAGCACCTTCTCGCCGAGCACCATCACCACATCTTCCCGTCGCCGGGATGTTCCCGATCAGATTCACGCGGTCGCATCTTCAGGAACGGGAGGCGCGTCTCCTGTTCGAGGCGGGCTATCCATGCCCGCCCGGATTGCGCTTCCCCGGACGGTGGCGCCTGAGCCAGATGGGGTTCTTCGTCCCTCCCATCCCCTCCGGCGACGATCGTTCGATGGAGATCGCTGCCGCCCGTGAGCTACTCACGGCGGCGGAGCGCCAGGATCCCGCCTGGGATCCTCAGAACCACGAGCATTGGACGTCCTTCTTCACCGATAGGCGCCGGCGGTTGCTCAACGACTACACCGGCCCGGCGTCGACCGAGCCGGAGCGCAATAACAGGGAGGGGCGGAAGGCATGGTGGGGCATGCCCGGGCGCTCCCTGGACATCGTCCTGGACTACATCGAGCAGGGCAACTCGCCGCCCCTCCAGGCCCCGCCCCCCAGACCGCGCCGCTCGCACGCATCGAGGAGGAGCCGAGCGAGGCGCCGGTGCGGAGGACTCCGCGCGGGATCGTCATCGGCCGCGTGAAGGACTCCGGTGTCACCTCCGGCGGCAGATCCTCGCACGGCGTCGCCATCGGTCGCGGCAAGGAGGAGCCCGGCCTCCGGGCCATGAAGAAGAAGAAGACCGCCGTGACGGCCGAGCCATACGATGAGGACGAGGCGACGAGGCTCGCTATGCAGGCGAGCCTCAACGACGTCCCGCCGGCGCCGAAGGAATTCGCGTTGGCGTGGTCCGCCCGCGACCACCAGCAGCGCATAGAGGCCGCGGCGGCCACGGAGGAGCGCCAGGAGCGCCGCCGTCGTCAACGCCGGCAATTCGTCGTTCTGGAAGAGGACGATGACGACGAGCGTGGCCGCCAGAGCCGCGGCGACGACGGCGCTGGATGCAGTCGTTCAGCACCTCCGGCGGCCGGTGGCGACGACGACAGCGACGAGGACGAGGACTACACAATCCACTACAGCCGTCTCGGCATTAAGCCGTACTTTTATTTTAGTTTGTATAAATTAACTCGTCTTTGTATAAATTTCCTCGAGTTTCATTATGTTGTTCAAATTAAGTCTTGTTTTCGCCGTACCGTCTTGGGGGGCACGGCTGGGAACCACTCCAATCCCACGGCGTTTTTTCCGCCGGCGCCTCCCCAGGACGCCCAAAAAACGCCGGCAATTCGGCCTGAGGGGCCAACGGCTGGAGTTGCTCTAAGTCGGTGCTTCCTTGCTCGCGGTCAAAACCTAGCCACCAGCCAACAATCCCTCGCGTTATTTCTCCCCCAACCCCCTTCATCCTCTGGCCGCCACCACCGTCATCCTCCACTCCACCCCTCCCTTCCCTGCACCTTCTCCTCTCCCACCATGGAACTAGCATCAACATCATCGTCTTCACACCGTGTCGTGCAACCCGATGCGCGCTCTACAGACGCCGGGATACCGACTAGAGGACGGCGAAAGAGCAGGGTAGCCCGCCTGCGCGCCATGCCGTCGCCGGGAGGAGTAGGTGGTGGAGCTCCACCTGTACTGCAGCTGGACGGTCAGGCCTCCTCCGCCTCTGCATCTTCACCGAGGACTCGTCCATCAGTGCAACAGTATGCCCTCCTCCCCTGAGGTGAGCTGCCGCTAGCCCCGCCATTCTCCCCTATTCGTTTCTCCGTTGTCGAGCTAGCATTGCTGGGCTCTGCTTCTCACTCTGCCTTGGTTGTGAACAGGAGAGGCACGCCGCTGCTGCAGCTGAGCCCGTCTCTTTCTCCTGATCTGCCTTCTATGCCTATGAGGTGCTTGATGAAACTCCAGGAAGACTGAAGAGGAAAATGAAGTTATGTAATATTTATGTTTTGTCGTCAACACAATATTTTTCTCCTTGAATTTAGCTCCAATCGATTATAACAACATATGTAGACGACTGTAGTAGCTTTTACAAGTCATACTGTTTGTAGCTTCAAATGTTGATAGGTGTGTCGATAGCCTATGCAGGGAATACATGTTGTCACATTCTTTGCATTGTTCTCGCGTGCATAAGCATTGGATCATCCCATTTATGTTTACCCATCTGTCATGGTACTTCTGTGAATTGTTTATATAGACAGATATCATTATAAGGGATTTGATCATATATGTGATTCTTTCCTACAGATTCCTCTGCGAGGCTTGCTAAGTTGGGCGTACAGCTTGGAGCTGACAGTGTGCTGGCTGCTAGAGAAGGTGGCGTAAGGGGGTCTGTCTAGAACACACAATCTCTCAATTTGCTATCAACCGCCTTTTCTTTCTACGCTCGGTGTGACAGGAAACCATAATTGTCGATGCCGCAGGAGGGCTTGTGGATCAATTTGCATCAGTGTACACCTTAATGGACCAACAATGGTGCCATTTAGATGTAATTTTCGATAGCACCGTATGTTCGAATAAATGAAAGCAGTGAAGACGCGGATGAGGCGGTGCACCGCTGTGTGAGGCAGCTCGTGCAGCTGCAGGTCGAGATAAGGGAGAAGGGGCAGGTTCATGTACGCATCCGCATAGAGTCCTCCATCCACAACATGCATTGGTCCAAATACCTAGGTAAATTGCTGCTCTCCTTTCATTTGGTCATCTTCAGTTCTATAATCAGATTATCACTCCACTCCTTTCTTGAAGGAAGGTGGCACGCAAGGATATGGGAGACCAACGGGGAAGGTAGGTCAGACCAGCCATGTCCATGGTGCACCTCTCTTCTCAATTCCCAGATAAGTTCTATTTTGTTTAGGTGCATTTGATTAATTTTCCCTCTTAATGTACACTTAGTTTCAGTAAAAGCATGATTAATTGTTCATACCAAAATACATATGAGCCTTGGGGTGTTTATGCCCCACATTTTGCTTAACTTCGTTTGCAGCTTGAAATTTATATAGGTGTGTTGATAACTGGTCATAGTCTTGCACAAATATCGTGTCTTCTGATGTTTCCAAACAATTTGTTGCTGCATAAAACCTTACGATGTCCTCATGTATAGTGATAGATATCGGTGATTTTCTTTTAATCGGGCTCCGTGATGTTACTAAATTGATCTTATATACTGTCTGCGATGTTACTAAAACCTGATTATGCTAATACAGGCAAAAAAAATTGTCATTGTGTTTCAGTAGTATGGCCCCAATATAGGTAACCCTCTCTTCTACTCATCTCCTTTTCATGTTTGTGCATGCAGCTTCTTCTTCAAGCCTACAAGTGTTTGATAAAAATCCTAACAAGCTACAAGGGAAGATTATCCCATGACATATATATTCTCGGTTACCTAATAACTAATTTCCTTTTGTAACATTTATACTCGGTTGCCTACTAAGTAATTTTTTCCTGAAATTTAGCTGCAACTAGAGAAGACTTTCCTTTAACATATACTACTTCACTCAATTATGCTACTTGAATGAAATTCTCTCTCCCTCACATTAAGCTATGTCTGTATGTGTGTTCATTTTTTATACCCTTTTTCCTGCAGTGGCTGGGAAGGGGAGCAAGACCGTGGCTTGGGGTAAATGGCCAGAGCGCGACCCTGCTGCGGCTGCTCCTGGTTCAGAGGACTTCCATGGCGGTGCTGGACGGATCCAAGGCCCACATGGGATCCTCCATTTGGTGATGTCAGGCGGTGAGCGTTCTCCAGCTATGCTCTATGACACAACATAGTTATGTGGTGCATCTCTGGGTTAGGACAGATATTTGTTATGGGAGGCATCTGCGGGTTAGGATATGCAATTGATGCTCCAACATATAAGGAATGTAAGGTAACTGATTTTTTTTCTGTTGTTACTTGGCTTTGCAAGCTACAATATGCCCTAAAATGGCGGAAATTCATATTGGAGCCCGGGCTCATATGCTCCCGTTATTTTCGGGAGCATAAAAAAATTTGAAAACTTTTCGAAAAATTCCGAAAAAATCATGCACGTACCTGAGTATGGTACGCACCACCATGACAAATTTCGCACCGAAATGACATCTTATGCTCCCTGGGGAAAAAAGACAAATTTCTGACAGCAAATTCACATTTTCGGATCTCATTTGCTGTCAGAAATTTGTCATTTTTACCCAGGGCGCATACGATGACATTTCGGTGCGAAATTTTTCACGACGGTGCGTGCGTGATTTTTTTTCGTGATTTTTGAAAAGTTTTTGATTTTTTAAATTTTGTCGAAAATACCGGGAGCATATGCTCCCGGCCTATAATGTTAGTTTGATTTGACCATGCTCGATTAAATCCAGCATTATCTGGAGTAATATACCACCATGAGTTTCTAACTCAGCGAGAGAGGTAGAGGACATTGTAATAATTTTTACATACATATTCTTCTTTTATCGTTTGTTGAACATGGACCAGGTTTCAATGTTTCATTTCACAACGAGTTAATTTAAAATCCACGTTTGTGGGTGGATAAGATTTTTGCATTTTTTTGTCACTTCTTCAATTACACAACATGAATATGAGAATATGAGATGTAGAAAACAAATGGTTGATTCACATAACGTATGAAATTAAGGACCCTGTAATGTTTGGTATACAAGCTTTCATTTTCTGGCATTTGATCATCTGTATGTTTTCGTTTTAACTAAAAAATGATTGTATTTAATGTGATGCTTGATGATATGCTACGATATATTCCGTTAGTGGCCATATTTCTTAAGGCTGTGTATTCTCATGGTTCCACCTTTCCGTATCTATTGAGAAGGATGGGTCAAAATGTCAAGTAATCCCTAGGTAATCCTTCGAATTTTAAGAGGTCCTTACCGCCATGTTTCTACAATGTGCACCACCAAGCGAGTACTCCATTTTATTCCAGACCTTCTTTTTCCCCTCCACCTGGTTTGTTTTAATTTTTAGGTTGTATATCGTATGACAAAGTGGAGACGCCGAACTTCTTTAAGATGATGGCATGCTATTAAGCAGATCATTATAGCTTGTTTTGGTTCCTGATTTTGTGAGATGTTAAACAATAATTATTGCTTTCAAGTAAAGGTGCTGATGTGATATATGTTTCTGAATTCCAATCTCTATTTTTATTTATTGTGGTTATGCCTTGCAGTTTCAAATAAGTAGATGTCTAATAATATCCAACATTGCAGCTTTGTAATAACTCTATTCAGTAATGGCCTCCATAGTATTATTTGATTATGTAATTCTCGGAACTGAATATCTCAATAGATTAAATGGCCGATAGTTATGGTATGTGCCTTTCCTTTGCGGTTATGATATAACTAGACGGTATGCGCGCTTAGCCGCGCCGTCGGTCTTCCGTTCCTGCATGCCGTGGCCATTGAGGCGAATGCATGTAAGGATGACAATTTTACCAATGGGTATGGGTATCCGCGGGTACCGTACCCGTATGGGAGGGTATGGACATACTTTTATATCCTTGGGTAGTATTCATACCCTACCCGCCAAGTTATGGGTAGGGCATGGGTACAACCCTATACCCGTGGGCATACCCATACCCTACCCGTTTATACTGACATATCGACCCTACTCGGTTGACTTACTAGATATTACCATGAGATTATGATTTCCAAAGTTAGATAATTGTCATGTATTTATCTACCTGTTACTGAGTTGAGACAATTGATTTTTTTTTTTAAATGTGCTACCAACGAATATAAAACTCTTAACAATTTGTGTACTATTTGATCTACCCAACGGGTATCCGTCGGGTATGGGTATTGATATATTTTCATCCCGCGAGTAAGGGTATGGGTAGAATTTTATATCCATAGACTATATGGGTATGTGCATGGTATTGCTCTACCATGCCCATACCCTACCCATTGCCATCCTTAAATGTATGTATGTTTTGCTTTGGGTGACGTGCTATTAGCAGCTTGTTTGACAGCGTGATTACGTGTGTGGTCTGCGTCTGCGAGGACATGATGTGGGAAAGACCACGGGCGGGCTAGCTGGTGTGGTGTGCAGGCGTATTATCTACGCGTGTGGTGTACGTGGCAGGTAGTCTGAGAGCGGTACCGGCATGTCGTCTCCATACCGCGTGCATGCGTTTTGTTTGTTAACAAAACTCAAGAGAAAATCTTCACAGACGGGCGCTCGATATATGGCTGCCATACTAACTTACAGACAATACATGCTGCTGGAACACAAAGACCTACTACCAAAATTCTGTAACCGGACCTTCATGTCGTTTTCACAAAGAATAGCCAGCCGCCGTCAACAGCAAACCTTGACTGCTTCCTGCGACAACAATACATGCCTCAAAACTAAGCACATAACACGGCCTGCCCTGCAAACATAGTACACAAACAATTAACGTAATATACCCATCTCCAGGTACTAATGACATCACAATCGAGCATTGGAGCTATATTAGAATTCCACCTACCTTCTGGTTAATTTTTAAACCAAAGGCATATGCCCAACTTTACAGATAAAGCAAACCATCAGAGTTAGAGCATCTCCAGTCGGGGCGCCAATAGAGCGTCCGGATTGGCGCCGTCCGGACGGGAGGGCGTCTATTGGCGTCGCCGCTCCCCAGTCACGGCGCCAGTAACAGGCCCACTTTTGATACCTGAAAATATGAGTAAAATTTTCACTTTTGCATCTCATCTTGCATCATGGCATCCCTATCTTAATTTTTGCTTAGCATAAAATAACGGTGAAGCAACAAATCTTAAACCAAGGATGGTGATGTGAATGACTAAACAAAAATTCAATTTGAACTTACATATTTGTCCAGGAAGTCCCAAAGGTAATTTATAAATATTTTGCAAGGGCATTTTTAATGCAAATGGAAATTATAAATTGGGAGCATCCAAATTGAAGCAAATCACTTTGAATTTCCAAATCAACATAAAATGTCCCAAAAATTCAAAATAAAATATGGTCAGCTTCCTTATGTTCTGCTGAACCTCCCTGAATTTTCTCACAATTTTTGGGAGTGTTTTGTTGCCTCAATTAAATAGAAAAGAGCTGCTGTTTCAATTAAAAATAAAAACAAAAAAGGAAAAGGGCAGCCAGGGGGTTACCTGCAAAACTGCCATCGTCTTCGCGCTGTAGCGACGCCATGGCTGTAGCGACCGAGCGCCTCGCCACCGTCCCCGACGCACCAGCTCGCCCCTGTCGCACGCCCGTGGTGGATAAGAAGCACGCCGACGCCCTGCTCTCTCTCTCCCCCTCGCATTTTCCCCCGCACCGAAACCCTAGCATCTGCCCGACATGTCTGTGACCTAGCCGAGCCGCCGCCGCTCGCCGCCGTCGACTGAGGCCTCCCGGAGCAGATCGGCCAGGGGCAAAAGCTCCGCCTCGTTCCCGTCTTCCTCCTCGTCCAAGCAATCGAGCCGGGACGCCTCCAATAGCGAGCTCGACCCGTCTCCTTCCTCTCCGGCCGCCGCTACTCCGAGCTCGTTTGCCGTCGTTTCGGGCCACCGTCTTCCCCGCCGCGAGCACCAACGCGTCTAGGGTGAGCATGCCGTCCTCCGGGACACCTCCTCTCTTCCCCTCGCTCTCTAGGCTGCGTTCTCATCTTGGGCCGCCGTCGGCCGCCGCCTGTCGCCGACGTGTGCGTCGCTCCGGTGGCCGAATGGTCGCGGCGCCGCCCGTTCTAGGTTCACCGTAGCGAGATGCGTCGGATGCGCCCCCTCTCGGACTCCCTAGTGCACGCACGCGACGGATCGGTGCACGCCCGCGCCGGCGATCACCGCCCCCGCCGCGCCGGTCTTGGCCTCGCGCCGAGTCAAACTGGCAGTGGGCCGTTCGGCCGACGTGGACGCCCACGTGGCTCGGCCCCGCCAGTCAGTCACCGTGGCTAGCTACGGCCCGGTGCAAAACGTCCGGGCAGTTTTCTGAATTTATTTTAAAAGGGACAGAAATTGTTTAGGTTTTGTAAATTCAATAACTTTTGAACCACAAGTCAGAAAATTGCAAATAATATGTCAAATTGCTCAGAAAAATAATATCTACCTGTTAGCACCATTGCCATGACCAACTAAATTTATTAAATTGCCTTCAATTGATAAATACTAAAATGGCAGAATATATGTGGAAATTGGAAATTGCATAACTTGAGTTTTACTTATCCAAAAATTATGTTTAATAGCTCAAAATGTTCAGTGAACAATGAACTACAACTTTATGTCATTTGAGAGAATTGTAGATTTAACTTTGGTGCTGTTTATTAAAATTAAATAAAATGGCAGATTTAAATCAATAATTAGAAATATCATAACTCGATAAATATTGATCCAAAAATTGCAAATGATATACCAAAATGATCAGCAAAGCATTTGCTATCTATCTATGTTAAGTTCACAGCAAGTAACCAATTTTTCCTTTGATGTTAATTTCGAATTGGTTAAAATGATTTAAATTGCATAACCGTTTAAATCACCATTTCTTCATCGTTAATCGGAAAATTTCAAACGAAGTACCAAAATGATCAGTAGAACAATACCTATCTAATAATGTCATTTTCATGCATTTAGGACCCATATTTCAGTACTGGACATTTTGGATAATAACTTAATTCACTAAGTTAAATATGGAGTTTTAACCCATTAATTGCAATATTTATTTTAGGGGTTCCATTTAACTTGTGGGACATGCCCAATATTATTTCAGTGCATAATTTGACCATCTCATCATGATTGTGCATTGCACCTTTGTATTCGTGTTATTTATTTCGTTTCCTGTATTGTTTGTGTATCGGTAGATTCAGGAGTCGAGGTTCCACCACAATACCTCGACGATCAACGCGACCAGTACTATCAGCAAGCCAAGAGCTAACCTAACCTTTTGTGCATATCTCATCCTATTAGTACAAGTATTTTTCTCCACTATAATATTGCATTCGATTCTAGAAACAACTTTTGGTCAGTGTATAGAGTATCCTATAACTTGCATGCTCCCTGAACCATTATCTGTTCTCCCTCCTAATAACCATAGGTTGATGTGTTGGCCTGAGATAATTCATATCTATTGTATGTTATGCTTAGATATGCTTAGCCATGCGTAGTCGAATGCTTAAGTTGTCCGTTGATTATTTCCATACTTGTGAAGTTGATGGAATGTTCGGACAGTGGTGGAAACTTGTGTTAATAAATAATTGCTAAGAAGGCTTGGATGAGTTGCCATCGGGGATGGTGTTTTGTCTCATTCTTGCCGCCTAGGTGTGAGTTCTTGTCTCTTGAACCAAGATCTAGCGTGCTACCATCGGTGGGGGTATGGGCCCCTTACTAACTGAATAACTTGTGCGGGCGTATCCAAGGGTCCTCTAGTTTGCGCTTTCCATTTGCGAGTGTGTGGCCGGTGATGATGATGGACGATGATGATGATGTGATGAGGATGGTGGTGATAGGAGTGGCGATGGGGCAGGGTGTTGAAATAGGCACTGAACTTGTCCTGTCGTCACGATGACCCTTGGATAGTCTCATGCGAGGTAAAGGTTTAACCGCGCCCGCCCTGCCGGCTTTCCCAGGAAGAGAGCTAAATGATCAGGCAAGGGGTCGGACGGTACCAATGGATAAAACAGTACACCCCTGCAGGTTTAATCTTTTCGAAAAGCCGTGTCCACGGTTATGGACAACTTGGGAATAGATTATGAGATCATAAACAACTTGAACCTAATTAAAATTTGGCAGCTAAAGGTTGCAACTCAATGTGTGTTGAAAAGGTTCATTTTTTCGAGGGTGATTCGAGGGAGTGCCTTGGTGGAGACGAGTGGTGGTTTCTGGATACTAATGGTTCAAGGCGAACTGAAGAAAGAAAGTTTTACTATCTTATCGCCTTTGAGAAAAACCTTCTGAGTAGTCGGTGCCATGAGTCCTAGTGTTACCCGAAGGAAAACTAGCTTTCTGCAAAACCAACTACTATACAGCTTTGAAGCCAAACAACATCAGGCCTATATCGTCCTACTAATTCTTGCGAGTACGTCGTACTCAGACTTGCTTTGTTGATTATTATTTGTTTCAGAGGAGGACGCCACCGAACTAGAAGGTGGGTTCTTTATCGACATCGACGAGTAGTCTGGAGTTCCCAGGTGGCAGCTTGGGACATCTCGGAACAGGCTGACTGGGATATGTTATTTGTAGGCCTTTTAGGCCATAATTTGGATCTTGTTGTTAGACAACTATATTTGCTTCCGCGTGATGTAATGATGGGTCTATGACCTCTGATTGTGATATTTGTATTTTTCTCATATATGAGTTCCTATATGTTTTATTGTGTCATAGAGTCTGTGAAGTGCCAGTTGTTCCGCAGTCTTGATCTCTTTATTATGTATAATAGCTATGTCTGAGCTTATGGCATGATCAAAGTGTTGCGTGCCGATGATCCATTCCGAGCACGCCTGCCAAAGGTTTTGGCCTGAGATTGGTAAACCCAATAACCTTCGATTGTGTAGTATGACCGGTTGCACAAAGCCTCATTGCATAGTTCTGGGGTCGGGGCGCTACATAAACACACCGAATTTGTTGATTTCTAACCCAAATTTAAACATACGAATGGAATAATTTAATTTTTACATAGTTTTGAACACATGAAATTAAAATAAATTGAAATTCAACAATTCTCGATTGGCCAATCCTTTGAGCATCCACAAATGCTCCGCTAAATCGTGTTGAAGTTGATTATGAACAACTTCATCATGAATCTCTGTATGCATAACGAGGTATTCACCAAAATCCGCATTCACGTTGTGATCAATCGTTGTATAGCATGCAATAGCCCTCCATCCTCTGCCTCGGCTTGCTCTTCCTCCTTCCCGGCTTTTAACCTCCTCGTTTGGGCGCGGCATTGGCAGCCTCTTCGGCTTGTAGCTGTAGCAAACAGGCGAGAATCGTCAGGTTTTCCTCTTCCTCGGCCTCGATGTCGGCCTCTTCTTCCATCAAAAGACTGGCCATCAACTCATCGTCGCTATCCATGATCTGGTGGAATGAAACATCAAACAACCGATTAGCCGACGGCGGGCAATATCGCCAGCCAGGAAATGCGTCGAACACGTACCGTGCAAGTTCGTCAAGGGTGGGCGCCCGTGGTCTCTGTGTCCTGTGAAGCGCCGGCGAGGCGAGACGGCTTGCAGCGAGTCTACAACGGCGACACGCGCGAGACTACTGGCCGGCATTCCGTCAGCCGGTCGCAGTATAGGTGTGGTGTGGGAGGACAAGCAGGTGGCGGCGACGGGAAAATAGAAATGGGAATGACGACAAAATGTAAACGACGACTTGGAGGGTTCTCGTGTGCCAATGACAGGGCTGGCCCACGCCTTGGGGATCCGACGTGGCGTAGCTTTGGTTTCGTCCGGCGCGCCCAAGCGGCTCCCTCCGCGGAGGGCGTGGGCTGGGTGCGCCAGACGAGCTATTGGGCCTCTCCAGACGAAACCGTGCTATTGGCGCCCCGACTGGGCGCAATTTTTCGTCCGGCACGCCCAATAAGGCTATTGGCTGCCCTATTGGCAGCCCGACTGGAGATGCTCTTACAGACACACAGAACCACCGACATAAAGAGTTAAGTTATTACAAGTCCTGCCATTCGGGCTCAAAATAACAAACAGACCAACGATCCTGCCTTCTGGTTAACAGTGTCCAACAATGGCTCATCGCCTTGTGAAAGGGATGATGTCAGCCGTTTCTTTAGAATTAGGAAACGGCAACACGTCTTCATACTCATGAAGATGCGGGAGAGTCGATCCATCACTTTGGCGAACAAATCAACAACAATATGTTCTCTTTCTCTAGCACAATGTGCCATCCCTTCCAGCAACAGATATAACTCTGTAAAATGATCATAAACTTGTCGCAGAAACGATAGTTCACATTGTCCAGATTGTGCCCAGTCTCTTGCATGATCTCCCGGATTATCTTCATGCCAAGGTTTTCCCAAGCATGAATATCTAACAAGCGTGGATCGGAAATCGTTAGAAAAAGGGAACCCTTTGCAAAGGGAACTTTTCCTCCGCTCTCCTCGCGCCAAGTGGCGCCTTCTCCTTTGTGCTGTTGTTTCAATATTCGCCATGTGTCGCAACCAGAGTTAAAGTGGGGAGGAAAAGAGAGAAAAGAAGGGTACGGGTGGGAGGGAGTTTTCCCTTTTATTTTTCAATACCGAATCTTAAAAATGAAATATCTTGAGAACCGCTTATCCAAATTACGAACCGTTTTCACTTTTGGACTCCTCGCGTCGAGATCTTCAAAACTAGATCCCATATCGATAGGTTTTGACGAAAATTTTTTTTGTACATCCAAAAGTTGAATACTTGTACATTCGATTTGAACGTACTTGTACTTCCGGTTTGATCGTACTTGTACTTCCGCTGTCAACGTAGTTTGTACTCCGTTTTCTGTTTATTTGTACTCGGTTGGAGGGTAGCCTTTTCCATTTTATTTTTTGAACCGAATTTTAGAACCGCTTATCCGAATTACGAACCGTTTTCACTTTTGAACTTCTCGCGTCGAGATCTTCAAAACTAGATCCCATGTTGATAGGTTTTGACGAACTTTTTTTTTGTACATTCAAAAGTTGAATACCTGTACATTCGGTTTGAACGTACCTGTACTTTGGGTTTGAACATACTTGTACTTCCGCTGTCAACGTATTTTGTACTCCGTTTTTCTGTGTACTTGTAGACCCTATTCGCAGTAATCTGTACATACGGATTGGTATAATCTGTACTTTCTGTTTTATATAGTCTGTACTTCCATATGCCGCGTTAGCGTAGGCGTTAGGGTATGGAGGATTCGTCGCCGTCTATCGCGTCGACTAGCGATAAATCCTCCGTACCCTAACGCCCCGAGGCTGAGTCCGACCGTACGCCGCGGTAGCGGCGACGGGGGACGAAGCCGAGCCGCTAGATTAAAAAAAAACTTGTAACTTGTATATATAAATTAGGGTTTAGGGTGGGGGTGGCAAGTAAGCCAACTCATATAACGGTATGTAAGAGAGATGTAGATTTAATTTGTTTGTGTTTCCGTCCGACTAGGCGCCACGCGGGTGGGTTTCGGCTGTACATTTATTTTTGTGTAATTTGTACATTTATTTTTGTACATTTTATGTAGTTTGTATTATCTGTACATCTTTTAGTTTTATCCTTTCATATGAGAAACTAGCGAGCATCATTCTCAGAAAAAGAAACAATTGGCAAGCACACGTGTGCACCAAGCATGCGTACGTACCAAAGATTCTCGTACGTGCGTCCGGCCGGAGAACGTACACGCGTTGGACATCGATGTACAGCCGGAGCCAGACACGCGTAGGGAGCGACCACGCCTGGTACGGTGATTTCTCACAGCTAGCTAGCTCATATACGTGCGCGTGGGACCAGCCTAGTAGCAAAATTCGATTTCGTCATCAACGGACACTGTCAAGCCACCACGTGGCGCGCTGTAACGCTTCGTTTTTTCCCTTTCTAAAGGGAACCCTTTTGTTAGTGGCACCCGCGTGGATCTCCATATGTTTTCCGAAGTGTAAATCCAAAAGGCTTTTTTCTGGTAGACAGGTCATATCTGATCCAGGCCATAGCTCTTCTCATTCTAGCCTATGTAACCTTCATCATATATGCTCAGTCCAAGCTGTTCAATCATGTTGTCACGAGCCACTACCATGCGAGATAACCTTATTGCCTACAGAAATATGATGAAGAAGTGAATAACTTGGTAGAAACATAAGCATATTCATTTGGCAAGCCTACTGTGCGGCTCAACAAAGACAGCAAATCAAAAATACACAAGTTATACTTCCATTTGTGACATCCTTTTGAAAGAGAATAGTCTATGTAGACCAAACTGAAGCTCAGAGATGACCTATAATTTCTTAATAAGCATAAAATGACTCTTAGATACTAAATGAATTGTTATTTCTTGCCTGTCCGTACCCCCGGTTGATGTGTCGGAAATTCTTATATCAGAAGTTAGCACATGACACTGTTCTGCTGCTACCCGGTTTCTGAACCCAAAACAGCATATGACATTCTGTTTTATTATTACCCTGTTTTCTGAACCCAAAAGTGAATATGTTATTCCCACCGAACCTAGGCTTCCAAGTAACCTAAATGGCTGCGCTTTATATCTGCAAAAAACTTATTTGTACAAATAAAACAAAATAAAATGATAGGTGCCGTCTTGCAAACAACTTACACAATAAGACACGTGATCTTCATTCTACTGAAATCATACAAATATGAAACGCAGCAGGAGTAAGCATGGCACGTCATATACGCGCAAGAAACTGACATTTCTAAACCCGGGTCTTACAGCCCTACTGCTAGCATGCCCATAAACACACACAGGACCAAAAATCCGGTGGGCGGGACAGAAATAACATGCAAGAAGAAATGCGCACTTACCGGCCTAGTGTTGAAATCCAGGAGGCCATTTCTCCCTGTAGGTCTCGTAAGCACTGGGTGACGCGCATCGCCTGCTCTATCGAAAGATCCCGGAGGCATGAACGCCTCATCATGCTGCAAAATACACATGTAAGACGTTGATGGTCGTACGCATACCGATACAATAAATCAACAGAAAAGTCGAAGAAAAAACAACCTGGAAGCTAGCGGGGAGTTGGTCGATGCCATCCAAGCCTCCATGATTTCCTTACGCAAACATAGAGGATCTTCTATCAAAACGACTGGTAAGAACAAAATGATAAATCAGCAAATTTGGAGTAGAAACGAACTACCTGGTTGTCCCATGGGATTGTTCAGTGCAACTATACATAACACCTTATTTATTATGATTCGATGTCCACAATATTCCAAAATACATATAGAATACATGGTTCATTTTCTATTTAGCATCTGAACATTCATTTTTAGATGCCGTTCCAATCCAAGACAATTAGCAAATAAGATAATTTCGAACAAAGTTTGCAGCAGTTTGTACAGCTATATAACAAAGACTTGAAAAGAAAAGTGTACTGAAAACCTAACAAAAGTGATCAGAAACAATAGCTTCTCAAGGGAGCAAAAATCTCTTTAGAATGATAAAAGTATTTCTGAAACCTGAAAGATCACATACAAATCCTGAATTTCAACCATATATGAAAGGGTCCTATGGTTTTTATCATTATGCGACACACCAGAAAAGATACACATATACAATGAGATCTTTGGCGACAAAATCTAGAAGGGGGGCAACATGTTTGGGGTAATTAATTAAGCATGTACACTGCATTATAACTGAGTTGCAGAAATCACTATACATATTACATTAATGTACTTTCCTCACCATTGTTTGAAATTCAACGGGTATTATGATGTAGTTCAATTACTATAAGAGAGAGAAATGATGTTGTACCAACACATACACAGTCTAACTCTGCACTATCCTTCAGGAAATCTTTCACTTGTCTGGAGCACTTAGCAGCTTGCAATATCGAAATCAATAGAACCGTTCAGACTTCAGCTCTCTCTGACGTTGACCTTGATTCTTTCCTCTCTTCGAGCCTTTGTAGAAAAAAAAAAGTTGAATGCACATGCACATCCACTGTTCTCAGCCGCCACTGGTGCCGACGTTAGACAGGGACAGTCGCGCTCGACACCGTCCTTCCCAATTTGACGATCTCCATCCCCTCGCCCACGCCAGCCTCTCTCTTCCCCTGTCCCCAACAAGCTCAAGAACCGCCATGGCCGTCGGTTGTTGTCCGCGTGGTCGGAATCCACCTCAAGCCTCACAACCATGTCTAGGAGGAGCACGTCACAGATTACGTCCTCTACGCGCAAGGAATTATACCGGGAATCTCTACCGTCATCGTATTCTTCCTCGGCATCCTCTTCGGCCGCCCACGAGGATCTTCAAATTCCAGCGTCGTGGGCCTCTGTAGAGCTCGAACAGCTTCGTCAACCTGCTCCCCGTGAGCTCGCTGTCCTCCTCCTCTTCTCCCCAACCTCTCTAGTGCTCTCTTTGCGTCGCGGGCTTCCTCCCGTGCGTGAGCCTCTGCCATGGTCGCCGCCGCACAGCGCGTCCACATCATGATGCTTGCTCCTGCACATGCACGCCCACACAAACGTATGCGCGCCTCTTCGCGCTTCAAGTCGCACTCCATGCACATCCGTGAGCCACTGGTAAAGATTGAAAGAAGAACCTGTTGCGGCTGTGCCTGTAACAAATTCCAGCCCGGATGAATGATCTAGATCGTTCGTTCCTAATCCGACGACTGATAAACCTCGCGGTGAGAATGGCCTCAGGGGGCGGGTCAACAGCCAGGATTAAAGCTTTAAGTTAATTACATAAAGTAGGATTTTGGCACGTAAATACCACTGGGGTATAATGTGAGACATTTCTTATTTGGTTCACATATTATTGGCTTTGCTCTCAAGCACAAAACAATTTGCATATAAATTTGATATATTAATTTTATAAAGTATTTATGATTATATATTCTCTTCCTTGGGCTCTTCTTTGGGGATAAGATCAGGGGCATTTTGCTATCCATCTTACCTGCACTAGCAGTTGTGGCTGCTATATGTCATTGGATAATTATCATTCTTCACGTGCATCCAGAATCGAGAGGTTGAGTCTGCACTTCCGGTCACCCGTCGTCTGGCCTCAGTTGATATTGCTTGCCCTCCTTCCTCTTCGTATTAGTATCAACTACCCAACGAGCTGACAAATTTAGGTATACTTTGGATAGGCTCCATTAGAAGTTGGTCCTTCCAGTTGAACATTTATATGTCTGGCCCTCTTTTGTAATACCTGTTGGCATAGACACCATGGTAATCTATCTATTATAGAATATGCAGTTTCTAATAACTAGATTCCTTATTTAGACCATCTCCTTTTGAATGTTTCCTTGGGACAAGTAAATATAATAGACCAAATGTTCCAGAGTCAGTTCGTCCAAAGGTGTATCTTATTTGTCAACAAGGCGTTAATTGACGAGCGCATAGGTGATAACTTAGTTTTCGACGTCACAGTTACCGAACCGGACGTATTTTTAAAACAGATGGCCAGTCAACTGAATGCAAAATACAGAAAACGGTAACTCTCACCCAAAGATGAAACTGAATACAAAATACAGAAAACTGTAACTCTCAACCGAAGATGAACACTTTCCAGGATGCAATGGTCCGTTCTAAATTAAGATGCAATGGTCCGTTGTTTTACACTATTGCTCCCTTTCATAATATTTTGATGATTATTATTTTTAATTTGTAATCACTTTTCAAAAGTGTCAACGTTGTTGCCATTTCAGTATTTTAATTATCATGACATATGAACCCTTGACTGTTTTAATGAATTATTTAGGATTTACCTTCTATTCATGTAAGGATGAAAATTCAATGTATGTTGCTACTGAACCACACAAAGAAAATCCTATGTAACACAAAACTGCTCATTTGGCATCCGGGCGCAGCAAAGCGCGCCTAATCCTTCTAGTTAACTATTTATGTAACATATTATCGTTGCGCCCATGGCCTAATGGATAAGGCGTCTGACTTCTAATCAGGCGATTGTGGGTCCGAGTCCCACTGGGCGTGTTTGCAGCAGTATCTTTTTTTTTGAGGCGGAATAGCATTTTTTTAAGGTTTTGTTTTTCAATATAAGTTTATTGACAGACATTGGATCCGAATGTCCCTCCGCTTGGTTGGCCCTTCTTGCGCCCAAAACCGTCCTAATTAACGGTGTCGTTGCCACATCCTCTCTATCCTTCAACTGAACAAAAATAGGATGTGTCAATTCTTATATCACACCTATGTCAGTCTATTGTACTTACTCTACCTGTTGAAATTCTACGCAACGATGGAGGTCCCGATTAAAATCCTCCAGGACTGTTAGAATTGGATCCCCAACGGTAGCTTAAGTCCCCAAGCTGCACGCCACTCGCCGTGCCCTGCAGCTCGCCATTCTTGTGCACGGCGATATACACTTGCGAACTAATGCCGGTGAAAAACTAAACAAAGTTCCAAATTAAAGCCGGTGAGAAACTAAACAAAGTTCCAAGCGGAGCCATGCATTTTGCTTTCCGTTGTTTGTTGTACTTCCGTATCTTGGGCTAAAAGCCGACATACACTTTGCCAACTAATGCGTTTGCAGCACCACCGCTTGTTTGCATCTCCGGTTCCAGCCGACCGTAGCTCCGGCGATAAGCACTCGTAGCATCATAGCTTGCTTGCAGCTCCGATGGAGGTCATTTGTAGCTTCGATGTTGGCCGCTTGTAGCTCCGTCAAGAGCCGCTTGCTTGCAGCTCCAATGGAGGTCCTTTGTAGCTCCCATGTGGGCCGCTTGTAGGTCCGATGTTGGTCATGACAGAAGTACTCTACTGACAGGTCAAGCAGAGAGAAGCAACAGGCACAATCGTACACACTAAACCACATTATCACAACACGTTTTCATTCCGAGCGGAGTGCAAGGAGTTCCCACTTCCACTTAATCACAAGAGGACATCGTAACTGAGACTTGCATCTAGTCTGAACAACATAAATAGCCGGACAGCTTCGGCCGTTTGACTGCTATCCTCAGTGGACTGGACTGAAGCTGCTGATTCTACGGTACACTTTGGAGAGTTGTTCAGTGCAGATATCTCTACTTGTACAAGGACCACACATAAGGTATATCACGTTACCCAGGGGCCTTGCATAGATATCATCCTCTTCACGGAGTTGCTGGATCAGGGACATCGCATACAGTGACGCGTACCTGCGTGAAAGATGGTAAACGCGATGTTACAATGGGGCAAGACCATTAGAGCAGTTCAGTGATAGAATTAACGTTTTGATAGTTAAATAATGAAGTTATCCCTCAATTTGTACTTCATCAGGTATTTAGTTTTTTTTTTTTTTGGATATTTTAGTGCGCGTTCTGTCTGCAACTTTGGAGCGTGGCGCGCTTCCGGCTGCGCTTGTGTTCGTGGTAGAATCGTGGAACCAGCCGAGTTGACGCATAAGGAGCTCGCACCATATACCCCGTCGCGCTGTAGAGGTTCCCTAGTTTTTTGCCCTGTTCCGTTGTACAATCTTGCCTTCCTGGCTCTAACTGAATGGTGAGTTCAAGCTGTCTCAGGTCCTGGTTCGTTGGGATGCGAATTGCTACAAAGAGTTAAATTATCTAGATATGAACCACTTAATGGATTGGGAACTGATTGACGCATTTGTTTACGCATACTACAACTCTACAAGTACCACTATGCAATGCGAATTGGCTCAAATTTACCAATGTTTACAGCACTGGCTATTGTTCAACTAAGATTAACTGAGGCACATCCAGTAGTCATAGCATTCACATATCAACAGAATTCAGGACTTGTTGAAAAGAAACATCAGGACATCAAATACGCATACTAGAGTGTTTGACATTTCTGTTACCTGTAAAGTTTAAACACCTTATTAAAGATTCCCTACAGCAAAGAGCAAATAAAATATCTACGGAGAATTGGATTCGATAGCAAACTAAACAGGTCATAATGTGCAAGGCAGCGCTACGCAGCAGAATGTTTGTGAGTAGAACTGAGGGTGGCTGGGTGGGGTGGGCCAGTGAGTGTTGTGTTTGCCAAATAGGTAGAGGCTACATATGGAACGTTCTTGTAGTCTAGAAACAGGTCCATTTTCTTTTTCGTGAAAAAATGGCATATTTGCTCTATTTTATTTTATTTTCTGTGTGTGTGTGTGTGTGTGTGTGTGTGTGTGTGTGTGTGTGTGTGTGTGTGTTTAAGAAATTGAATTTTCTCTCCACAGAAGAAGTATTAGGTATAAGATCAAACATACCATCAATGTAGCAAAAACAAATGATACAAGTCTCAAGAGTATCGTACCCGGCATCAGACCCCTCAGCCTTCAGCTCAATTGCACACAGAGTTCCCAAAGATACTACTCTTTTCACATTTGGTAGTGACGATAACTGGTTCACAAGTGTGCCATCCCACAGCTGCAAATATTAGTGTACTTTAGAACTGCAAAACTACATATACAGTTTGAAAAAACATAGTATAAATAAAAATACTTACTACTTTAAATAATAATCTATAATGCATATTATTATTTTAGAGATATATGTCCAAAACGCATAAACATGTGTCTCATGAGAACATAGTACAGCATCGCTTTAAAAAAATGGAGTAAGATAATAGTATCAAATGTTATGTACTTATGATAGAATGAGCACATGTGCTGATCAATCTCCTGCCAATCCAAATATGCTTCTTTACAAACGTGTTCTGCAGGTTCAATCAATAAAACTTCATTACCTCATTGAGCTTCATTCGATCAAAATCAAGATTTGAATTTGTGGATGGATCTCTAAACCATTGGATTGCTTTTACTGCCGCAGAACAGCCCATGGCATGAGCAGTGTAGGAGTGACCATGTAAGAGCGCTGTGAGCTGGACAAGACAAATGTAAGTTAGCAGTTTTACGCCATATTCATTGCAATCCTTGTTCACATAACATCAAAAATGATGGTTTAGATTACTGAAACCTAAGCATAAAGAAACACATTCAAGATATACCTTAGAGTCACTTTGAAAGGCCTCAAAAACTGCTTCTGTTGTCACCGTTGCAGCTAATGGTACTATCCCACCGGTCATCAATTTAGCATAGCATGCAATATCTGGTAAGCAGCCGAGCAAATCTGAAGCAGACTGAAAAGGAGAGTAGTTTTCATGATTTCTGAAAGGTGTGAGCTAACTTTTATCGTGTACTATCCTCCTTAGAGTGTTGTGATCTGTTACCTCCACACCAAGACGCCAGAACCCTGTGAATACCTCATCAAATATGACGGGTATTTTCCGATTTCTACACTCCTGGACAAGTACTCGCTGGAAGAGTGGATCTATCATGTGCATTCCACCAGCACCTTGTATTACTGTGTGAATAGGAGTTCACGACAATCAAATCTTACAGTGACATAAGAAACAAAGTACACAAAAAGAATAATTATACATTTTAACATGTGCATACCAACAAATGGGAGTACTTGATAATTTTTGAAAGCACAATGTGGATGCAATGGAACAGAAAATCAAAGTTTACACATATATTTATTTTCCAAAATCACTGACAAATTTTACATTCTTCCAGACAAGAAAAGGTACCAAATCTGTGCAGTTATGGACCAAAAAATGTGAGCAATGGGCACTACCACCCGTGCTATTTTTCAATCATAATGAACTACCGATTCCTAACAGTTCTGCATTGATTCTATGATTTGCAACCATCAATTTGCGACCCTAGATTCTACATCACTCCTCCGATTTGTGATCCTACTGTGGAACCGTCCATTCAATCCTGAAAACCTTCGTTCCGAGAAGATTTTAACTCATGCGTATGTCAAACAATGAATACCCAAGAAGTTCACTGGGTTGATGGAGAACTATTCACTTGCCTGGTTCTATAATAAGTGCTGCAATATGCTCCCTGTTACTTGACAGGGAATATTTTGATAGTTGTTGTGATATGTAAGTCGAATATAAATCAGCTGCAGACGATGAGTCCCTAGTCTTGCAGAAGACTTCAGCTAAAGAAGGAAAACCTGCATTGTCAGTTGTCAATCAGAAGCACAATTAACCAAAACTACACATACATAATCTGACATGTCAAACACAAGTTACCAACATTTATCACCAGGGCTAAGATGACCATGCTGTATCCACGGGGGCAAAGAAAGTGTGCAGGTCTCGTTTCTAATGAACACTGTTGGAGGATTAAGAAAAAGTCCACGCCCCGAATACCTGTAGAAGAAAACTCTCACGTGACTGATTCCAGATTTACTTATTTTGAAACCAATAGCAAGACAGGGGCTTCAACGACCAACTGTTTCATGTCTTGGTAAAACAAATACTTGTTTATAAACAATTCCGATATGACAGAGGAATAGTAGTACAACAAAAGGTAATAGTTGGGAAAGATAATCACCAAACAAGGGCGCAAATATTTCTAGGCATGCAGTATAGAAAGTATGGGAACTAAAATTGGTGGATACCATGGCTGCTGAAGGAATGATGTATAGGCTGATGGAGCTTGAGCCTCCATGGCACCCAAAGTATCACCGTGATATGACCCTTCTAGAGCAAGGACCTAAACATCAAAGAACTCAATTAATAGGTCCACGGATAAGAAGGGACGGAAATGGGGATTTAGAAATCTTTTGTCCAGACTACCTTGTTTGCTCCTCTATTTATAATTATAAATATTGATCACTGACAGAAAAAGAAGTCGTACATTGTGAGCAACTATGTTCGATAGTGGTGAATAGATGAAACTAAGCAGAAACATCATTGATCCTTCATAATACACTAATACTATGACAAAGTACAATAAAAATAAATTAAGGTTTCGGCACATGGATTGCCGATTTCCATGTGGTCCTAACTAATACACATGACTAGGTAAACTGTAAATTGTGTGGGTCTATAAGTAATCCGAAAAATCTCTCATGGAGCAAACTTTAATTATTTCAGTTTATAAATTAGGACAAGGTGTTTAGTATAAGAGCAGCAGACCTTTAACTGAATATTTATTTCATTGGTGATACTCTTGTCATTGTCCACTAGAAATCCATGATCAAGCATAAATTTACGAAATGCCATCTTCAGAGCTATTTCAATTGCTGTGGATCCATTGTCCGAATAATAAACTCTGGAAGCCCAATCTGTCCAACAAAATAAAAGGACGTTGTGTGCAATGAACGAGATGTTCCTGTGCAGTACGGCTTCAATGACATGACACATATAAGAATAAATGAACCAAACAACTATTAACGCGGCAAACAAAAACAAGGTTTCCTGTGCAAAATCCGAAGATCATTATGACTCAGATAAGCACCTGGCCACCTACCATTTGTTATACGTGTGTTTGTTTTATTGTCTCCTTTCCTAAGGTAAGCATAAGTATCTACGAATCTCATAAGCTATACATATATCCAAGATTAAGTGTAGAATTTGGTAGCTAAAGATATTTAAAACAAGTCACTTTTCCTATAAATTAGTAATACACCATTTTGTTCAATTAAGGGGTGACATGACTCGTGCAGATTCCATCATGACCTGCATAGCTAATATAATAGATGAAAAACAAGTTAACACACTGACCTTTACCAACACCTCCAAGTAAAAGTTCAGCACAACGGAGAGCGGGCTCGTGAGCATTCTCTGGAAACATCACATGGCCATACCTAGCAGCGGCGTAACCCATATCTCTTGCAAGTTCAATCTAGTGATCAAAGAGAAGTTTAGGCTACAATAATTTCCTGTCAATAGTTCAACGTACACAACTTTAGCAATAGAACACCTGCAATGAGAGTTCCCTTAGCAAACTCAAGTAAGAGAGGTTTTGAAAATACAGAAAGTGCAAGAAGAATAACCTGCAAGTTAGAATCAGGTCCTTGAGTCCACCAACTTGCACATGCATCAAACTGGGGGGTCATCATCATCTTGTTGTCTTTCACCTACATCAAAAGATTCCATAACAATGCTGCTAATGTTCCAAAGATTCAATTCCAATTTCTTTTCAGAAGCTTAGAAGTGAACGTTGGACACACCTGATATGCTGAGAAACTCTCACCACAACGTGAATCAATTACTGTAACAGAATCTACAGGGACAAGATTGTGCTGAGTGAAGGGCCACCACATTAAGTCCTTTGATTTCCTTTGCATACTATTTAACCTATGAATTCTTGTTGAATGGAAAGATTGCAAGGCATCTTTCAGCAAACCAAAAACCGAAGATGATTCAGAAAACCAATCAGTTAGGTCATCTGATGGATCTTCTGGAACAGGTGGCAAGACAAGCACAGGTACCCTAAACAATACACACATTGCAGAGTTGTCATATCTAGAGAAATTAGAGGTGCTAAAGCATTTATAAGAAAATTAAGAATGAACTCTGTTACCTATTTCTCAAGTAAGAAAGCAAGAACTTGTCATTGGATAAACCACGATCTTCCAAAATTACAGCACTAACATCATATCCCCTGAGCAATAGAGTTTCATATGCAGATAAAGTGGATGAAATACCGCCAAGACGACCATCTCCAACAAGAATAGTAGGCAACCTAAAGGGCCTGTCAAAAGTTTCACGTAATAAAAAATGGTGTCAATATAAGTAAATCTAATACACGGAGCAGTAGTGAAGTTTGTGTAAATATTTAAAAGGCCATGGGGTTCGTTAAGAATAGATGTAATCAATTCAAACATGGCTAGAGGATTTTGAAGTATGTTTTGAAATATTTGGCATGATAACCACAGGTACTAAGCACACAGGAATAAAAACATGTTAAAAAAATGACAAGCATGCAGACATGCAACAGAAATATTTCACAGATTGGTCACCATTACATGTGATTGTTTTCAGAACTTGTTTCTCAAACACCTAAATTGCTCCAGTACATGAAAACACAACAAATCAACAGGATATCCAAGATACAATCTCAAGAAAACTTCAAAACCGAGGATCATTCATCGTAATTTTGATGCTCACTAACCAACATTGTTTTCACCAAGTTGCATGCTATCGTCTTAAAAACTAACACAGAAATAGCGATTTCAATGAAATAAAATAAAGATTTATTTTAGTATTGAGATTTCTTCTGAATTGATAGAATATACATCACATTAAATAACTGGACAAAAAATGCATTATGCTAAACTGCTTCCTCAATTAATTCAGACTACGTCAACACCCAGTAACACACACATATATATAGCACACAATTCATAACATTAATAAACAAAAAAAAAAGTAGATCAACAGGGGAGAATTCCCCCGGCTCCCATTTTATATAACTAATAAACAAAATAGCATATGTCCAGGCTGAGGATGAAGAAGCATCAGAACGCACCGGTAGAGATCACACTGAAGCGTGCCAGACGGGCCCGGGCTTGCCACACCGCCAGCGGTCTCGACCAGTTTCCACACCTCCCCCTCCCCCTTCCCCAGATTTTCCCCCTCGAGCAGGCACGCCGCCAGGCGCGACCTCACATGCGCGTCCTCCACCGCCATCCCCTCCCTCTCAGCCGCCAGGTGCGGCGAAACCGCCTCCCGCCACGCGTACAGCGTCCTGCACGCTAGCTGTTTCCTCACCACATCCCCCTCCCCATCGTAGGAGAAGGACGCCTCCTCTGGCGGAGGGGGTGGGGTTCCCACGGACGGGGCAGCGGATAGGGTGTCGAGGGAGGCGACGAGGCGCGCGGCGTGTGAGGGGCGGAGGAGCGCCGGGACTCTACGGAAGAGGAATCCGGCGTCGGAGTCGGCGGGGAAGCCGGTCTGGAGCGGTTTGAGGTAGAGGACGGTGGAGGGGGAGGCTTCGTGGGAACGGAGGAGGGAGGCGGCGAGGCCCGTGGAGACGAGGGTCTTGCCGACGCCGGTGTTGGCGCCGAAGACGGCGAAGGTCGGCGAGGAGAGGGGCAAGGCAGAGGAGTAGTGTCGCCGAGAAGCATGGCGGAGGAGGAGGCGGAGGAGCATGACTGCTGTCTGCTGGCTTGGGTTTCTGTACGGGGTTTTCGGGAGAAAAGAACAGAGCGCGTGTGTACTGTGTGTTTGGCTGCCCGAGTGACCTCCAGGCTCCAGGTATAGGTGGCCAAACGGACCGTGCCAAATGGGCCGGCCTGAGGCACGGCATTTTTGGCCCGGCCCGAGCACGGCACGGCACGAACTAAACGGGCCATGGCATGGCACGGGCCCGTTAGTGCTCGGGCCCAACTTCGATTTGAGGCACGTGGACCTGCGGCACGGCACGATTAGGCCTTTTTTATTTTTTTAAAAAAAATTTAGCTATCTAAAGATAACATCCTTGTGCGTGTCGGGGGGCAAACCCTATGCTCCGCGTAACGCGGAGGAAGTTACGCTCCGCGTACCCCCTCTGGCGCCAGTGGGCCGGCCCATTAAGGGCCACTCTAGTTTTTTTTTTCTGTTTTCCTTTTGCTTCCCTGTTTCTTTCATTTTTCTTTTTCAGTTTCGGTTTTCTGTCTTTTTTTCTATTTTCTGTTTACTTATTTTATTTTATGTTTAATATTTTTGGTTTCTTTTTTCCTTCTCTTTTTTGTTTTATTTTTTCTTTTTTATTTTGTCTTTTAGTTTTTCCATATTTTTAAATAAATATTTATGTTTAAATGAGATAAATGTTTTTATTAAAAAAACGTTCAAATGAGATAAATATTTTATAAAAAATCATCAGAATAACATAAAAGTCATATTTTGAAAAAAACTTTCAAATCACATAATTGTTCATGTTTTAAAATCGTTCAAATAAGATAAATATTTTACTAAAAATCGTTCAAATAATATAATTGTTCATGTTTTGAAAATCATTCAAATAAGATAAATGTTTTATTCAAAAAAAAATCAAATAACAAAATTGTTCATGTTTTGAAAATCGTTCAAATATGATAAATGTTTTATTGAAAATTCGTTCAAATAACATAATTGTTCATGTTTTGAAAATTGTTTAAATAAGATAAATATTTTATTGAAAAATCGTCCAAATAAGATAAATGTTTTATTAAAAATTTGTTCAAATAACATAAAATTTTATATTTAGAAATTTGTTCAAATAACATAAAATTTCATATTTAAAATTTGTTCAAATGACATATTTTTTATGTTTAAAAACCATTCAAATAAAATAAATAGTTTTTAAAATATATGAATATTTTTTACATATATGATTTTATTCGAAGCGTGAACACATTCTTTGTACCAAAAAATAAAACATAATAGTAGAAAGTAAAACCGAAAATAAATAAAAAAGCTAAAATAGAAGTGGTACCTGTTACTGGGCCGTGCTCGGAGTGGCCCACAAAAACACACCGCGTGCGGGAGCTTGTTCGCTCCGCGTAGGTCGGAGTATAGGAGCTCCCGTGTTGGGGCGCTTCTCGGCGCTTTGGATTCTGGGCCGTCCGATCGTATCCCTGATGCATGTAAAATGCATACATGAACTTTGCACTATAATACCTGTATTCCATTCATATTTGCATCATATAAGGGGTATATTACTGTTATTTAATGATTTTTGGTAATTAATAATGATTTCCCCTTTTTATGGAATTAATCCTGCGTAGGCAGCAAACCCCTATTTCTTTACTTATTTATTTCAGGGCCTTAACGACGTCATAATGAGCTACAAATTTACGGGGATCATTATTTTGGAATGAGGAAGACCTAGGAGCGAAGGAAGCAAGCAAACGGAGGCCGGAGGGGCGAAAGAGGGTGCCCCACGCGGCCAGGTACAGGGGCCGCGTGGGCCCACCTCTTTTGGCCCTCGTGGCCCCGTTTGCGACGATCCTTCTTCCTGAAGCTTCCTTGTGACCTGAAAACGCCTATTTTATAGAGCCCCCCGACGTTTTTCGAGGAGAGAGCCGCCACACGAGAGAAACAAGAAACAGAGACCAGGAGGCTGCAGATTGGAGGGGGAAACTCCGGTGGAGCGCTGCCGGAGAGGTTTGAAAGAACAAACGATGTCCCGGATGTCGCCTAGAGGGGGTGAATAGGCGATTAACACTTTTTCTATTTAGGGGCTTGATAATTGCGGAATAAAACTAGGTGTTTAAATTAACAAGCCAACAACCTAAAATTCTAGGTTTACCTAAAGTGCACCAACAACTTATGCTAAACAAGGCAAGCAACAAGGTGATAGCTAGATATAAACTTCAAGCACGAAGGCTATCACAATGTAAAGTGCATAAGTAAAAGCTCGGGTATAGAAATAACCGAGGCACGCGGAGACGAAGATTTATTCCCGAGTTCCTCCTTGTTAAGGGAGTACGTCTCGTTGGAGGGGTGTGAGCTCGCCACAAGAGGCCTACTCAAGATGCCACAAAGGCCTCACCCTATTCTCCGATGAACCGCGCCCAAAGGTTTGGTTCACCTTCCACTATCGGAATCCTTCGAGGCGGATTCCGGAGCCCTTTTACACCGTTCTTGGGGCACACACCCACAACTCAATTGGGGGCTCCCAAACTCGTGCCGAAGCTTCACAACTCGAAGTCTTCGCGGCACCTCCAACCGTCTAGGGTACACAATGCACCCAAGAGGCACAAAGCTCTTGGGAACACAATGCACCCAAGAGTAACAAGCTTCTCAACTTTGATCTTCACGTATCACCGTGGAGAGAGCAACCCGATGCAACAAATGCAAAAGGCAAGAGCACACAAAGTGGTCAAATCCTTCACTCCCAAATTCCAACCAAAGCAACTAATGCTATGGAGGGAATGAGAAAGGAAGAACAAAGGGGAAGAACACAAAGCAACCCCAAATCTAGATCTACTAGGTTCCCCTCACTTAGAGGAGATTTTGATTGGTGGAAAGGTAGATCTAGATCTCCTCTCTTGAATCCCTAAATTTGGGCAAGAATCATTGGAGGGATTGAGAGGAATAAAGCTCACAAGGTTAGCAACAATGGAGGAGAGAGGAAAACAAGTGAGCAAAGTGAGCAGCAAGGTTTTGGGGAAGAAGGAGGCTTTTTATAGCCTTCCCCAAAAACTAGCCGTTACAGCCTTTTCAGGCCGGAGACTCCGGACACTCTCCGGGGGTGATCCGGACCCCTATCCAGTGCCGCACCACAAAAATGCAGAAGAGCTGAGAAAAGCCTGGGGCCGGAGATTCCGGGTCCCTTGGGCCGGAGACTAACTACGGTGCATCTCCGGGGTACCTCCGGACCCCAGTCCAGTACCGCACCACACAAACTCATTCGACAGCGAAAAGTAGGGGACCGGAGACTCGGACCATCTCCGGGCTAGATCAAAACAGTGAAAACCAGAACTACCATAACTTTTGCAAATGAAGTCCGAATCGAGTGAATCCAATTTTGTTGGAAAGAGGACGACAAGAGCTTACCCTACAAAACTGAAAATATGAAAACAAGCAAAGGAGATTGTGCGGAGGGTTGGAAGGGTGAAACCTTCCACACGGAAGAACCGACAAAATCTCCAAAACCGAAAATGCAAAATAAGATGCATATGAAAACGGTTTTCGGTGAACTTAGCCTTGTCATGACAAGCACGACAAGCACCAAGACCACACTACGATAAGAGCCAAATAAGAACCAATAAAGATGATTGTAAGGATGCAAGGATGCAAAGGTTTGAGCTCTCCACGAACGATACGATCACGATACTCGGTCGAGAGCCCCTCTTGATAGTACGGCTATCTATCCTATAACCCGGTCTCTCAACTAACATCATGAGACCGGTTAAACCACTTGAGGTCGATGAAGACGATCTTCATCTCCTCAAGACGAACCACCTTTCTTGATTGCGCTTCGCTTGGTGAAGAATCACATGACGCTCCCCCATACACCAAGATGGGAAATCACTTCTTCGGCATATCTTCACATGAACTTGAGTGTTGATCAACACGCACTTAGCCTTGATCAACACATACCTTTCTTCCCTTAGCCTTGACTCCAACAAATGGAGATCAAGCAACTCAAATGGACATACCTATAAATATAGCTCAATGCAAACATTAGTCCATAGAGATTGTCATTAATTACCAAAACCAGGCATGGGAGCAACCATGCACTTTCAATCTCCCCCATTTTGGTAATTGATGACAATCCCTTTTTAAGAGGGTTTATATAACGAATAGAGCATCTTTGCAAGACAAACGAGCAAGGATCCAAGCGCATGCATGGCAAATGCAACGACAAGCATAAAACCCAAATTCCCTTAAACCCTCTAAACTTCTCCCCCATTGGCATCGATTGCCGAAATGGGAAGAAAATTTTAGAGAGCCAATATAATATGAGTTCCTCCATAAAGGTGATGACAATTCCTTTTAACGAATAATTGGAGGAAATCAAACTATATTGAGGATCAAAAGATTGCAAAGATATGAAATCATTCTAAACATCTCCAAAAAGGAGAAAAGCAATCAAAAAGATCCAAAGCGAGAGTTCTAAATAAAAATGGAGAAGCTCCCCAATGTTCATGCACAAACGAGGAGTGCACAAATATGGCATCCTTGCTCCCCCAAAATCATCGAGAACACTCAACAAGTGCAAGAGTGCATAATGCAAAGCAAATCATAGCACTTGCACCAAAGATGAGGTTGAGCCATAGGAAGATACCAATTAAAAAAAAATCATCATGAGATAGGCCCAACCGAGATAAAAAGATCTTTTAAAGAAATATGTTCTCATGCTTAGGGATACCAATTGGAAACTAAAACCAATTGAAAATGCCAAAAGCTAGTGAGATCATTTAGTCAAAGAAAAATCAACATGCTCACCATGGTAGGCATGAGGTCAAAGATCTTCAAGAAATACATGAGTGTGCAAAGATACTGATAAACAATAAGACAAGCACTCATGAGACAAATTTGGAGCCACCAAAGAATTATAGATGAAACACAAGGTGGCTCAAAAAGAAATAGGATACCAACTAAAAGGTGACCTTTCTCATAAGTATAGGTTTCTAATTAGACAAACCATGAAGATATACATCCGCAAAGAAACATATACATACGAAATGGTTCGGGAAAAAGAGAACAAGGTATTCAAAAGGAAGTCATAAATATACAAACGAGATTGTTGCCTAAAAGCATAGCACATAGCTCAAATTTATCTCATTGTATATAAATGAACTTCAAATATATCAAATGCATCTCACATACCACTAAGGGAACAAGAGATAGTGAAGATGCTTTGAGTTAGGCAACAAGTATCACAAGGAAATAATATCAATTGAAGAGAAGGTTTTTGCAAATTCAACACACATATCACAAAGATATATTAAGTGAAGGAAAAGGCCAAAACCACAACAATTGCATATAAGAGATTTCATGCCAAGAGGCAACCTACACAAGGTTGAAAACTAGAAAGGTATGCATGAGATAGATACTTGTTACCGAGATGCATTGACGATGAAGATGATGAGAGTTGGTTTGTCATCAAAGCTTGACTCCGACAATCACACGGTGAGAACACCTTCCTTATGAATGAGGCAAGCATCCAATGCATCTCCATTGCACCTAAAACACAATTAGAGTACAAAATGGTTCCCAAAATCATTGGGTCCCATAGTAGTTAGATAAACTACAATATATAGGAAACACTCCACATAAATATGTGCATATAGATATGAAATTGAATTTCATGCACATCTTAGCCGATTTAGAATTCGGTAGAGTATCCCCTATATATTGGAACTAGAAAGACAAGCATGCCATAATATATACTTTAAAGAATATACATATATACAAAGCCTTTCAAGAACCAAACGAGATACAATTTGGACAAAAACACCAAGTAAACCAAGAAGAGAGCACACCAAGGTGTGACACAAAAAGGTTGTCCAAATTATATCAAACTCCAAATCAACACATGATTGAGGAAAAATCAAATCAACAAATGATTGATTCCAAAACACATCAACACATGAAGTGTGATATCAAAAGGAATCGAATCAACACAACAAATGATCGATAAGACACCAATTGAAAGTAAGATACCAATTAAAACAAAAATATCAACTAGGAGAAAAGATACCAAGAAGAGGATGATACTTGACCGAAATCAAGTAAAGTACCAATCAAGACTCCCACAATAAATATCAATTGGAACAAATATCTATGGTGGAGATATTAAATTCCAATTAATACCAATTGAAGGTACCAAACATAAGATAAAGAATCAAATGCCGATTGAAAGGATCAAAAATTGATAGATAGAATAGTGTTCTAAATAAAAAGGAATGTTCTCCCAAGATTAATGTATTATCTTAGATATTTGCATTTGAATACAAATGCACACACGTGTTTTTTCTGGCACCGTTGCCGGGGAATCATAGCTGGAAGGTTTTATCCAAGGATACCACAATAAAGTCAACTTCATCACCAACTTGTGCTAACACCTAAGCTTGGGGAGGTTGCACCTACGTGAGCATCATCTTGTCCATCTTTATTTTCAAGCATTTTATTTTGTTTTGTTATTGTCTTGCATATCATTTTTAGATTTCGGTTTGCATATTTTATTTTCAGTTTTGCATTTTGTTTTGCATTAGTTTAATTCGGTTTGCATTATTTAGTGTCATTTTATTTTCAGTTTTGCATAAAAATTTAAAAGCACATAAAAACTTGCTAAAATGGGTGATAGGACTAAGTTGTGTGACTACACAAATACTCCAAATGATCAATTTATTGCTAACCTATTACCACACCTGAGATACAAGCTGATAGCTATGAAGTAAGTCCTAGTTTGTTGAACTTGATAACTAGGGAGCAATTTGGTGGTAGTGCTGTGGAGGATGCCTCTATGCATCTTCATGATTTTGTTGAAATCTGTGACATGCAAAAATTTAAGAATGTTGAAAGTGATATTCTAAAACTGAAATTATTAACTTTCTCACTTAGAGGAAAAGCTAAGGAGTGGCTGCATTCATTACCTACTGATAGCATTAAAACTTGGAATGATCTGAAAGAAGCTTTCATTAAGAAATATTATCCTCTTGTTAAAATTTTGCAAAATAGAAACAATATCCTATCTTTTAGGCAAAATGAAAATGAACATGTTGCTATGGCTTGGGATAGGATAAAACTTATGCTTAGAACTTGCCCATCACATGAAGTTAATGAATGGACCATACTACACTCTTTTTATAATGGTTTGAATTACATGTCTAGAAATATACTTGATTCTGCTGCTGGAGATGCTTTTATGGGAAAAACTATAGTAGAGGCTAAGAATATATTGGAAAGCATTTTGCAAAACTATAGTCAATGGCATACTGATAGAGCACCTAGTTCATCTAAGAAAGTAAAATCCATAGAAGAAACTCATGATTTGTCATCTAAGATGGATACTATTCTTGCTTTGCTTAATAAACCCAGTGTTGAAAATATTCCTTTGCAAGAACTAGTTGGTAATAATTCTGAAAATATTGATGTCAACTTCATTAGGAATTATGGAAACAATGGGTATGGTAACAACAATTATAATTCTTATAATAAACCTCCATATGTTCCCAACAATCGGCCTTTTGTTCCATATCCTAATGCTAATGATAAATGGAAGCCTGTATCATCAAGTAATGATAATTTTGAGGCTAATAAAATTCTTATGGAACAAGTTGCTAGTCATAATACCATGATACAAGAGTTGAATAAGTCTTTTGCTTCTATTAGTTCTGATATTAAAAACTTACAACTCCAAGCTGCAGGACTAGACAGAGCCCTTTCAAAACTTGCTGATAATCAAGCCACTTTATTGAGTATGTCTGCTGGAAAACCACAAGCACCACCTGTGGTTCGATTGAATTCTATTAATATTGTTGAAAATGTTCCTCTTACTTTGGAGGAAACTCTGAATGAATTGCTAAATTATCCTGAATATATTTTGCCTTTTATGTCTCATCTTATGGCTTTAAAAGAAGAAGTTAGTAAACTGAACATGATGAAAGAAAAGTTGAAGAAGTTAAGATGCTTAGTGAAGTTAATGATCCTTTGCTTGATTTAGAGAATTGTACCTTGCATGAATTAATATCTATCTTACAAAAATTTGCAAGTGATCCTTCTATTGATGTTAACCAATCTGGTTTTGGTTCCTATATTGCTAATCATGTCTTGAAAGAAAAAATTGCTAGATACAATCAAGAAGCTATGATACCACCTAAGCTTGGGGATATATGGATCCCCAAGGTGCTAGTAACTATTGGAAAAGAGACACACCATGCCATACTTGATCTAGGATCTAGTGTCTCTATTTTATCTAAAGAATTATATGAAGTACTTGAATTAAAGAATCTTGAAAAAATGCTCTGTTGAACTTGCACTTGCTGATAATACCATTAAACGTGCTTTAGGAAAAGTAAGTGATGTTATGGTAGAGTTACATATGACTTTTGTACCTGTGGATTTTCTAATCATGGATATGGAGAATAAAACCTCTAGTCCTATTATTCTTGGAAGACCTTTTCTTCGTACCACAGGGGCTATTATTGATTCAAAGGAAGGGAATGTGAAGTTTCAGTTTCCACATAAGAAATGCATGGAAAACTTCCCAAGCAAGAAGGGAACAACTTTTAAGCTCCCTCATGAGCTTCATCTTCGGTAAACAACAAGTAAGTAAGCCTAGCTATATGGCTATAAAGAAAGCGCTTTACGGGAGGCAACCCGGTTGTTTTTATTTGGATTTTCTTTGTGTCCTCTTGCTGTAACAAGAGATTGTTTTCTTAGCTTAGTTTCTGGAATTTTTAATAAAGTGCCAAGTTTTACCTACTTTGGTTTGAAAAGTTGCTACTTCTATTCGGAGATTTTATTCCTGCACGAAGTCTGTGCATGGTTTGATTTTTCATTGCTATTCTGTAACTCCGAATGAGCTGAGATTTTAACTGTAGCTGCAACTTTTCATCCTCTGTATTCCTGAATTTGTTCAGAATTTTTCGATGAGTTTAAGTAGGACAGAAAAATACGTTTTGCTGCTGCTGTTTTTCTGGACAGATTCTGTCCCATATTGTTTTATGCATAGTTTGAACTTTTGAGTTGAATCTTTTTGATCCAATTGAGTTTATGAGTGGGCATAAAACATTATACACTCTATGATCATTCATATGAATTTTAGTCCATGGATTATATGCAGCAAGAAGCCTATTTGTTTATCTCTACTAATATCACCCCACAGAAAGAAATGGGAGAAACAGTGTTTTGAAGTTTTTTCACAGGGATTGGAGGAGATGCACCATGAGTTATCCAAGGATGGTGAAAACCATAAGCTTGGGGATGTGGAGAACATCCCCACTGAACCAACATACTCTCGGTTTGCACACGTCTAACTTCTATTTTTCATTTGAAACACTTTATCGCATAAACTTGGAGCGTCTTTTTGTTTGTTTTTGCTTTGATTTTTATTTTGTGAGACCACCACACTATCATTTATATATGAGAAAGCTACTGGAAATATGGGTTGAAATATCTTGCATGCTTTTATTGTATTGGGAAAAGGGATGTCTAAGTTGGTTTTTAATGACACATATAGTTGCATGATTCATGAGCTTCTTTATGAGTAATAATTTGCAAATGCTTTATCATGAGCTATCTTTTATTCATGTTTTGATGTTGTATGTTATTTCACCTTGTTTGACATGAATTAGTTAGTTCTATGGACACTCATGCATGCATCTAGATGGTCATCTTTCTCCCTTTTGCTAGCCCAAAATTCCAACAAGTAAAAACTTGTTTCCAACACCCTCAACCCAAGTTTTTCCAGTGAGTCCACCATATCTACCTATTAGCTTTATGCTATTCCAAGTATGTTTACCATGTTATTTGTGTTATCTATACCCCTAAATGAAAATGATTATGTTATTTATTGTAATGGGAAAAGTTGGTTAAAAAGCTCTCGCGAACTTGATGCACACTTTATTTTTATTGCATTTAATAAACATGAACCATTGTGATTAATATTATGATGATAGTGGCTTGATAAATGTTTAAGGTTGGGAGTTAGCCCATATGTGCTGTCACATGCAAAGCTTTCAACATGGTCCATCATTTATTTAGTTGATATCATGTACTTTTGTTTATGGATGCCTATCATGGTGAAATAATGTGGAAATAGAGTAAGTTTAAATGAGTTTGTATAAATGGTTAGAGAGAAACCTGGGCCGCTAATCTAAGCCATGCATCATTCATGGTGGAAATTTACTTACATGCTATTTTGAACTTTCTGTGATACACCCTACAATAAAAAGCTATATCAAGTGGTAAATAAAAAGGGTGTTGAGGTTGTTCATTATGTTTGTTTGTCTTGTTGTTTGATGTGGGCTTGATCCATATCATGGGACAAGAGGTACCCCAGTTGAGGCTCTTGATAATACCATTATTACTTACAATGATAGATAACTTAAACTTGCTTTGTTTCCCAAGATGAGTAATCATGGTGTAGGTACTTGTATTCAAGGGGCATGAGACATCTAACCTTTACTTTGTCAAGGCCACTACTCATATTTGCTTTCACATTTAACTTTAATCATTCAAGATGCTATGATAGGGGAATGAGCTTGACACCAAGTATTACCATTTCAATCAATAACTCAAGTATAATAGTTTGGAGGATAGATGAAACTTATGCATGTTTTACCTCTACTCATTTATATATCCTTTCCAAAGTGTCCACCTTTTACTTTCATATTTTCATCTTCACTCTATGACCAATGTAGGTTGTTCTTACTTATCATATTGCATACTTGTGGTCCATATTACTATCTTTTATGTTACACTTTGTGAACTATCATTGAACAACCTTGCATTGAATACTTGATATCACTTTATAAACTGTTTACATATTGCTACTTCTTTGAATTAATGAATCATTTGACTTTATGTAGCAGTAGCAATCATCTTTTATATCCATGTTGTTATTATATTGCAAAGTTCATGTTAGTTTTATCACTTTCATACTCGAGGACGAGCATGAGTTAAGCTTGGGGATGTTGATGCATGTAAAATGCATACATGAACTTTGCACTATAATACTTGTATTCCATTCATATTTGCATCATATAAGGCGCATATTACTGTTATTTAATGATTTTTGGTAATTAATAATGATTTCCCCTTTTTATGGAATTAATCCTGCGCAGGCAGAAAACCCCTATTTCTTTCCTTATTTATTTCAGGGCCTTAACGACGTCATAATGAGCCGCAAATTTACGGGGATCATTATTTTGGAAGGAGGAAGACCTAGGAGCGAAGGAAGCAAGCAAATGGAGGCCGGAGGGGCGAAATAGGGTGCCCCACGCGGCCAGGTACAGGGGCCATGTGGGCCCACCTCTTTTGGCCCTCGTGGCCCCGTTTGCGACGATCCTTCTTCCTGAAGCTTCCTCATGACCTAAAAACGCCTATTTAAAGAGCCCCCTGACGTTTTTCGAGGAGAGAGCCGCCACACGAGAGAAACAAGATACAAAGACCAGGAGGCTACAGATTGGAGGGGAAACTCTGGCGGAGCGCTGCCGGAGAGGTCTTCTTCTTCTCCATCGACATCTCCACCGTCTCCATGATGAAGAGGGAGTAGTCCACCTCTGGACTATGGGTTTGTGGCAGTAGCATATGTATCTCTCTCTCTCTCTCTCTCTTGAGCTTCACTAATTAGTACCGTATGAGCTGCTGAACATGATTACGGTCATCGTTGTATTACCTTTGTGGTGGATCTTTTTATGAATTAATATATGTTGAGATTGCAATGTTTATTTCAGTTATGAAAGTAGATGCATATTATGTACCCCGTTCTTGTATCCTTGTTTTGATCAAGCGTGTTTATGAGAGCGTGTGAGGGGGAACGTGTGATAAGCTGACAACTTAATATCGCGATCCATTGGGTGTTTACCTTACTTTGTTGCCTCACTAGGGATAAACCAAAATACCATGTTGCAAGGTATGAGGAGTGACAAGCCTCTACCTATGACTAGATCCAGCATGTTCTTATTTTCACTTCATGTCATTAATCTTAAGGCTATACTCTGAGTCATCTTAATTACTGAGGTGTTATGATTTAGTTCGCATCTTGGTGGAGTATAAGTGAGACTAATAATCAAAAGGTCTCTATGTTAGGACGTGATGCCCATATAATTAGTAACATGTCATTAAACTTGTTTGCAATCTCATATGTTAATCCTATGTCTACTTATTTGCCACACTATATTAAAGAGAGAGTGCATGTGTGAAACCATGAACCCCGGTCCATTTTTAATCATAAGAAACAACTTTCAAACCACTTTTAAGCATTTTCTACATTCAGCCATTTTAAAATCAGAAAATAAAAAAACACTTTTATTCATTGCATACACATATAAAAACCCCAAAAATATCATCCATCATCATTGCTATCATCCTTGCATTACTACTTACCACCATTGCATATTTAATTACTGTTTTGCATTCATTATTACCTTAATATCATTCTCACACCTTGTGCTTGACAACCACTTGGTGAGATTGAGGGCACAAAGCAATCTACTTTGTTTGCAGGAAATCTAGAGAAGGACAAGGAGATGAAATCCCCACTACTGATTCCCCGAGAGTTTGATATTAAACCCTCGAGTCACCCTTGTGGGGAAAAAACTTCCACTTCTACATACTCTGCACTTGGAGGCTCAACCTATCCCATATATTATTTTCCTTTTAGGGTATCAAGAGTGCTTGTTGGCGTAGTTGAGGGAGAAACACTCTCATCAATTCCGTCATCAATCCCGCATAGCGCATCTGGACCGTTCCTTGTTTTTCACCGCGTGATATAAATAGCACACCCGCGCTCGAAAACCCTAGCCGCCGCTCTTGTCCTCCCGCGCTCGCACCCCCTCCCGTTCCTCGCCCCCGAGTCGTTCTCCTCCTAGCTCCCGCGCGCCGCCTCCTCATCTGCCGCCACCGCGCAGCCACCGCTTGCATCACCGGTCTCAAGCACGAAGAGGCGAAAGGCAGCAGGACGCCATGAATGGAGAAGGCGGAGCTCCACATGGGGAGCTGAAGGGGTCGTTGCATAGAAAACAAAAAATTTCCTACGTAACAAGCGGAAGAAAACCCCATGATCTAGATCTACTAGATGAAGATAGCGAAGGTGAGATCCAATCTCTTACCCTTGAAGAACGACCAAACGCATTTTGTCGGTGCAGGGGTTGGCTTGTCGATCCCCGCAACTAGACTCGTCTAGTCGCGAGTAGATGTATTATCCTCGAGATCCAATCCGTCGAAGTACCGCAACGAGCAGCACCTCCGCGGTATCCACACGGTCAGCTCGATGAAGACGTCAACTCCTTGATCCCGCAAGCAAGGTAGATGTGGCCTTGATGATCTCAGCAACACGACGGTTGTGTTGGTGATGATGACATCGATCTCCGGGAGCAGGGCTTCGCCAAGCCGAGCAAGAGGAGAGGGAGAGGAGGAGGCGCAGCAGCCCCTAGGGCTAGGGGTGGTGCGGCTTGGGAGAGGTGGAGGTGGTGGCGGCAGCCCTCCGGGGAGAGGTGGCGCCCTAGGGTTAGGGTTTAGGAGGGGGGTGCGGCTAGTGCAACTTGGGGTGGCCTCCTTAGGTGTGCCGCACCCCCTCCCCTCACCTCCTTATATAGGTGGCGGCTAGGGTTGGAGGGGCCGGCCAACTTGGCCCCCAAGTCGAGTCCCAAGTGGACTCGGGCTTGGGCCCCCTTCCAACTAGGGGTGGCCGGCCACCTAGTCCAACTAGGACTCGGCCTCCCCCCTTTTCTTTGCCTTGGCCGGTTTGGCCCATATGGGCCATTGTGTGGTGCGGCTGGCCCAAGTGGCTAGCTGCACCCCTTTGGTCCATGTGGGCCCCACACATTAGGTGGGTCCCACTTCTAGACTCCTCTAGAACTTTCTAGGACCTTCCGGTACCCTATGCAAATATTCCGGAACCTTTCCGATACCTCCGGAAACACTTTCCTTATATGAATCTTATTCTCCGGACTCCTCCGGAACTCCTCGTGACGTCCGGGATCCTATCCGAGACTCCGAATCACCATTCGTTCATCCCATCATTTAATTCATCGCTAACCCTAGCTTCATCGGAGCGTTAAGTGTGTGACCCTACGGGTTCGAGAATGTATAGACATGATCATATCAATAATTAATAGCGGGACCGGGATGCCCATTGTTAATTACAGTACACTCAATGAAACTCTTTATCGATTGAACCATGATGCCACAGATTCAATTAATCTCATATACGATTCCCTTTGTCTCACGATATTTTACTTGCCCGAGATTTTAATCGTCGACATCCCCATGTCTAGTTTAATCTCGTTACCGGCAAGTTCTCTTTACTGTCCATAATATAGGATCTCCGTGATTACCACTTAATCACATGTCTGCAGACTTTATGATGCTATATTACCGAGAAGGCCTGGAGATATCTTCTCTGTCACATGGAGGGAAAAATCCCACTCTTGATTCATGTCACCCAACAACCTATCATCGGAGATACCCGAAAGCCACCTTTATAACCACCCTAGTCATAGGATGACTCTTAGTCATTTTCGTATTTAAGGCTTCTATTTCTTCTTTGTAGTTTCGCAGGTATGTCTTGTTTCCAAAACACGACAAATAAATCATGAATATAATTTTGTAACATGACAAACATTAATATTCTTGAATCCTACTTTTTCTTGAAAAACCTGAATTCAAAATTCAATGATCATCATCATTAATCCCTCCTTTTAAATATCAAGTCTAAACCATTAATGCACTTTTCAAAATGTGCCACTTGATACATTAAAAGTAAGATCAACCATCTTGATTAAGTTTCTCAATTTATTCCATCAATCCTTTTATCAATGAAACCTTTTCACGATAAACCACTAAAATACTTAGCACAACCAACAAATTGGTTTCCCCTTTTAGTCTCATATTGTGGAATCACATTCATAGTCATACATATGAATACACTACAACATTATTCGCAACAGTTTCTAATTATCTCATAATTAATGAAACCTTCTTTCTCATAACTCATATGAAAAATACATGCGAATCACACATAGACCCTTATTTCTAAACGGAGTGTTATCAAAATAAATCTAAATGATTTAAATAAACCCTTAATTCGAAAACCCCTTTCGGCAAGACCACACAACGTGATTACAATATTTAGTCTGCATCAAAACCTCGTTTGAATAAATTCTAAATATTACAATTTGTGAAAACACTTTGCACAAGTCTTCATACTAAAAACAATAACTCAAAATTATTGTAGCGCCCTTGCTTAGAAAAGCAAGAACACATCGTGAAATATGTTATTCCCTAGATCGAGTATGGATAGCAATTCACAAATAGATGTAATACCATGCATCAATATCAAATAATTATTACATCGCGAGATCCATAAAATATTCTTTACAAATTGCATAGCCAAAGGCTAGCTTGAATGCAAAGTTTGGCAGCGGAAACATAAGTAGCACAGAGAGCTTCATCATCTTCATGTGCGACTGGAATCATGTTGGTTGCAAGCTCGAAAGGTAGACGTCCTCACTCGTCATCGTAATAACCTGCAACATTAACGTTGCAGCCCAGGGAATTTGGGTCAATACCTTGTGACAGGCCGGCAAGTGATACTTTGGTGGAATATAAAATGGCAAGTCTAAATCTATATGCATATCTGGCTGGTGGAGTTGAAGGCTATTGCATAAAGCCAATTTTGTCCTACTTTTCATAAAGCTTTTTCATTTCTCAACTTTCTATAAGACGAACCGGCATGAAAACCAGTGTCTCTTCTACTCTTGTTCACCCATCAAATTTTATTTATGAAATTGGAATGAGGAGATTTTCCATCGACATCCTTGTCCAGCTGCTCAGAATTGTCCGTAACCGGGGACACGGCTATGATCATAGTTTTACACTCTCGAGAGGTTGTGCACTTTCACCACGAGACTCAGTCAACCCATTCAGACCTTAACCCTCATTTAGTGAAAAGGAAAGGAGAAGACTGAGACGAGACCTTTGGGAAACAGTCCCCTGTTCGTCAGGCAGACCCATACAAGACATTCATCCGCTGAGAACTGCCGGAATCAGGTTCCTAGAACTTACTTAGTCAAGGCAGAGCCATAATACCAAGTGGCTGCACTGGAAGCAATCTAAACTTGGAGTGACTTAAATCTCTTTGTTCCTGGGTGGCCGTTCACAAGTGCACGTACTCAGGTACCCGCAGAACTGGGCCTGAGCAGCCACTCAACTTTAAACCACCAATAGAGCAAAACCAATTGCCACCCAGGTAGTTCATTAACATAGTAGAGTTTTTATCCTTTCGTACTACAATAAAACATTTCATCATAGCAGTTCTAACTTCTACCAAGTGAATGGGTTCCTAAATCAACAGGAATAAAGGGTGATATACTAAACAGGTCTGCATAGCAATATAGTAGTACACCTATCATGATACTACTGAAATAGTCTACAATGCATATATAATAAAATAGTAGGTCTTTCATGAAAGGGTGTATGCACTTGCCTTTTGGAACTTGTCGCTGCTCACACACTCTTTTTCAACGTAGCTCATAGCTCTCCGTTCAATCTATACAATACAAACATATGGCAATAAGCAAAAATACAACAATCCAAAGAAACAAACATAACAACAAACATGGATAGAAACAAGCATATCTAGGTTGGTGGTCCAAGTTTCAATACATGATCCCAAATGCAAAAAGAATCAATGCATTAGGTTTGAGGTTTGCCATTTGGTCAGGGGTTGGTCTGAAATCAAATTTGAATAGGTTGAAGGGTTGTTTCAAAAGTTCCAAGGATTGGTTTTGATAAAGGTGATCACACAAGGGTTGGTCAAAAGAGTTTTAAAACATTTTGAAACTATAGTTTGCAAAACATTAACATTTAAATGGCCTTTGGCACAGTTTCAATGTTTATGTTTCAAAAAGTGGTAGCTAGGTATGGCTTTGGTCTCTCTGGACAAGGACAACTATTTGAGGAAGTTTTCTAAGAGAAAACAAATTAAAAGGATTTATAGAAATTAAACTATATCAGAAATACTCCAGTTTGAGTCTCTGATTAAGAAATCTTTTTAAAATTATCAAAAATTAATTATAACAGTGGGATCGTGTCATGCATGTTCCAAGGTTTCCAGAAATATTTTATTTGCAAAAATTGGACTTATAGATTTAAAACTATGTCAAATTTACTCAAATGACTCATTTGTAATTTGAATAAATTTGGATTTGTCACACTGAAAACTAACAGCGCCAAAAGATTCTACAAGTCCAGAGCTTTTCAAAAAGATAAAGTTTGCTAAATTTGGCCAAAGGGTTTAAAAGTTATGAAGGTTTGAATTACAGGGGTTTTTTCTGCAAAACTGACAATTCGGGTTTAAACCAGAAAATAGGCAGGTGACATGGCGCTGATGTGGCGCTGTCTGTGCTGCTGATTGTGCGCTGACGCGGCTGTCCCTGACTCGCTGGTACCCCTTCGGTGGATGGATCTAATCTGCACCGTCCGATCTAGATCGGACGGCCAAGAACGGATCGGGCGGTGGTGGCGGTTTACCTCGCCGGAATACGACGACGGCGGCTCGGTCGTGGACGGTGACGACGATGCGGTGGTGCTTCAGGATCGAGGAGGTGACGACGGATTGAAGGAGGACACGGCGGAGATGATGGCGAGGTTTCGTCGTCGAGAGCGTCCTGTGGCGGCGAGGAGGCGTGGCCGGAGTGGTGCGAGCGCCGGCGAGCTCCGGGTGCTGGACGGACAAGTCGCTCCGGAGGTGCTAGGGCTCGGAGAAGAGGGCGATTGGGTGCGGCATGACGAGGCGGAGATGATGGAGCGGTTGGCGGCGTCGATTGCCTCCTGGAACGGCGTGTCAACGCGGATGGAGTGGCGGCGCGGCGTCGGTGACCGTCGGGTCGAGCTCGTGCTCGACGATAGAGCTGCGGAGAATATAAACGGAGGGGTCAGCGAGGTTTGCCTCAATACAGGGAGAAGATTAGGACCAAAAAGGGGAGGCGGGAGCCTTTGTCTTCGCCGGAATCGACCTCCAACGGCGGCGGACAAGCTCCACTCCGGCGAGCTTTTGCGACGGCCTGGCGGCACGATTCGACGAGAGAGGAGAGGGCAAAGAGAGAGGAGGTCAAGGGCTTCCAAGGGACGGGGTCGGCGAGGCAAATGGTGCCCTTAATCGCGAGCAATCAAGGGAGAAGAAATCGGAAGAAACGGCCGTGGAGGAGGGCAAGGGTTGAAGATGACCCCCTGACAGGTGGGTCCCGCCTGTCAGGTTTTTCTCTTTTTCTTTTTCCTTTTTCTGTTTTCTTTTATAACTTTTGATTTAGGCCTCCAAATCAAGTCAAATAAATTTGTAAAAATTTGTAAAATTCCAAATAGTCAAAATAGACATTTAGGAACTATTTTTGGCCAAAACAAAATTACCAAAATACCCTTTTGGCCAAATTTGCCTTATATGGCTATTTGGGAAATTTCCAAATTTAGGTTTATAAATATCCCAAAATATTTAATTAAAAACCAGAGGATAATATGAGTAATATCATTCAAAATGATAACTCATTTTCATATTCAAATAATTTAAGATAAAACATTTTTATAAAACAAAGCTTGCAAAAGTATTTAAATTATTTCCACAAATGAAATAGGGTTTATAATATCCCCATATTATTTATTTTAAAACAATAAACCAAAGGGGAAAATACTATTTGAAAACCCCATTTAAATATTTTATTTCCAAGACTTTAAAATTGAGATAGGAAGATAAAGGAATATTTAATTTAAAATATAACTTTGAAGATGTCAAAACAATCTTCTATAAAAGCTTTTCTTGATTTTTGGAGACTTTATTTAATTATTAATAAAAGTTTTAGATTTTTGTGATTTTTACAACATTCCAAAATTTGGGATGTTACAATTATCTTTGTCTCTTTTGGTCAAATTGAAAATACTTAGTAATTTCTTGTTAACTCAAACATCCTCTACTCCAGAATTTTATTTGATCTCATCAAATATCATAACTCGAATAAATACATCTATTCACTCATATCATTTATGATGGAGCTCACAAAATAATGACATCTTGCATTTGCTGAAAATACAAAACAACACTTGTGTTTATTTCCAACAACCATTTGCAATCTTCCAAAAGATAGCACTTTTAGTCATGTTCCTCTTAACAAGGCGCATTGATTTAAACATCAAATTGTTTTATTCAATCTTTTACATGACTAAAACAATTGTCATTACTAAGTGTTTAGAGGTTTTTAGTATGTCCTATATTTTATAAAAGTTTAACTAATCACCGTTTTGATTCACATCAAGGACAATAATCTCACAATCGAAACGTGATCTCCCAAAAGAAATTACTCATGAAATAGAACAACTACTTGTCTTTAACATGAATAACCGTCTCACAAATCGAGACACACTAATTTAAAGATCACACTTAATTCGATTACAAAACTCATTAAAATCCTCTAATCAAAACGATAAATGTAGAAGTAAAACATCGCCAGCATCAACTCCTTGATTGCCATCATCTTGCGATATCCACTCAGTTCCTCCATTACACTTCTCAAATGGCAGGTCCTGTTTTCATAAAACAGCACAAGTATCAAAATACTTTGTCATTTGTCATAGGTGTAAACTGAACATTTAAACATTTATAACTGGTATATCAAAATATACCTTCTGCATTGACTACTTCTCCTGCTATGGGTTCCACTTTGACATGACGCAGCCGGGAAATAAACTCACAGAAAGTGATCGAATCCCTTCCCATGACATAGTCCCTGACATAATTCTTATAGCTGGGGGGAAGCGAGCGCAGCACCCCATCTATTGCCATCTCGTCAGTCATCTCGTGGTTCCAAACATCCACCAAAGTAAAATACAGCCTATGCATCTTCCTCAGGTGTTGTTCCAAGCAAGTGTTTTCTTCCATCTTAGTTGAAAGAAATTCATCCAAGCATTCAAACCTTGCAATTCTAACTTGTGCTATGAACCTTCTTTTCAGCTCATCGACAATCTCCATTGCGCTCAAGTTACCAAATTGTCTACCAAGGTTAGAATCCATGAAGGTGCACATCAACCACTCGACTTTCAAGTAGGTGGTCTTTTGTTCGTACCACTCCATGTACTCCTCATAATTTGCAAAAACATCAGGGCATTCTTCTAAAGGTTCATCTATCACGTAGAGCTCATTATTGGTGTGTAGGACTTCTCTCAGACGCATGTACCACTCAGCAAAGTTTGACCCATCGAGACGCAACTCCTCAGCAAGAAACATACTACTGTAGTCGGCCATGATCTATAAGGATTTTGCAAAGAAATTTTCTTAGGACACTTGTTTATGATAATTTTTAGTTCATATTAATCAAATTACTACATGAACTCCCACTAAACTTAACATCTCTCTGGTTGTTTAGTGACACACGATCCAAATCCACTACACCATGACCGATCATCACATGAGGTGATGTAGCTTCAATGGTGAACAACTCAGTGTTGATCATATCATTCATATGACTCGTGTTTAACCTTTCGGTTCCGTGTTCCCGAGGCCATGTCTGTACATGCTAGGCTCGTCAAGATCACCGTAGTATTTCCGCATGTGTAAACTGGCTTACACCCGTTGTATGTGGACGTAGAATCTATCACACCCGATCATCACGTGGTGCTTCAAAACGACGAACTTTTGCAACGGTGCATACTAGGGGAGAACACTTTATTATCTTGATATTAACGTGAGAGATCACCTTATCATGCTACCGTCGCGATCAAATCTAAGCATGCAATTCAAAAATTGTGATATGATATGGCCTTTCTTCTTGTGCCTTTGATCTCCATCTCCAAAGCACCGGCATGATCTCCATCATCATAACACCGGCATGATCTCCATCATTGTGGCGCCACCATCATGGTTGTGTCCACCAACTATTGCAACTACTACTAGTGCTACTCTTAGCAATAAAGTAAAGCAATTACATGGTGATTCAATGACACGTAGGTCACATAAAATAATAGACAACCATATGGCTCCTGCCGGTTGCCGTACTCATCGACATGCAAGTCGTGAAATATTACAAACATGATCATTGCATACATTATCACAAATCACATATTTGTCCATACCACATCACAAACCCTGCAAAAACAAGTTAGACGTCCTCTACTTTGTTTATGCAATTTTTACGTGGCTTGGGTCAACGAGATAGAACCGTTCTAATCTACGCAAAACCACAACGGTGATATAATAGTCGCTTATTTACTCATCCTTTTTAAAGGCCTTCCGTTGAAAATTGCATCTCACTATAGCAAGAGAAACAGACACCCGCCAGCCACTTATGCAATACAAGTTGCATGTCAGTCGTGGAACCGGTCTCTCGTACGCGGACGAGTAAGGTTGGTCCGGGCCGCTTCAATCTCACCATACCGTCAAGATGTAAAGTGCACGTGAGAAGGTAGCAACATAAAATATCAACGCCCACAACTCCTTGTGTTCTAATCGCACCAACATCTACGAATAGATTTATGCTCTGATACCACTGAAGGGGTCGTTGCATAGAAAACAAAAAAAATAATCTACGAAACAAGCGGAAGAAACCCCATGATCCAGATCTACTAGATGAAGATAGCGAAGGTGAGATCCAATCTCTTACCCTTGAAGAACAACCAAATGCGTTTTGTCGGTGCAGGGGTTGGCTAGTCGATCCCCGCAACTAGACTCGTCTAGTCGCGAGGAGATGTATTATCCTCGAGATCCAATCCGTCGAAGTACCGCAACGAGCAGCACCTCCGCGGTATCCACACGTTCAGCTCGATGAATACATCAACTCCTTGATCCCGCAAGCGAGGTAGACGTGGCCTTGATGATCTTAGCAACACGACGGTTGTGTTGGTGATGATGACGTAGATCTCCGCGAGCAGGGCTTCGCCAAGCCGAGCAAGAGGAGAGGGAGAGGAGGAGGCGCAACAGCCCCTAGGGCTAGGGGTGATGCGGCTCGGGAGAGGTGGAGGTGGTGGCAGCAGCCCTCCGGGGAGAGGTGGCGCCCTAGGGTTAGGGTTTAGGAGGGGGGTGCGGCTAGGGTGCTTGGGGTGGCCTCCTTAGGTGTCCCGCACCCCCTCCCCTCACCTCCTTATATAGGTGGCAGCTAGGGTTGGAGGGGCCGGCCAACTTGGCCCCCCCAAGTCGAGTCCCAAGTGGACTCGGGCTTGGGCCCCCTTCCAACTAGGGGTGGCCGGCCACCTAGTCCAACTAGGATTCGACCTCCCCCCCCCCCCCCCTTTTCTTTGCCTTGGCCGGTTTGGCCCATATGGGCCATTGTGTGGTGCGGCTGGCCCAAGTGGCTAGCTGCACCCCTTTTGTCCATGTGGGCTGCACACATTAGGTGGGTCCCACTTCTAGACTCCTCTAGAACTTTCTAGGACCTTCCGGTACCCTATGCAAATATTCCGGAACCTTTCCGATACCTCCGGAAACACTTTCCTTATATGAATCTTATTCTCCGGACTCCTCCGGAACTCCTCGTGATGTCCGGGATCCTATCCGAGACTCCGAATCACCAATCGTTCATCCCATCATTTAATTCATCGCTAACCCTAGCTTCATCGGAGCGTTAAGTGTGTGACCCTATGGGTTCGAGATTGTATAGACATGATCATATCAATAATTAATAGCGGGACCGGGATGCCCATTGTTAATTACAATACACTCAATGAAACTCTTTATCGATTGAACCACGATGCCAGAGATTCCATTAATCTCATATACGATTCCCTTTGTCTCACGATATTTTACTTGCCCGAGATTTTAATCGTCAACATCCCCATGTCTAGTTTAATCTCGTTACCGGCAAGTTCTCTTTACTGTCCATAATATAGGATCTCCGTGATTACCACTTAATCACATGTCTGCAAACTTTATGATGCTATATTACCGAGAAGGCCTGGAGATATCTTCTCCGTCACATGGAGGGACAAATCTCACTCTTGATTCATGTCACCCAACAACCTATCATTGGAGATACCTGAAAGCCACCTTTATAATCACCCAGTTACGAAGTGACGTTTGATGTCCACAAAGCATTCCTCTGATAAACGGGAGTGACATAATCTCATGGTCTAAGGAAACTATACTTGGCATATATTAAAAGTGTTGGCAATGAAACTTTGTGACGATCAATTGCAACTCTTTATCATTTGGGTCTTGTCCATCATATCATTCTCCCAATGAGATGACTCCGTTATCAAGTGACTATAACAAGTCCATGATTAGGAAACTCTAATCATCTCTTGACTAACGAACTAGTCTGGTAGAGGCTTACTAGGGACACCTGGTTGTTTATATTCCACACATGTATTATGTTTCCGTTTAATACAATTATAGCATGGATAATAAACTATTATCATAAACATGAATATGCTAATAAACCATTTTATTATTGCCTCTAGGGCATATTCCCAACAGGAGCAGGCGGGGAGATGGGGAATGACGCGGGGTTCCGCCTCCATGCCACACCCTCCTCCGCCACGTCGCTGAGCTCGTGCCGCCGCTGCAGTCCACGTCTTCTCCTCCTCTTCCTTGCCCCTTGGCACACATGGCTGCAAAGACCGATGAGGAGGAGAGGATCCCCTTGGCGCTAGGGTCACAGAGCTATTCACGTCGAGGGCACCGAGGATGCAGGCCATCAGCATGGCGGCTTCCTTCCTCTGTCTCTTCTTCATCCCGAACCTACAGGTGTCTCCTCCCTCTCTCTAGCTGGATCCCCTTCTTCCTGGTGAACCAATTTGGCACAGGTCGTTGTATCATTGGGACTGAGATGTGCAATTGTTCATACAGATTCTCTCTTCCACTACTCTCTATTGGTTTAATCCCCTAATCATTCATATTGTTTATCTAGACTGTTTTCTATTAATGCCTACATGTTATTTGATGAAAAGGCAAGTGGGATTTAGGGGCAGATTGATCTATGTAATATTCATTCTACTCAATATTTTGTAGCTCAAATATGTGACTTACACGTACAATATACTTCCTCTCTTGATTTTGTGACTTGCCTGTGCAAACTATTATATCGCTAAATAGATGAGTAATTTATGGTAACACATATTTTTGCTAGGCTGTTTGAGACACATACACATCGGATAATAATTCTCTTATTTTCAGTTCATGTTGCTGTTAGTTTTGAACAGATTCAGAATTTTGCATGTGCATAAAGGCAAGCTGCGCTTCCTAAACTTTTTGGTCACATACATACTGAGTACATTCATAGTCTGTCGTGGCCTAGCCGACATCCTCCTCTTCAAACGTTCTGGTCAGGTCGTCACTTCGCCTACATGCCGACGACCTAGCAAGCAAGCCTATGATCTGCAGGTACACAAACTCCTTGTTCATCTTCATCTCCCTCTTATCTCGGTTCCTCTATTCCTTATCCCAAACTCCAGGGTACGCAGGTGCGGGCAGCACTGTTCAGCGGAGCCATACATGGTTGTGCTAAAGGAGTCGGTGCCTCGATGTGACGCTGGGTGGTGGTCCTTGAATACGAAGGTTCATATGGACCTATACTCGTCATTTCTGTTTTGAGGTATTTCTAATGTTGGTTTCTAGGAACAATGTGAAAATTTAAATAGCGAAATATAATTCGGTTGCAGGGTCTTGCCAAGTTGGGATGAACATTACGGATGAAGATTTATGATTATTCTTACTAGAAGGTTTGAAGATTTGGACATTTTACCAGTTATGTTACTTCTGCTTCAGAAATTTATTCCTTGCTATGGAAGGCTCTGTGTGTGCATCTCTTCCAACCAATTGTTGACGACATGGTCTTGCGTTGTTGTTGTGGTTCTTGGCAGGGTTCTGCTGCTCACCAGCCACTACGATTTGTTGATTTGGCAGGAGGTGCTGAGATGGTTGCTTTGTCTACACTAGAAGAGGCACCTGCCTATTGCATACCCCGTCAACATTTGCTAGGTGCCAAAAATATCCTCCCTCTTCCTTTTTTCTTTGGTTTCTTGCAGCTTGATTTGTCCATATTATGATCACCCAATTGTTTTTGTTGTGGATCTGCAAGAACTACATATGTCCTTCTTCTTCCTGCACCATGCTTCTATATGTATCGAATATCATTTCCTGTAAGTAGACCATCACTTTTTTACTCTCATTTCCTATATCTCTTGAGAAGCATATTGTTAGTAAGCATTAAAGGTGAAAAAGGTTAGTTCGTAATATCCTATCCTTATGTTGCGCCTCTCACTATGGGGCTTCTACGAGACTAAAATCAATAGGTATATATATATTCCTTCCATGTATATGTATACGTTGTTTTCTACTAATAAGAAAAACCAATATCAGGTTCTATTGTTGCCACTTGGCGGTGATGATTAATTATGAGGGTACAAATCAAATTCTAATGCTCCTCATTTTCTAAGAATGTACTCTCTTCGGGTCTTTGTGAATAGGGAAAATTTGATGCCACCTTTTTTCTTCTTTTAAGTACTGATGTTTATCTTATTCATATGTGGCATGTTGCTTTACTGCATAATTTAGTTAGTTTAAGATGGAATTTTTTTGAAATATCAGGAATTGAGCGATGTATATTTAGTCCTGGAACTTTTATCCAGCCAAAACTTCTGTACATATACTTAACCTTTTCAACTCAGTTTGTCCTACTAGAATAAGCTCTGGGTGTGTGATCCCTTTTTATCTCACTTCTTGATTTTCTCTTGCCCTTCATAAGTAGCTTTTTTTGAAATATCAGGAATTGAGCGATGTATATTTAGTCCTGGAACTTTTATCCAGCCAAAACTTCTGTACATATACTTAACCTTTTCAACTCAGTTTGTCCTACTAGAATAAGCTCTGGGTGTGTGATCCATTTTTATCTCACTTCTTGATTTTCTCTTGCCCTTCATACATGTGATTTTCTTTATCTCACTTCTTGATTTTCATGCGTAGCTTTTTTTGCTGCTATTGTCGGCTCCTGCACCTTCGTATTGGTGCTGGTCCGGGCATGAGAACTGGAAGCATCTGGCAGACTGCAAGGAGATCTCACCCCCATGTCATCCCCCATTTAAAAAACGCCTGGTAATGACCTCCAACTTTCCATCCATACCTATTGCTATTTATGTTGCTATATATGTTTGTGCCATTCGTAGATTATTACACAGTGTTCCAAATAGTCAATGGAAGGGGGCAGGACAGATAGTATGGCTCAAATGTGCTTGCCGGTTTATGTATGTAGCCTCTAATTTTGGTTATAGTTTGACACTGCCTTTAGAGGACATGCCACTGGTATTTTAGGTTTGTATGGAATTTAGTTATTCAATTTTCACAGAAGGCACCATGATACTTTGATAAATCTGATTGAATAATTTGGCTAACCTTCTTTTCTTCTCATATGACTGGATTTATTTGACTGAAAAGCACTTTCTTGGTAATCCACGAATGCCAACATTTTACTGGTAATTTAAGTTTTTTTGTACATGTTCTTATGTTTTACATATATAGGAGGCACATGTATTTGGTTCATTTCTGAGTTGATGATTTATTTTCATAGATTTGCTAGACATGTTGATATGCAGCTTTATTTATTTCTCATCTCATGTGTTTTGCCATAGTTTACAGAATTATCTGTTAAAGATTTGAATAACAATGTTCGAAACGACCAGGATAACAGATAGCTTGAATAAATCCGTGTTGTTATTAACTCTATATTTTTTTTTGAGGAAGAGTTCAATCCATGCATGATTTTGCTACTTAATTTTTAAATACTTGGCTACATGGAAGTGATACTATTTACTTCTATTTGCTTATTGTGAAAATAACAATGTCTTCTTACTCTTGCTATGAGGTTACTAAGGCGACACAAGTTCTTTTTGTTGGTCTGTACAAAATTGGGAATTTTTATTTTTGTTTATTAGTGTTTCTACTGAAAATGAGGTGTCCGATAGTATGAGCTCATTATCTGCTGATGATGCAAACTCAGTTTTAACTCATGGATTATTCTTATATTGCAAGAAAGACCAAATTGCACTAGGCTTCCCCTAATTTATATTTTGTAGTGTGATGTATGTGCATTGCCCAACCCTTGCTCTTATTCAATGGATATGAATCTTCTGATTTCCTGTGTGGTGTTGTCCTGTAGGAATTCCTTGCATTCTTCGTAGGTGTTCATTGTTTGGTCGCATGTATAATTGATCTACTTGCCTCCTTTAAATGTCTATATGGATTAGAACATTCAGTTATTTTAGATTAGCTTCAGTATTCTTTTTGCACTTAAATTGGAGTAAGTATATATCGTTGGGCACTTAAACCGTCGTTTACCAGCATGCCATGAATTACTAACTGAGTTGGAGAGGTGCTTGTGAAGTTGGATATTTTCAGTTTAGCTTAGTGATCTTTGCCTAGCTTGGCCACGATTATTTTTTTCTTGCTGCACCATAAAAGTAAAAAGGTGATTAATTTCATGTTCATTTTGGATTTACACTGATTGGAGAAAATATTGATTGAAATTAGCCTGTGCAATGCTGCATTTGTCATTGTTATTACCATAGATTTCAAGCTTTTATAGCTCAATGTTGAGAGTTCTGCCACTACATTATTTATTTATTTTCTTCCGTCTTTAACCAACTTAACGGTATTTTTTCCCATTTCATATGTATGCATGCATCCTAAATAAATTCTAGCGGTTTGTTTCCTCCAGTATGTTAATTTTATAGATTATGAGATCGTCAGCGGCCTGGAGAACTCCGACCACGGGTTCCTATGGGTCGTGTGACCACTAGATGATGATGCTAATGACATCGTAAACCTGGACCTCTACTCCCGCATACATCTTGCATCTGTACAGGTGTTTGGACCCTATGTAATCCCCTTCCCTCATTCATCTCTCTTGGCTATTTTTTAATTGTGACTCCAGTTTGAGAAGTGGATTAGGGTTTTGCGTGAGGCTATTGCCTCTCACGCCTCTCTATATATATATTGATCAGCATAGTACAATTACACGTGTACAAGTACATGACAGAATACATACACTAGACCTATTTCAACACTCCCCCTCAATCTGAACTACTATGTACAAGATTCAGATTGGGTCCAAAACGGTCTAGCATCTGTCGAGTGGCTGGTTTAGTAAACACATCAGCCAGCTGATCACTTGAAGAGAGGAACCTGACTCGAAGATCTCCAGACGCAACACGCTCACGCACGAAATGGAAATCGATCTCAATGTGCTTGGTCCGAGCGTGGAAGACTGGGTTAGCAGTCAGGTAAGTAGCCCCTAGATTATCACACCATAGAATGGGAATATGCCGCTGAGAAACTCCCAACTCCCTAAGAAGGGATTCAATCCATATGGCTTCAGCAGCACCATTTGCCAACGCCTTATACTCTGCCTCAGTGCTGGATCTTGAGACGGTAGGCTGTTTCTTCGAACTCCAAGAAATAAGGTTCGGTCCAACAAATATAGCAAATCCACCAGTGGATCGTCGATCATCAACACACCCTGCCCAATCCGCATCAGTATAAATGTTGATGTCGGTGGAGGAAGACTTGCGAAATCTCAGTCCTGTACTCAGTGTTCCCTTCACATAGCGCAAGATGCGCTTGACGGCCTCCCAATGAACATCAGTGGGCTGTGAGAGAAACTGGCATACCTTGTTCACAGCAAAAGATATGTCCGGACGAGTAAGAGTCAAGTACTGTAAGCCACCAACTACACTGCGATACCGGAAAGCATCATCGGTACCCAAAGGAGTGCCAGACTCACGCGCAAGTCGCTCAGCTGCTGCCAGTGGCGTAGAAGTGGGTCGGCAATTCTCCATGCTCACACGGTGCAAGAGATCCAGTGCATACTTCCGTTGAGTCAAAGAGTACACCGATGGGACGGTGCGCTATGACCCCCGACGCCATGCCTTCTTCGCCACGCCGGTATCTCACCGTGATGCCCTACAAGACTCTGCTTGGCGTGCTGCTATGTCTGACGAGTTTGATGCTCTTCGTCAGACCAAGACTTGGATTCTGGTCCCTCGGCCTCCTGGTGTTAACATTGTGGGCAGCAAGTGGATTTTCAAAACAAAGCACCGCCCCGATGGTTCCGTGGATAAATACAAAGCCAGGCTCGTTGCCCGTGGATTCACCCAACAGCATGGTATCGACTATGGTGATACCTTTAGCCCCGTGGTCAAGCCAGCCACCGTTCGCTTGGTTCTTTCCCTGGCTGTTTCACGTGGATGGAGTCTTCGGCAGGTTGATGTGAGCAATGCCTTTCTTCACGGGTTTCTTTCTGAGGATGTTTATATGCAGCAGCCGCCTGGTTTCGAGGATGAGCAATTTCCCTCGTATGTGTGCAAGCTTCAGAGATCTCTCTATGGACTTAAACAGTCTCCCCGTGCATGGTATGCTCGACTCAGTGCTTTGCTTATTAGTCTTGGTTTTGTTGCCTCCAAGGCGGACACGTCCCTGTTCACCTTCACTCATCGGGATGTCCAGGTCTATATGCTGGTTTATGTGGATGACATTGTGATCGCCGGTTCCTCTCCTAGTATTGTTGACTGCCTGGTTCGGTCTCTTTCTGCTAGTTTTCCCATCAAGGATCTGGGTAATCTTGAGTATTTTCTGGGTCTTGAAGCGTCTCGCAATTCTGGGGGCATGACATTGACTCAACGGAAGTATGCACTGGATCTCTTGGTGCGGGCGAAGCTCGACTAAGCGGAATGGGGTAGAGGCCTCCATGACTCCTACCGTGAAGAAGAATTTTCTTCGTGGCCTTGTCCTTAACAAGGAAAAAGAAACGATGAAACTCAACAAACACATTATTATCACAAACAAGACGATAAACTGAAAGAAGGTGTTTGCTAATGTGTGGAACATGGAGGATATCACGTAAGTGCAGAGATGAACCGGCTAACGTTGAGTGACCAATATGCGAAATAGACAAACCTGCTCCATTGGCCACCTGCACTTGATCCTTCCCGCCATAGCGCTCATGAATTTGGAGGCGATTGAGATCACTCGTCAGATGATCAGTGGCCCCCGTGTCCATAATCCAGTGCGGCGGATCACTGGAAGAGGTTGATGCTGAGTTCCCGGTGCGGTGGTCGGTGTCGTAGCGCTTGCGACAGTCACCAGCCTCATGCCCCCAGTTTTTACAAATCTGGCACTGGGGGCGCCAGCGCCTATTGCGGCCGTTTCCGCCTCCTCCATTGCGGCCATTGCCGCCACCGTTGCCACCGCCATTGCGGCGACGGTCCTGACCTTGGTCGCCAAAGCCTTGGCCACCCTGACCGCCATAGCCAGAGCCTCCTTGGCCGGAGTAAAACTGCCCGCCCTGCGCCGGCGGTGTGGAACCACCTGCAGGACGTCCACCACGGCCGGTATTGGTGGTGTAGCCCGGCCGTGAGACGGCGTTAGCAGAGGACGTCCAGTCCCCATCTTCCTCTTGCTGCTTCTGGAGGGCCTCAAAGTTGAGGACGTTGTTGTAGAACATGGCGAGGGTAACCCGTGTTGTTGAGAAGTTCATCGAAGCGGCGATGGGATTGAACGCCTTGCCAAGCCCGGTCAGCATGTAGTCGATGATCTCTTCATCGCGAAGCGGGGAGCCTGCGGCAGCCATGGCGTCCGCGATCCCTTTGACCTTCTGCATATATTCAGCAGCAGGCTTGTCCTCCTTCCTCAGCGCCTGGATCTGGCGCCGGAGATGCCGAATACCGGCGCTGTTCTGCGCGCCGTACATGGCGTGCACGGCGGCCCATGCGGCGGCGGCCGTGGTGCAGCCGATCAACTGGGCTGCGATGTCCTCGTTCATCGATCCAAGCAGGAGACCGAGAACCTTTTGATCGAGCGTCCACCAGTGCTCGTAGTCAGGATTGCTCACGGTACGGGCGGTGTCCCCGGTGCCCTGCGTGACCATTTTGGGCGGTGCCGGAGTCGAGCCGTCGAGGAAGCCGTGGAGACGAGCGCCTGTGAAGTTGGGGAGGGTGAGCGCCCTCCACAACATGAAGTTGTTACCGTCCAGACGGACGGCAATGGGTGGGACGACGGGCGCGGTCGCGGTGGGAGCTGGCGGCGCGATCACAGGACCCGCGACAGTGACGAGCGATAGGGCGGAGGAAGTGGCCGGAGTTGTCATCGCGGCGGCGGCGGCGTGGGTACGCGGCGGCGGCGGCGGAGGGATGCGCTGATCTCGCTGGGTTTTAGCGGCGGCGGCGGCGCGAGGGAAGCCTCGCTCTGATACCAAGTTTGAGAAGTGGATTAGGGTTTTGCGTGAGGCTATTGCCTCTCACGCCTCTCTATATATATATTGATCAGCATAGTACAATTACACGTGTACAAGTACATGACAGAATACATACACTAGACCTATTTCAACAACTCCATAGTCATCTTTTCTCCCTCTCTAATGTCTGAACCTACATCTCAAAAAAAAATCTGAACCTAGAGAGCGATGTGTTGCATTGCCACTCTTTGGCTACCCTGATTAACTTCCTTGTGTACAGTTTGTGTGGTGTACATCTTCTCCTGTAGCATGTTGTCGTGTTTTTTGTTCTTCAGCTCAGTCTGTTCGTGGGCTGTCCTATGTAGCTCACTTTCTTCTTCATAATGTTATCTATCAGCGCTTGCAGGTCATCTGCTATTCAAAGGTTAAATGGAACTAGGATGCAGTACTTAGATACTCTTGAAGGTACCAATTAATTATGAGTTTTGTTATAAGCATCAAGGTTCATCATTTTTCCCTTTGAATTACCAAAATTATATTTCTAGACCTTCTAGCAAATTAGTAAGATGCTAGGATTACATGGTTATCATATTTACTATTTAAAGGCCACCCCCTCTCAGATTGATGAAGGAGAGGGATACAGCCTTGGCTGAATTGGCAAGGGTGAAGAAAGCTAAGTCCGTAGTCGAGTTGCAACTGAGGGAAGAGAAGAGAGGCTTCAGGATCATGAACGGTTTGGTTAGCAAGATTGGTTCTGAGCTGGATAGTCTGAAGAAAGCTCTGAATGAAGCCGAACTGGAGCGCCACATGCTCCAGAGGGAAAAACTCAAGAGAGTTCTTAGCGATGTGCACCCTCCTAGAGTCAAGAGAGCTAATAAAGGAAAGATCACTCATAGAGGTGACAGGTCTAACCAAATGTTTTATTACTCTCTTAGTCTCTTATGCATCTATAGATTAGCCTTACAACAACAACAACAACAACAACAACAACAACAACAACAACAAAGCCTTTCAGTCCCAAACAAGTTGGGGTAGGCTAGAGTTGAAACCCATAAGATCTCGAAACCAAGTCATGGTTCTGGCACGTGGATAGCTAACTTCCACGCACCCCTGTCCATGGCTAGTTCTTTAGTGATGTTCCAATCCTTCATGTCTCTCTTAACGGACTCATCCCATGTCAAGTTTGGTCTACCACGACCCCTCTTAACATTCTCAGCCCGCTTTATCCTTCCAATATGCACCGCCACTTTTGGAGGCCTACGTTGTATATTTTCAAACCATCTTAGACGGTGCATTCTAAGTCCTTTGTTCAAGGGGAATGAAGACTATGACAACCACTGTTTTTTTGCAAACGAGGTGCAAATGACTGAAGACCAAGTCATGCATCTCCGAAGCCAAGTTGCAGGACACAAGCCATCTATACCGTACTACGTCTGTAGGATGACAAAGTCCAATGTCATCCCTGGGAAGGCCAAGATGGTAAACAATGGACTCTTTTTACTCTTCTTATGTACATCGATCCTAGTCAGCAACTAACTTTATATTTCTCCTCCAGTACTTTTCAGTTAAGTTCAGCCGGTATACACCGATGGATGAACTTCCTGTCATATGCACGGATAATGCCGATGATCAGAATGTTAAGTTCTTCGAGGGCAAGCAAGAAGATGCCAAGATGAGAACCAACTCGGGAAAGGTTGTCAAGTTAGGTGGACTCACGGAGGGTGCTATGTTTGTCTTCACCTTCTACGACAGAATAGATGGCTTTATTTGTTCTGTTGTTTGCCCCAACTGAGGTAAAACTACCTTGTTCTTTAATTAGATTTTGTCAACCTGCTATATGCCTTTTACATTACAATTTGTTTGCATTGTTGCATCTCCCCATGATTAATATCTGTTGGAGCTATCTATGTTGATGGGATGCTCAGCATTTACCTGTGCAATGTTAAGTGCAAAGGGATCATCATACAATACCTAGTAGTGTTTACACGGACATTTCTTGTGCATGCTCCCTGGTCTTGTGTGATGATTCTTTTGTACTGTCTTTGCAAGATGAGGCTTATTGTGGCACTATATTAGTGCAAAGGGGTGATTTCATTGTACCTTGTGCATTGTACATGCACGCACATTGCTTGTGCATATTTCTTGGTACTGTGGAATCATTTCACATATCTGCTTCTTTTTTCGTGCCTTGTAGTCACGACGTGCTAAACATGCATAACGTTTTTTTGTAGGGTTTGCGAACCTGTGGATGTGGCTTCGGAATGGATGCTTGGCATAGGAAAAGTTCAGTTAACCCTATATTCATTTGATGGTGTTGTGAACCTGTTGTAATGCTGCTGTGAACCTGTTGTGATGATGGTGTTGAGCCTTTTGTGATGCTGATTTGAACTTACGTTAATTTTAGTTATTAAATCTCCTATTCGGTTGCCATATATGATTTAGAGTTAATGCATGGGCGGTCCAATATCTCACCGCGAAGTGTCAAGTGGTCCCTAAAACCACAAGTGATACACCTGTTACTAAAACCACAAGTGATACAACACAGAAATCTACTTACGAACTGATTATGCCTAATTTAGATTGTACTGAAACCATAGGTGATACAACACAGAAATCTACTTACGAACTGCTACACACAACAGGATTGCAATAACTACAAAAATTAAACTGATCAAAGTCCTACAGAGCATAATCAGCTCATCCATCTTTTCAGACACTGATCCATCTTCTTCAGTGACTTCTCGCTCTTTAGTCCATTTTCTTCCCTCTGTTCTGCTTCAGTTCCAATGTCACCAGCTGCAGCAGCAATGCCACCAGGCGAAGAATAGACAGTTCCATCTACACTACCAACGCCTCCAGCCGAAGAATAGACAGTTCCGATGCCAAAAGCCGGAGCAGCAATGTACCCATTCGCGACAAGAAAATCAAAATAAGTATCATCCCCATCTTCCCAGAAGTAATGCTTGCAAGGATTCGGTGGTCTCTATGGCAGAAGTTAAGCATTTCAAAATAAGTCTTCGGGATTGAAATCCAAATCAAAGCAAAAATTGAAACTTACATCGTGATTAGGACACTTGTAGTACACACGTCCTGGATTGGCTTCTGATCTGGAAACACGACGAATCGTGCGGCGAGTTTGACAACACGGGCAATGCACCAACGGCAGCAGCGTCCCGAGCGGTGGACTCGGCGGATGGGAGGCTAGTGCCGCGGGTGCCTGCTGCGAGGAGGATGCCTCGTTCTTCATCCGCTTCCCAGCTGAGGAGCTCAAAGAGTGTGACATGGCGACGGCGTCGCGAGAGAGATGGGAGAGATAGATGGGGGAGCAGACCTAGGGACTGGGGAATATGAAGGCCAATAGTTTATAAGGCTTCAGTTGCGAAATGTACCTGGGCAACGGCTCCCCAGGCTTTTTCCTCAAAAAAAAAGCTCTCCAGGCTAAATTAATGCAGCGGCTCCCCTGGCGGACACAGAAACTGTCCCCACACACAGTTCACCGCCCACCTCTCCTCTCCCAAACTTCGCCGTTAGCAGATCCACCGGTACTTTCCCCAGCGCAGCGTGCAAGGCGCGGCGCGTGCGCGTGCCCTCGAGGCGCAACGCCGCGCCGATTTGGTGCATCAGGAGGTCGAGGAGGAAGACATGCAGGCGGGAATTTTAGCGTCTCTAGAGAGTTTCGCTGCAGAAGAGCTCCGGCAAGCGAGGCTCGCTCGGCACTTCAGCGACAAGCTAGAGGCCGACACCGCGGAAGCGATCCGCCATTCGCTGGAGAATGCGGAGGCGATGGCGGCGGCGCGGCGGCGCACCCTCGGCTAGGTCCGGCGTCATTAGTGATTAGTGATTTGTTTCAGAAGGGGCTTGTTCACTGTAATGTTAACTTTGTGGTTAATTGTGATGATTTGGAAGATTATGTGCATGCTTATTTGCAAGATTAGAAACAGCCGTGAGACACAACCTTGGATGACAGGTGGGTCCCAGGCACCAACTGCTCGGTCGTAACCGGTCAAAGGATACAAACTGGGTAGGATGTGTCGGTGGATGAAAATTCACAACGTTCTACGTGGCCAAGACTAGTTTCGTCGCCGGAAACTTGGCTCAAACTGGGCCTAATGGGCCGGGGACGAAAATCTGCAACGTAAAATGTGCTAAACATCGGGCTGAACCGGCCCTTGAGTGAAAAAACCAAAACGTCGAGAGCAAAATCGACTTTCCAATCATCTGCAACGGAAACACGCGACGGTATTGGAACGTCGCCTCAGAAACGTCGCTGATCTCCGGATTTTTAGTAGTGTCGGGAGGGTTCTGCAGCTCTTCCCGGCACCCTGCCGGAGGGGGGAATCGACACCGGAGGCATCTACACCACCATGCCTGCCTCCGGAGTGATGCGTGAGTAGTCCAACACGGGACTACGGATCCATAGCAGTAGCTAGATGGTTGTCTCTCCTCCTTGTACTCCATTGTTTAGATCTTGTGAGCTGCCTATCATGATCAAGATCATATTATCTGTAACTGCTACATGATTGTGTTTGCATGGATCCGATGAATTGTGGAAGTCATTGATTTTGTTCATCTATATGTTGTGTTTTATGATCTTGAATGCTCTCCCATGCTACTGGATGCTTTGGCCAAGTAATTATTAGTGTTGTATGAGGGAGTATTTATGCTAGATAGTGGGTTCATGCCTATCTTGTCTGAGCTCTGGCTGACAGAAACGATTAAGAAGAGAGATGTGATGTTGCTCTAGGGAGAAAACAGCGGTGTGATTTCCTTGTGTTATTTACATTGCTTACATTATGCACTTTGCTTATTGCAATGATCTGTTGCTTGCAACTTAATACTTTTCGGTGACATGCTGGATAGCGATCCCAAGGTGGATTATTAGTCATAGATGCAGTTGGAAGACGGTCTATGTATTTTGACGTAATGCCCATATTAGATGAAACGGTGAACTATATTGTTTTATGATAGCCTTGTTGTGCGCCCACAATTCTGTCAATTGCCATGCTGTAATTTGTTTACCCATCATGTATATCTTTTGAAGAGACACCTTTAGTGAACTGTGGATCCTGGTCCTATTTTCCTACATTGCTTACAACCGTTTTAATAGCTTTTCATCATCATTTGCTCGCTGGTCTTATTTCACCCTCATCATATTTTACATCCACACATTTAATCCTTTGTGTTCAGCAAGCCGGAGAGATTGACAACCTCTCTGTTTCGTTGGGGCAAAGTACTTGATTGTGATTGTGTGCAGGTCCGCGTTAATCTACAAGCGCCAGAGTAGATTGACACCTCGCTAAGCCTTCTCCAAGTCCTACTGGTTCGATAACCTTGGTTTTTTAATCAAGGGAAACTGCTGCTTTGCTGCATCATACCTTCCTCTTGGGGTCTCCCAGCGAACGTGTGATCCACGTCATCACGGACGTTTTCCCAAGTGCTGTACCACCGGGATTACCACCCATTCGAGGAATAGAGCATCAAATTGATTTAATTCCCGCTGCATCATTACCGAACCGTGCGCCTTACCGTACCAATCCTGAGGAGACAAAAGAGATTGAATGACAAATTCAAGAACTATTCGATAAAGGTTATATTCGTGAGTCTCGTAGTCCGTGTGATGTCCCCATTATTTTGGTACCTAAGAAAGATGGTTCGTCACGCATGTGTACGGATTGTAGGCCTATTAATAATATCACAATTCGTTATAGACACCCTATACCACATTTGGAAGATATGGTTGATGACTTTAGTGGTTCAACCATGTTTTCTAAAGTTGATTTGTGTAGTGGTTACCACTAGATTCGAATGAAATTAGGAGACGAATGGAAAACAGCATTTAAAACAAAGTTCGGTTTGTATGAGTGGTTAGTCATGCCTTTCAGTTTAACTAACACTCCTAGTACTTTCATGAGATTAATGAATGAAGTTTTGCGTGTTTCATTGGACGTTTTGTGGTGGTCTACTTTGATGACATTCTCATATACAACAGATCTTTAGAGGACCATTTGAATCATTTGCGTGCTGTTTTTGATGCTTTGCGTGTTGCTCGTTTATTTGGTAATCTTGAGAAGTGCACCTTTTGTACCGATCGAGTTTTCGTTTCTTGGCTATGTTGTTACATCGCAGGGCATTGAAGTGGATCCCACCAAGACTGAGGCAATTTCGAGTTGGCCAACTCCGCTAACGGTCACCCAAGTGAGGAGTTTCCTTGGCCTCGCTGGGTTCTACCAGCGTTTTGTCAAAGACTTTGGGTCTATTGCAGCGCCGTAGAACGAGCTTACAAAGAAGAACGTGCCCTTTGTTTGGGGCGATGCACAATCAGACGCTTTCATGATGTTGAAAGATAAGTTAACTCATGCTCCCCTACTCCAACTTCCTAATTTTGATAAGACTTTTGAGCTTGAATGTGATTCTAGTGTAATTGGTTTGGGAGGTGTTTTGTTACAAGAGGGAAAACCTATTGCATACTTTAGTGAAAAATTGAGTGGAACTATTCTACTTATGATAAGAAATTATATGCTCTTGTTCGGACATTAGAAACTTGCCAACATTATTTATGGCCCAAAAAAATTATTATACATTCTGATCATGAATCTTTGAAACATATTCATAGTCAAGCTAAACTGAACCGTCGACATGCTAAGTGGGTTGAATTTATTGAGTCTTTTCCTTATGTTATCAAACACAAGAAGGGTAAATATTATGTTATTGCGGATGCTTTTTTTTTTTTGAAGAGATTACAGTAGGGGAAGCCTCTACGGTGTTGTACTTTTTAAATTAAAAGTAAGCCAAAATACAAAGGATATAATTACAAGCTCTAAGGAGGTTGAAAAATAAAGAAGGATAGCATGGCTAAACAAAGTTGTCTCTAATCCACTGGAGTAGTGGTTGAATAAGGGTGTTTTTGACTCTGTGTTGATGTACCATCAGATCACTTTGGAACTGAACCCTCCATATCCCCAATGACGAACGCTGATTATTGAATATGAAATCATTTCTGAGTTTCCATAGGTTCCACGTAGCACAAGCAAAATATTCCATGTAGCATGGCCCCTGAATGTCTATTTGGCTTCCTGGATGCGGGGAGAAATAAAAGACTTAGGTCCTAGGTGATATTCAGTTCTGTCGAGATTGTCCTCGCAAAAGCACACGAGAAGAACACATGGTCTCTTGTTTCCAATAAATCACTATCACATACTCCCTCCGTATCAAAATGTAAGATGTTTTAGCATTTTTCTTTCCATCCGTATCTAGACATGTTTTAGTGCAAGATTCATTTGAACCTTACACTAAAACATATCTACATACATATGGAACGAAAAAAGACTAAAACATCTTATATTTTGATATGGGGGAGTAGAACGCATGCTGGGCTGCCCTCAATCTGCCAATGCTTGCGTAACATGAGATCCTTCGTATTTAGTCTATCTTTGAGTAGCAGCCATAGAAAAACACGAAGTTTGGGTAGGCATCTCGATTTCCAGATGGAGGCTATGCTGTTATCTCTAGGCAGGTTGGCAAAAATAAAATTGTAATATTTGGTTGAAGTATACCTCTGGTTGCCCCAAGTATAGACACGTGAGTCAATAATATCCGATTCCTGATCAATAGCCTGTAGAAGTGGGATAGTCTGTTCATACTCTTCAAAAGCTTGGATAGACAGAGGGAGAGCGAATGTTGCTCCAAGGTCATGCGTTGAAGCCATTTGTGCCACACATATGTCTTCATTGAAAGCAAAAGAGTATAGTCTTGGAAATCTATCACAGAGGAGCTCATTACCCACCCAATAATCCTTCCAAAAAAGTGTCATCTGACCATTGTGAACTTCAGATCGAGTGATGCTGCGATATATGTGGATTAAGCTGAAAATATCACGCCACCAGAAAGAACCACGAGGAGATTGGGCTTGCGGGGGGTTGTCGCCGTATAGAGACCATATCAGTTTTACCCATGGAATATCATCCTTGCAAAAGAATTTGTGAAGATGTTTGAGCAGAAGAGCCGTGTTCTGAATTTCAAGGTTTATCACTCCCAGTCCCCTTTCAATTTAGGTTTGCATACCATCTCCCATGCAGTAAGTGATCTCGACGAACCTGTTTTGTCATTTTTTTCCCCCAAAGGCAGAGGCGACGGACTTTATCAAATATTTTAATGATGGTTTTGGGAATTTTAAGTGAGCATAGATAGTGGGTAGGGAGAGAAGTAAGCACCGAATTCACTAATGTCAGGTGACCCCCAGAGTCTAGGAACCGTGCAGAGGCATTTAGTCGTCGCTCAACTTGGTCCACCTATGGTGAAAGATCATTAACCGTTGGTCTCGTGATCCCCAGAGGAAGTCCGAGGTAGGGAAAAGGTAAAGAACCAGTAACACAGCCAAAATGGTTCGCAAGTTGCTCCAATTTGGTGTTGTCAATATTGATCGGCATCATACATGTCTTTGAGTAGTTAACAGCGAGACATGTAGCCATGGTAAATTGTTGCAGAAGATTTTTCATAGCCTGTAACTGTCTCGGACAAGCTTGGAGGATAACTAATGTGTCGTCTGCGTATTGAACCACATGGAAGTCGTTGTCTGGTATTGGGAGTGGGGCAATCAGTTCATCATTGGCAGCAAGATGATTAATCATAGACTAAAGTAAATCCGCTCCTTCCAAAAATAAAATCGGTGATAAAGGATCCCCTTAGGTTTTGCCAAAATAAGAAGGAACAGAGAAGCAAACCCCCACGACCTAACCCTCCCCCGGGTGGTGGCGCCGCGCCACTCCGGGGAGCTCCCCCTCCACCCTCCTCCGGTCTCCTCCAGCCTCTCTCTCCCCTCGCCGCCGTCGGAGGTGTCGCCGGGCCAAACCTGGGCGGCATGGCGGCGGCGGGGCTTTCTGCTGGTCGCGACCCGAGGGGATTGGGGAGGCACCCCTGATCTCATTCATGGTGGTGGTGGTGCGTGGCGCCGGCGGCCGGAGGGTGAGATGGCGGCGGTGGCGCGTTGCCGGATCACATCTACGCCGCTCGACGGGGCGCATCACATGGGAGCCGGGGCGGCGGCCCCGGGCATGGCGGCGGAGACCTCTTCTCCGGAGGTTGAAGACCGGCCTCGTTGTGATCTGGAGTGGTGGATCTTGGGATCCCACTCCGATCTGCTGGTGGTGGCCCTGCTGGTCTTCGAGTACCAAATCATCGATCTGCTACATGTCTTCCTCCATGATTGGGCTGCCGACGTGTTCCGATCTTCCCATCGGAGATCTCCTCGGACTGGCGCATGGCGTCATTGGATATCTAGATTGGAATTGATCCGGTCGTGCGCGCTCTCATTTATGGCCAGAGATGCTTCATGAGGGCGAGGCGCGAAGCTTCGCTGTCTTGTCGTGGTCATGCGATGTGTCTAATAGTTTTCCATGACATTGACAGTAGTGAAGAAAGTCATGGTGGCTCTGATCGGAGGCTTGTGTTGGCGGAGAGGATGTTCGGTTGCGTTGACTCTAGGCACAGCCTGTGTGTCAGGTGTTGGGGACTTGCAGCAGCGGCCTTGGCAAGAGGGAGCGGCAACACAGGTGGACAGCGTTCTGGTGGTACTAAGTACCGAGCCGTGATGTTCAGGGTGAAAGCTCAAGGTCTGGCCTTCATTGGTTGTACCTGGCAATGGCCTTGCTGAAAGCATTGTTTTGGAATCGCGGTCTTTTTTCAGGGTGAAAGCCCAAGGTCTGGCCTTCATTGGTTGTACCTGGCAATGGCCTTGCTGAAGGCATTGTTTTGGAGAACTTTTTTGCGGTCCGGGTGTTGTACTTTGGTGGTTGTTAGAGTGTTGCTGTTGCGAGTGTTCCATCACTCCGACGGGGTCTTTGTTTTTTAATTTTCTCTCTTTTTTATTTTTTTCTTGGTTGTGTGCATCCTGGATGCCTTTCGACATCTTGTTGGTGCAGAGGCTGGGTGTAATTGGTATCTCTGCGATATTAATATATTCCCTTTATCAAAAAAAAAGATCCCCTTGTCGCACCCCTCTTCGACAAGGGAATTTATTACCGGGAACTCCATTAAGAAGGATCGAGGAGAAACCTGTCAAGAAAATAGATTTAATACACATAATCCACCTCTCATCATATCCTTTGCATCGGAGGATTTCAATGATTGCTTGATGACCAATCGTGTCAAAAGCTTTTGCGAAGTCTAGTTTGATAATAACAGCTTCTCTTCCTGATTGGTGACATTGGTGGATATATTCATAAGCCCATGCCAGACAGTCCTGAATTGTCCTCGATTTGAGAAAACCATATTGGTTTGCATGAACTAGCTTCAATATTTTCTCTTGAAGACGATTGGCCAACAATTTTGTTAGAAGCTTGAAGCAAGAATTAAGAAGTGAGATTGGACAATAGTCATTAGGACCCGCGGGAGCACTGGTTTTAGGAATTAGTGTAATGAATGCGTCATTGATACACTGAAGATTCACTTCACCCAACCAGAAGTCATGACACAAGCGGTAAAAATCGTGCTTAATGATGGGCCAACACTTTTTATAAAAAGACCGTTAAATCCATCCAGACCCGGAGCTTTATCAGTAGGGAGCTCTGCCACCACCTCATCGATCTCCTTGTGAGAGAATGGGATTGTTAAACTATCAAGATCATGAGCAGGGTTTATATAGGCTGAAAAAGCAAATATGGGGTCAAGCTGGACCGTGGTGCCTAGTCTGTCAAAGAAAGCTTGTCTGAGAATCCCTGCTTTTTCATGATGCTCCAAAATTATCGAGCCATCTGATCTGGTTAAAGACTGGATAGAATTGTGTCGATAACGAATAGTAGCCATAGAGTGAAAAAAGGATGTATTCTCACTGCCAAACTTAGCCCATCGTGCAGTACATCGTTGTTGCCAACATTTCTGTTTGCAAGCAAGAAGTTGACTCAGCTGAGATTTTACAATGTTGCGGAAATTCCATTCCGTGATCTGCAGGCAACGCTGTTCCTCAACATCATCTAAATGCAGTATGACCACGTTGCAGTTGCCAATCAGTGTGTTGAGTACAGAGATACTCCTGCTCCAATTTTTCAGTCCTTTCCGAAGTAGCTTGAACTTAGCAGACAGGCACTTGGCACTATCGCCTGGACAGTTGATATTCCAAATTGTCTGTACAACGTCCATAAAGCCAGGCAAATCAATCCAATAATTTTCAAAACTGAAAACAGTCGCCTTAGGGATAGTTGATCCGATGGATATTACACACGGGACGTGATCTGAAGTTGGTCTAGACAGTGGTTTTACCATAGTGTTTGGAAATTTCAGTGTCCAGCTCGGAGAAGTAAAAAACCAGTCCAGTTGTACAAGTAAAGGATCGGATTGCATATTGCTCCAGGTAAAGGATCGGCCTTTGATCGGTAACTCAATAAGACCTTGGTGATTGATTAGATCGTTGAAAGTTGCTATGTCCGTCATGTTGGCACCTGGGCGGTTACGACTGTCGGAGTATCTGTAGAAGTTGAAGTCACCGACCAATAAACAGTGGGCATCATCTTCAGTATCTAGGCTGTACAACCACACAATATAATTCTCTCGAGCAATTCCCTCACACGGACCATACACATTAACCAGGTAAAAATTGTCAGAAGAACTCGCTGAAGTGAAACTCATGACCATGCCAAAACATTCTTGCTGGATTACTTCCCCTTGAAATGTGTTTCCAACCCACATGATGAGTAAGCCTCCGGATGCCCCATCGGATGGAACGAATGCAAACTTATTGAAGCGTTTAGGGGCAAACTGTTTGAGGAATTGTAGGGTGATCTCTCCCCTTTTCGTTTCTTGAAAACAAACAATTGCTGCCATGCTTTCCTCTAGTTTATTACGTATCAAGGGCCATTTTTCCGACATATTTATCCCACGAATATTCCAACAAAGGATGTGCCAAAGACGATTCAAAACACTCATCGGTGATCACAAGTGGAAATAGACTGATAAATAGCAGTTTTGTGACAGACAGACCAGGACTTATGAAATTCAGAGTTTAAACTGACAGATAAGCCAGACGGACAGAACTAGCACTTAGAGATAATATAGATGTAGCAAAATAGGCTCATTGGCAATAACTCAGTTACGTCAGGGGAGACGAAGGCGGTCTTCAGATAGCTCTTCTGGGTTAATGTTGCATTCTTCCACGCCAATGCGTTGCATCTCTGAAATCTGCAGAACATCAGGTGCCATTGCCCGTGGAACAGATGATGTACGACGTCGAGGAGCACGATCGGGGAGTGCCATGTACATGAAGTCGTCATTGTTGTTCCGAGTGCAACGACGCACCTGGGACTCCACAGTGGGAGCACCCGTTCTAGCAGCACGGCCCCGAGGACGAGAGGTGTTGGCCTCAGGAGGAACAGGAGCAGGTATCATAATCTCAGTGTTCATCAGGTGTTCAGGCTGAGCAATGTTAGTCTGCACTTTTTGAGAGTCACCTTTAATAATAAAACCCAGTTCATCAAGTTCTTCAATCACCACAGATGAGGGAGCAGTGAATAAATCTGGCAGGCTCCCAACTTGTACCAGTACAGGGAGTAAAAAGTTTAGTATCACAGTTGGCACATTCTCACTGGCAAGTGCATTAAAATTCAGAGGCCTAGCAAAGACAAAACCTTCCAAGAGGGCAGCATTGACCGCAGCAACAACCTGAGAGATAAATGATGGCCAAAACGAACTTTGATCCATAGAATAAACAGGGAGAATCGATCGGGTATAAACCTGTCTGATCATCCAGCCCAGATAAGACAGGAAAGATGGCAGAACGGGGATAAAGAAATCCTGAATAGAGTCCCCGCCCCCCTGCCCTAACAAACATCAGAGCAGATACATTTTCACCTGTGAGAACACTGTCAGATGTCCTCTCGACCCCAGCAACATTTTCTCGTTACAATATGCTTTCACAACTTGACTTCAAAATATTTGGGTTAGAGGCCATCAAAGATTTGTATATGCATAATGCTGATTTTAAAGAAGTGGTGCAGAATTGTAAGGATGGGAGAACATGAAACAAATTCGTCCTTAATGATAGATTTGTGTTTCGTGCTAACAAGCTATGCATTCCAGCTAGCTCCGTTCGTCTTTTATTGTTACAGGAGGCGCATGGAGGAGGACTAATGGGACACTTTGGCGTAAAGAAGACCGAGGACGTACTAGCTGCGCATTTCTTTTGGCCAAAGATGAGACGAGATGTTGAGCATTTTGTTGCTCACTACACTACTCGCCAAAAAGCTAAGTCACGACTTAATCCTCAGACTTAATCCTCATGGTTTATATATGCCTTTACCTGTACCTAGCGTTCTGTGGGAGGATATATCCATGGACTTTGTTTTGGGTTTACCTAGAACAAAGAAGGGGAGGGATAGCATATTTGTTGTTGTGGACAGATTTTCTAAAATGGCACACTTTATACCATGTCATAAAACAGATGATGTTGCTAATATTGTTGATTTGTTCTTTCGTGAAATCATTCGCTTACATGGTGTGCTAAATACAATCGTTTCAGATCATGATTCTAAATTTCTTGGCCACTTTTGGAGATTTTCATGAGCTAAGTTGGGGACTAAACTGCTTTTTAGTACTACATGTCACCCCAAACTGATGGACAAACTGAAGTTGTTAATAGAACTTTGTCTACAATGGTTAGACCTGTTTTAAAACAGAATTTGAAATTGTGGGAAGAATGTTTTTCTCATGTTGAATTTGCTTATAATCGTTCGCTGCATTCTACCACTAAGATGTGCCCTTTTCAGATTGTATATGGTTTTGTACCATGTGCACCTATTGATTTATTGCCTCTTCCATCTACGGTGCAAAATAATTTTGATGCTACACAACGTGCTGAATTGATACTAAAATTGCATGAGACAACTAAAGCAAACATTGCACGCATGAATGCTAAATATAAATCTTATGGAGATAAAGGAAGAAAGCATATTGTGTTTGATGTTGGGGATCTTGTTTGGTTGCATTTGCGCAAAGATCGTTTTCCTGATTTGCGCAAGTCCAAATTAATGCCACGAGCTGGTGGTCCTTTTAAGGTGTTAGAGAAAGTAAATGATAATGCATATAAACTTGAGCTACCTGCAGACTATGGGGTTAATCCCACCTTTAACATTACAGATTTGAAGCCCTACTTAAGTGAAGAAGATGAGATCGTGTCGAGGACGACTTCAATTCAAGAAGGGGAGGATGATGAGGACATCCCAACTACAGTTACAACCACTAGTCCTACTACTACACATACAAGGACCTATTACTCGTGCTCGTGGACGTTAACTAAATTATCAGGTACTTTCGTTTTTTGGAACTCTTCCAAACATATATGAGAATATGCTACTGCCTAAGACGGATGTGTTTGTTACACTTAGAAATAATAGACCTAGCGAGGAGGAGATGGACAAGTATTGGAGTGTGATCTTCCATGGAGTTGACAGCAAGCATGCGAGGATTGGAGATGACGCTACATGTGGATAACCGCTAGTCCGATAGTTCGCCATCAACAATTCATCTTCTCCATCCAACCACCCAGGTGAGCCCCCCCCCCCCCCCCCCCCCCCCCCCCCGTCCCTCAAACAGGTCGCCATGTGTCTTATTATCTCATACTCTCCTCTCAACCCGGCAGCCCCTCCCGCGGCGACAACGCGAGAGGGAGGGAGGGACTTGCTCTTGTCGGCGGCGCGCGAGGTTTCCCCCGTGTCGCCAAAGCTAGGTCGAACACCTTGTATGCATCCACGGTACAGGTTAGTTGAGAGCGATGTGCACCCGGAACTCAATTGTTATGACTAATTTGTTTGTTTGAAATAGTGTGGTTTAATTGCACCAACCGCATAAGTTCTATGACCCGCCAGTGCCATTTACTCTAAGTGTGTAGTCGAGGGAAAATATCCAAAATAACTCGTGTGATTTGATCTTGGTTTGGTGTGTTTTAACATTCTTAATATGGACCGTTGATCTCGTTCTCCTTGGCACGGCTGGTCTCTCGTTAACGGACCGTCAATAACGCCACAATCCCGCACGTACGGTTTCTAGGATCCAGATCGGGGGCCGCTGCTCCCCCCTGCCAAGTGCCAACCACCACCGCGCCGCCCTATTGCACCATCCTCAGCGCCGCCCCTCACACTCTTCCGCCGCGCCGCCCTCTCCGGTCCACTTCTCCGCGCGTGCTTCCACTTCCGCAGCGGCAGGCAGACGCCCTGCCGCCGCCCCCTCGATTAATCCAAGGATCCAATTAAGATGACGGCGATGATCAGTCCGGCCCGGGCGTTCCTGTATCTGGTAGTCGAGAGATGCAGGTACCCGCTGCAGTCTCTCTACACGGTGCACCGCATCCCCCCTTGGAGCCTCTTCTTCTCCAACAAGGATGGCCAACGACGACCGCGATCATCCGAGGCGGCAGCAGATCAGATCAAGGAGTCCGGCCTGCCCAGCCCGATCGTGACCCTGTACCCTTCAGCCGGGGATCTGCCTATGAACTTCGTGCTCTTCGGCCGCGGCAAGGACAAGATCATGGCGACGGACTACCTCGGCCGCGCCTTCCTCTACGACGACGCGCTGAGGGCCGTCTCCGCGCTGCCAAGCATGAAGGAGCCGAACTACGACCCCGTGTCGATCGCCGTCGGCGACGACGTGTACTTCATCAGCAACCCACCCGACGCGCACGACGGATCCGTCCAGGCGCTGGCCGACCAGACCTACTGGTCTCGCAGGTCGGAGATGCACTGGCGGTACGTCCCGCCGCCTCCCTACCTGAAGGTGATGCCGAACGACCACCATGCGACCGGCCCATACGACGGCGCCGTCAAGGCCTGCACGCTGGTCGGCGAGTCGCAGCTCTGGGTCTCCGCGGCGAGCTACGGCACCTACTCCTTGGACACGCAGAAGGTCTCGTATGGCATCGAGGGACATGAGGTCACCCGTGGCGAGTGGAGCAAGGTCGGCGACTGGGTGCTTCCGTTCCATGGACGCGCCTGCTACGCCCGGGAGCACAACCTCTGGTTCGGCTTCTCGGAAAGAGACCGGAGCATCCTCTGCGCGGCGGACCTGCGGCAACAACCACCCGTAGTGAGCCACGAGTGGGATGGTTTCACGGTGAAGTACCTGCAGCCACCGGTACGGTCGTTCCTCGTGCACCTGGGAACCGGCGGACGATTCTGCATAGCCCAGTTTTCACATGACGAGAGTGGCCGCGATACGGCCATGCTCACCGGCGTGGAGGTGGCACGCTCCGTCGACGGCGGCGAAGCTCTCTGCCTCATCAAGCATAAGACATACAGTTACCAAGGTTTAGACGACGATGACAACCCCATCTGTGTACTTTAAAAACAACAACAATGATAATGATAAATCCCTTATGATATTTTTCTTCTATGACAAATCAGCATGTATTTGCCTTTTGTCTCGTGCAAAAGTGGAAATTCTATAGCAATTCGTGGTACATCACTATCACTAACTCGATTAACTGGCCGATGGTATGTCATAATTAGGGTTGAAGATGGCGGCGTCGTGAAAACTAATCGCCGTCCTTTCGGTTTTAGGTCAAAAGGGAATTAATAGGCGTCGGAGGGGGTCGCCGTGGGCTCTAGGCCGCGGCTGCAGGCCGCCCCTGGCCTATGGGTCGCCCCTCGGGTCGCCCTCCGGACTCCGTCTTCGTTTCTTTCTAAAAATAAATCCCGTAAATTTTCGTCCAATTCCGAGGAGTTTTCCCGAAAAGAATTTTCTAATATACAAAACAGCAGAAAACAGAAACTGACACTACGCATCTTGTCAATAGGTTAGTATAATAAGATGCCCCAAAATCATAAGTGATCATGATAGAGACATATAATAATGGTATAAAAAATTATATATACGTTTGACACGTATCATGTTGCATCTGCATTTAATGTCAAAAGATCAAAGTGAATGGTAATCGATTGTTGTGTATGCATAGTTATGATTTTCTTGATCTTTTTTTGTGATGTCGCTTGACATCACAGACAGTGTGTGGCTCCACCACTTCCTATAATCATGCAAATGTTGTTTCGTTAGTTCATGGGGGTAAGAACTATTATATAGCAAGTTAAAAAACTATTATATAGCATTCTGACAAACTAATTAAGCATGTTACATTATATACAAACATTCACATTATCCGATTTTTGGAAGCAATACTTTCGACTAGGTTTTCTCCAACTATCTGATAGGGTAAAAGTGCCCGATCTTTCAATGAGATGGATATCTCTCAATTTGAGTGGAGGTCGACGTTGACGATCCGACTACAAACGTGCGGGACGTTGCGCCTTAGCAATCGCTACACCAACTTCCGAGGCTATTGATATCGCCGGAGCTAGGTCAACCTGATCCGAAGATCAATTCCTGTAAGCAATCGAAGAACTAGAAAGAATTATAGATGCAATCAAGATATTGCGGATTAAAGATGAAAGCTTTATAGATGGGATTCTGCAAGTGCGTAGTACAAAAGGTCGTACAAAAGGTCTGAACCGACACTGTTGTCTATAGAGAAGAATAGCAATGGCTAAGTCTTAAACTAAATAAAATCCGCGTCTAAAGGACGACCTAACGGAGGTATATATGGAGGGACAGAGGGGGATCGATTCGGCCAGCCTGGAAAAGGAGGTCGAATTCCACCCTAAGTCGGTTTCCTTCCACTTATACGGACTCTAATTGTTCATGCTCTTAATTTGGACAAAATTACATGGGCCTGGCCCATATCTAAAAGGTGACGCAGCACCATATGAATATATGGACAAAATTATGAAGTGGGAAGCTCTATATTTCGTCCAAGTCTTCTCCTCTTATTATGGTGGCTTCCATGTTCCGAAATCTCCAGTTGTGGTGTCATCTTCAGTCCTCCCATGCTTGCTGTCATCCTCCCCATGTGTGATCATGCTAGGACCGTCATTCCTAAGTGTGACAAACACATCCGATTTAGGCAGCATCATATGTTCATGTTGAAAGTGCATGGTTGCCCCCATGTGTGGTTTGGTAATTAATGACAATCTCTATGGACTAATGCTTGTATTGAGCTACTTGTAGGTGTGTCCTTTTGTTTTGCTTGATCTCCATTTGTTGGAGTCAAGGCTAAGGGAAGAAGAGTATTTGTTGATCAAGGCTAAGTGTGTGTTGATCAACACTCAAGTCCAAGTGAAGATATGCCGAAGAGGTGCTTCTCCCATATTGGTGTATGGGGGAGCATCATGTGAATCTTCACCAAGCGAAGCGCAATCGAGAAAGGTGGTGCGTCTTGAGGAGATGATGATCGTGTTCTTCGACCTCAAGTGGTTTTATGCGCAAAGCAAAGGTATGATCTTGATAGGTTTCTATTTTACCGGTCTCATGATGTTAGTTGAGAGACCGGGTTATAGGATAGATAGCCGTACTATCAAGAGGGGCTCTCGACCGAGTATCTTGTTCGTATCGTCGTAGAGAGCACAAACCTTTGCATCCTTGCAATCATCTTTATTGGTTCTTATTTGGATCTTATCGTGGTGCGGTCTTGGTGCTTGTCGTGCTTGCCATGACAAGGCCAAGTTCACCGAAAATGGTTTTCATATGCGTCTCCTATTGCGTTTTTGATTTTGGAGGTTTATCGGTTCGTCTTTCATAGAGAGGTTTTACCTTTCTCCATTTGGTTTTATCCTTCCTTGTTGGACTAGGATGTTTTTCTGTATATCCTTATAGAGCTCATTGTTACGATTCCAACGAGCCCAAGATCATCGAAAACGGAGTCCAGATGCAGAAGATATGCCCGTTTTCGTATTGCAGTTTCTGCTTTTTTTCTGTGGGGCGGAAGTTCCGGCCCTAAGGCGAATTCCGGCCCCCAGAAGTTCCGGCCGTTTCCCCGGAAGTTCCGGTCCTATTTTTCATCCAAAGTTTTGGCTAAGTCTTTTTCGCGTTTCTCTCTGGAGGGGTTCCGGAAATTTGCCCCGGAAGTTTACTCGGAAATTTCCGGGGGTCCGGAAATTCCGGTCCTTGGTCCGGAAGTTCCGGTTCCAGGAAAATTTGGCTAAGTCGTTTTCGCGTTTTCTCTCTGGAGGGGGTCCGGATCTTTGCACCGGAGGTTTGCTCCAGAAATTTCCGGACCACCGGAAGTTCCGGTTTATGCAGCAGAAGTTCCGGCCCCTGGCCGGAAGTTCCGGTACATAACACCGGAAATTCCGGCCCCTCGCTGCTCCAACGGTCAGATTTTTGGGGAGGGCTATAAATAGCCCCCCTTCTTCCCCAAGAGGGCAGCTCACTCACTCTCTCTCTCTATCCTCCATTGTTGCAAACTTGTGAGCTTGATTTCTCTCAATCCCTTCAATGATTCTTGCCCAAATTTAGGGATTCAAGAGAGGAGATCTAGATCTATGTTTCCACCGAACAATCTCTCCTCTAAGTAAGGGGAACCTAGTGGATCTAGTTCTTGGAGTTCTTTTATGGTTCTCCTCATTGTTCTTCCTCTCTTATTCCCCCCAAAGCATTTGTTGCTTAGTTGGAATTTGAGAGTGAAGGTTTGACCACTTAATGTGTTCTTGCCTTTTGCATTAGTTGCATCGGGTTGTGCTCTCCACGAATATTCGTGGGATTGAAGGTTGAGAATCTTATTACTCTTGGGTGCATTGTGTTCCCAAGAGCTTGTGCCTCTTGGATGCATTGTGTACCCTAGACGATTGGTGGTGCCGCGAAGACTTCGAGTTGTGAAGCTTCGGGCAAGATTTGGGAGCCCCCAATTGAGTTGTGTGTGTGTGTGATGTCGGAGTTGATGGGAGAATCTTCTTATGTATCCTTAGTGCGTACTCCTCTCCCTCAACTATGCCAACAAGTACTCTTGATACCCTGAAAGGAAGATAATATATTAGGGATAGGTTGAGCCTCCAAGTGCAGAGTATGTAGAAGTGGAAACTTTTTCCCCAAGAGGGTGACTCGAGGGTTTAATATCGAACTCTCGGGGAATCAGTAGTGGGGATTTTATCTTCTTGTCCTTCTCTAGATTTCCTGCAAACAAAGTAGATTGCTTTGTGCCCTCAACCTCACCAAGTGGTTGTCAAGCACAAGGTGTGAGAATGATATTAAGATAATAATGGATGCAAAACAGTAAATAAATATGCAATGGTGGTAAGTAAGTATGCAAGGATGATAGTAATGATGATGGATGATATTTTCGGGGTTTTTATATGTGAATGCAAGAAGTAAAAGTGTTTTTGTATTTTCTGATTTTAAAATGGCTGAATGTAGACTACTCCCTCTTCATCATGGAGACGGTGGAGATGTCGATGGAGAAGAAGGAGACCTCTCCGGCAGGGCTCCGCCGGAGATTTCCCCCTCCAATCTGCAGCCTCCTAGTCTTTGTTTCTTGTTTCTCTCGTGTGGCGGCTCCCCCGTCGAAGAACGTCGGGGGCTCTTTATATAGGTATTTTTAGGTCACGAGGATGCTTCAGGGCGAAGGATCGACGCAAACGGGGCCACGAGGGCTGAAATAGGTGGGCCCACACGGCCTGGTACTGTAGCCGCGTGGGGCACCCCCTTTTGCCCCTCCGGCCTCCGTTCGCTTGCTTCTTTCACTCCTAGGTCTTCCTCCTTCCAAAATAATGATCCCCGTAAATTTATAGCTCATTATGACGTCGTTAAGGCCCTGAAACAAATAGGGAAAGAAATAGGGGTTTTCTGCCTGCGCAGGATTAATTCCATAAAAAGGGGAAATCATTATTAATTACCAAAAATCATTAAATAACAGTAATATACCCCTTATATGATGCAAATATGAATGGAATATAAGTATTATAGTGCAAAGTTCATGTATGCATTTTACATGCATCAACATCCCCAAGCTTAACTCATGCTCGTCCTCGAGTATGAAAGTGATAAAACTAACATGAACTTTGCAATAGTCTAAAGCTTAAAGCCCGGCTAGCTGCGAGCCATCTGAGGGCCTCTGCCGATTTGTGACTATGACACGTGGGCCACCACTACAACGTCGTTCTACCATCGCTGCCCCTGGAGTAAAAAAACCCATCCTCACTCTCAAAAAAAATCTCTGAGTCCCATCGTCTCTTTGCTCTCTCCCCCTCATGCGGCTAGGGTTTCCGGCCGGCGGCCGCCGCTGCTCCAGCACCTCCCTGATTTCCTCATCCCCCACCCAGTTCTTCCTTCCGACGGCGCCAACACTCCGCCTCCGATGGGGAGGAAGGGGATGCGCCTGCGGCCGTCACCTCCCCAATTCTCCCTCCCCTACCCACTTCTCCCTTCCGGCAGTGCCAACTCTGGGAACCAGCGCTCCGGGTGGACTCGCACCCTTGCCGCCTCCGAAAGGGAGGTAGGTCATGGGCTCTGCACTCACTATGGCGAGCAGGGCGACGAAGGCGCAGACGTGAGGCTCATGGTGGGACACTGGGACGCCTCTCTGCATTGTATTTCGAGTACAAAGTCTCCTCCGTCCCTCTTTGCTGTTCATTAGGGAGGCGAGCCCAGGAAGCAGGCAGGGTGGCTGCACCTCCGTCGTTGCCGCCGAGGGCGTGCTGGTGCTCGCTGGAGGTGCGGGAGGAGGAGGGCATGCCGCAGCTCGAGGAGGACGATGCGGTTTCCAAGGAGGTGTCCAGCGAGTACCCTATACCCGGGAGTGGACTGCCTCGGATCCTTCTGCTGAAATTTTTCTATCCTACATGTTTGCTTTGATGGGTTGGTATCGAATTGTCTGATTTGGTTATTCGGCAGGTGCAAATTGTGCTCTTATTGCTTGGAGTAAAGGTACACTTGCCAGGATTGGCTCGAGGTCATCGTCTTCACCATCATACAGTCAGTTTTAAACCTTCTCAGTGAACTGTAGCTAGAGGAACTTTCAGTTTGTTTGGCATTGATGTTGGTGTATTATTTTTTGGCACGGATGTTGAATTTTCTACACCCAATAGCTAATGAGGTTCTAGGAAATGCAGAAGGATAGAACTCTGATTAAAGATCTGATATTGTCTTTGGAATGAAGTTGCACGGGTTAGTGATATCTTTATTGATTTGCTTCATGCCATGCTGCTATACATACTTTGTTACATTTGCAGGATTTAGGACCGTACTGGTTAGTTTACATCATCGAAAGCAAAGGTTGAGAAAGCTATATGCATTAACTACTTTAGATGGTTAATTTTTTTGGCAAACTGTTGTAATATTCATATATTTGGGACCCCCTACCTATTTGTGTATATGAGTGCTCTAAAGTTCCTTTATCTGGATTCTATAAGTTGAGAGCAAACAATGGTATTTGCATAAAAATAATTATGTAAGTGGTCCGATTAATATATTGTAACTAAACTGATTGTTGTGGAAACATCATTCCGTGTTTGAGGAATTCCGTCTTTGTCTAATGTACTTGAACTATATGACCTGGCAAATTTATTTCTCCCCACAAAGCATAGTTTGCAATCTAGGCTGAGGCAAGTTGATTACTTTACGTGCTCTTTTTGTGATGTTAAATGGTTATATAACATGTCTGGGTTGCACTTGGGTACATGTTCAGTATTTTTCTTTAAATAGGTCTTATGAACTCGATACCACTAAAATCATTTGTCTTTCTTCGATATCTGTTATGTTTAGAAGGACAGGCCTGACTCCCCACTTGTGCCAAGAGGTCCTGGGTTCGACTCAGCCTCTCTGCATTGCACTTTGCAGGGGTAAGGCTTGACTCGTATAATCCTTCCCCAGACCCCACCTGGTGTGGGAGCTTCTAGCACTGGGTCTGTCCGATATCTGTTATGTTTATTCATCAAGTTGAGATTATTGAGAAATGCATGTTTTTTGTTTATTTGAATTTGGTTTAATGGATGTTTTCTCCACCCTGTTATCATCATAATCCTAAGTCCTTCGCAATGATGATGGTTCTGCTCATGCAGTGGCGTCCAATGCTATTCTTAGGAATCACAAGTGGTAGATTTTTCAGGTTGTATGATCATGCAAATGCCAATAAGGGGCTGCTTGGATTGAGTATAAAATTAGTGTGGCCACCATGTATCGTAACTTATTTGTCAGCTAAGTAGTTTTCTTAACTAACTTAGTAGTTGGTTTCACTAGGATTTTATAATTTGTACTATACCAGGGAAGTCCAATTATTCCTTCTGTGCTACTTGCTCAATTCTATCAATAGTTTTTTCAGGTTGTATGATTATGCAAATACCAACAAGGGGTGGCTTGGATTGAGTGTAAAATTTGTGGGGGGGACAATGTATCTAAGCTTATTTGTCAGCCAAGTAGTTTTTCTTAAACTAGCTTAGTAATCGATTTCACTAGGATTTTACAATTTGTCCTAGATCAAGAGGTACTCATTCTAGCTATCCAATTATTTCTTCTGTGCTGCTTGCTCGATCTATCTATATTTTGTTTGGTGAATTTACATCTCATATATATATATATATATATATATATATATATATATAGAGCAGGACTATTCTACAACCCCTCCTAATCACCTTCTAAACTCGAGCCCGACCCATCCTAAGACTTTCTGCCCCGCACTCACCCGCACCCACCCGACACACCTGCTCCCCTTGATCCAAACCATCCCGCACCCCACCGGCGGCAGCCAACCATTAGGAGCTCCACCGTGCGCCCGCCCTGGGAGGGCCCCTACCTCCGCCGCGCGCAGCCCCCGGAGGGCCCTGACCTTCGCCGCTCGCCGCGCCCGGAGGACCCCCTGACCTCCACCACTCCGGCGTGACGCTCCCCACCACCGCACGCCGCCCTGGGAGGGCCCCCAACCCGCGCCGCGCGCCGCCCGGCGAGAAAGCCGTCCCCGCGTGCCTCCGGGGACATGACTCGCCCCACCCACCCATCTCCTCACCCACCGGCGGCGGACACAACCCTCTCCTCTACCACCGACGGTTTCGGTGCTCATCCCCTCCCCTACCGATGACCGCGGCCTCCCTCTCCTCCCACCGGTGACCGCGGCCGCGCGCCATCGATGCCCGATAGCGCCACGGCTCGCCGCTTTGGCCCCACATCACTGCCGGGGGTGGCTGCCAACGGCCGCCCCTCCGCGCCACGAGGACCTCCCATCGCGCGCCGCTAGGGGACGTCCTTCCTCGCTCCACCCCGTCGACCTCCCGCCACGCTCTGCCCCGGCGACCTCTTGCCGCGCCCGACCTCCTCTTGCTCGCAGATCCGGTGGGTTCAGTCCACACTGGGTCGCTTCCGAGTCCACATTGTGGTGGACTTGCTGCCCTGTTTCTCGAAAGCTGCTGGAGGTGTTCATGAGATACCAATTTTTTGCAGTTCAGTTTTTTTTTGTCAGTTCACATCGGGTACTCCACTGCATTTATGCAGGACGTAGTTAGAGATAGGTTGGTGCAAAACTACTATTGTAACGTTCTTGTGCAGTTCACTATTGGTGCTTGTGTGGTTCAGTTTTAGTGTCGTGGAAAGTTCGATTTATTTGTTAGGGAAGTAACTTTCCTGTGAAAAAGGTAAACAAAATTAATGAAGAGCGAAGTCCACTTATTAATTTAAAACGGTTGATTTATGAAAAATATGAAGTTCACCGTATACACACGAATTCACTTGAAGAAAGTTGGAAACAAAAGTTCACTCAAAAAATCTAGAAGTCCACTACTATTTTAGAAATTTACTTTGGATTTTTAAAGTCCACTACGCTCGAATGAAGTTTATTCGTGAAGTTCTGGTGCTCCTTGAAGAAGTTCACTTATGTGTATGGAAGAAGTTCAGTTTTGTGAAGTGGGAAGTTCAGAAAAAACGAGAATTCTAAAACAACAGAATTATGTATATTTAAAACTGCTCTTAAACCGTAAGGAATTTCGAAAAAGTGCGTGAGATAACAAAGTTGCGGATTTTTCATAGCTTTCCAACGGCGTATCATTTGCATCAATCCGATAAACGGTTTGAAAATGGCGACCAAAATACGGTACGGACGCGAAAATACTGTTAGTATATTTGAAATTCTTTAAAAACCGTAACTAATTTCGAAAACCCGTGAACATGAAAAAGTTTCGTAATTTCCATAGCTATCCAACGGTATATCACATGCATCATTCCGATAAGCGGATCAAAAATCGCACTAGAAAATTTTCCCGTGAAGGTGGAGAATCAGTCTGTTCCGTCAGAAAGTTCACATTACCATTAAATGAAGTTCATCAACATTGCGAGGGAAGTTCAGAAGTGGTTCCAGAATAGCTATTCTAGAACTAGTTCCAGAATAGCAGACCTATATATATATATATATATATATATATATATATATATATATATATATATATTATTGCATGGTGTTAATTGTGTACAAAATGTATGTGGTGCTTTCTCAACATTTCGTATGATAGACAAAGAAAGTTGATCTCGGTCGTGTTAGTATCTTTTTGACACACAAATGAGAAGCAATACATAATTTTTTGGAACCAGTGCTATTTGATCAGATCTATCTATATTGTGTTGGGTGAATTTACATATTATATATTATTGAATGGTTTCAATTGTCTATAAAATGTATATGGTGATGCGTCAACATTATTAACAAAGCAAGTTGATCTGGGTCGTGTGCGTCTCTTTTTCACACACAAATAAGAAGCAATGCAGAGTTTTCAAGAACTTTGTTAAGTTATTTATTTGGAATTTTTAGGAACCAATACAGAGTTTGATTAGGACTTTTAGAAGCTGCATGGTCAATTTTTAAAAGATTGTCCTAGTTAGACTTACCTTAGGTTTGCACAGAGTTGTATGAGGAAGCATTAACACATTGAGGGATGACAATTCAATCAAGAGCAAACTAAGAGAGTGCAAATTATATGGGATTTTGTTCTTAGATTTTCTTCCGAATTTCTGTGTGCCAATAATAGCTAAAAGTTGTTTTTAGAGGTTCAAAATAAAAACTTTTAACCATTTCCAGAAAATAAAATAGAGGACACCAAAGCTATTTGTCACAGGATTATGTTGATATGTTCTGATTACATGTAGGTGTCACAGAATCAGGACATCAAGCCCTCTATACTATCTCTCTTTTTGTACTTTGCTTATATGTTTGAAATCCAACGCGGAGTAACTTCATGTGACTGTTGAGTTGTTCTCTTGGGCCAATTTAGATTTCAATTTTGTTTGTTGATGCTTGTGAGTTCATTTGGATACCTAGAATGGTAGTAACATTATGGAGAGGATTTTTACCATCTTACTTGCAAACTACAATGGGTTCGGATTTTATCCTCATTTCTAAAACAAAGAGATCTAGAAATCTCAAATTCAGGAATTTCGTGGGCTTTTTTTATTTTTATTTTTATTTTTACAAAGTAAATTTCTTTTTCGAAAGATTGCCCATGTCTTTGTTTATGCTTCGGATGGGAGAAAATGACTCTAATTCTTCCGCATCTACGAATCTGTCGATATGTTGTATTTACACATGTAACATTAAATGCTCATCAATCACTGTTGTAGTATACATGCAATTCGAGTTGTCGACACATATCTAACATAATCTATGATTATCATGCAGATTAGCAATACTGTTTTATAACTTCCGTGTTAATTGCTCCCTTATATGCTGCAAGCAATAACAGTTGTATCCAGAGTTTCTGCAACCATTTGTAATTTCATATTGCACTAGGAACCTTAAAATTCTAGAGTATTCAGTTGAAGACCCAGGAGCTCCTGACAAGTTATTGACGAGTAAGTCTGCACAAAAGTATATTGCTTTGGTGGTACATTTTTGTGCCTGAAGTTTCTGTATTTAAAAATTTTTATGCTGGAAAATTCTTCCATTTTCAATATTAGATAGTACATTGATCATTTAGTGATCCAATAGAATATAACTTCGACAATCCGAAGATCGTGAGGTATGATCAGATCTGGGGGCAACCTTGCCGCCTCCCGTCTTCATCACGCTCATGTCTTTTCAAGAGAACAACAGGAGGCTGTTCATCTCGCTCCTCTCTGTCCCCATGTGTTTTTCCTCCTAATCTACTACAGTGGGAGGCGTGGCCCGCACGGCGAGGCGACAGGAGTTCTGGTGGTGGCGATGCATGGCATGGAGCATGCCCGCGGTGTCCGGCATTTCTGTGTTACTTGGTTCATGCTTTCCATCGGTGTGAGCACTTGAGACACACCGGTGGTGCTGACGCGCTCAACACTCCCCTTGCTTATCCAGCAAGAATGCAATATATGTGATTTTGATACATGTTTACACTGTAATATTTTCCTATGTGATGTTGATGCTGAACCTTGGGTGCATAGATTGTGAACTAAATGGTGACCTAATGTACTTGTGACTTATAATCATGAGAACCTATACTGTGCATTATCAGTTATGCTAACAGATCTGTGTGTTGTGCAGTTTCAATGTAACATTGACTTGTTTATGCCTGACCAGCCCATCGATGCCAAACGGAAGAAGCCAATTCTACACAGGAACAAAGCAAATGGGAGTGAAGATGCAGTGGAAAATACTTGGTGCTGGATGGCTAAATGTAGACACAACCTTTGTAGAAGAAGAGAAGTAAGGGTCTTGGGGAGCCCTGCTGCGAAGTGACACTGGTGATATCATTTTGTCATCTGGTGATATCATTTTGTCATCCGCCGGTGATATTTCAGATTGCTATATTACAATTTTTCCAAGATACACTATATCACTTGAGGAGGTTTTGAACTATATTTTTGTTATTAAGACAATATTACAATGCATTGCAACAATTGGTGGTCGTTTTTTCCCCTCCGAAGTGAGGTACCCTTTTTAAGATTTAAAAGTTGTGTTCGTACACAACACCTACTAGCCTCCATGCCCCCTCTTATACCCTTCAATAGTATGAGCTACTGGTTTGGGTCTATTTGTGACGGTTAAGACAAATTGTTAAAGGCATGCGATTCTACCACGCCAGCCACACTATGTCAGAACGAAATGTAGCCGGCGAGGCAAAGCTTGCCTATTCGTCTAGTATAATAACAACATCGATATAAAAGATGATTTCTATTGCTACATAAGTCAAATGATTCATTAATTCAAAGAAGTAGCAATATGCAAACAGTTTATAAAGTGATATCAAGTATTCAATGCAAGGATGTTCAATGATAGTTCACAAAGTGTAACATAAAAGATAGTAATATGGACATTCTTACTTTTGCATACTTGTGGTCCATAGAGTGTAGATGAAAATCTGAATATAAAAGGTGGACACTTTGGAAAAGATGTATAAATGAGTAGAGGTAAAACATGCATAAGTTTCATCTATCCTCCAAACTATTCTACTTAAGTTATTGATTGCAATGGTAATACTTGGTGTAAAGCTCTCATTCCCCTATCATAGCATCTTGAATGATTAAAGTTAATTGTGAAAGCAAATATGAGTAGTGGCCTTGATAAAGTAAAGGTTAGATGTCTCATGCCCCTTGAATACAAGTACCTACACCATGATTACTCAACTTGGGAAACAAAGTAAGTTTAAGTTATCTATCATTGTAAGTAATAATGGTATCATCAAGAGCCTCAACTGGGGTACCTCTTGTCCCATGATATGGATCAAGCCCACATCAAAACAACAAGACAAACAAACATAATGAACAAACTCAACACCCTTTTTATTTACCACTTGATATAGCTTTTTATTGTAGGGTGTATCACAGAAAATTCAAAATAGCATGTAAGTAAATTTACACCATGAATGATGCATGGCTTAGATTAGCGGCCCAGGTTTCTCTCTAACCATTTATACAAACTCATTTAAACTTACTCTATTTCCACATTATTTCACCATGATAGGCATCCATAAACAAAAGTACATGATATCAACTAAATAAATGATGGAACATGTTGAAAGCTTTGCATGTCACAGCACATATGGGCTAACTCCCAACCTTAAACATTTATCAAGCCACTATCATCATAATATTAATCACAATGGTTCATGTTTATTAAATGCAATAGAAGTAAAGTGTGCATCAAGTTCGCGAGAGCTTTTTAACCAACTTTTTCCAATATAATAATAACATAATCATTCATTAGGTATAGATACAATAATGATAACATACTTGGAATAGCATAAGGCTAATAGGTAGATATGGTGGACTCACTGGAAAAACTTTGGTTGAAGGTGTTGGAAACAAGTTTTTACTTGTTGGAATTTTTGGGCTAGCAAAAGGGAGAAAGATGACCATCTAGATGCATGCATGAGTGTCCATAGAACTAACTAATTCATGTCAAACAAGGTGAAATAACATACAGCATCAAAACATGAATAAAAGATAGCTCATGATAAAGCATTTGCAAATTATTACTCATAAAGAAGCTCATGAATCATGCAACTATATGTGTCATTAAAAATCAACTTAGACATCCCTTTTCCCAATACAATAAAAGCATGCAAGATATTTCAACCCATATTTCCAGTAGCTTTCTCATATATAAATGATAGTGTGGTGGTCTCACAAAATAAAAATCAAAAACAAAAACAAACAAAAAGACGCTCCAAGTTTATGCGATAAAGTGTTTCAAATGAAAAACAGAAGTTAGACGTGTGCAAACCGAGAGTATGTTGGTTCAGTGGGGATGTTCTCCACATCCCCAAGCTTATGGTTTTCACCATCCTTGGATAACTCATGGTGCATCTCCTCCAATCCCTGTGAAAAAACTTCAAAACACTGTTTCTCCCATTCCTTTTCTGTGGGGTGATATTAGTAGAGATAAAGAAATAGGCTTCTTGCTGCATATAATCCATGGACTAAAATTCATATGAATGATCAGAAAGTGTATAATGTTGTATGCCTACTCATAAACTCAATCGGAAAAGACTTGCTACCCCCATAGGTAGCTACACACCCTAAGTTTGACCGAAACATATATGTAACGGTAAAATGAGATTACTCAAGTAGACAAGGGGATGTCACTAGTAGAGTTGTTAGAATTATTAAAAAGTATTTTGAATTTTTTTGAATTTTTTTCCATCCGCTGTGATTTTTTTAGTAAAGTTTGACACAAAAGTCAACAAAAAAGTCAACTATGAAAAAAAGCTTAAAATGACGACCAAAAAATATTTTTTTGAAAATTCCGAAACCAGTTTTGTACACCAAATATCCATGTTTTACTAGAAAAACAAGCTAAAACGGATACATACGGCTTGCATCTTCGTATAACGCATGGGTGTGTAGCTACCCATGCGGGTAGCAAATTGTCTCTCTAAACTCAATTGGATCAAAAAGATTCAACTCAAAAGTTCAAACTATGCATAAAACAATATGCGACAGAATTTGTCCAGAAAAACAGCAGCAGCAAAACGTATTTTTATGTCCTACTTAAACTCATCGAAAAATTCTTAAAACATTCAGGCATATAGAGGATGCAAATTTGCAGTTACAGTTAAAATCTCAGCTCATTCGGAGTTACAGAATAATAATGAAAAATCAAACCATTCACAGACTTCGTGCAGCAATAAAATCTCTGAATAGAAATAGCAACTTTTTCAAACCAAAATAGGTAAAACTTGGCACTTTATTAAAAATTCCAGAAACTAAGCTAAGAAAACATTCTCTTGCCATATAGCTAGGCTTACTTACTTGTTGTTTACCGAAGATGAAGCTCATGAGGGAGCTTGAATTTTGGTATGTCCCTCTTCCTTGGGAAGTGTTCCATGCATTATACCAGGATCCCATGGTGCTCTCAAGCCAATGAAAATAATATTCAAGTTGAAACTTAGTAGAGATAAAAACAAAACACAAAAGTAATAACAACGAAGTCTAACTTTCTTCCTATGCATTGGCATTTTGTATATGAATGAATCACAATAAATAGAAGTTTTCCAATGCATATTAACAATAGTTACTTGCAGCCCATAATTATTAGTAGCATACAGAGGGTTCTTATTACCTCCTCTTTTATAATAGTTGCAAGTAGAAGAAATAAATTCAACCATATAATCACAAGAACCATTCATCTTAGATAATATAGGCACATAAAGAGGATCATTAAATTTATTTTGGAATTCATTAGCGTGCTTCCCTCTTTCAAAATAGTTATTAAGATCAATATTATGTTTAATATCATGGTTGCAAAAAAGATTTTGAACTAAAGATAACTGCAAACCACATAAGTATTTCTCAACATAAGCAAATTTCTCCCCTATGGTGTAATTAGGAGAATTCAGAAATAAAGTAGGACTCTCATGAGTGAGAGTATTATCACAAGCAGCAAGTATATCATTTTTATCCTCACATAAAGTAGTAACAACTAAACATGGAGGATTATCAATAAGCATTGGACCATCATCTAGAGCTTTATCATAAAAAAATTCCAAGCAACACTCCCCATTATCATCAATAAGTTCACTAGTAGCATTAGTGGAAAGTAAAGGAGCATTAATAGTTTTATCATAATAGCATGGGTTATCATATAGGACCATAGAATTTTCAGTTTCACACTCATCATAACATGGGTTCTCATAAACAACAAAAGGTTTTTGAGTTTGAGTGTTACTATCATATGTTGGTGGTGAAGGTGGGAGTTTCCTCTCTTCATTCTCTTGCTCTTTTTCATCCAAAGAGATCTCAGTTTCAGCTATTTCTTCTTCCACAACTTCCAGCAGGGCATTAGTATCTTTTTTTAGGATAAGTTCTCTCAAGAAATTCAGTAATATGAGGATTATCACTGTAATAATTAAGGCAGTATCCAAGTATAACATAATTTTCAGATTTGTAAGAAGCATCATTAATATTTTTAAGCAGAGCAGTAATCTCTTAGGCACCTATAAAAACAACAAATTCTTCAATTTGTTCAAGATTATCAAAATCATAATTTCCTTTAGCATAAGAAGCCAATGTTTCATTATTGTTATAATCACATTGGAAAGGGAGGTCTTTGTCCCTCCTACAGCAAAAATATTTATTAAAGTACCAGGATTCATCATGTTTAGAGCAAAAGTTTGTAGCAAGACTATTCAATATATGTAATTGTGCCCACAGTTGTGTCCCTTTTTCAGACAAGCGGTATTCCTTATAATATTTCTGTTGTTCCTCCGTGAACCTACTTAGCCAATAAGATCTAGTCTCACAGGAAGTAACCATTGATAGCAAGTAAAGAACAAGACATAAAAACAGGACAAAACCGAAATAAACTAGGTGCTAGAATTTTTTTAATTTTTAATGCAAAACTGAAAATAAAATGACACTAAATAATGCAAACCAAATTAACTAATGCAAAACAAAATGCAGAACTGAAAATAAAATATGCAAACCGAAATCTAAAAAATGATATGGAAGACAATAACAAAACAAAATAAATTGCTTGAAGGTAAAGATGGACAAGATGATGCTCACGTAGGTGCAACCTCCCCAAGCTTAGGTGTTAGCACAAGTTGGTGATGAAGCTGACTTTGTTGTGATATCCTTGTATAAAACCTTCCAGCTATGATTCCCCGGCAACGGCGCCAGAAAAAGCCTTGATGTCGGAGTTGATGGGAGAATCTTCTTATGTATCCTTAGTGCGTTCTCCTTTCCCTCAACTATGCCAACAAGTACTCTTGATACCCTGAAAGGAAGATAATATATTAGGGATAGGTTGAGCCTCCAAGTGTAGAGTATGTAGAAGTGGAAGATTTTTCCCCACGAGGGTGACTCGAGGGTTTAATATCGAACTCTCGGGGAATCAGTAGTGGGGATTTTATCTTCTTGTCCTTCTCTAGATTTCCTGCAAACAAAGTAGATTGCTTTGTGCCCTCAACCTCACCAAGTGGTTGTCAAGCACAAGGTGTGAGAATGATATTAAGATAATAATGGATGCAAAACAGTAAATAAATATGCAATGGTGGTAAGTAAGTATGCAAGGATGATAGTAATGATGATGGATGATATTTTTGGGGTTTTTATATGTGAATGCAAGAAGTAAAAGTGTTTTTGTATTTTCTGATTTTAAAATGGCTGAATGTATATGATGCTTAAAATTGGTTGGAAAGTTGTTTCTTATGATTAAAAATGGACCGGGGTTCATGGTTTCACAAATGCACTCTCTCTTTAATATAGTGTGGCAAATAAGTAGACATAGGATTAACATATGAGATTGCAAACAAGTTTAATGACATGTTACTAATTATATGGGCATCATGTCCTAACATAGAGACCTTTTGATTATTATTCTCACTTATACTCCACCAAGATGTGAACTAAATCATAGCACCTCAGTAATTAAGATGACTCAGAGTATAGCTTTAAGATTAATGACATGAAGTGAAAATAAACACATGTTGGATCTAGTCTTAGGTAGAGGCTTGTCACTCCTCACACCTTGCAACATGGTATTTTGGTTTATCCCTAGTGAGGCAACAAAGTAAGGTAAACACCCAATGGATCATGATATTAAGTTGTCAGCTTATCACATCACCACCCCCGTTACTCCAACTAATGCACACGTTCCCCCACACACGCTCTCATAAACAAGCTTGATCAAAACAAGGATACAAGAACGGGGTACATAATATGCATCTACTTTCATAACTGAAATAAACATTGCAATCTCAACATATATTAACTCATAGAAAGATCCACCACAAAGGTAATACAACGATGACCGTAATCATGTTCGGCAGCTCATACGGTGCTAATTAGTGAAGCTCAAGAGAGAGAGAGATACATATGCTACTGCCACAAACCCATAGTCCAGAGGTGGACTACTCCCTCTTCATCATGGAGACGGTGGAGATGTCGATGGAGAAGAAGGAGACCTCTCCGGCAGGGCTCCGTCGGAGTTTTCCCCCTCCAATCTGCAGCCTCCTGGTCTCTGTTTCTTGTTTCTCTCGTGTGGCGGCTCTCCCGTCGAAGAACGTCGGGGGGCTCTTTATATAGGCATTTTTAGGTCACGAGGAAGCTTCTGGGCGAAGGATCGACGCAAACGGGGCCACGAGGGCTGAAATAGGTGGGCCCACGCGGCCTGGTACTATAGCCGTGTGGGGCACCCCCTTTTGCCCCTCCGGCCTCCGTTCGCTTGCTTCTTTCGCTCCTAGGTCTTCCTCCTTCCAAAATAATGATCCCCGTAAATTTATAGCTCATTATGACGTCGTTAAGGCCCTGAAACAAATAGGGAAAGAAATAGGGGTTTTCTGCCTGCGCGGGATTAATTCCATAAAAAGGGGAAATCATTATTAATTACCAAAAATCAATAAATAACAGTAATATACCCCTTATATGATGCAAATATGAATGGAATATAAGTATTATAGTGCAAAGTTCATGTATGCATTTTACATGCATCAGTGTGCCCCAAGAACATTGTAAAGGCTCCGAATTCCGCCTTGAAGGATTCCGATAGTGGAAGGTGAACCAAACCCTTGGGTGCGGTTCATCGGAGAATAGGGTGAGGCCTTTGTGGCATCTTGAGTAGGCCTCTTGTGGCGAGCTCACACCCCTCCAACGAGACGTACTCCCTTAACAAGGAGGAACTCGGGAATACATCCTCGTCTCTGCGTGCCACGGTTACTTCTATACCCGAGCTATTTACTTATGCAATTTACATTGTGATAGCCTTCGTGCTTGAAGTTTTATATCTTGCTATCACCTTGTTGCTTGCCTTACTTAGCATAAGTTGTTGGTGCACATAGGTGAGCCTAGTATATTAGGTTGTTGGCTTATTAGTTTAAACACCTAGTTTTATTCCGCAATTATTAAGCCTTAAACCAGAAAAGTTTTAATCGCCTATTCACCCCCCCCCCCTCTAGGCGACATCAAGGCATAGTTTGTTCTTTCACATGTATGTGAGGATTCATTCCAAGAAACGAAAGTACCTGATAATTAAGTTGTCGTGCATGAGCTCATGTAAGAGGTCCTTGTATTGTAGGTGCAGTGGTTGTATCAACATGTGGGATGTCCTCATCATCCTCCCCTTCTTGAAATGAAGTCGTCCTCGATGCAATGTCATCATCCTCTCCTAAGTATGGCTTCAAATCTGCAATGTTAAATGACGGACTTACCGTACCAAATTCTGCAGGAAGCTCAAGTTTGTATGCATTATCATTAATTCGTTCTAATACTTTAAAAGGACCAGTAGCCCATGGCATCAATTTTGACTTGCGCAAATCAGGAAAACGATCATTACGCAAATGTAACCAAACAAATCTCCAACATAAAAAACAACATGCTTTTTTCCCTTATCACCGGCAACTTTAAATTTAGCATTCATGTGTTCTATATTGGCATGCAACTTCACAATTAATTCAGCACGTTGTGAAGCATCTAAATTATCTTGCACCGAAGATGGTAAAGGCAATAAATCAATGGGCGCACGAGGAACAAAGCCATAAACAATCTCAAAAGGGCACATCTTTGTGGTAGAATGCAGCGAACGATTATAAGCAAATTCAATATGAGGTAAACATTCTTCCCACAATTTTAAGTTCTTCTTTAAAACAGCCCGCAACATAGTAGACAATGTTCTATTCACAACTTCAGTTTGTCCATCAGTTTGGGGATGACATGTAGTACTAAACAGCAACTTAGTCCCCAACTTTGCCCATAAACATCTCCAAAAATGGCTAAGAAACTTAGTGTCACGATCTGAAACTATAGTATTTGGCACACCATGCAAACGAACAATTTCACGAAAAAACAAATCAGCAACATGCGTAGCATCATCAGTTTTGTGACAAGGAATAAAATGTGCTATTTTCAAAAATCTATCCACAACAACAAAAATACTATCCCTCCCCTTTTGTGTGCGAGGCAATCCCAAAACAAAGTCCATAGAAATATCCTCCCAAGGCACACTAGGAACAGGAAGAGGCATATATAAACCATGTGGATTAAGACGTGACTACGCATGCGTGGCCAAAAGAAATGTGCAGCAAGCACGTCCTCCGTCTTCTTTACTCCAAAGTGACCCATCAAACCTCCGCCATGCGCCTCCTGCAACAACAAAAGACGAACAGAGCTATCCAGAATACATAGTTTGTTAGCACGGAACACAAATCCATCATTGAGGACGAATTTGTTCCAAGTTTTGCCCTCTTTACAATTTTGCAACACATATTTAAATGCAGCATCATACACATATTGTTGCTTAATAGTTTCCAATCCAAAAAAATTGAAATCAAGCTGAGAGAGCATGGTATAACGGCGTGACAAAGCATCAGCAATAACATTATCTTTACCCTTTTTGTATTTGATAACATAAGGAAAAGATTCAATAAATTCAACCCACTTTGCATGACGCTTATTCAACTTAGCTTGACTACGTATGTGCTTCAAAGATTCATGATCAGAATGTATAACAAATTCTTTGGGCCATAAATAATGTTGCCAAGTTTCTAATGTCCGAACCAGCGCATATAATTTTTTATCATAAGTAGAATAATTCAGACTTGGCCCACTTAGTTTTTCACTAAAATATGCAACAGGTTTACCCTCTTGTAATAACACACCTCCCAAACCAATACCACTAGCATCACATTCAAGTTCAAAAGTCTTATTAAAATTAGGAAGTTGCAATAAAGGAGCATGAATTAACCTGTCTTTTAGTAACATGAAAGCCTCTTGTTGTGCATTTCCCCAAACAAAGGGAACATCTTTCTTTGTAAGCTCATTCAGCGGCGCTGCAATGGATCCAAAATCTTTCACAAAGCGCCTATAAAATCCTGCGAGTCCAAGAAAACTCCGTACTTGTGTGACCATTTTAGGTTGCGGCCAACTCGAAATTGCCTCAATCTTGGCTGGATCAACTTCAATACCCTATGATGTAACAACAAAGCCAAGAAAAGCAACTCGGTCCGTGCAAAAGGTGCACTTCTCAATATTTCCAAACAAGCGTGTATTGCGCAAAGCATTAAAAACAGCACGCAAATGATCCAAATGTTCCTCTAAAGATGTGCTATATATGAGAATATCATCAAAGTAAACCACCACAAAATGGCCAATAAAACTACGCAAAACTTCGTTCATTAATCGCATGAATGTGCTGGGAGCATTAGTTAGACCAAAAGGCATTACTAACCACTCATATAAACCGAACTTAGTTTTAAACGCAGTTTTCCATTCATCCCCTAATTTCATATGAATTTGGTGATAACCACTACGCAAATCAACTTTAGAGAACATGATAGAGCCACTCAATTCATCGAGCATATCATCTAAACGTGGTATAGGATGACGATAACGAATTGTAATATTATTAATAGCTCTACAATCAGTACACATGCGCGAGGAACCATCTTTCTTAGGAACCAAAATAATAGGTACAGCACATGGGCTAAGAGACTCACGAATATGACCTTTGTCGAGTAGTGCTTGGATTTGTCGCTGAATCTCTTTGGTCTCCTCTGGGTTGGTACGATATGGCGCACGGTTGAGTAGTGACGCTCCAGGAATTAAGTCAATTTGATGCTCAATTCCGCGAATAGGTGGCAATCCTGGAGGTACATCTTGTTGAAAAACGTCCACGAACTCCTGTAAAATGTTAGCAACCGCAGGTGGCAAGGAAGGAGGCATGTCCTCAAAAGAAAACAACACCTTTTTGCAAATAATAGCATAACATGCAGTAGTACTCACATCAATATCAGAAATATCAGATTTGCTAGCAAGCAAGTACTTTTTAAACAAATTCATTAGCATGTTTCGGAGCAGATTTGGAAGTACTTTTAGATGGCATCAACTCGTTAGCAAAAATTTGATTTTCGCTCAGCTTTGACTCCTCATTATGTGCTCTACTAGCTCTAGCAAGATCATCTTTTAAAATATTTTCAGGAGACATAGGAAGTAACACAATTGGCTTATCATTATGAACAAGAGAATATTGATTTGTGCTACCATGATGGACAGAATTCGTATCGTATTGCCATGGTCTACCAAGTAAAAGCGCACATGCTTGCATAGGAACAACATCACATTCAACATATCAAAATATGTAGCAATAGTAAAACGCACACGAACGGTACGTGTTACCTTAACTTTGCCGCTGTTGTTAAACCATTGAATATAATATGGACGAGGATGAGGTCGTGTCGTGAGAGAAAGCTTCTCAACCATCTCCATACTCGCCAAATTGTTGCAGCTCCCTCCATCAATAATAATGCGAACACAACGATCTTTGACAACGCCCTTTGTATGGAACAGATTATTGCGCTGACTTGGTTCAGCTTTTGTCACTTGTGCACTTAAAACGCGATGCGCAATTAAGCTCGGGTACTGCTCCGCATGTTCCGCAGCCATGTATTGTGAATCCTGCGCCGTGTTTGCTTCCGTGAATTGCTCATCATGTGCTATGAGAGCCAATGTATCTTCATCATAATCACTAGTGGAATCGTATCCACCATCCTCAAGAGCAATCATCACACGAGCGTTGGTGCAATCACGTGCGAAATGACCAAGCCCGCTGCATTTGCGGCACTTAATGTTGCTGGTTTTGCCCGTAGAAGCCATTGATGACGAAGAACTTGGGGCTGGTCCAGCGGGTGTACTCTTGGCTGCAAATGGTGGAATGTAGACGATGTAGACCGTGTGGGGGTGGGCGTAGTAGCAGTCGTAGCAGCAGTCCGTGGCGACGTAGACGGCGTTCGTGGTGTCCATGAAGTAGAACGCCCTGCAGGAGTGTCGCCGCTCTCCGATCCTGCACTTCACATTCAGCTTTGCAAGCAAGATGAAACAAACGAGTGATAGTTGTATATTCCTTATATTCCAGAATTGTTTGAATCTCTTTATTTAACCCACCAAAGAATCTATCAAGTAAAGCTTCAGTATCCTCTACTATACCACAACGAATCATACCAGTTTGTAATTCCTGATAGTATTCTTGTACAGATTTTTTACCTTGTTCTAGTCTAATTAATTTATTTAGCAAATCACATTGATAGTATGGAGGAACAAAGTGAGTCCGCATAGCATGTTTCAAATCAGTCCAAGTAGTAGGTGGATTAGCATGATGCAAACGACAATATCCAGACCATCATACGGAAGCAAAACTAGTGAACTCACAAGTAGCAGCACTAACATGTCTCTCCTTCGGATAATTTAAGCATGAAAAACGTTGTTCTAATTCTAATTCCCAAGAAAGGTACGCATCAGGATTATAACGACCATCAAAAGGCGGAACATTCAACTTCAGTTTTGCAACATGGTCATCGTCACGTACCAGCGGACGCGTGTTACGTAGAAGTACGCGTGGACGTCCAGGTGCCGGTTGGTGGACCTCACCCTCATCCCCGTTCTCGCCATCGTAGTCGTCCTCCCCTTCATACTCCTCGTATCGCGCATTGGTAGCCGCAGCACCCGCAGCGCCTGCAGCAGACGTGTGCGCATGGTGGAGAGGTACGCACTAGGCGCGGCCGACATACGTAGGGGGTGGAAGACGGCGTAGCAACTCCTAAAACTTTTCATTGAGCTTGGCGGTGAAGGACGTTTCGAGGCCCTCGATCTTCTCCATGGTTTCACCAAAACGTTTATCCACGTCTTGCATATGGTCGCTGACGAGGTGCGTGAAGTGGCCGTGGAGCTCCGCGTTGGTCATCTTATCCGGGTCGACAGGCATCTCAGAACCTGTCATGGTTAGTACGCAAAAAGCACTAGAAATATGGGTGTATAGATGACAGGAAAGTGGTGGAATCAATGCGCAATCAATCAAGCAAACCAATATTCTTACCCGTTCTTACCCTGCAGCAGGTGGTGACTAGCAACCGAGGGGACCAAACGTCAAGAAGATTGAGAATAGCGATTACCAGGTGGTGTCAACGCACGGTGTAGGAACATGTGGAGCTGTAGGTGGCTGTAATATCTGTAGCAACAATTCAAAACAGCAATGCAACGAGTTGAATAAATGCTCAATGACGGTACTGTGCTGGTCCTAGGATAGACCGTACTAGAGACGCGAGCCTATAGCACCAACAAAGTCAAGGCGCGGCAACAACAAGCACAAATGGATAGCTCAAAAGCAAGATATAAGTGAAGATCATAGAAAGTTCTGAACTTTTTCACAAGTGGCAAAAACTCAACCTTCCCGGACTCTTTTGCCAATTCTGAGAGATTTTGGACAGAACTTTTTCTGACGAGAATTTTGAGTGGTCGAACGTCGAAAATGGAGTTTATATGCAAAAGTTATGGCCTGTCAAAGTTCGGACACCCAAAACTGTAAAAACCCAGCCAGTTCGGACTAATTCGCACCCTGACTAGTAGAAATCGGGTTAAATCCGACTTGGATGCGGATTGACTTTTTTTTTACAATTTTTTTTACAAACCAAACCGATCACGATGGTGGAGGCGGCGGCGGGTATGTAGATGGTGGCGGTGGTGGATATATGGATGGCGGCGGAAGACTGGTGGATGGTGGCGATGATGGGCGAGATGCGTGTCGTGCGGCGGCGGCAAGACAAATATGCAAAGAACTAGAAACTCTAAAGGAACTAGACGCTACGACCAGCACTCGACATGACGATGCAGACACGAATTCAACAATGCAAACACTGGAAAGAAAAGATGCAAAGGCTCGAATTGTTTCTGGGAAAAGATCTAACCCTAATATTTTTGGCTTTTTCGTGGACTGTAGGAAAAACAGATGCAATCTATACTAGTAAAACTGTAAGATCTCACCGATAAACCTGAAATCTGATACCACTTGATAGGGTAAAAGTGCCTGATCTTTCGATGAGATGGATATCTCTCGATTTGGGTGGAGGTCGACGTTGACGATCCGACTACAAACATACGGGACGTTGCGCCTTAGCAATCGCTACACCAACTTCCGAGGCTATTGATCTCGCCGGAGCTAGATCAACCTAATCCGAAGATCAATTCCTGCAAGCAATCGAAGAACTAGCAAGAATTATAGATGCAATCAAGATATTGCGGATTAAAGATGAAAGCTTTATAGATGGGATTCTGCAAGTGCGTAGTACAAAAGGTCTGAACCGACACTGTTGTCTATAGCGAAGAATAGCAATGGCTAAGTCTTAAACTAAACAAAATCCGCGTCTAAAGGACGACCGAACTGAGGTATATATGGAGGGATAGAGGGGGATTCGGCCAGCCTTGGAAAAGGAGGTCGAATTCCACCCTAAGTCGGTTTCCTTCCACTTATACGGACTCTAATTGTTCACTGCTCTTAATTTGGACAAAATTACATGGGCCTGGCCCATATCTAAAAGGCGACGCAGCACCATATGAATATATGGATGAAATTATGAAGTGGGAAGCTCTATATTTCGTCCAAGTCTTCTCCTCTTATTATGGTGGCTTCAATGTTCCGAAATCTCCAGTTGTGGTGTCATCTTCAATCCTCCCATGCTTGCTGTCATCCTCCCCATGTGTGATCATGCTAGGACCGTCATTCCTAAGTGTGACAAACACATCCGATTTATACCTGATAATTAAGTTGCCGTGCACGAGCTCGTGTAAGAGGTCCTTGTATTGTAGGTGCAGTGGCTGTATCAACATGTGGATGTCCTCATCACTATCCAAATAAGATACAACAATTGTGTAATGGTGTTTCAAAATTTGAAAAAACGTAAGAGTATGTGTGCTTGGTGTTCCCAAATTTGGAAAAAGTAAGTATGTTTGATATATCTTTATTTTACTTATGTGTGTATTGCACCTTAGTGCTTGCCAAGTTGACTTAGTCCGTCGGAATGAGGAATATGTTAAATATGGTAAAATCTGACATGACGTAACAAATTTAGGATGAATTATGACAGACTATTTTAAAAGCGGTAACGATTGTCATAAATTTACAAACAAAATGTGAAAAGTAGAATTCACGTTTTGATTTTTGACGTAGTCAGACACGCAGGGTTCTGGAGTGCATCGATTTGGCTCCGGGCTCACTGGAGCCCTTTATTTTGAACATTTAGAAATATTATTTTCAAAATTTCAAAAAAATTAAAGAATATGTATTTTTTTGACACAAAAACAGCGAGGAAGGCCCCTACTGTGTCATTTTCATTTATAAAAAAAATATGTATGATAAACAATGATGTAAACATTCAGGTGTGCGAAGTTTTAATCCGAAATATTTTGTATTGTATGCTACAAAAAAAAAGACAACATTATAGATCTGAGTAAGTGAATAGTGCAACTTCAAATCTTGTCAGTTTTTGTCCTTTTTATGCAACCCATAATATAACTATTTCAAATTGTGATATTATGCGCTTGAAATATACATCATTACCTACATGTACATATTTTTTCAGAATTTTGTAACTATAAAATATCATTTTTAAATTTTTAAATAAAGGGCTCCTGTAAACTCGGGTTTCAGTAAACATTTTTCGGGTTTCCTGCCCATACACAGCATAAGACTTGCACCTGAGAAAAATAAGCCCAGCTCTGCGCCCAAACCCATTTTAGCCCGGCCAGTTTAGCAATAATGGGCTAGGCCTAAGCAGCTGATCCAGGCCGGAAAATTTCAGCAGATTAGCGGTGATCTTAGCCCAGAACCCACGTCCGCTCCCGGAGAGAAGCGGCTGCGACCATGGCGGCGGCGGGGGAGCTGGCGGCGGGAAGCGATGTGGTGGAGATTCGCCTGCCTTCTCCCTCGGAGGATGACCCCCTGCACCATGATAAGAAGGTAGGGCACCGGGCGCGTATGTACCAAACATGCTATATAATCGTATCATAAGTGCGATGTTTAGGCCGTGTTTCGTTCAGTAATTAGATGTTAGTTTTTTTTGGATCGTAACTGCGTTACATTTCCGGTTAATGAAGAAATGAGGCTTGGGGACAAGAGATGGGAAGTATACTGGAGGGATAGAAAAAATTTAGACTTGCAGCTGATAGTTACTTTAATTAAATCGGCACCAACATGGGAAATGCTCGTTTTTTATTAACTGAATCAGCAGAATAGATTGTGCCGACGGCATACTGGATATAAAGAACATTTTATTGACATCATCTAATATATTTTAAATGGATTCAGGAAATGGCATACTTTTGATGTTTTTGGGACGGTCCCGTTTTGCTTCTCATAATTTAACTATCATGTTCCATCCAAATTAAGGAGTGAGGCACTGTATATTTGAATTGTGGCTTTTAAACAGCGCAAGAGGCATATTTGTGCCTGATTACTTGGTAAGTTTGGATTTATCTGGTTTAAGAGGCCATTATTCTAAAAAAAGGTAGAAAAGGGTTGAGCTTAATGTCATTTGTTCTCAGTGGTTGTTAAGCTACATTTGGTCATGTTGGATAGATGCATGAGGAAGTGGTGGGGAGAAAAGGCCGATATTATCAATTTGTGTGCGTCTATGTAGTGGATGAAATGTTGGCTGAGTATGGTGCTAGTCTGGAATGTTGCTGAGAAGTGGTACTTTATAATTAACATCTTTGTGCGGTGTTTGGATGATAATCAGTAGTTTGGACTTATAGATGTGTTCTCTTGTATGGTAGTTCAAGTTTGTTAGACCAAAGGTCAAAGTGGAATGAACCCAGCATTTGTTTATTTTCTAATAAGATATGTCATTGTTTTGATATACTAAAATAGTGCAAGTCTTGCGTGTGTTGGAATCTTTTGTCAACATCTTGAATGATTTTCACAAAGTTCATTTATTCTATAAATGCAGAAAATTCTGGAGAGCAGGAAACTATCCTGCCTATTTCCAGTTCCAATCTCATCATCCGCTGCTGATGCCTGCAAATTACTTGATCAGATGATCCATACTGCTAGGGTAGCTCATATGGATGAGGTATTACATCTTATGTTTAATCGTGATTAGTATTGACATGCTGACATAACAGAAAAGGCACTGGAGAATATCTATTCTAACTTCTTAGTTCTTAACTTCTTACCAAATTAGCTGTGTTGGTTTACTGCAGCTAGAGCTTTATTTTGCTGGAGATGATAATTATGGCCCATTCTCTACACGGAATGAACTTGAGTCTCTAAATCTGCTGCTCAAAATCATCAACACATTGCTTTTAACTGCCAATGATGATGCGAAGGGAGTATTGCAAGTACTAGATGATGAGATAGTTGTTAGGCTCAGATCTGTGGGATTGACAGATAATGACCAAATGGTACTTCAAACACAGAACCATGATACTGAAGATGCTCTTCTTAAATGGGGGGAGCATCATGGTGTTAAAAGTAAATTGCAGATAGCATGTAAGTCTCCATGAATTTGGTGTATAGTATGTCATTCTTTACGAAGCTGGATCATAGGTGCTCTCTACTGCAATCAACCCATTGAAAAGTGAGAAGCTTTATGTTATAATAATCTTGTCTTTCAGTTCTTAATTGTGTTTACATAAATATCAGTTTCTTACAGAATCTGTATCATTCATGCTATTTTAGCAAAATAGTGATGATGATGTTTTGGTCGTGGATGTACATGAAAATGCTACAGATATTCTACTAGATTTTTTAGTTTTAGTACCTGATTTGTTTTGTTCATGGTGAGCTCCATTTGAATGAACAGCCTATTTGTTATGTTCATAGATATCAAGTGTCATATGTTTTTCTCTGATTCTCGAAAATTTAGTGTTTGAAGGAGCTGGGAGAGGAATGGTAGCTTCTGAAAATATAGGTGTGGGGGATATTGCACTTGAAATTCCAGAGTCCCTTATCATATCTGAGGAACTTCTCTGTCAGTCTGACATGGTATGATCATCCTTAATCCCATTTCTACATTTCAAAAAGACCATGATTCATTTTTGTGACTTCAAAAGTTCTGGCTAGCTATCATGGAGTACCATCTCTCAGTATCTTGTTGCAGTTCGATGTTCAGCATGAAATGAACTTGTTTCTAGTTATAACATAAATACACATGCTTGACATGTTTTATGAAGTGAAGACAGGAGATTGTTTTTTCATTACCTCCAATAAGTTTTTTTACAGATTGATCTTCAATGCCCCAGTATTGGAGTTCCTGGTTGCTCAATTATGAAGACTTTGCTATATTTTGCAGTTTCTTGCACTGAAAGATTCAAATAGCATCACCACTGAAACTATGCTATTGTTGTGGAGCATGAGAGAGCGGCATACTCCATCTTCAAAGTTTAAAATGTTCTTTGAGACACTTCCATCAAATTTCAATACAGGTATTGGCAATTAATTATCATGCATAAAGAGAGTCCATGCTTGTAACATGTCAGCCCGTCAGGAGACCTGGGTTGTCACATTTGAAACAAGTATTAACTGTGAAACGAAAATGTTTTAACACTCAACAACTTATAACACATATGCTAGTAAAATAGCCAAGTGAGTGATTATAAGTATGTGTGCGTACTGTTTTGTGCAGTCAACCTACTCCCTCCCATTACTCTTGTAGCGTTCAAACCTGGAATGGGAGGAAACAGGGGTGAGACATATCTCAAGAAGCATCACTCATGAAACACATACACCTCACATGAAGTAGATTCTTAAATTTTATTCAATCAAACAATGCCGATAGAAACTTACCACTGTCTTCTCCATGATGCTTCAATGCTTTGAGACATGCATGATGGATGGGCGTACATGTAGTACACACATCATATTCGAATCTACTGCTCTTAAGGTTGCATCTGGTTGCAGGTTAAGGTAACTAGGTTAGCCACATAAGTTTTGTGTTTGGCAATGAATGAACGCGGTTAACCCGAATTACTGTTTGGCTAGACTAGGTGGGTGAGTTTGGTTAGCTGTAAAAACAGAACTGGGGAGCGCTAATTGTGGTCGGTTAATTAATCCTGAGTCAGGGAGGCTTTGACCCGGTAAATTTAACCACCCTCAACACAATTATTAACCCCTAAACTGAACAGTCTAAATGGTTTCCTAGTGTAACTACTGTATGTTCTTACAGAGTGTGAACACATTGATCAACCAAGTTTAGTCTTGGTCGAAATTATTTTTAGTTGTGATAAATTTTCGTTAAGCGATTGGTATCCCTTAGGGAGACTGCAGTTACAATGTCGTAAGTTGAGAAATTATTTTATAATGTACATTTCCAGGCTTGAGTTTTGGGATCGATGCACTTGCTGCGTTAGAAGGTACACTGCTTTTTGATGAGTTAATGCAAGCTAGACAGGTAATATCATTGTGCCATTGGTCTATTAATTCGATGAATCAGTATTCAGCTAGTTATGGTGTGAAGCTATATTTTTGTTCTTTCTTTCAGCATTTGCACCAGCAGTATGATGAGTTATTTCCAGTGCTATGCACCAAGTTTTCTGAGATATTCAAACAAGACATATTCACATGGGACAATTTTCTGTGGGCATGTGAATTATGGTATTCAAACAGTATGATGGTTGTTTTAAGTAGCGGGAAATTAACCACTTGCTTGATTCCTGTTGCTGGACTTCTGAACCACTCGGTTTGTAACTCTGTCCCTGAATTGGTTCCAAAGTTGTGTTTTGGTTGTTCTCCGAACTGCTTAGCATGTTGTTGTTTTCATGTTCTATGTAGGTGATTCCACATATTCTTAACTATGGCCGAGTAGATCAAGCCACGAAGTCCTTGAAGTTTCCTTTGTCAAGACCTTGTGAAGCAGGATCTCAATGTTTTCTCAGTTATGGCAAACATCCAGGGTCGCATCTAATTACCTTCTACGGTTTCCTACCAAGAGAAGACAACCCTTATGATGTTATACCTTTAGGTAATGTTTGACCTAAGCATCATTTCTTAGAGTTATGTGTGTCTGTAGTAGAGAGGTTGCTTCATCTTTGCCGTGTGATGGTGGATCTATGACACTAATAAATTTATTGACTAAAGTTGGTTGGTCTGGAGGTCATAACTTCTACATAAACAGAATGGGATTTTCAATGCTGAGGGACGTATTTTCCTTATTTGGATTTTGTGTTCGCTTAATGATGTTCACTTACATGCAGATCTTGATACATCTATCGATGAAGAGGATGGCACGGCCCAGTCTGTGAGTACAAGTCTAACTACTCATATGGTTCGTGGGACATGGTTGTCCAGATCAGAAGGAGCTCCCACGTATGGCCTGCCTCAGCCCTTGCTGTCGCATCTGCGTGCTGCTCTGAATTGTGATCACAACGAATCTGTTCCAGAGGCTGATGTAAGAATCTGTTTTTTGGTTTTCCTGAATGATGCGTGAAGCATGCCATATGCTTGACAAGTAACTGAAAGTGAGACCTGCAGCTAACGCCCACCTCTTTTCTGTACTCAGATCAAGGAAAATGACAGGATGGTGCTGGAAACACTCATTACCATATTTACTCCTATGCTTGAAGGATTAGGCGAGCCAGATGACTACAGCCGGTGCCACTTCATGCTTAAACAGACATCTTATATCTCTCCTTTTGTGCCAGACATCAGCATAGCTTGCTCATTACGATTTCTTGCAGGGAGAGTGCCAGTTGGGATGTTGCGCTAGCACTGAGCTACAAAGATCTACAGCGAAGGATAATTTCGTCCATCGTTACCTCTTGTGCCTCAGGCCTGGCAATGCTTGATTCCTAGTTGTGCTTCATTAATTAATTAAATTAAATAAGCCGAGGACACACTGGAGCTGTGGGAGTCCGTCGTGAATGCCTTAGCTAACATGTGGGTGGTGAAGCTGTTGTTGCACATGGGTTAGTTGCAGCAACTGACCGCCATTTGCTCTGGTGGATTAGGATCTGAGGACTGGCTGAGATGCTCCAACCATCAGGTATTTGATCCGACAAGTGCACGAAATTCAGCCATCGGTCTTTGCTTCTGTGTGGCTTGAGATTTAAGTTAGTGTCTCCTGATTGTTAACGCAAACTTGCTTTTGGTGGAAGAAAAGCTATTTATTGTGATGGAGTGATGTCGCGGACCGATAAGGCTCAACTTGTTTATCAGAAGGCCATGTTGCTGACCTGGATATGGGGTTATGCTAAATTGATTTCTCCTGTGTGGTCCAGTCACTAGACAGTCCGCTTCATGCTGCATATTTGATTTTCTGCTCTTAGGAAAAGGAAGTTGCATGCTGCACTTGCTGTTCTTTGGAGTAAAAAGGGGGAGAAAAAGGACCAAATACTTGTGCCAAAGTTAAATACTTGTCTGGATACAATGTTTGTTACTAATGGTTGCCTTTGTACCCCAATCCACCGGGGAATGATTCGGATGGCACTTTCGGCCATCCAGGTTCTGCAGGTGCGCGCCACAATAAATTGTGACAATCTGTGTCGACACGAGTGCATCCAGGTTTTTGTGCGCGCCACAATCTGTGTATGTGGACAAGAGTTGTAGCCTGGAGGTGTCCTCAGACGTGTGGTGGTCGTTGCTATCTTTGTCATACAGCATCAACAAAGTATACACATTGTTTTCATGTCAAAATTCATGAGCCGATGGTGCTGGAGCAGAAGCAAGAGTAGTGTCGGCAACGGCATTAGGTCACCAATATGTTACCTTTGATTGGCTGGTGCCTCCAAAACATAACTGATTAAAACAAATGGGACTTCACAATGATATCTAACGATCTGATCATGGCCCAATATTGACAACCTGATTGCCAACCTGGCATCGACAAGGTTACATGATTAAATACATAGCTATTCGGACAGGTGTAGTTGCTCTGTGCGTAGGTAGTTAGCAATGAGTGTATCATTGAGACATGCCATACAAAAATGATACTACCTCTGACGAATTAACCGTCGCAAGTTGTATACTACTCCCACCGATCCGTAATGATTCTCGTGAGATGTACTGTATTTTGTGCTAACTTAGTACAATTTCCGTGATAATTAATGTGGATCGAAGGTAGTAGTTTTGTGATGTAGTAGTTCTACCTCCGCGACAACTAAAAGGGATCAGAGGGAGTACAAAAAATATTGACAATAACTTATACATCAAGGACCTCAGAAGTGTTCGTACAAAATGTGCATGGAATACATATATCGTTTGCATCTAATTTCGGACCACGTAATAGTACAAAAAGCAAACGAACAAGAGAAAAAAGAAACATTCTCCAAGAGAAGAATAAGGAGCAGGAATGCAGGATAGACGTGTGATTGTAGCCAGGGAAGGTGGCTGCTGCACCAACAACAAACGGGCGTCACCATTGGCTGCAGTCGCCATTACAAGACGAGCCACTATTTTGGTGCGCCCCGCATTCGCCCCGGTGGCTGCCACTGGCGCCGCGCGCCAGCCGCCAACAGCCGACGCCTTCGTTTCATTTATTTATATTCAGTTTTGCCCTTGAGGTTTGGAAATATTACGAATTCCCGTTGTAGTGGCAGTAGTGAATCCTAGACTCCTAGTAGTTGCTCATGTTTGGTCTTACAACATCTTTTCATCTTTTGAAGCTGCAAAGGAAAAAAAATGCAAGGAAAAGTCGTACTACCTTTCGATGTAAAAGGTTGTCATATTTGTTTCTCTTAGACATTTGTAACCAAGACCGTAAAAATGTACCATGAGTATGAAAATATTTCTCTGGTAATATTAGGACTCTTCCATTTCGCGCTAGGTAAACACGGAAAAAAATCAGTTGTGCTGCTTGAAAATTTTGCTCAAGGTGTAAACCAACATCGCTAAAATTCATTTTAAGAACCCTCACTTTTTTTTGCGAAAAGATCCACCGATCTATTAAATAACTTGTTGGAACACCTAGCGACGACCACAAGCACTAGAGCGAGCAGAAGGTGCGCTGTTGTCCTTGTCCCTCCCTAATCGGAATCAGGCAAAGTTTGTTGTAGTAGAGTTTGTTCTAGTAGACAGACAAGAAACTGGACCGGCGCACCAGAGCAACAACCTTTGCCAAAGATGATAAACGTAGATTGGAACCGGAGACCACACCAACAAACACAAAAACCAAGCGGATCCAATGAGATTCACCGATACACAACTCCACACGCCCTCCGACAATACTAAGAGCACCACCGGAACAAAGGATAGGATGTGACGACCTTATTCTGACACCGGGGCATCGCCGCGGTCTCACCACCCCCAACAAAAACACACAAACTAAAAAAAAAATGAGAACCCTCTCGTCGGCATGAGACCGGGGTCCACTGCACCTCCAAGGCCTAAAAGACCACCGGGGACGAGGCGGACGGTGACGTTGAAAGGATCGTATGGGCACCTAGAGGGGGGGGTGAATAGGTGCTACACCAATTTTAATACTTTTTCGAGTTTAGGCTTCACACAAAGGTAAATTCTCTAGATATGCAACTACGGTGAATTTACCTATATGAAGAGCAAGCTAAAGCAACTAGGCAATTCAAATGATACAAGTAAAGACAACTAAGGGAAAGAGATAACCGAAAGCACGCGGAGACAAGGGTGTATTCCCGAGTTCCTCCTTGTTAAGGGAGTACGTCTCGTTGGAGGGGTGTGAGCTCGCCACAAGAGGCCTACTCCCACAAAGGCCTCACCCTATTCTCCGATGAACCGCACCCGAGGGTTTGGTTCACCTTCCACTATCGAAATCCTTTAAGGCGGAATCCGGAGCCCTTACAACGTTTTTGGAACACACATCCACAACTGAATTGGGGGCTCCCAAATCAACACATCTGTCACAATTACAACAAGTAGTAAGCACAAGAATTCTAGGGTAACACAATGCTAACCCTAGAAACGAAAATACTCAAGTGAATGAGGGGGAAATGAAGAACGGCTTGGTGAAGATGTAGATCCGGGTCTTCTCCTTCAATCCTCCAAAGATCAACGAGTTTGGATGGAGGAATTGGGAGATCTATCGATTTTGAGCTCTTGAAAGTTAGGGTTCTTAAATGTTGGACGAGTTGGCTGTCTGGAGGTAGGTGGAGGGGTATTTATACCCCTATGAGAAATCTGCCCGTTGGACTCCACTTGGACCGGAGACTCCGGTGTTAGTGGGCCGGAGACTCCGGTGTAGGCCGGAGACTCCGGACTCCTTCCGGGGTCCCTCCGGACAGGACACCAGCACCGCACCACACTTTGCATACTTGAGGAAGACCGGAGACTCCGGTCGGGGGGCCGGAAACTCCGGTGTGGCCGGAGACTCCGCACACCCGCGGAGACTTTGTCGAAGAAGCGTACAGGACCGGAGACTCCGGTCACCAAGGGCCGGAAACTCCGGCCTCCCGAAGACTCCGGGCACCCTCCGGTGACTCTCCGGGGTACTATCCAGTACCGCACCACAACTTGGCGAAAGGCAGGAAAAACCCAGGGACCGGAGACTCCGGCCCATGCAGACCGGAGACTCCGGCCTGGGAAAGACCTGCAACAAAATAACTCTGCCAATTCTTCCTTTTTGGTGGTTGATGCTCAGGGTAAAAATATGTCAATAAACCTGCAACACTTAGCAACACATTAGATGATCACTAGTGTTGTTAACTAACACACAAAACCAATAGGGTTTAGGAAATGCTAGGATTTGCAAACAAATAGATCATATCATGTAAAAAAAACAGCACCTCCCCCTAAATGTGTGCATATCAACAAGTTGCAAATAAAGGGAAACACACATATAGGAAGAGGATACCACAAAGGAATATGACATGATATATATATAATAACTTCATTTGCAAAACAAAGAGACATGACATTATAAGGGTTGAGATTTGTGTTAACAATCATACCTTGTGCATGAGGATAAAATGGTGATTCCAATGCATATCTCACCTCACAAATAACTCAACCATAGATAATATCCGACACCATGTCTCCTCAATAAATAATAACGACACCAAGATCCACATTTCACATAGAGGTAGCAAATAAAGCAAATAAAGTTCAACACACATATCACAGGTTCAACAAGCGAAAGATAAAAGGACACAAGCTCTCAAGGAATGGTAAAAGAAAATTCTTGTGCCCGACCCATGCAAATCCCACGAATAGCCTACTAGAACTTTTCTCCCCCTTTGGCATCGAGACACCAAAAAGGAAGAAAAGGCGAGGCTAACGGTACCCATAAAGATCACTCGGAGTCCTCCTCGGTGTCATCTCCATCATCATCATCATCATACTCCGATCCACTAGCCTCGTCAACATCATCTTATACAATCTCCTTCTCAACCATTTGGAGCCTTGCCGATGTTGCACGAGGAAGAAGGCATAGAAGACACATCCTCAAAGTCAAAGTCAGCCCACGGGAATTGCTTGGAATACCATCGGTCATAGCTCACAGTCTTCTCACTCCCGGATGATTCTTCAGGTGGATTTTCTACAACCAAAGGAGGAGGAGTCTTGTCCCTCTTCTTCTCCAATTCCTTGTACAACTTGTTTTGATTAGAGATAATCAACTTCCTTTCCTTGTAAGCTTGGTGATTTTCCTTGTGGAGGCACACATTCATGTGAATCATCACCCTTTCGAACCAAGTGAGCTTCTTCATCTTCTTGCCCACATTATCCTTCCCCTTGCCAAGCCATGAGGGAGGGTCGGCATTCTTACTTCTCCTTGGAACGGGTGCCACATCTTCTTCTTCTTCATCACTAGAGGCAAAAGGGACTCGTGAAGGAGCACTAGAGGAAGAAGGCTTGTCATGCTTGAGAACTTGAAGAGTGTCGGCCTTATGAACGGTAAAGTGCTCATGGTTGAGATTGGGCACTTGGTCAAGAATAAGCTTCATTACATAGGGTGCATATACCGGATTCTTCATCTCATGGACGGCCCAATGTAACTCACACTTGATGAAATCCATCACATCAATCTCATACCCTTGGCAATTGATACCGGCTTTAAGAATCTCATAGGAATGAAGGAGAAGGTTGACGAGCCCTCCACGAATGACATCCACATTCCCGGCTTGAGGTGCAATGTTGCATCTAAACATGCGGAGGAGAATGTTGAAGGTGGGAAGGAGGTCCTTGTTGGTACCTACAGCGGCCTTGTTGAGATAGAGAGGTGCCATCTTGTGCTTCTCATAATGAACCCCTTCCGTATGCATAATCCGACCTTGAGAGGCTTCACCCTTGTGGAACACATACCCAAGCAATTCTCCAAACCTTGTCATGGAGGACACGCATTTGATGGGCCCGGTCATCCAAGTCAAGGTAATATCCTCATCATTCCCAAACTGAACCGTTGCAAAGAACTGATGCACCAACTTGATGTCATAATTTTGTTGAAGGGTCATGAGGTGCTCCAGCCCAAGCTTACGGGCAATCCATACAGCCTCTTGAAAATACGGTTTGGTGCTCAGAGCGGAGTGGTTGAACACCTTTTGCACACACACGATATTGGGACCTGACAGCTTCTCATAAAGCTCCTTCATCACTAGCTCTTGCTCCCTTCTCCAAAATAGAGGGTTGGTGGATGTTTGAGGCATGTCAAAGAAGGGCTGCTCCCTCATGAACCGAAACTCATATTTTCCCATTCCAATCACAGTGGTCAAATCGTCAAACCTTGCCTTCTTTGCCCTCTCATTCTCAAGAAATGCAGCTTCAGCCTTTTTCTGCACAGCCTCTCTAGTAGCAGCACCTCTGTCACGCTGAATACGATGGCCATCCTCAGTCTCGTCCAAATAGCACTGAGAGCCCCTTCTTTCTTTCCGAGATGGATTATTGGGGTTGCGACCAAGCTTCTTGACCCGCGGATTTCCTGTGAATAAACAGATGGGGGGTAGCAAAGGGATGAGCATACATGTCCAGGAGGGCCACAGAGATAGCAATTGGAGAGCACAAAGACACCAATGGGTGATCTACCCCGGAGTTTCCGGTCTTAGGGGCCGGAGATTCTGGCCGATACCGAAGTCTCCGCCCCTGACAGGCCGGAGTCTCCGCCCCTGACAGGCCGGAGTCTCCGGCCCTGAGGCTGGAAACTTAGGGTTAGGTCAAACATTGTTGCCAACTGCTCTAAAATTGTTACCCCTAGATGAAAGACAACCAACAAAAGGATTCTACACCATAGGGAACATCAGACATACACTCAATCCATGAACTAGGAAGAAACCTAGAGAGGGAGAGAGAGAAGTACCGCTGCTCGACATGGTGGAGACCAACGGGGGGGGGAGGAGGTTCCCCGTGTTGGGGAGAAGGGGGGGTGGCTGGTCGGCGGATTCCGGCGGCTGGGGGCGGCCGGAGGAGCTTCTCCAGGCAGGGGCGGTGGTAGGGGGAGGAGATGGGGTCGGGGGTGAATGAGGAGTTGTGAATCAACTCCTCACCCCGATCCCCTTTTGGATCCCTGCGAAACTGCCGAGACCGGAGTCTCCGGCTTAAGCACACCGGAGTCTCCGGTGTAACCGGAGTCTCCGTGGCTTAGGGCGGAGACTTAGGTCAGACCGGAGTCTCCGGCCCCCACTGCTCAGAAATGCAATTTATGGTGTTGGACATGTATGTGGCAAGAGGAGCAAGTTTTGGGGCAAGATAAGGCTTGGGATAGATTTCACAAACTGGGATGGTACTTCACACTCAACTTGCAAGAAACAAATTCAATAAATGCCAAGATTGAGTGAGTTTCCCATAAGAACAAAAAGATTTGCAATAAAGACCAATAAAACACCAAAAGAGCCAACTCTTCATAAAGAAGAGGCCGTTGCACCGGAATATCCGGCCCATATTTTCATCTGAGCTTTTTGGCTAAGTCTTTTTGGCTTTTCTCTCTGGAGGGGGACCGGAATTTTGCCTCGGAAATTTCCGGGGGTCCGGAATTTCCGGTCTTTGGTCCGGAATATCCGGCCCAAGGAAAATTTGGCTAAGTCATTTTCGCGTTTTCTCTCGGGTGGGGGTCCGGAACTTTGCACCGGAGATTTGCTCCGGAAATTTCCGGGGCACCGGAAATTCCGGTGTAAGCCCCGGAATATCCGGCCCCCGGCCGGAAGTTCCGGCCCCTTTAACCCGGAATTTCCGGCCCCTCGTTTTCCAACGGCTAGTTTTTGGGGGAGGCTATAAATAGCCCCCTTCTTCCCCCAAGTGCTGGTTGCTCCTCTTGCTCACTTGTTTTCCTCTCTCCTCCATTGTTGCTAACCTTGTGAGCTTGATTCCTCTCAATCCCTCCAATGATTCTTGCCCAAACTTAGGGATTCAAGAGAGGAGATCTAGATCTACCATTCCACCAATCAAATTCTCCTCTAAGTGAGGGGAACCTAGTGGATCTAGATTTGGGGTTGCTTTGTGTTCTTCCCCTTTGTTCTTCCTCTCTTATTCCCCCCAAAGTATTTGTTGCTTGGTTGGAATTTGAGAGTGAGGGACTTGACCACTTTGTGTGTTCTTGCCTCTTGCATTTGTTGCATTGGGTTGCTCTCCCTATGGTGATACGTGAAGATCGACGTTGAGAAGCTTGTTACTCTTGGGTGCATTGTGTTCCCACAGAGCTTGTGCCTCTTGGGTGCATTGTGTACCCTAGACGGTTTGGAGGTGCCGCGAAGACTTCGAGTTGTGAAGCTTCGGCATGAATTTGGGAGCCCCCAATTGAGTTGTGGGTGTGTGCCCCAAGGAAGTTGTAAAAGGGATCCGGAATCCGCCTCGAAGGATTCCGATAGTGGAAGGTGAACCAATCCCTTGGGTGCGGTTCATCGGAGAATAGGGTGAGGCCTTTGTGGCATCTTGAGTAGGCCTCTTGTGGCGAGCTCACACCCCTCCAACGAGACGTACTCCCTTACCAAGGAGGAACTCGGGAATACATCCTCGTCTCCGCGTGACTCGGTTATTTCTATACCCGAGCTTTACTTATGCAATTTACATTGTGATAGCCTTCGTGCTTGAAGTTCATATCTTGCTATCACCTTGTTGCTTGAATTGCTTAGCATAAGTTGTTCGTGCACTTTAGGTAAACCTAGAATTTTAGGTTGTTGGCTTGTTAATTTAAACACCTAGTTTTATTCCGCAATTATCAAGCCCCTAAATAGAAAAAATGTTAATCGCCTATTCACCCCCCCTCTAGGCGACATCTCGGGCATAGTTTGTTCTTTCAGATAGCACTCTCATTGTCACACAAAAGAGGCACTTTATCACAGTTGACACCGTATTCCTTTAATGTTTGCCTCATCCATAACAATTGAGTGCATGCACTAGCGGCGGCCACATACTCGGCTTCGGCGGTGGAGAGAGAAATGCAATTTTTCTTCTTAGAAGACCAACTCACCAAGGACCTACCAAGGAATTGGCAAGCCCCGGAAGTTGATTTCCTATCATCTTGATCACCGGCCCAATCTGAATCCGTGAACCCATGAAGAGTGAAAGATGAATCCCTTGGGTACCACAAACCAAACCTTGGGGTATGAACCAAATATCGTAGGATTCTCTTGACCGCCAACATGTGGCTTTCCTTAGGAGCCGCTTGATACCTTGCACACACACCTACACTCAACACAATATCGGGTCTAGATGCACAAAGGTAAAGCAACGAACATATCATGGAGCGGTAGAGCTTTTGATCCACATCTATACCCTTTGGGTTAAGTTGTAGATGGCATTTGGTATCCATAGGAGTCTTCTTCTCCTTAGCATCCGCCATATTAAACCTTTTGAGCATGTCTTGAATATACTTTGCTTGGCTAATAAAAGTCCCTCCTCTCAATTGCTTGATCTCAAATCCAAGGAAGAACTTCAACTCACCCATCATAGACATCTCAAACCTATCGGTCATAAGCTTTGAAAATTCATCATTAAAAGCTTTGTTAGATGAGCCAAAAATAATATCATCAACATATAGTTGGCATACAAAAAGCTCCCCTTTAACCCTCTTAGTAAAAAGAGTGGGATCAATTTGCCCAACTTCAAATCCACGATCTAACAACAACTCTCTAAGGTGCTCATACCACGCACGTGGTGCTTGCTTAAGTCCATAGAGCGCCTTATCAATCTTGTAGACATGGTTAGGGAAGTTGGGGTCCTCGAACCCCGGGGGTTGCTTAACAAACACCAACTCCATTAAAGGACCATTGAGAAAAGCTCTTTTAACATCCATTTGTTGCAATTTAAAGTTATAACGGGATGCATAAGCAAGAAGGATACGGATGGACTCAAGGCGAGCCACGGGAGCATAGGTCTCTCCACAATCAATTCCTTCAACTTGAGAGTACTCTTGAGCCACCAATCTAGCCTTGTTCCTCACAACCATGCCATGTTCATCTTGCTTGTTCTTGAAAATCCATTTTGTGCCAATAACATTGCGGCACTCCTTTGGCTTCTCAACTAACTTCCAAACTTTATTGCGCTCGAAATTGTTCAGCTCTTCATGCATGGCATCCAACCAATCCGGATCTTCAAGAGCTTCGGATACTTTCTTTGGTTCCACCATGGCAATGTGAGCTTGATGATCACTAAAGTTTGCCAATTGCCTCCGGGTGGACACTTTGCCTCTCACATCACCAATAACCTTCTTAAGAGTATGTTCACGAACTTCCATGGTTCTTGCAACTCTAGCTCGACGACGGGCTTCGATATCCTCATTGCACCTTGGAGGTATCACTTGATTATCTTGATCATTTGAGTCCCCGTCTTGACCGGTGAGTTGACCTTGGTCCTCAAAAAGCATATCGTCATTATTGGAAGAGGTGGAAGGACCAAGATCCTGAGCAGAACTCCCTTCAGCTTGAAGTAGACCGGAGTCTCCGGCCTGGGGCACCGGAATCTCCGGCCCATCGGAGTCTCCGGTCATGATGGCTGGAGTCTCCAGCCTGGCGACATGAGGCTGATCTGAATGTTGAGGGTCTTGTGCTTGTCTTTGGTCAGGTGCATTATTAGCTCTAGCAGCTGTTGCTTGTAAATCTGATGAAGATGAAGGCTCCACTTGAGTAGAGCATTGTCCTTCTCGATCCACCCCAAGGGGTTCCTCAACGGGGCGGAAAAATCCCACACCCATTCTTCTTATGGCTTCTCGAGGAATTACATCATCTACATCAGAAACATGAAATTGCGCCACTTGGGAGTGATACGTCTCAAACGTATCTATAATTTTTGAGTGATCCATGCTAGTTTTGTGATATTATCACATGTTTTTACTGTCAATTATATCATTTTTATGCATTTTGTCGGACTAACCTATTGACAAGATGCACAGTGCTAGTTTCCTGTTTTTGCTGTCTTTTTGTTTCAGAAATTTACTTCTGGAAATATTCTCGGAATTGGACCAAAATTTACGGAGATTTTTATGCGACGAAAGACACCTGGAGACCAAAGGGCAGCCCAGGGGGCAACCCACAGGGCAGGGACGGCCTCCTGCCGCTGCCCCCCCATGGCCCGCAGGTGGGACCCGCCCCTGCTCCTGGGGCGTCCCCTCGGCCCCCTCCGACGCCTAAAATTGCCTTTTGACCTAAAAACATGGAGGCGGCGATTATTTTCCAGAAACTCGACCCCGGCACGCCGTCACCGAAAACCCTAGTTCGGGGTCCAATCTGAAGCCGATCCCGGCACTCTGCCGGAGGGGAGATCGATCCTGGAGGGCTCTTCATCATCATGCCTTCCTCCGGGATGATTTGTGAGTAGTCTCACCTTGGATTATGAGTCCATGGCAGTAGCTAGTTGGTAGTCTCTCTCTTGTGCTTCATGTCTTATGATCATGTCTTATGATCTTGTGAGCTGCCTAACATGATCAAGATCGATTATTGCAATGTTATGTGATGTGTTTGCTGGGATCCGAGGGATTATGAAGTTATGTTCAGATTGTGCATGATTCTTACATGAGTAATTTATGTTCTTGCATGCTCTCCGATGTGCGTAGTTACTTTGGCCAAGTGATTGTGTGTATCTCCAAGAGAGGGTATTTATGCTAGATAGTGGGTTCATGCCCCCCTTTTGTTACTTGGACCAGTGCACACTTGTGATTACACTTCCCTACAAGCATCCGCAAATGAAGGAAGTATTTAAGAATTAACTAACCACAACTTTAAACTCTCAGATCCTACACTCCCTCATGCACTAGTTTACCGGTGGGGGTTTAGGTTTCTGTCAATCCCGCAACCACCACACAAGCAAACTAAATACACAATGCATCCCCCTAGGCTCATAAAGGTGAAGTGTTATGTAGTTGACGCTCACACAACACCACTAGAACAATAACACCACAACTTAAATATCAAACCATTCACTACTCAGCATAATTCCACTACTAGCAACAAGACTTCTCCCATGTCCTCAAGAACTAAACGAACTAGTCACGAGACATCATATGGATCATGATCAGAGGTGATAAATGGATGAATAATAATCTGGTCATAAAAGTATTTCACCGATAAAACTCAATAGCATCAACTACACAAGGCAATCAACACCGGAAAAGTGATTCCAATGAACTACAACAAGTATAACCCTAGATGCAACAGCGAAATGAAGCGGAGCTGTGGAGATGATGGTGCTGTCGGTGGGGATGATGTTGATGATGGCCCCGATGAAGCTCGTGGCGATGACGATGGCGATGGTGGCGATTTCCCCCTCCGGGAGGGAATTTCCCCGGCAGATTTCTCCCTGCCGGAGAGTCTTTTCTCTCTCTATGTTTTCCGCCCCCGAGGCGGCGGCGGAGTATTTCTTCGAAGCGTCCCCCTTGATTTTTAGGTCAAAGGGATGATATACGCGAAAGGGGGGAGCCAGAGGCGACACATAGCCTCCAGGTGGGGCCCAGGCGTGGCCAAGGGTGGGGCCGCGCCTGGGTGACGTCTGGACACCCTGTGGCTCCCCTATGGTCCTCCTTCTAGCTCCTTTCGTCATCTGGTAAAATAATAATCTCTGAATTTTTGCGGAATTTCTGGATTTGCAGAAGTTCAGTATCTTGACGGTGCTTTTTCCAGCTGATTCCGGGCTCCGGCAGTCAAATCACCAACAATCATCAAACATGCAAAATAAGATAAAATAACATAAGTATTGCATTCTAATATGAAATATATCCATTAATAACAACAAATTATTATATAGTGATGCAAAATGGACGTATCAGTTCGGAAACTCTAGTCTCCCTGAGGATCCCCTTGTTTTTTGTTCACTCGTGTCTGTTCAATTTTCATACTGTATTGGTCATTAATGTTGATTGCTATTTAAGATCCCCCACACCATGTGGAATTGTGCATTGTCACACGAAACTAGATAATGGTTTTGCAAGAACCAACTTATGGTTGGATGGTTAGAAGGGTGGTTGTACCCCATCCCATCACGGATCAAAATTTTTGGATTTGACACCTGTGATTTGTGTCAGAATATTCTTTTTGTATGACAGATCAAGACATCTATAATAATTTCGTCAATCTTCAGATCCAATCTACCGGCTCAGTCTCTTGAAATTGGCACATTTCTACTAAAAACTGGTCTTGCACGAGGGCAGTACTCCTAAACGATATTGGTTTCTTGGTGCGATTTGCCATACACAGTTGACATGGTGGAACGATGTAAATTTCTTGCTTGCTTGGCGGCGGCGGCGGAAACTTTTTTCCTCCCGATCTCCACCGGCCAGATCGTTGGTCCCCTCTCTCTCCGCTAGCCGCCACGGCGGCAGGAGGAAGAGGGGATCTCATCTCTCCGTTCTAGCCTAATAGTTAGGGTTTGGACCTGTCTGCTGTGGTGCGTCGTTTGGGTGGTGGGAGCGACGTCCGGACAAATAAATCTTCCTCAACTCTACCCCCACACCGGCGGCGACCTTCACTGCGGCGCCTCGGAGTTGATGGCAACGTGTGCTGCTCGATCCGTCAGATCGACAGCTTGGTCTTCTCGTCGTTCTTCAGATCTGGCGATATCAGTTTCTCGGTGTGTCGCTGACGTTCGTGGTTATCCACAACGGCGCTGGCGGCCGGGGCGAGGTGGTTCTTCTGGAGCGAGGTTGTTGGTCTGGAGGTGGTGGATCTGTCGCGCTTCTCCGACTTCGTCGATGAGAGGCGACAAACTTGGTCCAAGATAGCACGGGGACGTCCCCCGGTCGACGTGCCACAACGACATGTGCCTCGCTGCGTGCAGCAGGCCTGTTCATCGACTCACAAAGCCTCGTTGGCGATGGTGCTCTCTCGGATCTTGCAATGGTGGAGGCTCGACGTATCATCCGGCGTTAGTCTCGATGGCGTTGGAGTTAAGCGGCGGCCGCTCGCTACGGTGGTTGCAGAAAACCCTAGGTATCGTTTTGTATTTTTCGATCTTTTAGGATTTTATCTGTAAATTCAGGATAATCATTTTATCCCGGTCTGTCTTTTAGTTTCCACATATGTTGCTTATTGTAACTTGATTTTCGATTAATGAAATATGCGATTCTCTCAAAAAAAATCATAATCCCTGAAAACTCTTGACCAGCGTAGAAAAAGAACGTGATAATACTACTACTGCGTCAATCAAGATTTATTTAATAGGAGAATAAAAAATAAAAATAAAAAACAGCATAGTGGTAGAAAGAAGGCAGAGCTGGTAGGGAAAAAGGAAGAAACAGAGATCCGAAGGCACCAGAAGGAAGAAGCAAACCCAAACAACACCACGAAGGAGAAGGCGAGCTGGGAGGAGTAGTTCACTTCCCTCTCCCTCCCACGCCTCCCCTCCCTCCTCCCGCTTCCTCTCCTGGAAGCAACGAGGGCGGCACCCCCCGAGGAGACGCGGGCGTAATCGGCAATCGTTGCCTTTCCGATTCCGTGGGTTGCGCAGTCCTTTTCTCGATCGGTCCGCGAGATCTCTCCGGCTAGCGTGCGAGATTCTACTCGGCCGGAGTCGGGGAGAAGCGAGGAGAGGCCCGAGAAGACGCAGCTGCTCTTGGCGTCTGGAGCTGCGCGCTTCTTGGTTTGATCTGTGGTTCTGGTGGCCGCTAACATGGCCGCGCCGGGAGGGCTCGAGCAGTGGCAGAAGGATGGGTTCTTCCAGGCCGCCGAGGAGGTGCAGGAGTCGACAGACCTGTGAGTGCCTTCTACCGGCTTTCCTTTCTTCTCCCGTCTTTCCTTTCTTGGGTATCGGAAAGATTGGATTTTGATGTGTGCTTACCTACCTACCTAAGGCTGATTTATTTTTTGCCATGAATTCGTTCGTCAGGATTGTTTTTGAGAGGTCGAAATCTTGGATTCTCTTAAATTCCTGTGTGCGTGATTTCCTACTCTATCTAGATGTGATCTCCTTGTGTGTTGGCTGGTGGATTTAGACTACTTTGTTCTATGTTACCTTCGGAATTGGGGTTTGGTGGCTGAAACGAAAATCAGATTTCGATGTGTGTTTGTTAACAGATTTTTTTTTGGATTTTATGCTTACCTGTGTGGTTTGATTGGTGAACTGCTGTAGTACTGTACGGTACTATCTATTTTGTATGTGTTTCTAGCTTTGGTACACAGCGCCGATTGGTGGTGTTCTAGCTCAGTACTTCTGGCTTTGTTGATGAAACTGGGTCTTTTGGGGGCATCTCTGTCAAACAGCTGAACTTAGCAGCCTGACAATCTCACCTCTGGATTGTGGGTGTTGTATGTTCTGTATGAATAAATTATCTTGGTTAATGATATTTTCATGTGCTTAGGATCTAATACATTTTTTGTTGCTTTCACACGGTAGGTTGCTCAATTGTACCTTTCTTGTATTGTCTGTTTGTTGGCTGCTCTTCTCGTCCAAGTTAACTTGTTAATTTGTTTGGGTTGACAATTTGTGTACATCAATTTGGCCATCTAGCTTTAATTGGAAGTTCTTGACACAGTCAATTGTTAGCTTTGTTTTAGACATTTCTCCTATTTTTGCCATGTCAAGCTCTTGACTTCTCTGAATTGTTCTTTCAGGATGGAATCTACTTATAGAACCTGGATGCATGAGCGTAGTAGTGGAGCTAATTCTGACGAGATAAACGATTTGCAAAGGGAACTCCAGACAGTCTTAGGGACTGCAAAGTGGCAGGTGGGTTTTCCCCTACAACCTAGTTGATTATATCCATATATTCATGTGGAGAATAGCTTATATGTATCCTTGTTAATGATCACCTGGGTCTGTCATGCAGTTGGAGCAGTTCGAAAGAGCTGTAAGGTTAAGCACTGATAAGTATTCGTTGGAAGCGGGTACAGTGGCCAGGCGTCGGCAGTTCATTGTAGCGATAGAAGACCAAATTTCTCGAGTAGAGAAAGCAACCAATGATTCTTCAGTCGAAAATGGTCGGCGAGGACTCAACTGGGTAAAATTAGATGAGGATGAGCAAGATGATCTCGTAGCTTTCCTTTCAGCACCGGCACAGTTATCCAGAGAAACAAGGAAAAGAGAAGGTAGTTACCATAGTCCACCCAGACAAAAGACTGTGCTAGTTGGCACAAACAATCTTATGGACACGGCTGGGATCACCAAGGACCGGCATACATTTGAAGCATCACCGATGGAAATATCAGATGTTGCGAGTGGAGTTCGTGGTCTAGCTGAGCAGGTAAATGTCCACAGAACGAATTTGAGTTCTAGTGATGATCATTGGAAGATCAATATTGGTGATGAGAAGGATGATGAAAGAAAATTATCCCCAAAGAAGGTCGAGGTGTCAAGTCAAGCTACTACTTTATCTGGTATCCTGAAAAGCACAGAATCTTTAACAAGAATGAGATGGTTCAGGAACAGCTTGTGGAAACCTAAGAGTGATGAACATCTTCCGCTAAGATATGATGCGCCCAATCAACTTGACTTCAGGAGTATAACCTTATTAGCACAGGTATAACTACTAACACTGCTGGATTACAGAAGACTAAACAAATAGCATAAAATATGTTAATGCTCTCTGCTTGATTTATGAGATACATTGCTTGAACTAATGAACTATAAACTGGAAAGATAATGCTTACAGTTTTAACTTGTTTGAGAAACTGTTCTCATATTGTTTTTGCTAACGCCCAGTAACTGTGCTGTTTGCTATGTTTTTGCAGCGATTTAATGGGCTAACAGAAAGAAGCAGGAGTTGTTTTAACATTTGGAAGGAAACTTCTAGAAATCCCGGAAGAACGGGTGGCCTTCACATACAAGGCCAGCAACATAGCACCCAGTTTGGTGGTCGTTCCATTCGGATCACCCTCTTATTGGTGTTGAGTATCTTTCTGATTGGTTAGTGTCAAACTTGTCTCTTTTCTTACTACTGTCTGGTAATTTAGTCACGTGCACTTCTTCTGACCATGTATAGATGTTGTCAGTGTTTACATTCCTGACATGGACTTCTCTATTACCATAAATTGCTTATAGCATCCACTGTTTCTACATCGTACCTGCCACGACCGTTGTAACTCAAGTTAATGGACTAAGGAAACAAAAGTATAGAAGTTTGGTGTGATGCTTTAGGTTTCAATGGATATATTGTTTCTGTAACATCAATATTAGCATATGCATATAGTATAGTTGGAGTAATGGCCTAATGGGCAACTCTTGCCAAAAACCAGAGACATGATGTGAACCACTGTACAGTTCTCTACCTATTCTCATCTGGGGTCATTCTGGCCATGCTGGTATTGTTGTTTGTTTCTGTTTTCAGCCTATAGCTGGGCATGTATTTGCATTTGACACTCTGTTCTGTTCTTCTAATATTCAATGAATGCAGCGGTCACCGCTTTCGTAAAAAAAAAAAGGTTCTCTACCCATACTAACAACTGATGTTGTGCTTTGCAGTACCATTTCTCATCTGCTCCGCATGATAATGCTCAGATTGGTGTTTGCTGGTGAAGTTGCATCGAAACATTTAAAAGCAATTATGTGCCTCGGGAAAGAATTCTGAACTGTTTCAAATTGTGTTGCTGTTACTCACATGCTCAGACAAGCTGAGCAGGTGGAATACACGAGGCGCGGCGAATAGGAGGCCGGTGGGGAAGCACAAAGGCAAAGTTTTACGTGTCTTATCTCAAATTTGCTGTCATCGGTGCATAATCAGCCTGAGATGAATCCAAGTTAATTTGGAAGCTGTTGCGACGGATTTTATCAATTGGAGGTGGGTCTATTTCTCCCTACAAGTCCTGGTCGCCACAAGGCACCACCAAGGCAACTGTAAAAAGATGTAGATCTGTTGAAAAGAAAACGGAACAAAAAAAAAAAAGTACTGATTGATCACTACCATTTGTACAATTACTTGTTTCAGTGAAATAAACTGGCTTCCTTATTCTACTGCATCGGTCAAACTTTAGAAGCATGACTTTGTTTCTTAGGTTCTGCAACTACTAATGAGCTACCTCCTTTGTTTACTTGTTACAAATTTGAACCTTTTCCTCGCATGTTTCCAAACTTTTCGAGAGATTTGTGTATCAGTATCTCACCCATGCTTGCGGTTGATTGGAAAGAACATCATATGACAAACTGGATGTAGAGAAGAAAGCCATTGTCACAGTTGAGTTTCTTCTTCTTCCTCGGCTTCAGATGGTCAGGTCTTCTTCCCCAAATGTTCATTTCTTTTTGCTTGCCCAATTAATTTTACGAGCCTTAAGTAAAGGAAGCTATTTGCATAAATTCTGGAGGTGCTGGTTTTCCTACACTAGTAACGGTCCCGTGTGGAAAGATTTCAGAATGAGCGTGATCAGAACCGCAGGTGATGAGCCCCCCTGAAGAGAACTGAAGTGATATGAAATTTCTGCGATCAGGCAGGCCGTGAAGAACTTTTTTACTGTTGAGTTTGAATAAGCTTTTGATTGCTCAGAGACTCGAGTAAGTTCACACATAGGAGATAGAAAAACTTATCTAGTACAGAACCCATGAGCTTGTTCTTTTGGCTTGTCATGGTAGACTAAACCTATTCCCAGAAGGTGGACGAGACATTTGTTAAAACAAATTAATCGTGATCAAGGTGTCAAAGTCTATACAGTAACAGGTAACATATACTTCAAATTGATCAAAACATTCTAGAGGGGCAGTGTTCATGATTAGTAGCCTAGGGTTCATGGTCGGATTAATACCACTTTAGCACTTTACTAGCTTCGATCCTAAGGCAGCTGGTGCTGTACAGCTGACCTACATGCCATTCTGCTCAAACTCTACAAGGTTTGCTGCAAGCCTGCAATCCCAAATGGACTACTAGAGACCAGGGACACAGTCATAGGTGATAGCCTGATAGGTAATCAAATGTTCTCCTATTGCATTTTGCAGCACGAGACGGCAGCTAGCTAGCCTACGACTACCAGCGCGTGTTATATTTTGGAACTGAGCATCCCAGTTGTCCTGTACTAGCAAGTGCCAGAAAGAATCAAATAGTCGCTTTGGCCGAGTGGTTAAGGCGTGTGCCTGCTAAGTACATGGGGTTTCCCCGCGAGAGTTCGAATCTCTCAGGCGACGATTAATTACTTTTTCATCTTTTCCACGTCTTCACATTGCCAAGCTTTTCCTTGTGCTGTCTTTCCTTCTCCACAAGAAAATTTTATCGGTTTAAGAACACAAGTGCATATCGTTTTACCCCAGAAAATTTATCGGTATCACAAATACGGTTGACACGTATGCTCATCAGTTATGCATTATTGCACTTTTCGTGACGATCCAATTCATATTTTGGCCTCTACAAATCGTTGTGCGTATGATGTTAGTCAGAGAGAATGAATTAGTGATTAATGGGTCCAATGTGGATCTTGTTGGCCTTTATTTTAGATATATTGGCACTATTGAGTTGACTTCATAAAGATGTGAGATCAGTGGCGGAGCCAGCCGCAAAGTCCTGTGGGGTCGGTAAACTTCTGTGGGGTCAGATCGTCTATACAAAAGGGATCAATGCATAAATATGTATAAACTAAAGAGGGTTTTCAAAAAAGCTGTGGGTCAGCTGACACCACAGCTAACACGCAGCTCCGCCACTGTGTGAGATGAGATGGGTTGCGGTGAATGCATGTTTACGATTGGTCGTTATCGATCAATAACAGATGTTGAAGGACGATTGACAAAGAAAATCCAAACAACGGTCAATCAAATTAATACAATCCACTTTTATTCTCCAAACACCCTTTTGTTGGTTTCGTTCTTTAACGACTTCATTAAATTCACATCAATCCACGAAAATCGAGCTAGAGGCGAACAAATCGATCTAGTTTAGCGGATAGCTGTCGAAAGCCCTGACGGGTCCCTCCTAGAAACCCCAAGTAGGGTAGCGGACAACTATCAAAAACCTTATTTGATTTGAAGAATTTCAGAACAAAACACGGAGTTACAATGTTATCCTCATTTCAAACATACATGATTTCATTTGTTGAAATGTTTATTAGATTGTACCACATAAAAAGCAAATAATCTTATAGAGAAGATTGAGTACTCCATGTCCCCTATTATAAGACGTTTTGGCGAGCTATTTTGGCTTGGCAAAATGTCTTGTATTAATGGACAAAGGAAGTAGATGTTAATTTTATTATGGAATTTAGTAGAGACAAGTTCTTCGAAAAAAATTTCAGTACGATCATCGTCATTTCATTTCATTTGGCAAATGTAAAATGCAATGAATTTCAGAAGAATAATGGGGCTAGGTACAGAAATTGACTAAACATATTATAAATATTATTTGGAATTTTAATTAAAATGACGTTCCAATTTCACGGTATCCAAACTTCTTGGGTATAGAATCTAGAATGAATTCCACGATTTCGATCATAAATGATGACTACCAAACAAGCTCTAATTTAAGATCTTTTAACTTTGTATAGATTTGTATATATCTAGACGTATTTTAGTATGCATGTTCATTCATTTCTGTATGTATATGATCAATATTGAAATATATGCTAAAAGTTTTACATTAGTAATGGAGGAGGTATTAAAATGTTGGGCTCGTTTGACACCCATCATTTCGGACCGAAATCATGGAGTTCATGTCATTTTAATTAGAATTTTAAATAATACTTATGCTTTGTTAAATCATTTCCTATCTCTAACCCTATCATTCTTTTGAAATTCATTTTGGGTGCCAAACGAGCGATTTTGGGGTTGATGCTTGATCCAACCGCTCTGGTGAGTCCAGCCACTCCAGTTCGTGCACCCAGTTCACCCATCACGCGGTGCACCCGTCTCCTTCCTCTACTTCCCGCACCCACTCCCGGATCTCACGAAACCAGCTCACCCTCTCCCCTACTCAGATCCGAACCCTAACCGTCGCCCCAGATCTGCCTCGCCGGCGGCTGTCGGGATGGCGTGCCTCGCGATCTCTCTGCAGCCGGTGAACGGCCCCGACATCCTCCTTCAGACACGCTCATGGTTCCCCGTCTCCCGCGCCCTCGCCGCCGTCTCCGCCTTCCGCCTCGCGCGCCTCCACCTCGCCCGCGGCAAGCAGCAGCCGGCTTCCGCCTCCACCTCGCTCGATGCCATTGGCGACGACCCGCTGGCGGCCGGCTCAGGGCAGCTCGTGGTGGGCGTGGAGTCGCAGTACCGCGTCGTGTACCGCCTCGTGAACTCCATTTACGTGCTCGGCGTCACCACCGCCTCCGACCACGCATCCCCCGCCGTCCACGCGTTCGCCGTCGCGGATGCCGTCAACCAGGCCGTCGATGTCGTCGTCGCCGCCTGCCGCGGCATCGACGTCACCCCCGAGAAGGTGCACCGCAAGTACCCGGAGGTCTACCTCGCCCTCGACCTCGTCCTTCACGGCATAGGTTCCGTGCGCCTCTCCCAGATTCTCGCAACCATCCATGGCGACAACCTCGCTCGCATGGTCAACTCATCCCCTGACGCCGAGGCCCGTGCCCGTGGTGCTGATTCCTGGCCCATCGTAGAGCACCTCGCCCAGGATCGCCATGCTGCTCGCGATGGCTTCACGGGCGCTTCATTCGAGCTCCCCCAGGAGACACTCGCTGCTGGCGACGAGTTCTCCTCTTCCAGCCTTGCGCCTACAGCTGCTGCGACTACTGGGGACGAGGCACCCCCCGAGGAGGCGCCTCCCATTGAGAAGGATCCCTTTGCAGCTAGCGACATGGTTAGCAAGCCAGAGGAGGCATTGGTTGGTGCGTTCAAAAAGAACAAAGAGACTGCCCTTGTGGTTGCTGATCCTGCTGCCGCACTTGCTGGGTTGGAGGTCACGACTTTGCCACCAGCTGAGGCGACTAAGCCGACATTCATTGGGGTTGAGGGGTTTGAGGGCGACTACGGTGGAATTGAGTTTGGTAATGAGGAAGCTTCACTCGCTGAGGCATTTGAAGGGTTCAATGCGCCATTTGGGGGTGGGCTAGATGCTTCAGAGTTTGTTACCACAACGAAGAAGGATCACAAGGACAAGAGCATCACTGGTCTTGAGCTGCTAGGCATAAGTGGTGGGCAGGCACCGAATGCTGGTTCGCCGCTTGATAACCTGGTGACCAAGACCGCAGAGATGACCGTCCCTGAGTTGTGCATAGTCGAGGAGATCAATGCAGAATTCAAGGAGTCTGTTCTTGCACGAGTTGGTTTGAAAGGCACAATCTTTCTGCGGACATTACCAGCAAAGAAAGCAGCTGGGAGGGATACAGAGTTCTCATTCCGGCTTGAGGGTACTTCTGGAATGAAGAGGGCAGCCTTGCAGAGTACTGTGTTGAGTAGCCTCGAGAATGGCCTGTTCCATGTGAAGACACCATCGAAGGAGGAGCCCATCCCCATCATGAAATATAGCTTCCTTCCCAAGCACTCACCTCTCCCTTTGAGGATTCGCCTTGTAAAGCGCCATAGTGGAACATTGCTCTCAGTGATGATACACTATGCGTCGAACCCAATGTTGCCGCAGCCACTGAGCAATGTTACATTTATTGTTAAGCTTCCTGTGGATCCGACTCTGCTTAATGTTTCGCCCAAGGCTGTGTTGAACCGGGCAGACAGGGAGCTCAGGTGGCACATCTCAGACATTCCTCTGAAAGGTCCTGCTGGGCGGTTGAGAGCGCGGATGCCTGTAGATCAAGATTCCAAGGATGGTGAACTAGAGGTTGTTGGAATGGTGAAGTTTGCTTACCAAGGGCCATTCACATTGTCTGGCATCAAACTCTGCCCAGCCATCAACAGCACTGCCCAATTTAATGAGGTTGGCCACACCTTCTCCAGTGGGAGTTACCGTTGCATCTGAGTCGGTACCTTCTTTGTATTGTAGCTCTTACATTACCCCCTTTTTCAGTTTGCTTCTACAACAGGGTGTGAAATTCATATTGTACGTAGTGAAGCTTATTTGTTTTGTGAGGCTGGAATTTAACTATGTTTCTGAGTTGTCTATTATTATCTGGATAATGGGTACGATAGTTGTGATTATTGATCAAGGTTACACACTATATTTTGGAGGTTTCATCATGGATGTACATTAAAAGTTTAAAACATGTACTTCTGCTCATTATGGATGCAAATAGAGAAACAATACTTGTGCCACTCACTTTGGATAATTCTCTACTGTAAGCCGTCATTACACGGGAAGACAAAATGACAAACAGATTGCTAAAAATGTTGCTAGCTTTGGCGGAACCAACCATAGCAAAGAGAGAATTGAAAGTTCCAACACTTCACGCTGCTACCATGGGTAGAAGCTAGGTCCAACCTGTGAAAGCCAGACAAAGAGCATTTACCACAGGAAGCAATTGTCAAGACAATGCGCTCAAGGAGACAATGCACACAACGTCGGACATTACTAGATCCAACCCATTGCTGAAGTTGTGACTTGTGAGTTTCATCTTTTTTGCCAAAGTGACTTGTGAGTATCATGGTTTTAGCCAAGTTTAGCACCATACAAGTACCTTCTTGGCAAAATGCCACTTAAGTTTTAACTTCAGTGACAGGTTCACCAGTGATCATTCTCCATAAAGGAAAAAAAATGGCTGATGATCCTACTAGTTACCAAATTATAGATAGATCAGCATATTTGTATGTTTGGTCTTCCTAACTAATTCTATGTATGCAACTCATGTACTATACATGCATGAAACGATTGATAACATGGAATTGGTCTTTATCTGGAGTATTATATTTGTTGTACTTGAGTTTTCTCTCAGTGACAAAGATAAACTAGATTTATTGGGGTACACATGCCTGCTGCCCATTTATGCTGAAAATAAGGTGGCTTCATTTTTGTTTACTATTCTCCGGTCCTAGTAACTACCATGACCTCATGTTGTCTATATTAATGCCACTGTACATACTAATTCATATATATGCATAGTTCTCGTGAGATTGACAGATTTGGAGCTGATAGTAATAGTCCCCCTATGTGCTTATAGTAATATCTGTAGATAAGCCGGATTTGAATGAGAACTCTTTTTAAGATATTATCTTAACATATGTTTAATTGTTTATATGCATCTTATTCTTAAATACGTCGTATTATTTAACATTTGTTAACATGTTATGTATTTCTAAAGTTGTTGGTTCGCTATTTCCTGGTACTTGCAGTGCACATACTATTATACAACTTTTAGAAATCCTGGTGCAAAGTGCAATTGTTTTCTTATTATTTATGGTCTACCTTGTGTCCTTGTCGTCCCAATAGATGACTCTGGCTCACACTACCCTTGACAGAAGTATGGACTATAGAAATTGTCAGCCAGTGCTTTGGTTGTGTTTATTTCTAGAATGCCGTGGTTTTGACTTGTCGCTTTATTTGTATAATTGCAGTGGATTGTTGGTTCATGAGATGAATATTGGTCCTTAAGAAAGATCTTATTGCATCAAAATAAGGTATCAGCTGTTCATAAGCAATTCAAATTAAGTCAGTAGCTGTGTATTGCCTTAATTTCATATATTTTTCGAGAAAACGCAAAGGACCTTTGCGTTTCATTTTATTGAAAAGATGGATTCGGTTACAATCCTCCTAGGAGGCAGATTACAAGGGGACTAACATGAATTAATGTACATCCCAGGTTTGTGGCAGCAGCACCCTAAGCCCTTTGGCGCCAGCTCTAGCCCACATGGCTGCCTCCTCTTTGATCCTGGATAGGAGCAAGGACGTCGAGGGCTGTGCGCTGTCAGAATAACAGTAGCCTATTTTAGTGCCCTGACTGCAGTTAGCATTATCTTTGGAAAAACTGACCCCGACCTTGCATAAGATTCAGAATAACAGTAGCCTATTTTACATCGGCGATGGTCTGGTTTCAAACTTATGATTGGTCAGAACTTAAACTCAATCCGAAACAAAACAATATGCTTTCGTCATACTTTCAGTCATTGTATTTTACATGATGCAATGGGTTGGCCTTATATGTTTCTACTTGATTTTTTCTTCCATGGGTAGGCATAGAAGTAGGCATAGAAACTAAAGTTATTCACATGACTTGACTATCATGTTTTTTCATCACAATACTGTTCCTGGAAAACTTATGCCTCCAGCACACACTACTCTCTTTTGTTTTTTCAACCCATAGTTCGTATAAGTAGGAAATTAGAATGCAGAACTTCTCCACCTGCTTAGTTAGAGATAGTGATTCAAGCTGAACTTGCACAGTGCTGCTGAATGAATTCTTCAAGCATCCTTTTCAGTCCAAATCAGTCCAAATGATAGTCTGATCCTCTAATGGAAATGTTCTCAATATGTTCATCTGAATCTTTTGGTCAGTAGCTCTGGGCAATGGCAAATATTCAATGAGGTTCCGTAGTTTTTCTTCTTGTTGATAAAAAAAAAGCTGTGAGTTATATGTTCGTATGAAAAAAGAAGTAATTGCGCTAGAGGTACACGAACTTGATGCACGGGTTCACTTTTATGCAAGAAGTTAAAAATGCAATGGACTAGTCCATGAACTTGGCCCATAGGTCCATTTTGGTCCAATCCGAGCCACCTCGGCTAGTCATGCCAATGAGGGTATTTTGCAAATAATCAGATTCCCTTGAATCGTGTCAGAAAGCTCCTTTCTTCTATTCCTCACTTCTTGCTAACTGGCGTTTTGGCGAGCGACAGTAGCGGTGGCTCGGCGGGCGTGCTAGTGCATCCTGGCGGCGATCTTATGGCTCCCCTTCTCTGTCCCCCCGTGCTTCCACTCTCTACTCCTCGGGTTCGCGGTGACATGGTGCTGCACGTTCCCGATGATGGACCGCCATACGCCCCGTCGAACTCAAGACAGTTGGTGCCGGTGGAGGGTGGACGCCACAGGATCATGTACTTCTTCTCCAGTAGCTTGAGCTCCCTGGCGCCCTCAAATTTCAGCACCAGTGCGGGGACCTGCATGCTCGCACTTAAGTCCACAGACACTATGCAAGAAATGAATTGGAACATCTTTAATATGTTATTCATGAAGTTCAAATTGTAACTGTAACATTTGCATAGAAGAGACTATTGGGGATTCTGACTTAAATGTTTACCTGATATCAGCCTCAAGGAAAAAAACAAGTCCTGGTGATGTTAGCTCCTCTGAAGGTTTCATAGATTTAGATGTAACCAATCATCCAAGGTATGCTAAGGAGATATGACCGCATCAGCTGGAAGATTTCCATTCCTGGTTAAGAATCCGGTCACCGACAAACCTGAAGGTTGCATTCTTGCTCATGCCCTGGTTCAAGGAAAACATACATGCTTAATAAGTTTTATTCAGGGCTGCCTGGCAACGCAACCCTCTGCAAGGCCTCTTGTGCTTCCCAAAGGGATAATAGGTACATGGAAGTAGAACTGCAGCGATGGCAAGTGAAGGACAGAGCACTGTATGATTTCTATTCTGTAAATGCTGACAAAAAATAGACCAACTGAAAGTCCACAAATCTTGGGAAGCCCAGGAGAGTATACTATTTCTTGGATACAACAAGTTGTCACGAATCATCTGCATCGACAGAGATGGCAACGTTGCAATTGCAAGCCGGGACAAGCTCCTTGTACTCCCTAACTTGCTGATAATGGATGATGATCGTACACCAGGAAATCGGAAGATAATGTGCTGAAATCACTGAGAAGAGTTGAAACACCACGGAAGGTGGTCCTGTCAGGTACACTTTGCCAAAGTTTCTGAAGATGGACTCGTCCCGCCCTATTGTTCGCCGTATAATGAGTCAGGCAGCAGTATCAGGTTGCAACGCTAAGGCTAAATGTCTGATTCAGTAGAAACTGCCACATGCTGGACGATGACAAGCTGACGAGAAAAGCTTATCTCATTAGAAGTCTTAGAGACCTAACAAAAGATGTGTGATTCATTACTATAAGGGTGATACCTTAGATGAACTACCTAGGTTAGTAGACTTCAGTGTGTTTTTGACGCTCACTCCCAGGCGGAAAGACTGTTCACAAGACAGAATCCTACAGGAAGTTTAAAAATAGTGCAGTAGGAATTGCAGTGTACATTCATCCGCGTCTGCCAGAGATTTCAGAAAAAAATCGACACACATCGCAATAGATAGTTTGATCGAGTCCATTGACACTGAAGACGGTTTGAAGGCCAGGTTTTTCATCAACATCCTGTGGCGTTCTAACTCTGCAGGACAGAAAAACTCTCTTAGCAGATAAATGCTTCCCACATTTTTTTTGGAGAAACTGTTGGTTAGCATGAAGGGTTGGCATTTAGGAAAGAAGATTTTTGTGATATCTGGTGACACTAACCAAGAAGACAGAGAGCTGGTGTTTGATATCCTCCTCATGTGCGCTATGAGATGATCATGAAACATTTTAGATAGTCTAAATAGGTGCTTCTTCCTCTTGAGAGGAGCCCAGAAAAACACAATAGGAGAAGAGAGCGGCGATCACTGCCCAGGTCGCATCACAGTAGCAAGCATGAAGTTAAAGAGAGCTGGATCGAGGGAAGAGTAGGCACCGTCATAGTCCAATGAGAAGGTAATGAAGAACACGAAGAAGGCGACGGTAGTGAAGTAGAGTGGAGGCAGAGTCAAACTTAGAATGCGCACAATGTAAGAAATGTCTATGATGGCTAGATAGACAAGGCTCCGAACATGATGACGGTAGCGACTGGAATCTGCAAGGGGTTCATCCTCACAAGGACGAAGATGAAAACCAAGATCCATAGAAGTGTCAACCGTGCGTTGATCAGTGAGGCATGCACGAGTGAGAAATCCTGGATGTAATCATCTAGGTCCAAACAAACCAGTTCCCCTCGCCTTTGGACCAACAACCACACACGAGTTGCCACGTTGTATGCCACCTACCTCCTGACAATGCCTCCAACAATCAACGATGTTGTGCAGCTATCAACGATGTTAACGAAGAGTTATGTATCAACTCAATGTGCTTGCCACGCTGTATGCCACCTACTAACTGGCTATCAGATGTTAACGAAGAGTTTTGTGTTTTGTGCAACTTACTACAGCAAAAGGCAATGTTTTGTGAAAATGTGCTTGCAGTTATGTGCAAAAACTATGGGTCCTGAAGGAGCTTCTTTTCCGTCTTCTCGTTGAGACTCTTCTTCCTCTACTTCCAAGCTTCTCCCTTGGATGATTTGGGCTCCTGTCCATCTTCGGTGTGCCATCCTATCTCGTCCATCCCCGACCGTTCTCTAGGTTTCCAGGCCGTATGGTAACCACCTTTGGGTTGGGCATCGTGTCAAGGAATCGTCTAGGTCTAAACAGACCAGTTACCCTCGCTTTTGGACCAACAGCATGTTGAACCAAGCAGATCAAACCGGAAAACTGGAGGGGATTAGGATCTGTCATGGCGCTCCGAGTTTTAACCACTTGCTGTTTGCTGATGATTCTTTGATCCTTCTGAAAGTTTCAGAGGAAAGTGCACATCATCTGCAACATATCCTAAAACTATACGAGGGTTGCTCGGGGCAAACTATCAACGTGGACAAGTCCTCCATTGTGTTTAGCAAAAATACTAGGCTGAAAGATAAGAGGAAGATGAAAGCCTTCTTGAGGGTCACGTGTGAAGGCAGAAATGGTAAATACTTGGGACTACCAGTTTATGTGGGAAGGTCGAGGAAACAAACCTTTGCTTATATAAAGGACCGCATTTGGAGCAAAATACAAGGCTGGAAGGAGAAGATGCTCTCTAAGGCAGGTAAAGAAATATTAATCAAAGCATGTGCCCAAGCTATTGCTATCTTCGCCATGACCTGCTTTGACATCACAAAAAGTCTTTGCGATGAGATTAATAGTATGATTGGCCGCTATTGGTGGTCTCACCAGGATAAGGATAACAAGATACACTGGCTTAGCTGGGACCTGTTGACTCGCTCAAAGAAGGATGGAGGCCTTGGCTACAAGGATCTTTACTCCTTCAACCTTGCTATGCTTGCAAAACAGGGGTGGCGCTTACTTACCAATCCTGACTCGTTATGTGCCCGTGTGATGAAGGCCAGATACTTTCCTCATTGTTCTGTACTCGAGGCCACACCCTCCGATGGCATTTCATATGCGTGGCGCAGCATTCTCAAAGGTATTGACCTTCTGAAACAGGGCGTGATTAAAAGGGTGGGTGATGGCACCACCGTGAATGTCTGGGACGATCCCTGGCTGCCTCGGCTGTGGGATAGAAGGCCTGCTACTCAAAGAGGACACACTGTTATCACCAAAGCGTGTGAACTGATCGATCCTATTTCTGGAAGCTGGGATGCTGCCCTAGTCCGGGACACTTTCTTGCCGCATGATGCTCACTTGATCCTGTCCCTGCCAATTTTTGAAGACCTCGAGGATGAATGGGCTTGGCACTTTGAGGGAAAAGGTTTCTTTACTGTCAAATCTGCCTACAGACTAAAGCGCCGATTGGATGATGTTGCTTTACAAGGGCAGATGGGTAGTTACGCGCCTCACTGTTGCGAAGACTGGAGTGCCATTTGGAAGCTTGAATGCCCAGGGAAAATTAAACTGTTTTTGTGGCGAATTGCACACAACAGCATGCAACATCGCCTTAATCTAATGAGAAGAGGAATGAAGCTTGATCCGATTTGCCCCATGTGCAACCGAGTAAATGAGGATGTGGCACACCTCTTCCTAAAATGTAAAGCAGCAAAAGCTGGATGGAGAGAGCTGAAGTTGGAGAATGTGAGAGAAGATTTGCTACAATGTGATGGGGCCAAGGATTTTGTTAGGAAAGTGACCAAGCTGGAGTATAAAAATAAACTGCTAACCATTGGGCTTCTCTGGTGGCCGTGGCAAGCCAGAAACAAGGTCGTTGCTGGCGATCGCAAGATCATGCAAGATGCTGTCCCATGTCTGGCTCGCAGATCTGCTTCCGAGTTTGAATAGTTTTTCACCCAAAACAAAAAGCCAAAACAGCAGCTTGCGTGCTCTTGGTCACCACCCCTGGGGGATGAGCTTAAGATTAATATTGACGGCAGTTTCTCTGCTGTAAACTGTAATGGGGGCTGGGGTTTTGTGATTCGCAATTGTAATAGTGATTCCGTGGGTGCAGGTGCAGGATACATCCCTCAAGCTCTGGATGCTCTTCAAACTGAAGCTCTCGCCTGCCTCTCCAGCCTTCGGTGGGCTCACTCTTGGGGCATGACAAAAATCCAAGTGGAGACAGACTCCCAGCTGCTTCAACAAGCTATTAGTGGTCACTCCCAGGACCTTGCTGTCAACGGACAGTTATTTAGGGAGATCAAGTATTTTGCTTCTCTGAACTTTAGTTCGTTTTCTATCATCTATTGCCCATGGGCCTGTAATTTGGTTGCGGACGCTCTTGCGACGCATGGTGCAAAGTTGGTGTTTGAAACTCCTGCTATTTGGGAGGAGGAGGCACCTGAATTTGTACAACTGTTAGTGGCCAGCGACTTTGCTGTGCGCACATGTTAATGGAAACTCTGTTCCATCTAAAAAAAAAAAAAAAAAACAGCCACACACACAAGCTGCCACGTTGTGGACGCCACATACCTCGTGACAGTGGCCCCAACTTTACTAATTATCAACATTGTTAACGAAGAGTTTTTAGTTCTGTGCAACTGATTACAGTGGAAGGTGATGTTTTGTGGGAAATAAACGTGGTTGTGGTTATGCGAAAAATACTCCTCATTGCGCCGGGATATCCAGGCATTGTGCAGAAGTTGAATGCTCCCCGCCTATCCAATTTACATACTGTTTTGCAAGGTGAGGGTTCTAATCCAGGTCTCTTTAAAATTTTACAGAAATGTTCCATATTTTTCCTTTGATTCCGCTAGTTTGAACTGAAATGCAGTTCTTCCACATTTTATTCCTCGATGTATTTTGTATACAAAGAAAAGGGACATGTCTACTTTTGCTTGCGAGCAAAGGGTGGCATCGAGTAGAGTAGAGGGGCAAGAAGCTTGCAGAGAATCCCAGTTGTTTCGGCATTTAACTTACGCCCCGACGCTCACAAACACACATAAAAATCTGTCCTCTAGCACCAGACACTTGCCCACGATTGGGATTTGACTTCTAATAATGCACATCCCGCTGCTGCTGTTTTTGTTTTCACTTCACCGCCAGTTTGTACCCGAAACAAATCGTGTAAAAGAAAACGCTTTTCACATAACCAAATCGTTTTTATGTCGAAAAAAGACTTTTGCGGAAACTAGGGTGATGATGCAGGATGATTCTCTACTTGTTTCACGTACCCTCTCTTGCTCTCTCGCTTGGTTCCTTCACTTTCACCTTTTCCTTGTACATTTACAAAAGCTAGCGACGGTCGGGCAGGCCGAAATCGACTGGACCAGCTCTCTACAACGAACGAACCATTGATCGATCAATGTCGAATCTTCGTGTCGTGGGTGCACTGTTGCTATGAGTTCATGAGGTAAGCGACTGCCACTAACTCTGATGTTTACAAGTAGACGTATTTATGTGGACACGACACGCAGTAGAAACAGGATCCCTAATGGCCGATGAAGTACGTACACGGTGTGGGCTTCCGTTTTGGCCATGCAAAATTGTTTTTCTCCTCCACAAATGTAGAGATAGCGGCTCATCCAACGCGGTTTCCCACCTGGGCTCACGCGTCCCGGGCCTATCGTCACCGTCGCTGGGTTGTTTGAGATGTGTGTTGTTCACTTTGCAAAAAACAACCTGCACAAGTTCATCTACGCGTCCCTATAGAGGCCGAAGTGGTCATGTCCATCTTCCATTCTCTCTTATCCTCTCGCTCTCACGTTCTGCATCCACGCTGCCGCCCTCCACCCTCCACCATGGTTACTCCATGCTATCACCGTCCAGCGAACGAGGAGACGGCGCCGGCGTTGGCGCCTCGTCCAGGACGGCGAGGTCCCATTCCCTTTCGACCACCTCGTGCCCGCGGTGCCCCTGCCATGGCGAGCTCCAACCGCGTCAACTCTCCAAATCCGGCCACGATCTGGCGAGCTCCGACCTTGCTCCTTGGCCATGGTAGTCCTAGATCCATGCTTCTTCTAAGACAAGGACGTAAGATCTGAGGAGGTTGCTCCGCACCTGCATCTCCCCGCCGCTCCATTATTCCCGCCGCCCGCTGCGGTGGCCGAGCTGGAGCACGACTGCTCCTCCTTCTTCTCGAGGAGCTGCAAGGGGAAGTTGGGCCGACGGAGCAGGTGCTCCTGGAGATTTTCCCTCTTTATTCTCTTATATATTTTTCTATGCAAATTCGTTTCAGATTTGGAAAATATTTTAGACAACAGATTTGGGAAATTATGAGAATGTGTTGTTTGAATGCTCCTTGATCTTGGAATGCCTTCGTTCCAGATCCGATTTTTCCATCCAAAATTAATTGTGAAGCTCAATCTTCGTTCCAAATTATCCATGGAATGAGACATTTCTTCACAATTTTTTTGTTGGACAAAACTAATGTACTCCTGGCCCTTCTTAATCATGGAAAAAATACCACAAAACTTTGCAATATATATTTTCAGCAGCAGCTTCATGATGACCAGATCGGACAAAACTGCTGGATGCTGGACCAAAGAGCGAGATAAGAAAATCTTGAGGGGATGCCTTGCAAACTACAAGGGACTGTCGTTTAAAAAATTGATGTAGTCTAAGGATGCTCTAGCGAAATGTACAACAATGATCTGGTCCAAAGTGGGGGCAATGGACCGCAGAGATAAGCCGGGTGGCCGCATGCCCAGGCGGGTTTGCTTTTCCGCGGCTCATCATATATCTCTTCTGCCCCTCCGCGTCATGGATCATGATGTATACAACACGAGAGACAATATGTAGGTAGCCATTGTCTCTTGTATCTGTGTTTGAGTTATCTATCCGTCGAGGCACGGCGACGTCATGTCTTGTCCTTATTTCCTCGCGAAGCGACCAGGACGAGCAAGGGTTCCGCATCGAGGGTCTGATTCTTGGGCGATCAAGGGTTGTACGCCGCTTTGGGGCTTATTCTCATGAGTAATGCTACATCTACGGGGGAAGCCTACGAGATTGGAGTTTACATCAGGAGGGGGTAGGGAGGAGGCACGTCAGCGCGTAGGATGATTTCCGTCCGTAGGTTCGTTCTGTAACTCCAGCATTTCCGTAGTCTCATCATACCAAACTCAAATTTATACTTAGCAGTAGTTTTTTTAATTCTCTAATTACATTTCATACTTCTAGTAAATAATCCATAGCTGTATAAATCATCCAACAAACAAAGTATACTCCAGACTAAATTCCTTGAGTAAACACAAACATATACGTACTCAGTACTCCGTACTCCGGACCGAGTATCTTCTAGAGTAAAACATTTATGTGCACCGGCCGATTCCTCCCGTGCGCCCTTCAACTTCCACCAACCTGCCAAGGGACACTCCCGTGACGCCACCATGCACAGCACAGCTCACCAGCCGGCCGGCCGGCGCCTCCTTCCGCTGTACAGTACAGTTGCACCTACCCACGCTACGCAAGCCTCACCGGCGCCGACGCTGCCGCCACGGCGACGCCCTTGCAGCTCAACGATCGTATCAGCCTCCAGGGCGCCCACGCCGCAGCGGCTGCCTCCGGCTCGGTGTCCCTCCGCGGCGCCTGCAGCCGCCTCCTGATCTCGCCCATGTCGATGGCCGCCGGCACGCGCACCGACCCGAACGCCATCTCGTGCCAACGCAACCTCCGTGTCCTTGCAGCAGCCGCCGCTTGGGGTGGCGCCGCGCGACGTGCTGCTGCGCGCTGGAGCGGCGGCTGAGACTGAGTGAGGACTGCAGCTTGGGCGGTGGCGCCGCGGCTGGCGGCTCCTGGGCACTCGGAGACCGAGGCGCCGCACCGGCGCCGGGGGAGGAGGGGCGTGGACTCGGAGTCGTCGGCATCGGGAGAGCATGGGTGCTCTTGTGCGGCGGTGGAGATGCCAGCGACGACGAGCGTAGGGAGGAGAGAAGTCGGGCGGCGCCGCGAGGCGGTCCCCATTTGTTTTTTTTCCTTCTGTTCTGGAGAGAGAGCCCGTAGGCCGTATGTGTATGCTTTCCTTCCTTGAGTGGGTATAAATATAGTGTGGTACAGGAGTGTGAAGGTCTCAAGGGTTTTTAAAGAAAGAAGAGGGGCGTACTAGACTTGTTCCTTTCTACCTTTTCTCTGTGCTATTTGAAGATAAATCATCATATACCATACCTCAAGTCTACTTACCTAGGCAAAGTACGAGTGTACGACCAACTGGAAACTTTGTGGAGTGGTTAATTAGTCATTCAGCAATGAGTTGATAATTTCAGTAATTACAAGGTCCATGCGTATATTTGACCATATATGCTATCCAGTATCCACGTATAAAACTCCTCATCCTGGCTACGTACACGGAGAAACATGCTAAAAAGAAGCAGGACACGTGCCCCTGAAGGCTTCTAGATGGTTTGATAAGTCCAGGGAGTGACTACTGCATGCTGAAAAGAAGCAGGACAAAAGGAGAAGATATACGATTAATTGGGTCGATCTTCTTTTCATGACGCTTCTGGAAAGTCTTCTTTGGGATGCCAGTGCACTGTACACTCGTCCCGACTTCCCGCTAGGTGTCATTGTAAACTCTCAGTTCAAATTTCCGACAGAATGTATCCGAACAAATGAAATAGCAACCAGAAATTCTCCGGTCTAACAGTAATTACTAGCCTCATGTTCTCCTTTTCTGTTGTTTTTCTTCTCGATCATCTGAAATGCCATTCAATTGAATTTATATCTAGCCCCAAACCAACTCTGCCTTGAACAAAAATTGGCATCGAACAAGCATGCATGTTCATCAACATCAGTCCATATAAATATAATACACTCTCCCGTCAGACCTTGTATTAGTTTACCGTTGGACCTCATCTTCGTTCTCTTCTAGAGGAAACGTCTCTAGACCATGAACTTTCTCTAGAAAGGATGGCTCTATTAGCCGAACAAGTTGGACGACAAACATGCCTATCGTCAGTCACATCTGTGAATACTGACTGCATGTTGACTTACCTAATGTCTGAGAAGGAAATCATCAAACGTAGACCACTAGGGGGGGGGGGGGGGGGGGACCTGACCAAACCGCCTAATCCACGAACACGTCCTCATGTACTCGCAAAGCCGGGAGAGATACTCCGTAACTCGTCCCACGGAAGACCCACTTACAGCGCGATACGCAAGACAGCAAGCCGGCGCTTTTGAAACCAGCCCAGTTCCTCGGGAGGGACCCAGTCGGAGGAAGCCGGCGACGATTGGCTGGGCTAAGCCGGTGTAACAGCCCCAACTTGGTAATGTAAAATACGAATAATTTTTCCACTTTTTGCATTCATGTTTGCATCATGGCATGTCTTTAAATTGGTAATGTTAACAAGTAACAAAATGGAAACAATAAAAATGGGAAGTCAAACCTTCCCCAAACTTCCAAACCATGAAATGCAAATCAATGGTATGAACAATACCATGGCAATTGACCTGATGGTCTAACAAGTTACTAAGTTCACCACAATGCATAAGAACCAAATGGTTGGTCTCCAATTGTTTCCAAATTGCTAAAACTATAAATGTGGTTCACTTCGAACACTATTTTTGAAGCCACGATAACTTGTTCAAAATCAAAAGAAACATATGGGGAGGTTCCTCATCTTGTTGAGAGCATCCCCAAAAATTTCTATAATTTTTGGATCAATGTAGAGGCTCAAATAAAAACTAGCCGTTTCTGCCAAAAGCTACTCGTCCGGAATGACCCGGATTTTTCCAGATCCATTCCGGATCGCCCGGAAATTTCCGGAAAATTCCGAACGAAGCATAGTGGCGACAGCGCGCACTGGCGCCATGCCGCCACCTCCTCCGCGCCCATGCCGCCGTCCCACGCCCTCGTGGCCGTGCCGCCCGGTGGACAAGAGCACGAGGACCCCCCCACCTGCTCCTCACCCCGTTTTCCCCACTTGCCGGCTCCCTCGCCTCGTTCTCTCTCCCCTCCGAGCTCCCGCCGTCGCCGCCGTGCTTGCCGAGCCTGTCGCCGACGATTGGGGCCGCCCCGTGCAGATCGACGCGGGCGCAAACCTCCGCCTGCTCCTCCTCTACCTCCACGACCAGAGCACCCTTGCTGGGAGGCCCGAAATCGAGCTAGTCGAGCTCGTTTTGCCGGGGTCGGTCCGCCGCTCGCCGCGCTTGCCCTCGGCAAAATCCGCCGCCGTCCCTCCCTCTCCGGCCTCACCGACCACGCCTACGTGTTCAGGGTGAGCTCCGCTCTCCCCTAGACTTCCTCCCGCTTCCCCTCTCCCTCTCTTGCGTGCTCGCACCGTGCGCCGCCGCCACCACCGTCGTAGTTGCCCAGAAATCGGGTCGTCCGGAATCACCCGGATTATTCCGGATCGATTCCGGGTCGACCGGAAAATTCCGGACCTTTCCGGGAAAATTCCGAAACCCTAACAGAAACTTTTGAGGTCACCTCGGATTTGGCTCGGAATTAGCCCAGATTATTCCGGACCACCCGGGAATATTCCGGACCAATCCGGATATATTCCGAACCAACTTAAAGTTTGTGAAAATCATAACTTAACCTCTTTTAATCCAAATCTTGCAAATGATATACCAATTTGATCAGTATTTCAAATGCTATCTAAACATGCTAATATCACCTCATGACAACAACTTGCACTTTGATATTAATCTTTACTTGGTTAAAAGATATAAATCCAAATAATCATTTAAATTACTACTTATTCATCGGTGCTCCGAAAATTACAAATAAAGTACCAAAATGATCGGAATGACAAACCCTATCCATGTCATGTCATGTTCATGCATATTGAGCCACTTCTCTAATAATTTAATAATTTATAAAGAATGTGGTCATTAAGTTAAATATGGGGTTGTTTCCAAATAATTGCACTAATTATTTGGCTCTCCATTTAATTTTGCTATTAAATCTATATATGGAATCCTTGCATGAAATTGACATGTCATCATGTGATTGAGCATTGCACTTGTCCTCGTGTGATTTATTTGTTCTTTGTGTTATTTTTGGGTATCGATAGATTCCGGAGTCGAGGGTTTATCTACCTACCCCGACGGGCTGTACTACATGCCCCGGCAGCAAGGCAAGAGATAACCTAACCTTCTTGGCATACTAGCACCCTATGATTTTACCAACTTATTTTATCCACCATAATAGTGCATGCGGTTCAAATGACATTTTTGTTCAAGACATAGAGTATCCTATGAATGCATGTTCTTCCCCGAGCCAATCACATGTATCCATACCTATGAGCCTTAGTGTTGATGTGTTGACCGGAGACAATAATTTAATTGTTGTATTTATATGCTTAGCTATGCTTAGCCATGCTTAGTCAAATGCTAGCAATGTCCGTGTTTAATTCCATAATTGTTGATGTTGTTGGAATGTTTCGGACATGGTGGATATGTGGGGTGTTTAATTAAAATGCTAAGAAGGCTTGGGTGAGTTGCCATCGGGGATGGTGTTTTGCCTCACTCTTGCCCCTAGGTGCGAGTTATTGTCTCTAGACTCAAGATCGAGCGTGCTGCCATTGGTGGGTGTATGGGCGCCTTATTGACCAAATAATTTGTGAGGGGCTTGTCAAGGGTCCTCTAGTTTGCTATTTCCATTTGCGCTTGAGTGTGTGGGTGGAAAAAGGAACGAGGATGGTGGTGTTTAGGATGTGGCCGCGGGGCAGGGCGTTGGAGGCGCTGAACCTGTCCTTCCGCACACTGATGGTCCTTGAGTAAGCCTCATGCATTGTAAAGGTCTAACCGCGCCCGCTCGCCGGCCTTCCCCGGAAGAGGGCCAATTAGGTGAGCCGGACGGTATCAATGGGTAAAATAGTACACCCCTGCAGGGTTTAATCTTTTCGAAAAGCCGTGTCCGCGGTTATGGACGACTTGGGAACGGATATACGAGACCATAGAGAATCTTAACCTAATTAAAATTTGACAGCTAAAGGTTGCATTACAACGTGTGACCAAAGGTTCATTTCCTCGAGGGGGAGTCGAGGGAGTGCCTTTGTGTGAGATGAGTGGTTATGGCTACAAGTAGGTTCTATGAGAACCGAAGAGGAAAAGATTACTCTCTTACCCCCCCCCTTTGAAAAACTATTCTGAGTAGACGAATGCCATGGGTCCATTAGGTTTCGGTTTATGAAAAATTAGCTTTATGCAAAATAAATACATATACAGCTTTAGAGACTCCGTCTGTCATTTGGGCCTATATCTCCCTACTAAACTTGCGAGTACGTCGTACTCAGTCTCTCTTTGCTGCCTTTATATTTGTATTTCAGAGGAGGACGACACCGAGCAACTAGGTGGGTTCTACGTGGACATCGACTAGTAGTCCGGGGTTCCCAGGTGGCAGCTTGGGACCGTGGAACAAGCTGGCTGGGATCTTTTATTTGTAGGCCTCTTAGGCCATATATTTGCATCTTGTTGTTAGACAACACTACCCGCTTCCGCTTGATGAATTGTTGGATCTGTGATCCTTTTGATGTGTAATATTTGTATCTTCTCTTATATGAGTTGCTATATGCTTTTGTGTGTCGTAGAGTCTGCAATGTGCCAGTTGTTCCACAAGTCTCGGTCTCTCTACTATACGTGAAAGTGATGTCTGAGATTATGGCATGAACGAGGTGTTGTGTGCCGATGATCCATTCCGAGCACACCTGCCAATGAGTTTTGGCGGATTGGTAAACCCAGTAACCCTCGATTGTGTAGCATGACCGGTTACACAACGTTTCACTGTATAGTTCTGGGGTCGGGGCGCTACAGCCGGATTCGACCGCCCTCAGCTCGGTTGTCGATATTTAATGAATTCACGCGATGTCGCTGAATAACGGAAACATGAACAAGGGTTTGAGAGTAAAAAAGTCTGGTTTGTATTGATTGTCGTTTGTTTGCTTAATTTCAATCGGCCATCACCTCTCACATATATAATGAGGCGGCTGGACTTCCCATACAAGTGTTAGACTTCGACAAGGATTACAATTCATAACTTAAGTTGAACTCTATCTGTTAAAAGTCTTAGCCGGCTTCGTACTGGACCCAGACTTCAAGCATCCATTTCCGGCTTCTTTTGTAAAGTCGCCTTTTATCCTTCCGTGTTGACCTTGAACTTTCCTTGTCGTGTAACGTCCGACTTTTCCCTTGGGCTTTTAAGCATTAAACAACCTTGCACCCGGCTTCTCTGGTACGGCTTCTGGAATCCTCAAGAAAATTGGGTCTTGCCTTCACTAGGTCCTGGCTCAGCCGGGTCCTAGTTTTGCCGGGTTGGCTTTTGCCTGGTCTTGTCCTCAGGTCTTTCTCTCCGGGTTGCCAATTCTTCCCTGGGCGAGTTTTGAACCTGTGACCTGCCAAAAACAGGTGCTAACACATGCCCCTGTTTTCTAGTAGAGCTTGCGTACTAGAAAATATTCAGTGTAGAAGGTTTTGTCTAAGGTCGATGCTTAAGCTCATCGGCCATGCGCTAAGGGCGATATATGTATATCGGCCATACATGTGGCTCATGCGGTTTGCCACACGCTCGGGTGGAATCTCTTCAGATACTTGCCATTCATAGCTCAAGGCAAGATGTTGCCTTCCAATGTCTCCACCAGATAACAGTTGCCGGGTATAATCCTCACGACTCGCAGTGGCCCTTCCCAACTTGGCGACCATTTGCTGAATTTCCGGCTTCTAGAGCCAACTGGCAATATAACTTTTCAGACCAAGTCACCGATTTGAAAATCCTTAAGCCGGACTCTCCTGTTATAAGCTTTTGCCACCCGCAACTTATCCTTTTCAATGTCCTTCAAGGCCTTCATGCGTTTGTTGGCTACTTCATCTATGTTGTCCATCATCAAACTGTGATAATCCTTAGCCGACAAATCGTTTTTCCTAGCAAACCTCAAAGCGGCCAGATTTACTTCTACTGGTAGAACGGCTTCTTGCCCATATACTAACTCGAAAGGAGTTACCTTAGTCGCACCTGAAGGGGTCGCAGCATAGAAAACAAAATTTTTTCCTACGCAACAAGCGGAATAAACCCCAAGGATCTAGATCTACTAGATGGAGGTAGCGAAGATGAGAACCAATCTCTTACCCTTGAAGAACGTTCAAAGCATTTTGTCGGTGCAGGGGTTGGTCTGTCGATCCCCGCAACTAGACTCATCTAGTCGCGAGGAGATGTATTATCCACGCAATCCAATCCGATGGAGCACCGCACGAGTAGCGCCTCCGCGGTATCCACACGTACAGCTCGATGTAGACGTCCTCTCCTTGATCCCGCAAGCGAGGAGGACGTGGCTAGATAGATCTCGGCACCACGACGGTTGTGGTGGCGTTGATGGTGGAGAAATTCCTGCAGGGCTTCGCCAAGCGGCTGCAGGAGAGAGGAGGGAGAGGAGAGGGAGGCCGGCGGCTAGGGTATGGGGTGCCACGCCCCAGCCCTCCCCTACCCTTTATATAGGCGTGGGGGGGCTGCCTTGCCCCCTCCTCCAAGTCCTAGGGCCGGCGGCTTGAGGGAACTTGTTCCCCAAGTCGCCCCCCTAGGGTTTTGGGTGCCTCCCACATGGGCCAGCCGCATGGGCCTTTAGGGAGAGGGTGCGGCCAGCCCAAGTGGGCTGCTGCACCTCCCTCGGTCCATGTGGGCCTTCTAGGTTCGTGGCCCCCCAAGGTGGGGCCCTCCGGAACCTTCCAGAACCTTCTAGAATCTTCCGGTACTCTGCCGGAATTTTCCCGAACTTTTCCGGAACCCTGGAAACCACTTTCCTTATATGAAACTTTATCTCTGGACTCTTCTAGAGATCCTCGTGATATCTAGGATCTCATCCGAGACACCGAATCACCATTCGTTCATACCATCAATTATCTCATCGCTAACCCTAGCTACATCGGAGCGTTAAGTGTGTGACCCTACGGGTTCGAGAACATGCAGACATGATCAAATCAATAATCAATAGCGGGACCGGGATGCCCATATTGACTCCTACATATTCAACGAAGTTCCTTATCGATTGAACCACGATGCCGGAGATTCTTAATCTCGTAAACGATTCCCTTTGTCTCATGATATTTAATTTGCCCGAGATTTGATCGTCGATGTCTCCATATCTAGTTCTATCTCGTTACCTGGCAAATTCTCTTTACTCGTCCATAATATAGGATCTCCGTGATTAACACTTAACCACATGGTTGCAACCTTTCTGATGCTATATTACCGAGAGGGCCCAGAGATATCTTTTCCGTCACAAGGAAGGACAAATCCCACTCTTGATTCATGTCACCCAACAAATACCATCGGAGATACCTGAAAGCCACCTTTATAATCACCCAGTTACGAAGTGATGTTTGATGTCCACAAAGTATTACTCCGGTAAACGGGAGTGACATAATCTCATGGTCTAAGGAAACTATACTTGGCATACTAAAAGTGTTGGCCATGAAACTGTGTGACCCGATCAATTGCAACTCTTTATTATCGGGTCTTGTCCATCACATCATTACTCCTAATGATATGACCCCGTTATCAAGTGACTATAACAAGTCCATGGTTAGGAAACTCTAACCATCTCTTGACTAACGAACTAGTCTGGTAGAGGCTTACTAGGGACACCTGTTTGTTTATATTCCACACATGTATTATGTTTCCAATTAATACAATTATAGCATGGAGAATAACTATTATCATAAACATGAATATGCTAAAAAACCATTTTATTATTGCCTCTAGGGCATATTCCCAACAGCACCATGCCTTGAGATTCTGTGAGCCCATAATGCCTCAGACAATGCCTTGTGCCACTTCCTTGGGTAGTCCTGTACTTTCTTCTTAATCTGCTCGATTAGAATTTTGTTGCTTGACTCGGCTTGTCCATTGGCTTGAGCGTAATATGGAGATGAGCTGAGCATCTTGATCCCAAGTGATTTGGCAAACTGCTTCACTTCCTTAGCCATGAAGGAGGTACCTTGATCCGTAGTAAGAGTTTGCGGGATGTCGAATCGGTGAACAATATGCTCTATAATAAATTGAATTACCTCCTTGTGGGTCATGTTTCGGAGAGGTACTGCTTCAGACCATTTGGTGAAATAATCAGTAACAACCAATATGAACCGATGCCCTTTGGATGAAGTCGGGTTAATCATACCGATGAAATCAAGTGCCCATCCTTGAAAAGGCCACGGTTTTATTATACGATTAAGAGGTGAAGCTGGCGCTAACTGAATATCTCCAAACTTTTGGCAGGCTTCGCATCCCTTGTAGTATCTAAAGCAGTCATTGATCATCGTCGGCCAATAGAACCTGGCTCGTCTGAGCATCCACTTCATCTTGTGGGCCGACTGATGTGTTCTGCACAAACCGTCATGCACCTATCCCATGGAGACTCGAGATTGGTATTCATCCAAGCACCTTAGAAGGAGACCATCAACTGTTCGGCGATATAATTCATTATTGATCAATGTATACTTAAGGGCAAGACGCCGAATAGTCTTGTCCATTTTCTGACTTGGATCTTGCAAATAGTTAACAATAGGTGTTCTCCAGTCATCTGGCCGGGTTACACCAGTTTCCTCCAGCCGGGTTACATTGGATTCTCCTGGCCGAGTTGTTTCCTTTTCTGGCCGGGTTACTCCCGATCCTTCTTCTAGAGCCGACTTCGTCTCCAGCTTTACCTGAACTGACAACAGCTAGCACCGGCTTCTCTGTTGTAAAGAATACGCCTTTGCTGATATGATAACCTGATGCCTGCTGTGCCAACTCATTAGCAAGCCAATTGTCCTGCCTGGATACATGAGATATGGAAAAGTAATCCAGAGTTGATATAATGTCCAGACATTTGTCAAGGTACACATTGAGTGATCCACTATTGCATTGAAAGATCTTGGCCACTTGCTGGACAATAAGCAGTGAATAATCATATGCCTCAACATGAGTTACCCCTGCGTCAATCAAAATCTCCAACCCGAACAGAAGAGCTTCGTATTCGGCTTCATTATTTGTGCAAAAATAATCAAGACGACAAGAGGCCTCGAAAACAGTAATGTGGGGAGAGATATACACAATGCTGACTCCTTGTCCGCTGCTGCAAACTGAGCCGTCAAAATAATGCTTCCGCGGTACAGCCGGCATAATATTCAATTTGGCTCTCCTTGCTCCAAGTCAATCCGATGTTCAACGATGAAGTCGGCTACAATCTGGCCATTCATAGATTTGAGACGTTCATAGGCTAAATAATACTCAATCAATCCATACGCCCATTTGCCGATTCGCCCACTGAGAATTGTCCTATGTATCATGTGTTTGATAACATCGGTTTGACTGAAAACCTTGCACTCGCAGGATAAAAGATAATGGCGCAATTTGGTGCAGACAAAATAAAGAGACAGGCACAACCTTTCCACAAAGCTATACCTGGACTCGGCATCCAACAAATGCCGACTTAGGTATGCGATAACATACTCCTCGGCAGCAATATAGAGTCGGAACGTTAAACCACGAGTCGGCTTCGTTAGAACTAGAGGTTTGGACAAACAGGCTTTTATTCTGTTGAACGCCTCTTGCTGTTTTGCCCCCCAGGCGAACTCGTCGTCATTCTTCAGCCGAAGGATCTGTGTAAATGCATCAACTTTCCTAGACAAGTTAGTAATAAATCTTCTCAAATAATTTACCTTGCCTAGGAATTTCTGCATGTCTTTTTTGCAAGTCGGCGCCTACACTTTCTGGATGGCTTCAATCTTTGCCGGGTCGATCTCTATGCCGGCTTCATGTATGATAAAACCGAGAAACTTTCCAGCTGACACGCCAAAGGCACACTTCAAAAGATTCATCTTGAGCCCGTACTTCCTCATCCTTTCAAAGGCAAGTCGCAAGTCGGCCAAATGATTCAACTCGCCGTCCGACTTAACTACCATGTCATCAATCTACACTTTCAGTACGACTCCAAGAAGATCATGAAATATTAGGTTCATCGCTCTCTGATATGTGGCACTAGCATTTTCAACCCAAAGGTCATTAATGTCCACTCAAATAAACCAACGAACCCGGGGCAGCGAAATGTTGTTTTACACGAGTCTTATTCGGCCATAAATATTTGATTATACCCCGCGTTACCGCCTAAGAAGCTGAAGACTTTGTGCCCTGAGGCATCATTGATGAGCATGTCGGCTATCGGTATAGGATATTCATCTTTAGGCGTAGCTCGATTTAAATCTCTGAAGTCTATGCACGCCCTGATCTTGCCGGATACTTTCTTCTCGACCAGATACTTGCAAGGCCGGATGAAGTTGGCTTTCAGGAGCTGGCAGATCTCCTCCTTGATCCGATCATAGATTGCCAGGTTGATCTTGCGAGCTAGTTGCTTATGTGGTCTGAAGCCGGCTTTTATGGGCAATCGATGCTCGACAAGTTCTCGGCTCAACCCGGGCATCTCGTGGTACTCCCAATCGAAGCAGTCTACGTATTCCTTCACTAGCGCGATTAACCCAGACTTATAATCGGCTTCTAAATTCCGGCTTACAAACGCCGGCCTGGGAACAATGCCATCCCCAATGTCTACCTCCTCAAGCGGATCAGCCGATGTAGAGCCTTGCCTCAATTTGTCCATGTCGTCTGGCTCTTCAATTGCTTCGCACATATTGTTCCTCTCGGCCCAATATTTGTCCAGACACTTTTGTAGCCACTCATCATTGAGATCCATTTATTTGAGTCACAGCCGATTACCACCAATCGTGTCGTGGGGTTGTCATGACAAGTACTTCCTCCGGGAAGCTGAGTTGTGGGGCCATGGCGACTAGGACACATGAGCTAGTAAATCTCAACGAGGGACAAGGAGTTTACCCAGGTTCGGCCCCTCTCAATGGAGGTAAAGACCTACTTACTGCTTGTTCTTTATTGCTTGGACTTGATGTCGATTACAAAGTTCCGATCTCGCTATCTCGAGCATCAGCGACTATGGGACTTGTAAGGGTTTCGCTTGCTTGTCGATCTTAGGTCCAGGGCCCTCCTTATAAAGGCGGCTGGGTCCCTAGACTTATAGGTTATGCCGATTTACACATGAACACGGAGTCCTACTCTAGGTCCTTGCCTTCCAAGTAGGTACTCCGGGCTGTATTGGGACTCCAGTCTTCGTCGTATCCTTTCCCTTCTGCTTACTCGTGATGGGCTGGCCGGCTTGCTCCTTGTCCAGCCCATGTTGCTTAAAGTGTAACCTGGCTTGGGCCTTCTTGGTCTTGGCAGGTCCACTTTTCGGATCCATGGGCCTACCCGGAAAGTATCCCCCCATCAGTATCCCCCGAATTTATCTTGGGCGTAGTCTTGGCGTATTCGTCCAACTCCTTTTCGCCGACTTCTTCATTGAAGTTAACAACTCGGATGTCGCCTGCTGCTAGCTACAAGATGAATTCCTGCATATAATAACAAACTTCATGAAACGAGTCGCCCCTCTCCATTACTCGAGCCCACCACACTCGACCCCCACTCTCTGGTTGGCCTTGCGGCTGTAGCTCTTTACGACTTGGCTAGGAGGGTAGACTTCTTTATTCACAGCCTGAAGGACTCGCCCTTGAAACAAGTCGGCCTTTCTGAATTATCTTTATTTCCGCATGTGTCATCTGTTGACCATGGTCTTCGCAATGCCTCGGGTTCGCCGCATCTTTGACTGGCGAGATTATCGCGACCGTTCCGCTATTCTCGCAATTTTATCATGACAGGCGGCGCCGTTCTTCCTCTAGGGCTTATCTTATCCCCTTACAAGTACTTAAGTGGGGGGGACCAGATCTCATTTGTCCCCTCCGCTCCCACTTCGTCTTCATCCTCTGCCTTTTCTCGTACGCACGTGGCCACCAGCACGCACACACGCATCTCTCTCCTCACTCTACCATGGCTCCCAATCTAGCCAAGAAGAAGAAGGTCGGTAAGGCCTCCCTCGAGACCACGGTGGAACTTGCCACCGCCGCTGTCGCTACGGCTGCTTCCTCTACGCCCGCATCCCGGCGCACCATCTCCGCTAATTAGGGCAGATCTATTCTGTCCCATGAAATCCTCGAGGAATATGAGCAGACCGGGCTCATCTCCTCTAGCATTGCGTGGTGTGTTGCCGGCGCGGAGGCCAAACCTACTCTGGCTTCCGGGGAGATCGTCATCTTCGGCGAGCACCTCTTCCGCGGCTTCTCTCCTCCGGGTAACTTGTTCTTCCGCCAGCTTCTTGCTCACTATAAACTCCATATCCATGACTTAGCCCCCAATTCTATTCTCAACCTTTCCAACTTCTTTACTCTTTGGGAAGATTATGTCCAAGTCAAGCCAGACTTAGATCTCTGGCTTGAACTCTTTTACTGCAATCTTCAAACCGAGACTTCTAGGGGTCCTCTGCTTCAGTATGGAGCTGTTGGTCTGCAACGACGTCAGGGTTCTCCTTTTCCAAAACCTATTTTCCCTAGCCATGTCAAAGACTGGCAAAAATCCTACTTCTATTGCAAGGACACGTCCCCTGAGGACGAGGCTCGTCTCCCCAATTTCTCCCCGGATCGCCTGGAAGCAACTCCCGTCATGAGGGCGAAGTGTTCGGAGGAAGGTCGCCCCAAGGTTGAAGCCTTGATGGGCCGACTTCGCACCCTCGTGGCACACAGGCTGGTCGGTATGGACCTGGTGCTGTGCTGGACTACCTGGAGGATCCAACCTCTCAGCCCCAGGACTCGGCTGATTGTCGACTACTCCCGGCGGGTTACTGACGACCTCCAGATGGCTGAAAAACAAGCCAGCCAAACTAATATCAACCGCTTGGTGAAGAAGCTGACTGGCAAGATGGTAAAGGACCAAGAGAACTTTGGTCTTTCGCCTTTTTGTGTTACAACCCCTCCACTAGCGGTAAGTTTTATTCCACTTGTAAGCTCAACTTGTATTTGTATTACTTCAACTCCTTTATATCTCACTATCTCTTTCTGAACTTTGCACAGTTGAATGACGACTGGTGGAAGACGACTCCCAACTCTGAGGGAGCTGAAGAAGAAACAGCCGGAGCCGATGGAGATGATGGCGTTGATGAAGAAAAGCAGGAGTCCTCTCCTGAGGCTCCTGTTGTTACTCGCATGGGTCCCTCCAATCCGGACCCGCCCACTGCTGCGTCGACTTCCTCTGGGAGTCGTCAAGTGACAAAGACCTGGCTCCGACTCCTCCCAAGAACCCCAAGAACAGGGATCGGACCAGAGTTTCAAAGGTGCCTTTCTCTCGCCTTTCTTCAACTCGAAGTCAGGTTACTAAGGATAACAAGTTGACGCAGGGCGTAGAGGCTGCAAAGAAAAGGAAGCTGCGCAGCGATGGACCTGTTGAGGCCCCTCTTGTGATTTCAAGTCCTCACAAGCGCAAGTCCCCCTCTGCTTCTCGTCCTACTGCTTCGGACTCCTACAAGTCCGACTTCGAGATGGCTTCCACTGACTTTGAAGCATCTCCGGACATTGCTACTAACGCTGGGTAAGTCTTTCTGTTTGACATGTTCTAACTTCTTTGCCCGAGGATGATTTGAACTCCAACTTTTATTTGTATTCAATATCAGAGCTCGCCCCTCCACCAAGGTTGCCAAGTTCAGGGACTTGACCACTGCCACCTCGGCGCTCAAGTCTGGGGCTCCACCGACAACCTCTACTTCCACAAGCACTAAGACTGCTCCTTCAATCCCTGTCTCTGCAGAAGTCCACGTTACTGCATCTCCTCCTCCAGTTCCCGAGTCCAAGCTGGTGACTCGGGTTATCACCCCTTATGCCATGAAGCCTCAGCCTGAGGCCACCTCTCAGTTCATCATGACAAATCTCTCCAAGGCAGCTCCTCCTAAAGTTACCAAGGAAAACTTGGCCAAGTCCTCCAAGCCGGAGGTGGACTACAGCCGTCTTCAACTCGACGGCAACAAGTCTTTCATGGAAGCTTGGGAGGAAGCTTCCAAGGCCAACGAAGAAGTTGTCAAATTCGCCAACCGAGGAGCTCCCCTCTCTGGGAGCCCTCAAGGTGATTCATACTGTAAGTCTTCTCTTCTACTTGCTGTAATTTCATATTCCCCTATTTCAGTAGCCCCCAAGCACCTGATCTGAGGTGACTTGTGACTAAGATAGGTGCTTTACCTTCAATTGCTTTTAATAAAACTGAACTTCATGCTGTAGCCCCCAAGCGCAGAGTTGTTTTAGCTTGCAACAACTCGGAGCTGAAGACTTTAAGATTCAACTGACTTCAACCAATTGTAAAATCTGATCCTTGAGTAGGCCCCAAGCGCCGGGTTGTTAGCCTGCGACAACTCGGAGCTACCATTAGCATACTGTGTGAAATTTGAAATTTGAACCCTTGTAGCCCCCAAGTGCTAAGTTGTTGTTTACAGCACCTTGGACTCATAGGTCTCTTCCTCTGAACTCGCTGAAAACTGAACTTTCTAGAACTAACTTGCAGCTTAAAAAAGAACTCCCTTTAGCCCCTAAGTGCCAAGTTGTTAATTTTGATGACTTGGAGTTATCGTTTTGAACTAGTCTCTAACTTGTTGACTTTATTCTCTGCAAAGCATTGCCTCTAAAATGCAGAGAGACATGAAAGATCTTGAGGAGGAGGCGGCTGCTTCCGCCAAAGCCGCCCAATCTTAGAAGGAACTCTCCCGCCAACTAGAGAAGGACTTAGTGACTGTTTGTGCTGAGTTGGACGAGGTGAAGAAGGAGGCTGCCCAGAATAAAAAGATCGCTGAAAAAGCCATCAAGGACTTGAACTCTGGCTTAGAGCGCTGCCGCAAGGGCATCAGTGCAATGACCCAGTTCATATTTGGTAAGTGTCATCCTCTTGTCCTGTGCATGCTTGACTGTTTTTGTTTGAAGCACTATCCTCTAATCTTGCTTGCAATCTCCTTTTGCCAGGCCCGACTTCTTCAAAACTAAACCTATCACTCGACCATCAATTGAATGAACTCCTGGATTACTGTCATGGGCTCCAAGAAGGCGCTCGCGCGATTGTGAGGTACTTGCACCCTAAGGACCAGTGCCCTTTGAAACCAGATTAGCTTGTGAAGGAGTTGTCTCGGGCTCCTGGAAACGTCTTGGCATGGAAGCAGTCGTCCCTGCGGCGAGCAGCGATCCGAGTCCTTGCTCTGGCCCGGAGCTACTACCCCAACGTTGTGGAGCTGGCGCTGCTAACTTTAGGAAAGCCGACAGAGCATGAAGATGGCTCTCCTTTTACCATGGAGGAGTTCAAGGCTAAGGAGGTGGCTGTCCGTCCCTTCGCCTGCGAGATAGTTGCCAAAATGCATCCAGACGTCTTTGTATGTCATTACGATGCAAACAACAAGAGAACAGCGCCGGTTACTCCTACAGCTGCGGACTTTGGGCGTCCCTCTCAAGCGAATGCTGGTGCATCCACGTCAGCTGGGCCGTCGCTGTCAACCCCTGCTGCTCCGACTCCTGCGAGAATCCGTCCAGAGGAAGATGGCAACTCCCAGCCTCAAGAAGCCGCTCGAGTGGTGAAGGACTCATCTGTCCTGCATAGCTCTTCCCAGGGTGCTGCAGCCAATGCTCCAACTTCTGGCAAGACTCCTATGCAAGAAGAAAACATTCCTGCTGAGAAAAATCACCCTTTGGATGACTTCTGAGTCTGTAATAATAACTTATGCCGTCTGTCCGGCTTCTTGGGATGTAAAACTTTATTCTTTTGGTGCTATGATTTTGGATGACTTGATTTATGTGATAGATATGTTTAATGCTGTTTTATATGAGCTGCTTTGGTTCTTATAACCCTTCTGATTTTATACTGATGAATAAGTAGGCCCCACATGACTTTTTCTAACAGCTCGCTCTGGCAAGTACGCATCCTCCTAAGTCCTTTTAGGCTTCATAGGAGTTCGAAACAAGTCATGCATGTAGTCTTTAGTCGAATTGCGCGGGTGGCATCTATCTTACCAGCTAAAATCAGGGAGAAGTTGGCTTGTAAGCCGGGTCCAAGAGTCTAAAGCTTGAAGTTTTTTCTTAAAGACAAGCCCCCAAGGACCTCATGATCAAAATGTAATAAAGCGCACATGCTGAGTGTCTCGACAAAAGAATTCATACTGTGAAGAAGTCGGCTTTACTCCCTTTGATCACAATAATCATATTACAATGCTGTAGAGTTCTGTGTGCTCTTTACTAACTTGCATGCTTTGCTTTACTAGAACTTTTAGCTATAATAAGGACGCAATTGCGCTATGTTCCAGGGCCTCTTTGCCTCTGCATAGGGGTCCAATGTATGAGCTGTGTCAGCTCCTTTGCTTTCACTTGCCGGCTCCCGCACATCCATTAGATAATACGACCCATTGTGCAAGTTTTTGCTGACGACGAACGGTCCTTCCCATGGTGAAGATAACTTGTTCATCCCTTTCTTATTTTGGACTAGGCGAAGCACTAAGTCCCCCTCTTGGAAAGTCCGGCTCTTGATTCTACGAGCATGATATCGCCTCAAGTCCTGCTGGTAGACTGCGGATCTCTCTAGGGCTAACTCCCTTGCTTCTTCAAGTGCATCCATCGAGTCCTGGCGAGCGAGCTCGTTCTCTGCCTCGACATAATTGGCGACTCGTGGTGAATCATGAAGTAAATCGTTGGGCAGAACTGCTTCTGCTCCATAGACCATGAAGAACGGCGTGAAGCCGGTGGATCTATTAGGAGTTGTCCGTATGCTCCAGAGTACTGCTGGTAACTCCTCAACCCAACACCCGGTAGCTCGTAACAGGGGAACTCGTAAGCTGGGCTTGATCCCTCTAAGTAACTCCTAATTTGCACGTTCAACCTGTCCATTTGACTCAGGGTGCGCAACCGAGGCTAGATCAAGTCAGATGTTGTTTTCTCCACAGAACTTGGCCATCTCGCCGACTGATAGGTTAGTTCCGTTGTCTGTGATAATGCTATGTGGATATCCGAATCGTGTAGCTATCTTTTTGATGAAGTTGAAAGCTTATGCCGCATCGACTCGGCTTACGGGTTCAGCTTCAACCCACTTGGTAAACTTGTCAACTGCGACCAGCATATGAGTCTTCTGGCAAGGCGACTTTGAAAAACGACACACCATATCAAGTCCCCAAACTGCAAACGACCAAGTTATTGGGATGGTTTTCAGCTCGTGAGCCGGCACACGATATTGTCTGGCATACCTCTGGCAACCATCACAAACCGAACTATGTTCTCTGCATCCAAGTGCGCCGTCAACCAAAAGAAGCCGTGCCTGAAAGCCTTTGACACTAATGACCTTGTCGATGCGTGATGGCCATAGTACCCTGCGTGAATCTCTTGCAGAATCTGCCGGCCTTCTTATGGGGACACGCAACGTTGATAGACTCCAGCAGTGCTTCTCTTGAACAACTCCCCATCAATTACTGTGTAGGACTTGCATCGCCTGATAAGTTGCTTTTTTCTAACTTCATCGCTCGGGAGCTCTCCCCGTAAAAGATATGCCAAGTACGGCTCTGTCCAAGCCGGAGTTGTGTGCGTTGCTGCCACTAAGGCCGACTTCGGGTCTGGAAATGCAAGTTCCTCCTTTGAAGGCAACTTCACTGATGGATGGTGAAGCTCATCTAAGAAGATGTTTGGTAGTACTTTCTCCCTTCGAGATCCCAGCATTTATAGTGCATCAGCCGCCTCGTTTTTTCGTCGATCAATGTGCTCCACCTGATAGCCGGAGAAGAACCCGGCGATATGCTCGACTGCTCTCCTATAAGCTGCCATGTTTGCATCCTTCGAGTCCCAAGTTCCTGAGACTTGTTGTGCTATGATATCCGAGTCCCCAAAGCTCCTGATGCGCTTGATATTCATCTCCTTAGCCATGCGGAGTCATTGTAACAGTGCCTCATACTCTGCCATGTTGTTGGTGCAAGTAAAGTGTAGCTGAAGAACATATGCTAACTTATCTCCTTTTGTGGAAGTTAGAACAACGCCGGCTCCTGAACCTTCAAATTGTCTGGATCCATCAAAGTGCATCATGCAATGCTTAGAGCAGGGTGTGTTTGGTGAAGATGCGAAGTCAGTCCAATCATTGACAAAATCCACCAAAGCTTGCGACTTGATAGCCGTGCGTGGCTCATACGTGATATGGTAAGGACCTAACACAATTGCCCACTTGGTGACTCGTCCTGTCGCATCTCTGTTGCGGATAATATCTGCTAGCGGAGCTGAACTCACCAACTTGATAGGGTGCTCTTGAAAATAATGCTTGAGCTTGCGACTTGCTAAAAAGACTCCAAACACTAACTTCTGCCACTGCGGATACCTTTGCTTGGAGTCAGTAAGGACCTCGCTAACATAGTTGACAGTACGTTGTAATGGATACTCCTTTCCTTCCTCCTTGCATTCCACAACCACCACTGTGCTGACAACTCTCTTGTTGGCAGCTACATATAGTAACATGGGCTCCTTATCTGTATGAGTTGCAAGGACTGGCGTTGTTGACAAAGTTTACTTCAATTCTTCATATGCATTGTCAGCTTCTTTGTCCCAAAGGAACTTGTCCGACTTATTAAGGAGTCGGTAGAGAGGACCTGCCTTCTCCCCGAGTTGTGAGATGAATCTGCTCAAAGCTACTACACAACCTGTGAGTTTCTGGACGTCCTTTAAACAAGTCGGCTTCTGCAAGTTGTGGATAGCCTTGATTTTCTCTGATTTGCCTCGATACCTCTCTCTGAAACGATGAAGCCAAGGAGTTTGCCTGTTGGGACTCCGAATACACACTTGCCTGGATTGAGCTTAATCTTGTATTTGCGCATGTTCTCAAAGGTTTCTGTCAAGTCGGCGATCAAGGAGTCGCTCTTCTGCGACTTGATGACCACATCGTCCACATAAGCGTGAACATTCCTTCCAATCTGCTCCTTAAAGCAATTCTGAATGCATCTCTGATATGTTGCTCCTGCATTCTTAAGTCCAAAGGGCATTGTCATGTAGCAAAATGCTCCAAAGGGTGTTATGAAAGAGGTCTTCAACTCATCGTCCTTCTTAAGCCTGATTTGGTGATAACCCGAATAAGCATCCAAAAAACAAAGTAGCTCGGATCCCGCTATGGAATCGATGATCTGGTCGATGTGAGGCAGAGGAAAAGGATCTTTAGGACATGCCTTGTTCAATCCTGTGAAGTCAATGCACATACGCAACTCTCCTGTCTTATTTGGGACCAGGACTGGATTTGCCACCCACTCTGGATGGAAAGCTTCTTTGATGAAATTGGACGCAAGGAGCCGGGCCACCTCTTCTCCAATAGCTTTCCTTCTATCATCATGAAACTTGCGCAGTCCTTGCTTTACAGGTCTTGCATTAGGGTTAACATGTAAGCAGTGCTCGACGAGTTCTCTCGGTACACCTAGCATGTCAGATGGCTTCCATGCGAAGACGTCCCGATTCTCATGAATGAGCTCGACGAGCACGCTTTCCTATTTATCAGAGGTGTACCCCGATGGTGAACTGCTTGGAGGACTCACCGGGGAAGAAATCAACTTGTTTTGTATCCTGAGCTGACTTGAATTTCATTTTCTCCTCTGTGGCCGGCTTCTTGAGTACTGTATTGTCTTCCGGGTCCACATGTGCTTTATAGAACTTGAGCTCTTATTTAGCTATCTCTGCCATAGCTGCATCTCCCTGCTCGCACTCAAGTGCCATCTGCTTACTACCATTGACTGTAATGACTCCTTTTGGTCCCGGCATCTTTAGCTTCAGATATATGTAACACGGACTTGCCATGAACTTGAAATATGTAGGTCGTCCGAAAAGAGCATGGTATGGGCTATGGAGGTCCAAAACTTCAAGAGGCAAAATTTCTGATCGAAAAATTTCAAAGGTGCCGAAAGCAACTTCCAGATAGATCTTACCAATGGGTTTCGCTGACTTTCCTGGTATTATACCGTGAAAAACTGTCTCAGTGGGTATGAGTTGCCTATCCTACAACTTCATCCGCTTAAATGTGTCATAGTATAATATATTGATGCTACTGCCACCATCCATGAGCACCTTGTTTAGCGTGTATCCTCTGACTTGTGGTTCTACCACCAAGGCAAGCTGCCCCGAGTCGTCAATCCTTGGCGTGTGATCTACCCGACTCCAAGTGATTGGTTGCTCTGACCATCTTAACCACTGTGGTACTGCCGGCTTCACGGCGTTGACAGCGTGAACTTTCAACTTCCTTGTTCGCTTGGAGGTACTGGTGGTGAAAACATGATAACTGCCTTGACTCGGGTGATGCGACCGAGTTGCTACATAGTACTATCCCTAGCTATCATGAAGCTGCTTAGGGTTCTGCTGAAAGCCTCCATGACTTCCCTGCTGGTGTCCTCCACCATTACTGGATCCTGGGTTATTTCCGGCTCCTACGCCATGGTTGCCAGATCCTCCATTGTTACCTCTGTATCCACCGTTTCCACCTCCATTGTTGCCATTGTTTGCCGGGTTGTTTCTCTAGCGCTGCAGATCTACACATTGCTCCAGGGTATGTCCGCACCTCCCGTTTTTCACATGGCGAGGACACGGACTTTGTAAGACTTCTTGAGCAGTCGGCCTACGCGCCTGGAAACCCTGAGAGTTGTTGTCTTTGCGCCTGTTCCCGGAGTTGGAGCCGTCTCCATATGGCCGCTTAGTCCCTCCATGAGCTTGATTCTGGTTCTGGTTTTGACTAATACCACCTTGGTCTTTTCCAACTTCTTCCCGGTCCTTGGTTTTGTCCGTGGTAGCGTGTTTGTTAGCCCTGCCATGATCTCTCCAATGGAAATAGGTATACCCTGGTTTAGACTGTCCTTCATACGCCCCAGCTTCCAGCTTAGTGGGTTGAAGGTGCAATTTCTCTCCATCGCCATCAACACAGAAATTGGTGGGAGTCCTTGTGAGGAGTTGATGATCTCCGACACTCGTTTCATCCAATGCCTTGCGGATTATTCCTTCTTCTGAACACATCGCTCCAAGTCCTCAATGGTACTTAACTTTTGACATGTTCCCTGGATGTTCTGAATAAAGAGGCCTTCAGCTACTCCCACGAGTTGATTGACCTGGGTGGTAAGTTCCTCATCCAAACTTTGGCTACTCCATCCATCATGAGATACATAAACTTTGCACACAAATTTCCCATTGCATTGCGAATACTCATTGTCATCTTGTAACTGCTGAGCCAGGAAGTCGAATCTATATTGGGCTCGTAGTTGCCAACCTTGCGAGGTTCTTTGAAGTTGCTGGGGAAGGACTCGACTCTGATGGCTTCTGACAAACACTCAGGACCCGTCAAGGAAGGTGAATTTCCAGGCGAGTTTACCTTTATAATTGCGTGAGTCAGTTGTGGCTGGATAACTGTTGCTGCTGCTGGCGCTGGTCCTCCAGGCCTTCCGGCTTATGGGACTCTGGCCGCGGCAGCTTCTCTCATGTTCCTCGCCTCATCCACAATTCTTTGGGCTTGTGAAGTAGTCGGCACATACGGTTGATTCCTTGCCAGCTCGCGGCGCCTTGCGCTCGTCGACCCAGACGGATGAGACTCGTCGTGCCGACTCCTTGTGCGGGAGTTATATGGAGTTGAATGAAGTCTGCTGGCATCTGGGAAGTTGGGGTAAAGAGCTTGCTGAGCCAATGTTGTTTTCAACATGTCAATGGCGAGCTGTGCCTCCTGACCCATTGGGTTTTCCATGAGTGGTATCCTCTCTAAGGCCATGGTTGCTGCGTGTACATTGTCCATCGGGTTTGAATAGTGTCCTGCAGGTGTGTGAAACCTTTGTGATGGCAGAACCATGCCGCCGACTCCCACTCCTATTCCACCTCCCGGTGGTGGTGGTCCATTGGCTCCAACTCCTGCTTCGACTCCTCCGTTTCCCTCTGGTGGCGGTAGTGGTGGTGGTGGTGCTCCTACCCCGGGTGTTGATCCTCTGGCTCCTGCAGTCGGACCTACTAGTGTCTAAAACAAATTTCTTGGATTTATGCGAACTCCCTCGTGTAGCCGGCTCCGAGTCCTCTGATGCTGAATTGGTGTAAGTTCCTGTTGGCGATTGCGTACTGCTACTGCCTCAACTTGTACACGATCGTGTTCTGCCTGTATACGAGCTTGTTCGGTCTATATGCGAGTTTGTTCTGCTTGCACGAGAGCTTGGTCTGCTGCCAACTTCCGACTTGCTTTTGCGACGTCCGCTAATTGCTTCTCTATAGCCTCACGAGCTGTGATTAACTCCTCTGCACGAGCCGCCGCGTTCTCTGCCGTGATTTCCTTAGTCAACAGGTTGGGGTCGAACTGACTCCCTCTGCCACGCTCTCCACTATGGTCTGGTCCCGACATGTACACTGTCGGGGATATACCAAATAGGGGTATCATCGACATGTACATATTCCAGTATACCTGGATGGCCCACAGGTGGTAATGGCGGCTAGCTTACCGGGCGGCCCAGTATTCTGAAGCGCAAGGAGAAGGCAAAGACGGCTAAGGAGGATCCAAGACGAAGGCCCACTAACCATCTGGCTTGGTGAACAAGATGAAGACAATGAAGCCGTGTTTGTCTAGGAATCCTGTTACCTTAGTCGGTGCACCTTCCTTGTAAGCCCTAGGTCCGGCCGCCTTTATAAGCCGGCCTATGGGACGCCTTAGGGCAGACCCTCACAACCAAGCCTTTCAGGCTATACACACATCATTGTAATCGGCTCATATTGCCTTATAGTGATTTATAGCAGCACGTAGGATCACGCCACCGTCGTGTGATCCGAAACTGGGTAAACTGTGTGTAATCCCGTCACTGGAATCCCGCTACGTTCCTCCCCCATGACTTCTTTCTACCGTCGGCGTATACCTAACCGGATGGCACCCCTGTCCCGGCCAGATTTGACAATACCATGACAGTTGGCGCCCACCGTGGGGCCAGAGGCGTACAGGCGATGATCCGGGTGGGATCAATGTCGTCATCATCATCGATTGCATCTGGTCGAATCGTTGGATTCGGCGCGTCGTCTCCTGGAAGCTGCACGTCAAGGCCAAGCCAGCGGAACCTCACACGTGATGGCGATCGGCAACAAGCAAGTTTCGGGAGATCCAATCTGTTGGCCATCCTCAAAGTCCTCAGGCGGCACAAGTTCCAATTCAAGATCTTTTGAGCGGCGGCCAACCGAAGCAATGCGGGGGCTCGACACGAGCGGCCAGTTTCGCTCGATTGTCTCCGCGCCGGATCGAAGCATGTTGAGGCGTCAAAGCAGACCAAAGGGCTGTCAGGTGATCAGGCGAGAGGTTTATTCAATTATTCCCCGTCGTCTCAGGCGGCCCACTGCTACATGCTTTCCAAAACGCGTCAAATCAGCGGCCACTTGCTTTTGCATGAGGCAAGGACCAAGAAGATTCACTGTTAGCCGATGCTAGCCAGAGGCTGCACTTCTCAAAGGATCAAGCTAGCTAATCATAGCTAGTCTTGTACGTAAAGTTTAAATCCATCGAGTAGTGCAACAAGCCCAAGCCTGATCAGCTTGCAGACAACACCAAATAATTGTTTTCGTGCAGGCACGACGCAGTCATCGTGTTCCGACTTTAATCCGCCGCCTTTTTGGTATAATTATCGCCGTGTCCAGCTTAATTGCTAACAGGACATAATGTTTATTTCGACTACTTATCGCTGCGTTCTGGCTTAATCGCCGACATGGCATGTTGCCTTCTTGGCATACTTATCGTCGCGTTTCGGCTTATAGCCGACGCGGCAAAAGATTCCTTTTCTGCATATTTATCGTCGCGTTTCGGCTTAATTGTCAACGCGGCCCGTCGCCTTCCGGCGTAATTATCCTCGTGTCCAGCTTAATTGCTAACAGGACATGACGTCTCTCTGACGTATTTATCGTCGCGTTTCCGCTTAATTGCCGGCGTGACATGGCGTCTTTTGGCGTACCCGTCGTCGCGTTCCAGCTTAATTGCTGACGTGGCACGATGTATTGATCGTCATTGTTCCGGCTTACGTGACAACCCGACAATAATCAATTTTTTTCTCTCTTTCTTCTTGTTTAGACGAGTTCATCGTCATCTACGCCACGTCCGGCTTAGGCGGATCCATCGTGGCCTACTCGTCGTCGGGTCCGACTTAATTTGTCGTTGCGGCCTACTTGTCATCGCGGTCCGGCTTAATTTCCGTCGCGGCCTACTCGTCATTGCATCCTGGCCTATGTGTCATTAACGCCAAGAGCACCAAAAGCTAAGTTTTTCAGCAATTCTCTCGTTAACATTACTTATGGTCATGAAATAAATTCTGGTTCGCTCTTGAGATCATGCCATCTTTTATTTTCCGATGATCATATATACTAAGCTATCAATGTCAACTCGAATTTGCTTCGTGCTAGTGGTTATGTTTCTGATGCTTTTTGGCCATGTTGCCTTACAAACTAATGTTTTGTCCGTCTAAAAGTATTCATATGATCGCTTATGTGCTGGGTCACCTAAGTAAGTGTTTCGGCACCAAAAGCCAGCGCTTGTTCTGGATTTAAACAACTTGGTATTGCATCCCTGTTGCCCAGCAGACGTTCTGTGCTGGAGGTTTGCTAACACACGAAATATGGCTAAAGTGCATAAGCCAGAAAACTTAAAGGCGGACCGCAGATAATCTGCAACCCAAAGTTTTTATTGAAAAAACTGCCGACTTAGACCTTACAATTATTCAGCTTGCATTAAAAGTACAGCTTAATGCAGTTATTGTCTATTCTACAGGTGATTTATTGTCGCTTCATCAAGGGCATCTCATGCAACCGACTCATCTTCAGCCGCCTCCTGGGTTTTAAACAGATTGGCATTGCCCTGTTACCCGGTGAGATGTAGTCATCAAGCCTCACGCCGCCTTACTTCATAAGGTCGACATGAGCCTCGGGGGCTACAGTCCGTCGAAACTTAAGTTTTGATGGATAGCTCGGGGGCTGCATCGATCTACATCGAGCCGACGCTCGGGGGCTACAGCCATCGGATTTTCTGAGTCTCATGTCGTCTTACTTCATAAGTCGACATGATCCTCGAGGGCTACATCCACCAGGACATGGAAGATTTTTTCTTCATCCACTCTTTGGAATGAACTCGATTCTGAGACATGCAAATTGACTGTGTTCCTAATGGACAATAAAGCCGGCACCAGTGGGCACAACTCAATTCTGAAAGCAGACTGGACGCGGTCTATTTCAGAAGCATGGAAATCGGATGAGTTCCACTGGACATCAGCCGGCACGATATAAAATTGATCAGTCTGGACGTCCTGGTAAGACGTCTTAATCGGCAATTAAGACGATGGCAGTTCGGCAGTACATTTCGGATTAATTTCTTCGACAAAGCTTCAAGTTCTACATCGGTCTAACCAAGACAAGACAATAAAGGCGAAATTACTTCAAGCCCGTCGAAGAAGCCGGCCGCTGGAGAACTCAAAACTTTTTGGGGGCTAATGTCGGGGATATACCCAATAGGGGTATCATCGACATGTACATATTCCAGTATACCAGGGTGGCCCACAGGTGGTAATGGTGGCTGGCATACCGGGCGGCCCAGTATGCTAAAGCGCAAGGAGAAGGCAAAGCCGGCTAAGGAGGATCCAAGATGAAGGCCCAGTAAACATCCGGCTTGGTGAACAAGACGAGGACAACGAAGCTGCGTTACTCTAGGACTCCTGTTACCTTAGTCGGTGCACCTTCCTTGTAAGCCCTAGGTCCGGCCGCCTTTATAAGCCAGCCTACAGGACGCCTTAGGGCAGACCCTCACAACCAAGCCTTTCAGGCTATACACACATCATTGTAATCGGCTCATATTTCCTTATAGTGATTTATAGCAGCACGTAGGATCACGCCACCGTCGTGTGATCCGAAGCTAGGTAAACTGTGTGCAATCCCGTCACCGGAATCCCGCTACATTCCTCCCCCACGACTTCTTTCTACCGTCGGCGTATACCTAGCCGGATGGCACCCCTGTCCCGGCCAGATTTGACAATACCACGACATACACTCCAATGTGGCGTGGACGTACTGGTGACTGCACATACTCTTCCTCAACTCCATATCCCAGCCGATCTTCAAATAGTGGTAAAATTGATTCTGAATCTCCATCATAGTCCGGCTCCGAACCAGGCTCTGACAGCATCTCCGGCTCCTCTTGTTCGGCTATTATGCCAACTTCTGACGTGCCGATGGACTCCTCTCCATCGGACTCAACAATAGTTGTTGCCTCTGAAACTGAATTCAACTCGTTAACACAGTTACCTGAAATGTTGACCATGCCAACGAACATGTTGATCTTGCTGAAGATGAGCTGGTAGCCTTCATCAACTTCATCCATCTCCGGACTCCACCCGTAATCGTCGATCTCAGTCTCGCCGTGCTGTTTGGTGTAGACCCTGCCGATGACGAGCTTCTCCATGCCTCGGTGAGCTTCTCCCATGATATCGACTCCTTTCATCACCGGCCCCACGGTGGGAGCCAACTGTCATGGGGTTGTCACGGCAAGTACTTCAATTCCTCCGGGAAGCTGAGTTGTGGGGCCATGGTGACTAGGACACAGGAGCTAGTAAATCTCGACGAGGGACAAGGAGTTTACCTAGGTTCGGCCCCTCTCAATGGAGGTAAAGACCTACTTCCTACTTGTTCTTTATTGCTTGGACTTGATGTCGATTACAAAGTTCCGATCTTGCTATCTCGAGAGTCGACGACTTCGGGACTTGTAAGGGTTTCGCTTTCTTGTCGAACTAAGGTCCAGGGCCCTCCTTATAAAGGCGGCCGGGTCCCTGGACTTAGAGGATATGCCGAGTTACGCATGAACACGTTTTCCTACTTTAGGTCCTTGCCTTCCAAGTTGGTACTCCGGGTTGTATTGGGACTCCAATCTTCACCATGTCCTTTCCCTTCTGCTAACTCGTGACGGGCTGGCCGGCTTGCTCCTTGTCCAGCCCATGTTGCTTAAAGTGTAACCCGGCTTGGGCCTTCTTGGTCTTGGCAGGTCCAGTTTCCGGCTCCATGGGCCTACCCGGAAAGTATCATCCCATCAGATCAGCTTTAGAGATACTGGCACGAATCCGTCCCTGGTTGCACTCAGGAAATCGAACTCAGATAAATCATGTCCCGACAGACATGTAATATTGGAATGCTGCCAATCAACAATGGACTCGGCTAAAGCAATACATCCCGAGTCATCAGCGTGGACGACTTCGATTTCGTTGTCAATCCACTATACGAGTTGCTGGTGCATAGTGGATGGTAGACACTGATTTGCATGAAGCCAATCTCGCCCTAGTAGCGCATTGTAATTCCCCTAGGCCTCAACAATAAAGAACGCAGTAGCCAAAGTTTTGCTTCCCACCATGAGTTCCAAACTGAAAACACCTTTGGCCTCTACTCCTTCTCCTCCTTCGAACCCGTTCAGTACCATGTTCCTCTTCATTAGATCATCATCATCTAACTGCAACTTCTTGTAGAAAAAATACGGCATCAGGTTTACCACAACACCCGGATCAACCATCATCCTGGTGACCGACTTCCCATTGATATGTCCTCTGGCGTACAGAGGCTTAAGGTGCTTAACCGGTCCCTCCGGCTTCTCGAAGACGGCGTTCTTGGGTCCAAAGTCGAGTTGCGCTACTTCAGCCTCTTCTTCAACAACACGGAATTCGGAAGGCAAATAATATAACTTGTTAATGTCCATACCTATCTGAGTCGGTGTACTTTCGTAATCTAGCAGATCTTCATCTGTTAAATTCCCCGACTCGTCTATCGCTGACTCTGACATCTCTGTCTCATCTTCTGCCGGCTCCTCATTCATCGGGTCCACAACCGAGCCTTCATTTGCCGACTCGCTAGCCGACTCGCCTTCTGCAGGCTTGTCTTTCCCTGCTTCAAAATCTGCTGCATCTACTTCGTCCGCCCATGACGAATAAGTAATAGCCGGTTATGACCCACAAGTATAGGGGATTGATACGTCCATTTTGCATCACTATTTTACATCATAATTTATCTTTATTCATTGCTATATTTCATATTATAACGCAATACTTATGTTATTTTATCCTATTTTGCATGTTTTGCAATTATTGGGGATTCATCTGCCGGAGCCCGGAATCAGCTAGAAAAGTACCTGTCAAGACACCTGACTTTGGAAGCCCCAAAAATTCCTGAAAAATTCAAGGATAATTATTTTGGGAAATAAGTCACAGAGCCAAAAGGGCGCACGGAGGAGAGCACCAGGGCCCACCCATGGCCCCTCTCCGGCTCTCCTTCGACATACTTCCCTCCGACCTAAAAACATTGGGGGCATCGAGGGTTAATTTTTCCGCCGCCCCCACGAGTCGGAAAACAGACAGAGAGCAGAAGAGCTCCGACAGGGAGAAATCTGCCAGGGAATTTCCCTCCCGGAGGGGGGAATCGCCGCCATCGTCATCGCCATCACGTCGGGCATCATCATCAACATCATCTACATCACCAGGACCATCATATCCATCACCATCCCATCCTCATCTCGCTGTAGCATTCGTCGTTGTATCTTGATTAGTTCATTGGAATCATTTCCCGGGTGTTGATTACCTCTTATAGTTGATGCTTGTGAGTTTTATCGGTGAATTATTGTTACAATCAGATTGTTGCCCATATTCATATCACCTCTGATCATGATCTATATGATGTCTTGTGAGTAGTTCATTTGGTTCTTGAGGACATGGGGAAAGCCGAGTTGCTAGTAATTGCATAATGTAGAGTAATATTTAATGGTTTGATAAATGTTGTGGTGTTATTCCTCTAGTGGTATTGTGTGAACGTCGACTACATGATACTTCACCTTTAAAGGGCCTAGGGGAATGCATGGTGTATTTAGTTTGCTTATGGTAGGGTTGCCGGAGTGACAGAAACCTAAACCCCAATTCGCAAACTAGTGCACTAGGGAGTGTAGGATCTCGGAGTTTAAGGTTGTGGTTAGGTTTTTATCTTAATTACTTTATTGTAGTTGCGGAAGCTTGCAAGGGGTTTAATCACAAGTACGTACTTGTCCAAGCAAGGGCGGTGCATTAGCATAGGTTCACCCACACAACACCTTATCAAAATGTTGAAGATTAACCAACGGTGTGCAATGAAAATGGCTAGGCAGAAATTCCCATGTGTCCTCGAGAACATTTTAATCATCATAAGTAACACAACCGGCCTGTCCTTTGAGCTTAAAAGGATTGGGCTATTTGCTGCAATTATTGTGGCACTCTTTTATTTACTTGTTATTTATTTGCTTTTTTATACCAAAACTCCAAAAACATTTCTCTTTTAGTGCTTGCAGTAAATCCTTGCCGAAATCCATTTGTCAACACCTTCTGCTCCTCGTTGGGATCCCATACACTTGTAGGTCATCAAGACTCTTTTTTGGTGCCGTTGCCGGGGAGTTAAGCGCTATTGGTAAGGAACGCTTTTATTGTAGGTGCTGTTTTTATTTTTGCTTGTTACTTTGCTTCATTATGGAACGCTCTTCGCTTAGCTTGTTGTTTGGGAATGACTCTACCATCATACCTATGGTGGATAAGAGTCCTCCACCCTCTGAAATTACTCCATTTAAAATACCTATCTTATATTTACTAATTGGAGGCACCGTAGGAGCCTCCACGTTAATCCTAGAGGTTAGACAATTTTATCCATCCAATCCACCAACGATGTAACGTTAGCCGTCGGATATAATGACCGCTGCACCGGCCTGTTCGGCTCGCGAGAGTTCGAGTCTTCTCTTCCGATTTCCTTCTGTAAAAAAAGGAACGAATAAAATAAACAAATATAATCATCTCCTCCTGTCTTCAGTTGAAGAGTTCTCCGTTTTCCCATGCTCGATCTCCGCCACGCGCGCGAGTACTGCCCATGCTCAATCACCACCACGCGCGGGAGTACTGCTGGATTAGAGCCATGTACTCGATAGGATCTGATCTCTCTTACCTTTTTTTTTTGCGGGAATACCTAATGTTTTCCCATCTATCATTATCAGATTTTCACGAGCTACACTCGGTTAACTGATTGATTGCGTCACCGGTCACCACCAGACAGCTGGATGAGCCAATGTCTCCCGGACTGTCAAATTCCATGGAAGGGTTACCAGGAGCATAGCTTGATCGTCCGGATTGGTACACCACAACATGCACGTCAGTATGCTCACGCTTTGTAAATACCATAATTGAGGCTAATATATGTTTGTACTACAGAAGGTGGCCTCCGTCGTGTGATACATGTGCAAAAGCATAGAGCTTTTGGATACAATTAACTTCACACAATAAAACATGATGTATAATGTCGATTCCCTGTTAAAAAAAAGGTTGATTCAGATCAATATAGGATGTTCAACATACTTTTATGTATCTCAACTTATGTGCACATCTAGAAAAACATTATCATTGGTGCAACGATTTACTTCACACAATAAAACCTGATGCACGATGTTGATTCAGAATTTCAGATCAACAGAAGTTGTTCAATAGAATTATATGTATCTCGACTTATTTGCACATCTAGAAAAACATAATTATTTGTGCAATACTATAGCAATAAAATATCCGGTATTAGAGAAACATTAATATATTGTGTTTTATTGTATTTGTGGTATTCAGATTACTATTGTTCTTTTACTTTCGTACGGAAGGTAAATTTACCCAGGCTAATTAGTAATGCACTACTGTAGGTTTGGGGCATGCAAGCAACCAGAGGAGAGAAGAAACCCAACAATTACCAATTCAACCACATATTTGACCGGTCAAGGTTAGCTTTTCCATAGCTGTATTGCTGAAATTAAGAATATGCACGTACATTAAATATGTGTGTGTGGTATTTTCTTAGCTCATGTCGATGCTTCTAAATATTAATTATACCTATCTTATGACCATCCCAGTAATGCACACAGTATTGAATTAACTGGTGAATAATAACAGTGTTACATTATGGTAAACCAAATTCTATAGTTCGATTTTGGCTGGACATTGTTGCGTTATGGTATAATTAAGACAAAATGTAAAATAAGGCTCAGCCCAAAGTAACAAGCCAAAATTAAACCCAGCCAAACAGGTAGTCTTTGAAGCAAACCGCTTTAGAGACCGAGGACACCGGTTTCATGGATTACATTCCTAGGCGAGAGCAACACAGATGCATGTTAATCCATCCTGGCATAGCGAAAGTTCTAGAAGACCCTCTTCTAGCTCATATGATACCAACCGGAAGTATTATTCTGGCTTGCAAATCAGCTTAACTCTCCTGCTGGAGTTTTGTACCACATGTGATGAGAGAAATTAAGCGATATGTTAATTTAGATATTACGAACCTTCATGACATAGACCTACAATAATCAGTATATTTTACTTTGTATGATTATGAAAATATTTACATGCAAAAAACATTGCCGGTTGCTCATAGCAATCATATCGTGTAATTTTTTTGATTCATGTTCACCGGATCAAATTCCCCAGTCACTAATACAATCCCATCTGTAAGAGCGGAACATAAGCTCATTTAAGTTGTGATGATGTTACATCATATATATACATCCAAGGGCGAATTTACTTGCTAGACTTCAATAGGCTCGATCCTACCCTTCAATTTGAACAAGAAACCATCAAATATGTATGCCCCAACTATGGTTGATGATGAAAGGTCAAACTTTTGTGAGCGAGGGAAGGAAAGAACTGGTAAAATTAAGTTTAACTGAATCCCTGAGCAACCTAAGCTTTATGTCGTAGTTGGATGGAGAATTGGGCATCTATATTTAAAAAAAATCATCATGGACTAGGTCATATTGCATTATGAAATTATGTACTTAGATCGTCTTGGATTTGCCCCCGTATACATCTCTTGCAAGAAATACTTCCCAATTGAGGGTTACTTATTATTTCTAATCAATTTGTTTTTAGTTGTACAGCATCGAGCCTAAATAAATAAAAAGTGCCTCCCAACAGAATCTACACACTATTTCATCAATTTATAGATTAATAGCTTAACCAGGATTAAAAGAACCATTGGTGATGCAGGATACAATATAACCACATGTATTTTTTCGGGATTTCAACATAATCGTAGTTATTCACAACTAACATCGTCAAGGAAAATGTGAGCCCGTGCAGATGCACGGGTCGATGACTAGTGGGTATAATTGATCGTGTTATGAGTAATCGTTATGCAGGAGATGGGACTATCCATCCGGGTTATCATTTGCTTTATATTAAAGAATTGTGTGAGCTATTTAAGATTGCAGGTATGTCAAGAGAAGTAATCATGAGGAAATTATTCTCATTATCATTGAAAGATAAAGCTATAGATTGGTATAGGCTTCTGGATAATTCTCATTTGATGGATTGGAAAGAGCTTATGTCTCTCTTTTACTCAAAATTTCACCCTCTTCATGAAATTCATCAAGATAGAAATTATATCTATAATTTTTGTCCACGTGACAGAGAGAGCATCGCTCAAGCTTGGGGGAGATTAAAATCTTTAATGCTCAAATGCCCCAATCATGAGCTTTCTAATGATATAATTGTTAATAATTTTTATGCAAGGCTATCACGTCATGACAAGGATATGCTTGATGCTTCTTCTCTTGGTTCTTTTACAAGCAAAAAGGTGAATGCTAAATGGAATCTTATTGAAAGGATCTATCGTAATGCTGAGGATTGGGAAATCGACAAAGGTAAAGAAACAGGTATAAACTATGATTATGATTGCATTAAATCTTTTATGGAGACTGAACGTTTTAATGTGCTTAGCGCTAAGTTTGGGCTTGATTCTCAAAATTGTTGTTGATCTTTACAAATCCTTTGCCGACCATATTAATATCCCAAAAGAAAAGTGGAATAAGTATCATGAACCTTTTAAAGATGCTGGTAAAAAGGATGTGCTTGCTAGAAATGATATACCAGTTCATACAGCTGTTTTACCTGTTGTTCACTTTGAAAAACCACCCTTTCCTATAAGAATTAAAGAACACTCCATTGTTGCTAGTGTGGTTAATAAAAGTGATAGAAAAGTTTATGAACCCGATGAACAACTTGAAATTGCCTCTCCAATAGCTTTGGTTAAAGATCTTGTAATTGAGAACGTCGATGAAGGTTCTATTTATTTTTGTGAAGCTGCTACTAATATTTTTAGTCAAGATAAGAGTGCAAAAGTTGTTGGTACTCCTGTGGTTTCTGTCAAAATAGGTGATCATTGCTCTTACCGATTATGTGACATGGGTGCAAGTGCAGGTGCTATTCCATATTCGCTCTATCAAGAAGTAATGCGCGAGATTGCGCCATGTGAGCTTGAAGACATTGACTTGGAAATTAAATTGGCTAATAGAGATGTCACCCAGTGGGAATTGTCAGAGACGTTGAAGTTCTATGTGGTAAGGTAAAATATCCCACTGATTTCCTTGTTTTAGGATCAGTTAAAGATAAATTTCGTCCTATCATATTTGGTAGACCTTTCTTAAATACTTGTAGTGCTGTCATAGATTTTAAGAAAGAGAAAGTTTTTGTTCAATTTGCTGGAGAACCTTATGAATTTAATTTTTCTAAGTTTGCTAGACATCGTTATGAGAAAGAGTTGCCTAATGAGGATCTTATTATAGAAAGAATTGCTTCTATTGCTATGCCTCCTAACGATCCTTTGCAGCAATTCATGGAGGAGCACGAGAATGACATGTTTATGCAGGAAAGGGAAGAAATTGATGAAGTCTTCTTTAGACAGCCAGCTATTATGAAGCATGATTTACCTGTGGAGTCATTGGGGACGCCCACGCGTCCAAAGGGAGATCCTGTTTTTGAATTAAAATTTCTTCTTGATACTCTTAAATATGCATATTTAGATGAGAAGTCATGTTATTATCAATTCTAACCTTTCGGGAAGAGAAGAAGAGCGATTATTGGGAGTTCTTAGGAAACATCGAGCAGCAATGGGTTATACTTTGGATGATCTTCAAGGGATTTCTCCATCTATCTGTCAACATACAGTTAATCTTGAGCTTAATGCGAAGCCCGTTGTTGACCATCAACGAAGATTAAATCCAAAGATGAAGGATGTGGTAAGAAATGAGATACTCAAGCTTCTCGATGCAGGTATAATCTATCATATTGCTGATAGTAGATGGGTTAGTCCTGTCCATTGTGTTCCTAAAAAGGGAGGTATGAATGTTGTTGCTAATGATAATAATGAACTCATTCCTCAAAGAACGGTTGTAGGATATTAAATGTGCATTGATTATAGGAAGCTTAATAAAGCTACTCGGAAAGATCATTATCCTTTGCCATTTATTGATCAAATGCTTGAAAGATTATCTAAGAATACTCACTTTTGTTTCCTTGATGGTTATTCTGGTTTCTCTCAAATTGTTGTTAAATGTGGAGATCAAGGGAAAACCACTTTTACCTGTCCTTATAGAACTTATGCTTATAGATGTATGCCTTTTAGTTTGTGTAATGCTCCTGCTACTTTTCAAAGATGCATGTCTGCAATTTTCCATGGCTTTTGTGAGGAAATTGTGGAAGTATTCATGGACGATTTCTCTGTCTATGGAGCTTCTCTCGACAATTGCCTCTATAATCTTGACAAAGTTTTGCAGAGATGTGAAGAGACCAATCTTGTCCTCAATTGGGAGAAGTGTCACTTCATGGTGAATGAAGGCATTGTCCTTGGGCATAAAATTTCTGAGAGAGGAATTGAAGTCGATAGAGCTAAAATTGAAGCAATTGAGAAGAGGCCCTATCCAAGAGACATTAAAGGTATATGTATTTTTCTTGGTCATGATGGGTTTTATAGGAGATTTATTAAAGACTTTTCAAAGACTTCGAGACCTCTTACTAATCTTCTTCAAAAAGATGTTCCATTTGTTTTTGATGAAGATTGTAAGCAAGCCTTTGAGGTATTTAAGAAAGCTTTAATCAATGCTCCTATAGTGCAACCGCCTGATTGGAATTTACCCTTTGAGATTATGTGTGATGTTAGTGATTATGCTATTGGGGCTGTTCTTGGCCAAAGAATTGATAAAAAGCTAAATGTTACACATTATGCTAGCAAAACTTTGGATAGTGCGCAAAAGAATTATGCAACTACTGAAAAGGAATTTTTAGCGGTTGTCTTTGCTTGTGATAAATTTAGACAATATATTGTGGATTCTAAAGTAACTATTCATACTGATCATGCCGCCATTAAGTACCTTATGGAAAAGAAAGATGCTAATCCTAGGCTTATTAGATGGGTGGTTTTGCTGCAAGAATTTGATTTGCATATTGTTGATAGAAAAGGTGCAGATAATCCTGTAGCTGATAATTTGTCTAGAATGGAAAATATACCTCATGATCCAATTCCGTTAAATGATAGTTTCCCTGATGAACAACTTGCTGTTGTCAAGGTAATCTCTCATGATACTCCTTGGTATGCTGATGACGCTAATTTTATTGTCTCGAAATTTTTGCCTCCAAATTTACGTATCAGTAGAGAAAGAGATTCTTCTATGAGGATGTATTACTGAGCATGAACAAGATGAAATATTGAGGAAGTGCCATAATAGTGATTATGGTGGACATCGCGCAAGAGAAAGGACCGCACATAAGGTTCTTCAATCAGGTTTTTATTGGCCTACTTTATTTAAGGATGCTAAAAGGTTTGTTTCCTCTTGTGATGAGTGTTAAAGGGTTGGTAAAATTAGTAGATGTAATGAAATGCCTATGAATTACTCTCTTGTTATTGAGCCTTTTGACTATTGGGGATTTGATTTTATGGGTCCTTTTCCTACTACACATGGTAATACTCACATCCTTGTTGCTGTAGACTATGTCACTAAATAGGTGGAAGCTATACAAACTAAAAGTGCTAATCATAAGACCTCTCTAAAAATTCTTAAAGAAGTTATCTTTCCTAGGTTTGGAGTACCTAGATATCTTATGACTGATGGAGGGTCTCATTTTATTCATGGTGCTTTTAGGAAGGTTCTAGATAAATATGATGTTAATCATAGAGTTTCTTCACCGTATCATCCTCAAAATAGTGGGCAAGTTGAGTTAACTAATAGAGAAATTAAACTAATCTTGCAAAAGACCGTTAACAAGTCCAGGAAGAATTGGCCGAAAAAACTTAATGCTGCTTTGTGGGCTTGTAGAACTGCTTATAAAAATCCTATGGACATGTCTCCTTATAAGATGGTTTATTGGAAGGCATGCCATTTGCCCCTTGAATAAGAACATAAAGCTTATTGGGTTGTTAGAAAACTTAGTTCTGATCCTACTCTTGCCGGTGAAACAAGATTGCTTAAATTGAGTTCTTTGGATGAGTGGAGAAATGAAGCTTATGAAAATGCCCGCCTATTTAAGGAAAAAGTAAAAAGATGGCATGATGAGAGAATCTTAAAAAGAGAATTTAATGTTGGTGATAAAGTGCTTTTGTATAGGTCCCGTCTCATATTTTTTGCAGGAAAACTACTCTCTAAATGGGAAGGACCATTCATTGTTGAGGAAGTTTATCGTTCCGGTGCTATCAAAATTAACAATCTTTACGGAGACAAGCCTCAAGTGGTGAATGGCCAGTGAGTCAAGCACTATATTTCCGGCAATCCATTGGAAAAAGATGCCGACGTTATTCAGGTGGTTTATCTGGAAGAATTTATCGAAACCAAATACCGGAAAAACTCCAGAACCAGAAAACGAATAGTTAACTGTTTTGGTAAGGAAAGTACCTCGGAAAATTCCAGAAAATTATATTATTTATTTTTAGAAAATTAGGAAAATTAGGAGACCGAACGGAGCCCGAGATGGCGCCCAGGAGGCAGAGGCGGCCTGCGGCCGCGGCCCCTCCTCTGGCCGTGGGTGGGGCCCACCCCTGGCCCCTGGACACCGCCTTCGATTCCGTCTTGTACTCTTGTCTCGTTTTCTTCCTTTTATTGTAAAACTCCCGATTATATATTTTTCTGAATTTTTCGAGAAGCGTATCCTGTGTTTTCTGTCGTGTCTTTGTTTCGAGTTATTTCAGCCAGATTGCTTTCCTTCAAACCCTAGCCGCCATGACTTCTTCGAGCACCTCCAAGGATGATTTTCTCAAGAACGTCATCAACCCTTACCTAGCTGAGGTCAAGATGCATCCCCAAGTTCTCCAACTCAAGGATGGAGTGGTTCATAAGCAAGATCTTGAGGGCCCTAAGAAGGAGGGGTGAGAAGACAAGGCTGGAGGAGGTAGAACATGAGGTTTTCAAGTACAAGAAGATGATTGAGCGTGGAGTTAGTGCTAATCACCGTATCATCACCGAGCTTATTACCCTTCACAATCAAGAAACTGCAGAATTAAAGGAGAATATTTTTCTATTGGAGACTGAGACCGCTAACTTGCAAGCACATATCTATGATCTTCACAATTAGATGTGTGAGTATGAACTTAGATTTAATCGTATAAGCTCTACTGCAAGTTTCAGGTCAGAGGAGACTCGTTCATCTTTCGTTGATGGGAAGCGCCTCCCGTGGAATTTTGGTGATAAGTAAGGAAGTGGAGGATTTCTACCAGAATTCGAGTTTATGGGTAACGACACTCCCTTGGCTTGTTCCAAGCTTGGTGGAGTGCCCTGGTATGTTTACCTTTATCTTTTATTATTATAGTCATGTGAGTCGTATCATGAGTAGAGAAGTTATTGTGTAGTATGGTATGCAGTGTGTCTTATCACTCCTTGAGAGTCCTATGTATCCGTTGGTGTGTGGTTTTCTATAATGGAATATAAATGAGAAGTATCTTTTTATTCTTCTGCACATTATATTTTATTATGGCAATCTCTCTCATCCACTGGTCTTGTGGTTAGTGGTGATTTAACATTGGGTGTGTGAGTAGAAATTTATTCAGTTTTAGCAAGCATGACTTTGATTAACTTGCCATAATGCTTTGATGCTTGAGTAGAGAAAAGGAATTTACTTGAAATATATTATCCTTTATGTCTTACATGCTTGTAAGCCCTCTAGCTTATGCCCTATTGTGAAAGACTTATTTCTGACAGTGATGATAAGCTTTATGTTGCATATTTGATGTATTGTTTTAGATAACATATTTTGTTTACATCTCTCAACACTTTATGTTTGCTATAAATCCTTTGGTAGCCTAAAGCTTTGAACTGAGCGGACTGACTGCTCGTGCATCCAATCCTTGAGCCAAATTACCCGCCATGAGTGTCCACCATATCTACCTATGCATGGTATTTCCTACCATTCGAATTAAAATTTTCATGTGCTAACTTTAAAACTTCAAAGTATTCCTTTTTGTGTCTCTTTTTTCAAGCTCATGAGGAAGCAGTGAGACTCTAGATATAACCTGTGACAAGCAAGGTCATTTCCCCCCTTTCACCCGGTGTTGATGGTTCACGTCCTCACTTGAATTTGACCCGGGAGATGGCTTAAGCAAAATATAAATATAACCCACCATTCTCCTCCGCACAATGCAAACCTGAGAAATCAGTCAAACATTGGTTAGTGGTGAAACAAAGGTGAAAGAGGAGTGACCTCATTCCTCTAAAACCAGCTGCTCTAAAAGTCTAAAAGCCTTGCTTGTTATGGGGGACTAGCTAGTTTCTTTGTTGTGGAATCGTTGACGGAATCATGCATATCTCAAAATTGTTTTAATCCTGTCTTTACAAATCAAAAAGCTCTATAAAGGGCCTTCCCTCTGTAAAGGGTCTTTCTTTTACTTATTGTTGAGTCAGTTTACCCACTTCCTCTATCCTCCACAAGCAAACTTAAAGTGTTGATCTATGATGTTATCATTTATGATATTTGCATTATGTCTATTATGTTTCAAATAATTGATCATGTTTCCCTGTGTCGGTTCTAACGCTTTTATCATAAGAATACCGCCCTGATGATTTGCAACACATGGAAAGATGACTCGATAGTTGAAGCATTTAAATGGATCTTTCTTGAAATAAGAGTTGACAAGTCTAATTGTTTCTTAGCTGAAGTCATAGTTTGCCATTGCTCAATAAAATTTTGTTCTATTTCACCTTAACATGTTATTGATGCATTACTTGTCTTCGAGAAGCTCTATGAGAGATGATTGCTGTTTAAAATATATTTGTGTCTGGTGAGTAAATACTGATGCTTCATGTTCGTATTCTTTATTTATCGACACTTCACTCCATAAATCTGTGGTCATGTTTACCGAGCTCAGTTTTCGCTTGGGGACAAGCGGAGTCTAAGCTTGGGGGAGTTGATACGTGCATTTTTCATCACTATTTTACATCATAATTTATCTTAATTCATATATATTTCATATTATAACACAATACTTATGTTATTTTATCCTATTTTGCATGTTTTGCAATTATTGGGGATTCATCTGCCGGAGCCCGGAATCAGCTGGAAAAGTACCTGTCAAGACACCTGACTTCGGAAGCCCCAAAAATTCCAGAAAAATTCAAGGATAATTATTTTTGGAAATAAGTCACGGAGCCAAAAGGGCGCACGGAGGCAAGCAACAGGGAGCAGGGGCGGCCAACAGCCGCAGGCCCACCCCTGGTCGCGGGTGGGGTCCGCCCCTAGCCCCTGTGGCCCCTCTCCAGCTCCCCTTCAACGTACTTCTTCCCTCTAACCTAAAAACATCGGGGGAATTGAGGGTTAATTTTTCCGCCGCCTCCACGAGGTGGAAAACAGACAGAGAGAAGAAGAGCTCCGACAAGGAGAAATCAGCTGGGGAATTTCCCTCCCAGAGGGGGGAATCGCCGCCATCATCATCGCCATCATGCCGGGCATCATCGATATCATCATCAACATCATCTCCATCACCAGGACCATCATCTCCATCACCATCCCATCTCATCTCGCTGTAACATTCGTCGTTGTATCTTGATTAGTTCATTGGAATCATTTCCCGAGTGTTGATTACCTCTTGTAGTTGATGCCTGTGAGTTTTATCGGTGAATTATTGTTACAATTAGATTGTTGCCCATATTCATATCACCTCTGATCATGATATATATGATGTCTTGTGAGTAGTTCGTTTGGTTCTTGAGGACATGGGGAAAGCCTAGTAGCTAGTTATTGCATAATGTTGAGTAATATTTAATGGTTTGATAAATGTTGTGTGGGGACCCCGGACTAGCCGTCCGAAATACCCTTGTGCCTACATCAGCGATCCCATGATCAGTGTGTCGCTGAGCACAGTCAAACTGGTAATCAAGGAACATCCATAAATACCGAAGGAGTTTACTTACTTGATTGAAGTCATAATCTTCAATAGGTACTTGCAGCGGAAATCACCAAACAACGTGGAGCCCAAGTCATTCGCCTTAACCCTACAGGCAACTGACTGGGAAGCGCCCTAGTTCGCATTGACGTCATTTCCGTCTCCTTCTTCAAGCTGCTCCTCTTTAAAATCTGGCTAAGACAATAGCCAGGGACGAAACCAATATGAGTACATTTGATTGTACTCGCAAACTACTCCCCCCGAATGAGCATGCACTATACTTTTTATAGTTTGAGTAAAACTTTGTTCGCTTTGAAAACTCTATCCTTATTGAAAAGAGAAGGATAGACTTTTGTTTAATAAAACTTTGTCCGAAAACTTATAACTTTTGTTGAAGAAAAATAAGATAAATTTTATAACTTTTCATAACCTTTGAATATTTTTCAAACATCTATAGCCTTTGTTAAAAAAAAGAGGCTTTTCGATCTTTTCCCCATAAATCGGTTTTTGTAAGAAATCTATTTTTAAAAAGTTTTTCCCGAAAGTAGGTGTTTGTTGAAAAAGGTAAGAAGTCCCCTTTAAAAACGTTTTTTTCCAGAAAATCACCATTTTGTTTATTTCTCCAAAACTCCTCCTTTTTCCCGACCATGTCTCATCATGGTTAATTTAAAAAAAAAGTCTCATCATGGTCCATTTATTTCCAACAACTTATACCAGCACATTGGCATAGTTGCATAAAACATCCTCCACTTCATTTTCTCCTTCAAATCTCAAATCTTTTCCAAAACTTGCACATAGGCCTAGGACAGCCTCCCAACTGTCCATATCCGAGGACTCGGCTATTCGAATAGTTTTACCCTCTGCAGAGGTAGCACGCTTTCCCACACCCATCCGGTAACTCATCGTGTCTGCCACGTCCCGCCATACAAGGTGTATGCGAAGTTGAGCCACCGACCATAGCCTGTCCTTTGCTCATGCTAGTATAGGACCCTACCGCTACGAATTCACCATTCCTTCGACACCTAGTACAGGATCCCCCGTCGAGGAACCTAGATGTGAGGACTCGTAGTTCTGCCCGGCGAGCAGAGCCCTTCAATCCCCCGTCCATCAGACACTGAGACCCAGGTCAGGGGGTAGGTCGCCATGACCATCCCCTCATGGAACGAGGTCATCCTCGTTGTTGAGGCATCCCATACTAATATGAGCAAATTATATGACTACGCCCTTTCCCATATGTGGGTAAATGTGGTCGCACAGGTTATTGGCTGGTCGTCATAGTACTAGGACACAATGTGCATTTTTCACAAACATCATCATTCTCCACTTCTCCATTTTCACACCAACATCGTGGCATTCCATAACCACAAAAGTATTTTCAAAGGAGTTTTGAGTAAACAATATTTTTCTTTTCCCATCCTATAGTTTGAAAAAAAGAATTTTTCCACCCACTACCTCCATATAGGGTGTCAAAATAATATACTTGTATTTTGGAAAAGGGTTTTCAAAATCATAGCTTTAGTGGCAAAATTCACTTAAGTCATTTATGCCCTTTATAGGTAAAACATGTAAATCAAAATAGACGTATATAAATGCAAGCTCAGAGAAGTAGCTTGCCTGTTTTCAGCATAAGGTCCCTGGACTTCTCCTCATTGATCAAAGAAATAAACTCTGATTCTTCTCCAATAAATCCTTTCCAATATCACCCAGGTAGCGTTTATATCTAGTGTCGCAAAAAGGAAAGAACACAATCAACACACAGTAGGACACTCCAACAACAAACATCAAGCAACACTAACAAACAACAATCATGAGAGAAGATTATTATTTAACAACCAAGTTGGCAATCACCAACACTACTCATGTTTAAAAATTATTATTAAAGTTGTGATTAAGCATCTTTATTTAAACAGGAAATACTTCAGACAAAAGTTAAGCTACCAACTCTTTTCTGTAATTCACAACATTCTACCAAGCTAAGGTAGAGACATTAACCTGATACTCAAGCTAGTACTCAACTTGAATATAACCAAGTTTAACGAGCAAGGTCATTTTATTAATCACACAAAAATAATCTAATTATCAAAATAAACAAGCAATACATACCATTTCTAAACTACTCAATCAAGCATCACAACAACTCTCATGCATCACACATAGCTACTGCACTCACAAAGCAACACAATTTGATTTCAATTTAATTGAATTATCTATTATTTAATTAGGTCTTAAATATGGCAGAAACTAGTGGTGCATGTTTAATTGCATAACTTGTGTTCTGTTGGTCACAAAAATAGGAACTAAATTTCTGAAGGTAGCTACTGATGTGTAGAAGACAACCCAATTGGATTTAATTCAATTGAGGTTATTAAACTACCTATATAAACGTTTTTATCCAGAAGGTTAGTTTTCTTGTTTTTGCTACAACTCAAGTTAACATTGCTTAAAAGATAAATCCTCTTAGGGATAACTAGTATTTCTTAAATGTGAGCTAACAAAATTGGTTTGACCTCATTTGGATTAACAGAGTATCAGAAACAAACAAGTTTAGGTTTTATACCTTCTGTGGCATTTTGAATATCATTATTTATTTATTAATCTAAATGGGGTGAAACCACTTTAGTGAGTTAGATAATTTCATAGTCTTTCCAGAACATTTTCATTTTCTATTTTTAGATTCCTAGATCTCGAGATATCAATTTTCAAAGTCTTAATCAATTTTCTGACAGAAAATTTCCCCTTTTTAAGTTTAGCAACTAACTGATTTGATAATTTTCTACTGACTTAACCACAACACCAAATGGAATCAAACCAGTGGCATTTGGTAGACTAGTTGATGTACTTTTTATACCATTTTAGTTTGGTAATTTTGGATAAACCAAGTACTAGGAAGCATCTCCCAAAGATGGTACCAAATTAACCTTTCTGAGTTTTTCAGTTAAAACTAACACATTTGTCATTTTTATTTCAAATGGGACACATGTACAACAATGATCATGCCTGCATCTATGTGAATATGGAATGTTGTACTAGCTACAAAATTTTAGTTTGCAATTTTAGGGCTCTGGTTAAATAGTAACTTGCATGGGAAGTGGGCTATCTCTGGTATTTCATGTGTTGAACTAAACTGATTAGCTATCTTTTTCAATTTAAATATTTTACACAGATTTTATTTTGGGGTTCTCAACACTTGTTCATGGCAGTACACTAACCATACTAACATTTTATGCCAAGACAAACTCATAAATAAATCTAGGTGAATTAATACTAACAGTTCAAAACAGAACCTTTTATCTGTTTTCAGAAGTTTCTGAAAACAGACAGAACATAGCTACTTTGCCTAATTATTCGAGGATGCTAAGCTAGTTGTTTTGGAAAACTAAAAGTTGCATCTTAATCTATGAAACTAGTTCTTTCCAACCATATGAAGTTTATAAATTTTGGTGGAGCAGATTTACCAGAATTTGTATGCAAAGTGGGCTAATCTAATCAGATTTCCAGACAGCAGTTTTTCAGGAAAATCGAATCGGGCGGGAACTAACCAGGGCCGTTGATCTCGCGATCGACGGCCCACGGCCATCATCTTCCTCCCGACGGCTGAGAACATGGGAGAGAGAGAGAGAGCGGCCGGGGAGCTACCTGCCGGCGGTGAGGGGCTGCGGGGTGGCTTGGGGTCGACGGAGGGTGGTCGGGGCAGCTCCTGGGTGGCGGTGGCGTCGCCAGAGACGCTCCACAGCGGCGTCACGACGTGATGGCCGTGCGGCTCGGGTCGAGCTCCGGCTGCTCCACTACGGTGGTTCTAGGGCAAGGGGGAGTGAGTGAGGGTGGAGTGGTGAAGTGTGGAGGCCTTGGGGGTGCTTTTATAGCTCGGGGCGAGCTCGGGGCGAGGGGGGGCACGGGCGGCCTCGCCATGCCACGTGCGGCACGGGCACGAGCTAGGGCGGCGACGTGCGGGCGAGAAACGGCAAGGGGCCGTGTCTGGGGGTAAGTGGGGTGGGTGGCGCACTCCGTGGCGGTCGGGGCCGGGTCGGGCGCGTGCTGGTTGGGCGGGGTGGTCGCGGTGTGTGCATGCCCGCAAGGTGTTCGACGGCGTGTCGAGCTGTGGTGCAATGGCGAGTGCGGGTAGGGTGAGGGGCCAGACGCGAGGGGTTCGAGTTGGGGAGCCTCAGGGTGGCAAGTGGCAGCTCCAGGACATGGGGGCTCGGGATTGTGGTGCCGGTTTGAGACATGAGGGCATGGGGGTGGCATGCCATGCCATGGCTGCATTAGGGCTAGGGTTTAGGGCATGGGAAGTGTGGGGTTGTGTCCAGGGTGTGTAGGGGGTGCTGGGTAAGGTGCTGGACAGGTTGGATGAGCAAGTGGGCAAGTAAATGGAGTGGCATTTGAATAGATGGGCGATGGTACCATTTGCACTATTTGCCACTATATGGCACCATTAGGGTTTTAATGGTATAAGAAAAGGTGAGGTGCAAGTGTGCAAATTGCTATGGGTGATATGTATAGGTGTTGGTGATTAATTCTTTTAAAGTTGCTACCAAAATGGAAATCCCATTTTTGGTAAAAGGAATTTGTGGGAATGAAATAATATTTATTATTTCATGTGACCTTTTTATTATAGGTCCTATTATTTCATGTGACACTTAATTGTCTTCTTATTTTTATTTAGCAAGCAAACACACAACAATATTCACATGACCACACAATTCCAACCACATGAATTAATCACACCACCATTTCCATAATTAACAATACTATCTTGTGAAAATGATCACACTCAATTATGACAAGATGATGTTTAAGAAATGTCTCAACTCATAACTTAATTGTTTTCAAACAGGTTTGAGAAAGGAAGTATGTGGGGTAATATATTTCCCACTAGTGTTATTTTCAAATGGAGTGGAATTCAGAGTTTATAAAATGGGAGTTGCATATACATGCAAAATATCATGGTTGACAATAGATAGGAGATAACATATAGATCTCCATACTTCTGAGAACACATAATTTTTGGAAATACTTTTACTTTCTCAACTAAAGGGTATTTTATTTGCTGCTGAAATCAAACCTCATTGAAATAGACTTTGGCCAAAATAAGATTGGAAAAGATATATGGAATCTACTCTTGTCATAACATGAACACCAAGTTTAATATATTTTACTTGGGTTGGGTTCTTGGATTAATATTTACTAGTAAAACAACATAAACATCAAGTCACACAAGGCCAAACAGAACAATATAGAGGAAAACACCATCAGTCGTGAAGTAATTTCAAAAAGTTTTTTGTTGGTTCTGAATTTTGGGTCTTGTTAATTCTTATTATAAATTTGGGATGTTACAAATCCTTCCCCCCTTAAAATAAATCTCGTCCCGAGATTTTGCCCAGGGTACAGGGGAGTATGAGGGCACGGGTTTTCGCTGGCTATACTTCCGAGGTCGTTGCTCTTCAGTGAGGTTGCCAGGTGAGATCGTGACAATTTGATTTTGCGAGGTCGTTCCTTGTCGATAATGTTCCCTGATGGGTTCAGATCCTGGATGATAGGGTTGACTTGACGATCAATGCTTATGGATAGTCTTGGTTGGCTGTTTCCAGTTTCTACGGGGCTGAGGCGCAAGGAACTAATTATTACCGCGTTCTTGTATACCCATTGCAGGTCTTCCCCCCTTAAAAGGGGTTTTTAATTGGTCTTGCTGAAGTTTGCAGTCGGAGTTGACTTGGAGGCATTATCCTTTTTGAGTAGTTTGACGATCTTCGTCTCGGTTGTCAATCCTTGGTGCTTGGGGTTGGTGCAGATATCACTTCCTGATATTGTCGCCTTACGAGGGTTGCAGGAGGGGACGCGTGGTTTTCAGGGTGTGTTGAGTCTACGTACTCGACTCTCTCCGGTTTTCTAGTTAGAAGAAGGATGTTAAAAACTGCTAAGGGCGTCTGAACTAGCTTGGTGGTTGACGTTGTCCACAGCAGGTGCTTACGTCGTTTGATTTCTTCTGGGTATTCCATTGGTTATTTGTCTTCATGCTTGTCCTTCTTCAGCTGAGCAAAAGGAGGAACTTCATTGCTGACTTCCTTGGTTCTTGAGCTTCATGAAGCGTTGGTAAGAATCTTAAGAAGTATAGCCTAGATTATCGAGCTTCCAGAGGAATATAAAAGTCAGTACAAGGAACCTAAAGGTAAGGGGTTTGGTCTGCTGTTTGACGAGGGTGCAAGGGTCGCGTTCTCAGTTAACCTTAAAAAGTTAGAGAAAGTGCTTCATGTCAGCAGTCGATGTTCGTGCTTTCTTGAATCCTCCTTTGGTGTGATTGATCGAGGCCGGTTGAACAGGATGATTGCTCGATAGGTAACGTTGATGGCGCTAGCTTCCTGGTTCAATTCTGCGCAGATGGTCTTCAGTGTTGATCGACTTCGGCCTTGATGATGGCGATCTTCTCACTACCAACTATATGTAATTCTTTCTCTTCTTGTCAAAACTTGTGGTTAGATAAGACCAGTTAGTACCATCACAAACTGGGGTTAGATGTTAATCTATAATTTTGGTAAGTTCGTTCAAAAACAACGGCGTAATGGACTTTTAGAAAAAAAAAGTTAGTGAAGAATCTTCACACCAGTTGTTTTCCAAACAGGTACCTTTGTCTTTCGGGTTTCGACTAGTTGAGCCGTGTTGAACTAAGATTTTTGTTCGGCAGATGACGTCGATGGAATCCTTTTTCCTGGGGTAACTTCATGTTGACGATCTTTAAAGTTGGTTCCCTTCGGGTTGGTTGGTGGCGATCTCCCTTGGATGAGTCTTGTGCTTGAGGCTTCATAGAATCTTTAGAAATTCAGCGGCAGGCTAGGGTTCTCATCCATCTTTCCCAAGTTTGCGGTGATAGGTAGGAGTTAGTCGAGGTTTTTCTTTGGTTTTATTTCACGGGACAAATTTTGGGTGGGTCAAACCTAGCAAGGTTAGCGCAAGGGATTAAAGTGCCACTAACTGCTCGTCAAGCGGGTAGGTATATGATCCTCTTTGAAACCCATCATTACCGTCGGTCTCTGAGCTCGAATCTTCATAGCAACTCTTATGCACTCCTTGAGTTCCTCTAGTTACCAATCCTAAAAGAGTCTCCTTATGTCCTCGTTCCACGTCAAGGTTGGCGGTCCTAGAGGATTATTTGGTACTATCGTGGACTTGAGTCAGTCGTTAACCTAAAGTTAGATATGATAAGTTGGTGTGGTATTCTTGTAATTTCACAAGTTAATTTTGTGAGGTGGGGCTCGTGTCTTCACGAAGTTGGCGTACAAGTGCAGTTTCCTTCAAGATCTTGACATACTTGCTCCAGATGGTGCATGAAGTCCATGGTCTGACTTGCCGGTTAGGTTACAAAAATCTGGCTAAGGATCGGGGGTCTTTTGTACCTTGCGGAACTGTCAGATCTTAACGGGAGGTGGTTTAGATGAGAGGAAAAATATTTTAGAAAGATTTTCCTTGGCGGGTTTACATCCGCAACAAGGTACAACTATGGCGAAGAGGTCAAAATTGTTTTTTTTAGGTGGCAAAAGGAAACTAATTTTTTTTTGAAAGCTCCTTTTTCCATCTCACAAATAACACACAAGCAGAGTTCACACAAGCAAGGTGCACACAAGGTAGACGCCTAATACTCATGGTAGTCGGGGTAACCAAAGTTCCTATCATAAGTTTTTCCTATGGGTCGTTATTAACCATGGTTGGTGAAGTCTTCATTTTATCGCCTTAGTCTTCGGCTGGAGAAATTGAGATCGACGAAGTTGCAATCTTGAGTAGAATTGTTGATGTTGAGCTAAGGTCTTCAGAGGTTTCTTGCTTTGTTAACGTTGATGATCTTGGTATTTGCAGATCAATCGCCTTGATGTTAAATGTTGAGGATTTGTGATGGAAGCTTCTTCTTGTGGGTGCTAACTAATAAAGTCTCACTTGGGTTCATCGTCAAGTATACTCTTGGTTTTGAACGGGTAAGAGGTAACAGAAGATTCCTTGGAAAAATTTAAAATAGAGGGGTAAGATGTTGATATTTCTGAGGAGATGAGAAGAGCGAAGCCATTTTAGGACTCCTCTAGATAAAGATATATTTTGGTAGTAATATATTTTTATAAAAAATATTTGCTTTCCTAACTAACGTCCATGCTAACTAAGGTCTCCTACAGTCAGGATTGCTCTGATACCAAGTCTGTGGGGACCCCGGACTAGCCGTCCGAAATACCCTTGTGCCTACATCAGCGATCCCATGATCAGTGTGTCGCTGAGCACAGTCAAACTGGTAATCAAGGAGCATCCATAAATACCGAAGGAGTTTACTTACTTGATTGAAGTCATAATCTTCAATAGGTACTTGCAGCGGAAATCACCAAACAACGTGGAGCCCAAGTCATTCGCCTTAACCCTACAGGCAACTGACTAGGAAGCGCCCTAGTTCGCATTGACGTCATTTCCGTCTCCTTCTTCAAGCTGCTCCTCTTTAAAATATGGCTAAGACAATAGCCAGGACGAAACCAATATGAGTACATTTGATTGTACTCGCAAACTACTCCCCCCGAATGAGCATGCACTACACTTTTTATAGTTTGAGTAAAACTTTGTTTGCTTTGAAAACTTTATCCTTATTGAAAAGAGAAGGATAGACTTTTGTTTTAATAAAACTTTGTCCGAAAACTCTATAACTTTTGTTGAAGAAAAATAAGAGAAATTTTATAACTTTTCATAACCTTTGTATATTTTTCAAACATCTATAGCCTTTGTTAAAAAAAAAAGCGGCTTTTCGATCTTTTCCCCATAAATTGGTTTTTGTAAGAAATCTATTTTTAAAAAGTTTTTCCCGAAAGTAGGTGTTTGTTGAAAAAGGTAAGAAGTCCCCTTTAAAAACATTTTTTTCCCGAAAATCACCATTTTGTTTATTTCTCCAAAACTCCTCCTTTTTCCCGACCATGTCTCATCATGGTCCATTTATTTCCAACAACTCATACCAACACATTGGCATAGTTGCATAAAACATCCTCCACTTCATTTTCTCCTTCAAATCTCAAATCTTTTTCCAAAACTTTGCACATAGGCCTAGGACAGCCTCCCAACTGTCCATATCCGAGGACTCGGCTATTCGAATAGTTTTACCCTCTGCAGAGGTAGCACGCTTTTCCCACACCCATCCGGTAACTCATCGTGTCTGCCACGTCTCGCCATACAAGGTGTATGCGAAGTTGAGCCACCGACCATAGCCTGTCCTTTGCTCATGCTAGTATAGGACCCTACCGCTACGAATTCACCATTCCTTCGACACCTAGTACAGGATCCCCCGTCGAGGAACCTAGATGTGAGGACTCGTAGTTCTGCCCGGCGAGCAGAGCCCTTCAATCCCCCGTCCATCAGACACCGGGACCCAGGTCAGGGGGTAGGTCGCCATGACCATCCCCTCATGGAACGAGGTCATCCTCGTTGTTGAGGCATCCCATACTAATATGAGCAAATTATATGACTACGCCTTTTCCCATATGTGGGTAAATGTGGTCGCACAGGTTATTGGCTGGTCGTCATAGTACTAGGACACAATGTGCATTTTTTCACAAACATCATCATTCTCCACTTCTCCATTTTCACACCAATATCGTGGCAATCCATAACCACAAAAGTATTTTCAAAGGAGTTTTGAGTAAACAATATTTTTCTTTTCCCATCCTATAGTTTGAAAAAAAGAATTTTTCCACCCAATACTTCCATATAGGGCGTCAAAATAATATACTTGTATTTTGGAAAAAGGGTTTTCAAAATCATAGCTTTAGTGGCAAAATCCACTTAAGTCATTTATGCCCTTTATAGGTAAAACATGTAAATCAAAATAGACGTATATAAATGCAAGCTCAGAGAAGTACCTTGCCTATTTTCAGCATAAGGTCCCTGGACTTCTCCTCATTGATCAAAGAAATAAACTCTGATTCTTCTCCAATAAATCCTTTCCAATATCACCCAGGTAGCGTTTATATCTAGCGTCGCAAAAAGGAAAGAACACAATCAACACACAGTAGGACACTCCAACAACAAACATCAAGCAACACTAACAAACAACAATCATGAGAGAAGATTATTATTTAACAACCAAGTTTGGCAATCACCAACACTAGTCATGTTTAAAAATTATGATTAAAGTTGTGATTAAGCATCTTTATTTAAACAGGAAATACTTCAGACAAAAGTTAAGCTACCAACTCTTTTCTGTAATTCACAACATTCCACCAAGCTAAGGTAGAGACATTAACCTGATACTCCAGCTAGTACTCAACTTGAATATAACCAAGTTTAACGAGCAAGGTCATTTTATTAATCACACAAAAATAATCTAATTATCAAAATAAACAAGCAATACATACCATTACTAAACTACTCAATCAAGCATCACAACCAATCTCATGCATCACACATAGCTACTGCACTTCACAAATCAACACAATTTGATTTCAATTTAATTGAATTAGTTATTATTTAATTAGGTCTTAAATATGGCAGAAACTAGTGGTGCATGTTTAATTGCATAACTTGTGTTCTGTTGGTCACAAAAATAGGAACAAAATTTCTGAAGGTAGCTACTGATGTGTAGAAGACAACCCAATTGGATTTAATTCAATTGAGGTTATTAAACTACCTATATAAACGTTTTTATCCAGAAGGTTAGTTTTCTTGTTTTTGCTACAACTCAAGTTAACATTTCTTAAAAGATAAATCCTCCTAGGGATAACTAGTATTGCTTAAATGTGAGCTAACAAAATTGGTTTGACCTCATTTGGATTAACAGAGTATCAGAAACAAACAAGTTAATTTTTATACCTTCTGTGGCATTTTGAATATCATTATTTATTTATTAATCTAAATGGGGTGAAACCACTTTAGTGAGTTAGATAATTTCATAAGCTTTCCAGAAAATTTTCATTTGCTATTTTTAGATTCCTAGATCTCGAGATATCAATTTTCAAAGTCTTCATCAATTTTCTGACAGAAAATTTCCCCTTTTAAGTTTAGCAACTAACTAATTTAATAATTTTCTACTGACTTAACCACAACACCAAATGGAATCAAACCAGTGGCATTTGGCAGACTAGTTGATGTACTTTTGATACCATTTTAGTTTGGTAATTTTGGATAAACCAAATACTAGGAAGCATCTCCCAAAGATGGTACCAAAATAATATTTCTGGTTTTTCAGTTAAAACTAACACATTTGTCATTTTTATTTCAAATGGGAGACATGTCCAACAATGATCATGCCCTGCATATATGTGAATATGGAATGTTGTACTAGCTACAAAATTTTAGTTTGCAATTTTTAGGGCTCTGGTTAAATAGTAACTTGCATGGGAAGTGGGCTATCTCTGGTATTTCATGTGTTGAACTAAACTGATTAGCTATCTTTTTCAATTTAAATATTTTACACAGATTTTATTTTGGGGTTCTCAACACTTGTTCATGGCAGTACACTAACCATACTAACATGTTACGCCAAGAAAAACTCATAAATAAATCTAGGTGAATTAATACTAACAGTTCAAAACAGAACCTTTTATCTGTTTTCAGAAGTTTCTGAAAACAGACAGAACATAGCTACTTTGCCTAATTATTCGAGGATGCTAAACTAGTTATTTTGGAAAACTAAAAGTTGCATCTGGATCTATGAAACTTTTCCAACCATATGAAGTTTATAAATTTTGGTGGAGCAGATTTACCAGAATTTGTATGCAAAGTGGGCTAATCTAATCAGATTTCCAGACTTAGCAGTTTTTTAGAAAAATCGAATCGGGCGGGAACTAACCAGGGCCGTTGATCTCGCGATCGACGGCCCACGGCCATCATCTTCCTCCCGACGGCTGAGAACATGGGAGAGAGAGAGCGGCCGGGGAGCTACCTGCCGGCGGTGAGGGGCTGCGGGGTGGCTTGGGGTCGACGGAGGGTGGTCGGGGCAGCTCCTGGGTGGCGGTGGCGTCGCCGGAGACGCTCCACAGCGGCGTCACGGCGCGGTGGCTGTGCGGCTCGGGTCGAGCTCCGGCTGCTCCACTACGGTGGTTCTAGGGCAAGGGGGAGTGAGTGAGGGTGGAGTGGTGAAGTGTGGAGGCCTTGGGGGTGCTTTTATAGCTCGGGGCAAGCTCGGTGCGAGGGGGGCACGGGCGGCCTCGCCATGCCGCGTGCGGCACGGGCACGAGCTGGGGCGGCGACGTGCGGGCGAGAAATGGCAAGGGGCCGTGTCTGGGGGGTAGTGGGGTGGGTGGCCCACTCCGTGGCGGTCGGGGCCGGGTCGGGCGCGTGCTGGTCGGGCGGGGTGGTCGCGGTGTGTGCATGCCCACAAGGTGTTCGACAGCGTGTCGGGCTGCGGTGCAATGGCGAGTACGGGCAGGGTGAGGGGCTAGGCGTGAGGGGTTCGAGTTGGGGAGCCTCAGGGTGGCAAGTGGCAGCTCCAGGACATGGGGGCTCGGGATTGTGGTGCCGGTTTGAGACATGAGGGCATGGGGGTGGCATGCCATGCCATGGCTGCATTAGGGCTAGGGTTTAGGGCATGGGAAGTGTGGGGTTGTGTCCAGGGCGTGTAGGGGGTGCTGGGTAAGGTGCTGGACAGGTTGGATGAGCAAGTGGGCAAGTAAATGGAGTGGCATTTGAATAGATGGGCGATGGTACCATTTGCACTATTTGCCACTATATGGCACCATTAGGGTTTTAATGGTATAAGAAAAGGTGAGGTGCAAGTGTGCAAATTGCTGTGGGTGATATGTATAGGTGTTGGTGATTAATTCTTTTAAAGTTGCTACCAAAAATGGAAATCCCATTTTAGGTAAAAGGAATTTGTGGGAATGAAATAATATTTATTATTTCATGTGACCTTTTTGTTATAGGTCCTATTATTTCATGTGACACTTAATTGTCTTCTTATTTTTATTTAGCAAGCAAACACACAACAATATTCACATGAAAACACAATTCCAACCACATGAATTAATCACACCACCATTTCCATAATTAACAATACTATCTTGTGAAAATGATCACACTCAATTATGACAAGATGATGTTTAAGAAATGTCTCAACTCATAACTTAATTGTTTTCAAACAGGTTTGAGAAAGGAAGTATGTGGGGTAATATATTTCCCACTAGTGTTATTTTCAAATGGAGTGGAATTCAGAGTTTATAAAATGGGAGTTGCATATACATGCAAAATATCATGGTTGACAATAGATAGGAGATAACATATAGATCTCCATACTTCTGAGAACACATAATTTTTGGAAATACTTTTACTTTCTCAACTAAAGGGTATTTTATTTGCTGCTGAAATCAAACCTCATTGAAATAGACTTTGGCCAAAATAAGATTGGAAAAGATATATGGAATCTACTCTTGTCATAACATGAACACCAAGTTTAATATATTTTACTTGGGTTGGGTTCTTGGATTAATATTTACTAGTAAAACAACATAAACATCAAGTCACACAAGGCCAAACAGAACAATATAGAGGAAAACTCAATCAGTAGTGAAGTAATTTACAAAAGTTTTTGTTGGTTCTGAATTTTGGGTCTTGTTAATTCTTATTATAAATTTGGGATGTTACGTGGTGTTATTCCTCTAGTGGTATCGTGTGAACGTCGACTACATGATACTTCACCTTTAAAGGGCCTAGGGGAATGCATGGTGTACTTAGTTTGCTTATGGTAGGGTTGCCGGAGTGACAGAAACCTAAACCCCAATTCGCAAACTAATGCACTAGGGAGTGTAGGATCTCGGAGTTTAAGGCTGTGGTTATGTTTTTATCTTAATTTCATTCTTGTAGTTGCGGAAGCTTGCAAGGGGTTTAATCACAAGTATGTACTTCTCCAAGCAAGGGTGGTGCATTAGCATAGCTTCACCCACACAACACCTTAACAAAATGTTGAAGATTAACCAACGGTGCGCAATGAAAATGGCTAGGCAAAAATTCCCATGTGTCCTCGAGAACATTTTAATCATCATAAGTAACACAGCCGGCCTGTCCTTTGAGCTTAAAAGGATTGGGCTATTTGCTGCAATTATTGTGGCACTCTTTTATTTACTTGTTTTTTATTTGCTCTTTATACCAAAACTCCAAAAACATTTCTCTTTTAGTGCTTGCAGTAAATCCTTGCTGAAATCCATTTGTCAACAACTTCCGCTCCTCGTTGGGATCGATAATCCTACTTATCGAAAAGACTACGATAGACCCCCTACACTTGTGGGTCATCAGGGATCTATCGTAGTACTTTCGATAAACAGAGTGTCGAACCCAACGAGGAGCAGAAGGTGCTTGCTTGTAGATTCGCGCAAGGTCTCACTGCAAATACTAACAAATAAGTTTTTATGGGTTTTCATAGTGACAGGTAAATAAAGTGCGAGTAAATAAAAGAGAGCAATAATAATTGCAGCAAGTGGCCCAATCCTTTAGCACAAAGGGCAAGCCGGTGATGTTACTTATGATGGCTAAATGCTCCTGAGGACACATGGGAATTATGTCAAGTCACTTTCGCTTCGTACCGCTGCTTAATGTTTAATGTTTTGCTAAGTGTTGTGTGGGTGAACCTATGCTAATGAACTGTCCTTACTTGGACCAATACACACTTGTGATTACACTTCCCTACAAGCATCCGCAAATGCAAGGAAGTATTTAAGAATTAACTAACCACATCTTTAAACTCTAAGATCCTACACTCCCTCATGCACTAGTTTACCGGTGGGGGTTTAGGTTTCTGTCAATCCCACAACCACCACACAAACTAAATACACGATGCATCCCCTAGGACCATAAAGGTGAAGTGTTGTGTAGTCGACATTCACACAACACCACTAGAAGAATAACACCACAACTTAAATATCAAACCATTAAATACTACTAAGCATAATTCCACTACTAGAAACAAGACTTCTCCCATGTCCACAAGAACTAAACGAACTACTCACAAGACATCATATGGATCATGATCAAGGGTGATGAATGGATATATAACAATCTGGTCATAAAAGTATTTCACTGATAATACTCAATAGCATCAACTACACAAGGCAATCAACACCGGAAAAGTGATCCCAATGAACTACAACAAGTATAACCCTAGATGCAACAACGGAACGAAGTGGATCTATGGAGATGATGGTGATGTCGGTGAGGATGATGTTGATGATGATCCCGATGAAGCCCGTGGCGATGACGATGACGATGGCGACGATTTCCCCCTTCGGGAGGGAATTTCCCCGGCAGATTTCTCCCTGCCGGAGAGCCTTTTCTCTCTTTGTGGTTTCCGCCCCCGAGGCGGCAGCGGAGTATTTCTTCGAAGCATCCCCCGAGATTTTTAGGTCAGAGGGGTGATATACGTGAAAGGGGGAGCCGGAGGCGACCCAGGGCCGCCAGGTGGGCCCAGGCGTGGACCTGAGGTGGACCGCGGCCAGGTGCCGTCTGGTGCCCCTATGGCTCCCCTCTGGTCCCTCTTCTGGCTCCTTTCGTCATCTAGTAAAATAATAATAATCTCTGTTTTTTGCGGAATTTTTAGATTTGCAGAAGTGCTGTATCTTGACGGTGCTTTTTCCAGTTGATTTTGGGCTCCGTCAGTCAAATCACAAACAATCATCAAACATACAAAATAAGATAAAATAACATAAGTATTGCATTCTAATATGAAATATATCCATGAATAACAGTAAATTATGATATAAAATAGTGATGCAAAATAGACGTATCAACTCCCCAAAGCTTAGACTCCGCTTGTCCCCAAGCGAATACTTAGCTCGGTAAACATGACCACAGGTTTATGGAGTGAAGTGTCGATAATAACGAATACGGCCAAGAAGCATCAGTATTTACCAAACAAGCATACACTCATTCTACACAGCAACTTTTTCTCATATCAAACTTAAAGAACAAGTGATGATTCAATCACATATAGAGGTGCACAAAGAAAAACATAATTGAGCAATGGCAAACTGTGTTCTTGGTCAGAGAACATCTAAATATCAAACTTATCTTTCAAGGAGAATATATATAAGAGCTATTATTCAGCAGATATTATGAGTTTCAATTATCAAGGACACTATGCATCATTACAAACTTCCAAGACTTAGATTCTTGCAATAAAAGTATAAATACCGTACGAGGAAGATGATTGTTTAGCAAAGCTCAACTTTCAACTTGTTTAACAAAATGGTATTGTCAACTGCAATAAAACATGATCAAACATATTGCTGAAATATAATTGATTGTATCTCAACTCAACACCATTTGTTTTACTAGTAAAGAACAAAAATGTAACATACCAAGGTCTTTAAATTTTTGAAAATTCAGAAAGATCAAAAACTTTTTGAAAAATATATTTAATTTTGTTTTGGAAATTTCGAAACAAGCATGGCATGCATCTTTTCTTTGCATTGTTGCATTTTGCATTCCTGGTTTGCTTGTATTCAAGAAAACAATCAAATTTATTTTATAAGCAAGGAAAATAACAAATATTACCTTTTTATCCCAAGGGTATTATGGTAAATAAATTTCTATACAAATATTCCCAATTGGTATACTTTGATAAAAGGTATTTTTACAAGGTTGTTTGAATCTTTTTGGATGTGTTTTGCAAAAGTTACAAATGATTTCAGAAAATAGAAAAAAGGAAAAGTTTCAAAAAAAAGGAGAAAAGGGTCGCCTGCCCTGAGCCGAACCAGCCGTGGCCCATCTCCCTCTCGTGCGCGCGCAGCCCAGCAAGCAGCCCGCGCCTCTCTTCCTTTTTCTTTTTCTCTTCCCTCACTGACAGGTGGGACCGCCCTGTCAATAATGAGAACCACGTCCACGGCAACGTATTCTTCCCCAAATCACACACTCGTTAAACACCTGAATCAATCCCCTTCAATTCTCGCGTATAAGACCGTAATCGATGCCCTCGACCACCCCTTCTTAAGCCCCGGCCTCCCCTCTCTCTTTTTCCCCAAGAACCAAAGCCCAAGAGCCCCCAGGCTGCTCGCAAACATCCCCGGAGCTCCGCCGTTTCCGCCGACGAGTTTCTCCATTTCCGGCGAGCCCCGTCGACCCCAAGCTCCATCTTTGCATCCTTTCGATTTATTTCTATCTTGCGCATCTTCCTGGCAAGGTCCCATATTTTATTTCGCCCTAGATTGAGCCGTGCGTCCACGACCGACGCTGCCCGTCGCCGACCGCAGCTCCGGCGAGACATTGAAGGAGCACCGGAGCACCCCGATGTCGCCAACCTCGCCACCGAGCTCGCGTCGATCTTCTCCATCTGGTGGTAAGGCCCGTTCGTCCCCGGTCCCTCTAGACACGAGGTAACATGGCATTCCGTGTGCGTCGACGCCGCGGTTAGGTCACCAGCTAGGTTTCCTGCTGGTGCGCGCCGCCCCGTTTAGGTCGATCTGTTTAGGGCCGTTAGATCTAGATCCGGAGGCCGGTTTTTATTTCTTTTACCGAATCGGTACCGACGAATCACAGGCTGCCACATCATCGCCCCGTCAGCACCAGTCAGCACCCAGTCAGCAGAAGACAGCCAATCGAAGATCGCCACATGGAGGAGGCTTTTCTGGATTTTCCCGATTAGTTTTCTGTTTTGTCTAGTTCATAATTATTCAAATTTCAAATGTGAAGTTTGAGTAATTTTGACATAACTTTAGTTTAAAAATAGCTTTTTGAGTGAATGCAATTGGTATAGCTTACTTTTGAAGCCCTCTGTCCAGAGAGACCAATCCCATGTTTTTGTAGTTATTTTGTTAACAGTAGTATTTAATTTGTGTTTATTTCCTTTTTGAGAACTATTTTGGTGTTGTTATTATATTAAAAGTTCTTTTAAATGCATTTTGACTACATACATGTTTCTAAAAACCAGAAAACAATAGTTAGTATTTTACTTGTGATTTTAGATGCATTTCATGCATAGAATATTTTATTACATTGTTATTTTGTTTGTATGTCTATGTGTGGCTTGTTTATTTTAATTAGATTATTCAGAGAGTTCGGAGAACGTTTGTGATTGTTGCACCTGCAACTCCTGCCAAGGCAAGTGATGCTCACTGCATAAATTTCCTATGTATTTTAATATGCATTGTAGTTTACTTTTTCTAAGTAGAATTGCATGTTAGGTTTTATTACTATGATGTGCTAGACCTGTTTAGTATTACTCCAAATATTCTTAAGTGTCTAGTACCTATATGATAAGTTAGTAGAATAGGTAAATGATATGCTATGTGTTTTGTATGAAATGTTAATAAAAATTCTACTAAGTTAATAAACTACCTGGGTGGGTGGTTGGAATAAAGCAATTCCCCATATATAGGAGGATGAATTGTAGAAGAGGGTGATTACTTTCCCCATACATGGTCCCCTAACTGGGGAGGATGAATCACACTTGCGGAAAGCAGCCCAAGGACAAAGAGATTGAAGTTGCTCCAAGGGAAGATTACTTTCCGTGCAGCCACTAGTCATATGGGCTCTGCCTTGACCAAGTAAGTTGTGTGGAACCGGCCCGGATTGACAAGCAGATGTAGTGATGTAGGAGGGAATGGGTCAAGACGGCATGGGTCGGGGAAATGCTTCTGAAAGGTCTCATCTCAATCTTCTCTTTTCCTTTTCACTTCAAGAAGGGTCAAATTCAGAATGGGCTGATTGAGTTAGGTGGTGAACGTGCACAACCTCTCGAGAGTGTCAAACTAAGAACTTAGCCGTGTCCCCAGTTACGGACAATTTTGAGTATCGAAGCAAGGACGTCAACAAGAGATTTCATCATTCCAACTTCTTAAGTAAAATTTTGATGAACTTGTGTGTGGAGATATTTATGGATATGTTCCATGGAATGATCTCATAACTAGCTAAAAGAAAAGTGTTGGAAAAGATAGGATAAAATTTGCTTTACGCAAAAATAGCCTTGAACTACACCAGCCATATATGCATATAGTTAATAGAAGTTTTTGCCTCATGAGTCCACAAGTATCACTTGCCAGATCCACACAAATGGTTCTGACCAATTTTTGGCTGCAATGCTTTTACTGTTGCAGGTTGCTCCGACGAGTAAGGAATGGGTTTTCGAGTCTACAACCAACATGTTTTCGCCTGTGGCTACATGAAGATTGGGACTCCATGCAATAATATTTAGTCTTCCGCTGTTATTTCTGTTTTATGCTAGCTTCGAGCTATGCAAAGATGTAATGGATATTTTTTTACTCTGGATTCAGACGTGTAATAAATTGATACAATGTTGTGATATTCATAATTAACTGTGTGTGCAAATGAATCGATCCAGGTATTTGCACTATGCACAGGGACTTGCCATATTTTAACTGCAGGTTCGCTACAAGAAGGAATAGGTGAACTGACTCAACATAAAAGTAAAAGAATGGCCCTTCGCAGAGGGAAGCAGGGATTAATCATGTGCTAGAGCTTTTTAATTTTTTTATGAAGCAAAAGTAAAACAATTTTGAGATATGCATGTTTTCGTCAACGACACCACAAGAAGGAATAGGTGAACTGACTCAACATAAAAGTAAAATAATGGCCCTTCGTAGAGGGAAGCATGGATTAATCATGTGCTAGAGCTTTTTAATTTTTTTATGAAGCAGAAGTAAAACAGTTTTGAGATATGCATGTTTTCATCAACGACTCCACAACAAAGAAATCTGCTAGTCCCCTACACCAAGCAAGGTTTTATACTTGTGAGAGTGGCTCCCATAGAGGAACGAGAACATTTATCTTTCTCCTTTGTTTATCACTAGCCAATGTCTGACTGATTTCTCAGGTTGCACTGTGTGAAGGAGAGATTAATGAAGTTGATTTTATATTTGCGGGCTGGGAAACCTTGGCCAACTCTCATCAAATTTAAGTGAGCACGTAATCCATGCTCACCAGGTGAAAGGGGGGGGGGGGATAACCTTTCTTGACACAAGATATAACAAACTTCCTTACTGCTTCCTCATGAGCTAAAAACAGAGACACAAATTGGAATATTTTGAAAGTTTAAAGGTAGCACATGACAAATTTACTTGGAGTGGAAAGGAAATACCACATATAGGAAGTTATGATGGACACTTTGGAAGGTTTTGGCTAAAGGTTTTGGATACACAAGAAGCATTCCCTCTCGGTGCAGGGCTTTAGGCTAGCATGATTTGGCAGCAAACATAAGTGTTGAGAGATACAAACAATATATATTACCAGCGATAAGATTGATCATTCCTTAGAGAGTCATCTTCCTTGTTAACATAAGGATTTTTATTCAAGAATATATGGCTTGGAAACCAACAAATCTGTAATATATCAAAGATAATATATTTTCAAGTGAAACTTTCTTCTCTACTTAAGCATCCAAGAATTGTTGCTACTGACCAATGCTATGTTTGCCAACACCCAATAAGATTTTCCAGGTTACACCCAATGTGAGGCCAACACTCTTCCTACGATATCAAGAGATTACATGCAATGCTAGAATAAAAAGGTGCGAGAAAGTAAAAACACAACTTCTCATTAATATTCCATAATGACAACCACACCAACAGATACAAGGCTAACACATGATAGGAGGACAACCACATTGCACACAACTATTTCAAATGCTAACTTCTCTACTCAGGACATGACACACGACTAAAAGATAATGATGATACCGAGGCACTCCCCCAAGCTTGGAACAAGCCAAGGGAGTGCCATTACCCATTACGTCCAGATTACTCCTTCTTTGCTGCTTCTTGTTCCCCCTCCGTGTCATCAAACTTCCAAGGCAAGGGTTTACCATCGATGAGGGACATCTTGGTCTCTATCATCCTGAAACTTGCAGCAGAACTGATACGTTTAAATCTAACTTCATACTCATAGTTCTGATTGTGTAGGTCATAAATTTGAGACTGCAGTTGTGATATCTCCTTATAGAGAGATAAGATATCATCTCTTAGTTCTTTGGTCTCCTTCTTGTGTTCAGCGATAAGTTCAGAGATCATGCTATGATTCACATCCACCCCACGTAACACCATCTCCTTGCACATGAAGACATCATGTTCCACTTCTTCAAGCATGGCCATCGTGTCCCCCTCCTTCGTGGGTCCTGATGTCTACTACACGCTTCTATTCTTGTAGACTTGTTGGGCCTCCAAGCGCAGAGGTTTGTAGGACAGAGGCAAATTTCCCTTAAGTGAGTAACCCAAGGTTTATCGAATTCACGGGAGGAAGAGGTTGAACGTATCCTCTCTCAAGCAATCATGCAATTAAGATACAACAAGTCTCTTGTGTCCCCAACACACCTAATACAATTGTCAGTTATATAGGTCCACTAGTTCGCAAAGAGATATTAAAATATAGGTAATATGGATGGTAAAACAAGGTTTTGTAATTCTGTAATAAAAATAGCAGCAAGCGAACAAGTGACAAATGTGACTAAAAACGGTGTATCAATGCTTGGAAACAAGGCCTAGGCTTCATACTTTCACTAGTGACTACTCTCGACATCATTAACATAATTAAACACATGATAGTTCCCACAAAAACACATGCATGGTACGTTACTCGGAGATCATTCTTTTGTGGATCAAATAGAATGAGAATTGCGTAGGGCTACGAAAAGCACACCTTAAAGTTCGTATTCCACATCTATGTACACTTCATGCTGTCACTATCCGCATCCAAAGATAGTACTAACAAACACCACAACCTATTTCTTGAATAGTCTATTTCTTCAATAACACAAGCATCAAGAAACCTCATGATCTATTCAATCCAACAATAATAAAGAACAAACTCATGATGAAGATCCCTCTAAGCTTTTATCATTAGAGTCACACACGGCACCCACACTGTCACCGAGATACCGTGATCACAACGGTGACTCCTGAACTTATACTAGATGACACCACTTGAGCAAAATCATATCCATTACATGTAGGGAAACATCATGTATTCAACTATACTAACAAAGCTCATGATCACAACGAAGATCACATCATGGGAGAGAGAGATAACCACATGGCTACTTGTATAAGCCTCAGCCCCGGTGAGGGACTACTCCCTCCTCATCACAGGAAGCAGCGGTGTTGATGGAGATGGCTCCGGCGGTTGATCCTCGTCCCGGCAGGGTGCCGGAACAGGACCTTCTGAACCCACGAAACTTGACGGCGATGGCGGCGGAGCTCTGTATCGTATTTGGGAAAATCCTTCGGGGATTAGGGTTTTTCGTCGGGGCTGATTTTATTGGCGTCAGTGGCGGCCGAGAGGAGCCCCACAGGGCAGGGGCAGGTCCCACCCGCGTGTGGGCCCTAGGCCGCCCTTGGCCTGTGGGCTTCCCCGTGGGTCACCCTTTTGGCTCCGGTCTTCATTTGTTCGATAAAAAATCCCCGTAAATTTTCATCCAATTCCGAGAATATTTACAGAAGTAACTTTCTGCAACAAAAACATGACAAAATAGGGAACTGGCACTAGGCATCTTGTCAATAGGTTAGTCCAATAAAATGCCTTAAAATGATATAATAAGATGGCAAAAACATGTGACAATGACATAAAACAAGCATGGATCAATCAAAAATTATAGATACGTTTGACACGTATCAGGTCCTTGTAGATCTTCTTGTTGAAGAACACCATCCTCAAGCCGCAAAACCTTCGGATGCGTCTTCACTTGATTAAGGTAGGGGTTGACGATGTTCTTGAGAAACCCATCCTTCAGCTCCTCGGCTGCCTCCTTATCGTCTCCATGAGAAGACATCACGATCTAGGGCATGAAAACCTGGCAGACACAACTCGAAAACCAAAGGCGTCGAAAACACGAGATACGGACCTCGAGAGATCCGGGTGAATATATAGCAAAAAAATTCTGAATAAAAGGAAGGCGACAAGACACGGCGGAGTCGGAGAAGGTCTCCTGGGCTCTAGGTGGGCCCAGGCGCGGTCCATGGCTGCACCGCGGCCAGGTGCCACCTGGGCACCCAGGTCTCCGACTCCGTCTCTTCTTTGTTTCTAAATTTCTTATATTTCCTAAAAACGATAAATATAAATTTTTTGGAATTTTCCGAGGAAGTTTACTTACCAAAACTGATACCTATTCCAATTCTGACTCTAGATCCTTCTGGTATTTATTTTTTATGAATTCTTCTAGAGTCACTACTTGTATTATATCAACATCTTTTTCAAGTGGATCACCAGAGATGTAATGCTTGAGCCTTTGTCCATTAACCACTTGTGGTTTCTCTCCATCCAACGAATTAATTTTAATGGCACTAGAACGATAAACTTCTTCAATAATAAAGGGCCCTTCCCTTTTTTATAGGAGTTTTCCTACAAGAAAATTGAGACGGGCCCTATACAATAATACTTTATCTCCAATATTAAATTCCCTTTTCAAAATATTTTTATCATGCCACTTCTTAACTTTTTCTTTAAATAATTTGGCATTTTCATAAACTTCACTTCTCCACTCATCCAAAGAACTCATATCAAGCAATCTTTTCTCACCGGCAAGTTTAAAATCATCATTAAGCTCTTTAGTTGCCCAGTAAGCCTTATGTTCTAATTCTAGTGGTAAATGACAAGCCTTTCCATAAACCATTTTATAAGGAGACATGCCCATGGGATTTTTATAAGCAGTTCTATAAGCCCATAAAGCATCATTAAGTTTCTTAGACCAATTCTTTCTAGATTTATTAACGGTCTTTTGCAAGATTAACTTAATTTCCCTATTAGTTAATTTCACTTGTCCACTAGTTTGAGGATGATAAGGTGAAGACACTCTATGATTAACATGGTATTTAGCAAGGGTTTTTCTGAAAGCACCATGAATAAACTAAGAACCTCCATCAATCATAAGATATCTTGGCACACCAAATCTAGGTAAGATGACATCCTTAAGCATTTTCAAGGAGGTTTTATGATCAGCACTAGGAGTTGGAATAGCTTCTACCAATTTAGTGACATAATCAACATCAACAAGTATATGAGTATTACCATGCGAACTAGGGAAAGGACCTATAAAGTCAAATCCCCAACAATCAAAAGGTTCAATAACAAGAGAAGAATTCATAGGCATTTCATTACGCCTACTAATATTACCGACTCTTTGGCATTCATTGCAAGATAAAATATTTTTTCTTGCATCTTTAAATAGAGTAGGCCAATAAAACCTGATTGTAGCACCTTGTGTGTGGTTCTGCCTCCAGCATGATGTCCACCATAGGGACTACTATGGCATTTCCTCAAAATTTCCCCTTGTTCATGCTCAGGAACACAACGTCGAATAATACCGTCAACTCCTTCTTATATAAATGTGGGTAATCCCAAAAATATTGCCACAAGTCATAAAAGAATTTCTTCCTTTGCTGATAAGTAAAATTTGGAGGCAAAAACTTAGAAACAATAAAGTTAGCATAATCTGCATACCAAGGATTATCACGGGTGTTTACCTTTATGGTTGCCAACTGTTCGTCTGGAAAACTATCATTATCAGGAATAGCATCATTATAACAGCCCCAGTTTGATACTGTAAATTTTGAACCAAATTTTAACTTTTGCATTTCATTGCATCATGGCATACATATTTAAATTGCTAAAGTTAAATAAAGCAACACTCGGGGATTATTAAAAAAGGAAGCAAAACCCTTCCCAATTTTCCAAACCAAATGCATTGCTCAAATTGGCAAAACAAATTATTCTTGAGTTTCCAATTTGTCCAGGAAGTTCCAAGAATACATTTTATAGATATTTGTCAAAGGCAAATACTTGCCAAGCAAAGAAATAAAAATTGAGAATTCAAAATTGGTTCAAATCATTTTCTAATTTGAAACCAAGTTCAACTTTTCAAAAATTCAAAAGAAAAATATGGGGAGCTTCATTATTTTATTGGGATCCTCCATGAATATTTTCATAATTTTATGAATTGTTTAAGTGCCCCAAATAAATAGCTAAAGCTGCTGGTCTTAAAGGAAAAACAGAAAATGAAAAAAGGAAGGAAAAAGAGGCAAGGGGATTTTTGCAAAACTGCCATCGTCTTCTTCACTGTCGCCACAGGACCGGCACTGTGCCGCCATGCCGCCGTGCTCGCCCTGCGCCATGCTGCCGTGCTCCCTGGTGGATAAGAGGACCACCACGACGCCCACCTGCCCCTCACTCACTCGTTCCCTCGCCCAGTTTTTCTTTTCCCGAAACCCTAAACCTAGCTCGTTGGCCGCCATGGAACCACCGCCGAGCCCGCTGTCGCATCGCCACCGCTAGGAGCCTCCCCGAGTTGATCGAAGCGGGGCAAAAGCTCCACGTCGTCGCCCTCGTCGTCGTCGTCCAAGGAATCTAGCCGGGGAGCCCGGAATCATCACCGTCGACCTCGTCTTCTTCCCCTCTGACCGCCGCTGTTCGAGCTCGGGCTCATCGCCGTCCAAGCTTCTCGCCCCCTCTCCGGCCTGCTAGTCATGCTCAGGGTGAGCTCACAGTCCTCCTGGAGATCTCCTCTCCTCTCTTCCCTCCCTAGTTCGCCGAGGCGCCGCAGCTCGCTGCCGGCCGCCACTGGTCGCCGATGCTCGCGTCGCTCCGGCGACCATTAGGTAGCGGCGCCGCTGTAGGTTAGCTCTCCGTAGAACGGCGCGCCAAATGCGTCTCGTAGCTCGTCCCCGCGTGCGCCCCGTCGACGGATCCGTGCTCAACGCCGTCGGTGGTCACCGCGCGCGTGCGCCGGTCGTGACCTCGGCCCAGTCAAAACGCTTCGTCGGTACTACCGGGCTGTTAGCCGGAAGTACCGACCGTAGGTCTTTTTGGTACTGGATACTTCTGTTAATTTCTGGAAGTATCTCGGAAGTTGCCTCGGAAGTACCGACTTGACCGGTACCACCGGGCAGTTCACCGAAAGTACCGACCGTAGGTATTTTCGGTACTGGATACCTCCTGTCATATTCCGGAAGTGGCTTCGAAGTAGCTCCGGAAGTACCGACTTGTCTGGTACTACCGGGCCGTTTACCGGTAGTACCGACTCAACTAATTAAAATTTGGGAAAATCATAACTTAATAAATATTGATTCAAATTCTGCAAATGATATATCAAAATGATCAGCAAATCAAAGGCTATCTAGTTATGTTATTTTCACAGCATTACAACAACTTTGCTTTGATGTCATTCTCGAAATGGTTGAAAGAATTAAATTTAAATAATCGTTTAATTCACCATTTATTCATCATTATTCGGAAATTGCAAACAAGGTACCAAAATTATCAGGAGAACAATACCTATCTATTCATGTCATTTTCATGCATATTTAAACCACATTTTTGTACTATAATAGTTCATAAGCAATGTGGTCATTAAATTAAACATGGGGTTGTTTCCAAATAATTGCACCAATTATTTGGCACTCCATTTAATTTGTTAGATAAATTAAATGATGATATCAGTGCATAAACTTGACATGTCATCATGATTGTGCATTGCACCTTTTGTATTTCCTGTTATTTATTTGTTCTCCTGTTATTGTTTGTGTATCGGTAGATTTAGGAGTTGAGGTTCCACCTCAATATCTCGACGATCCGTCTATCAGCCCCATCAGCAAGGCAATAGATAACCTAACCTTCTGTGCATATCTCATCCTATTGTTTTATACAAGTATTTCTCCACCATAATATTGCATTCGATTCCAGTGTCAACTTTGGTCAATGTATAGAGTATCCTATTAATTGCATGTTCCCTAAAACATTACATGTTTTCCCTCCTATTATCCATAGGCTTGATGTGTTGGCCTGAGTTAATTTATATCTGTAGAATATATGCTTAGCTATGCTTAGCCATGCTTAGTCAAATGCTTAGTCGTCCGGTGATTATTTCCATGCTTGTGAAGTTGATGGAATGTTCGGACGAGGTGGAAACTTGTGGTACTTAATTAAATTGCTTAAAGGCTTGGATGAGTTGCCATCGGGGTTGATGGTGTTTTGCCTCATTCTTGTCGCCTAGGCTGAGAGTGCTTTTAGCTAGAACCAAGAACCGAGCGTGCTTCCATCGGTGGGACATATGGAATCCTTACTAACCGAATAAATTGTGCGGGCGTATCCAAGGGTCCTCTAGTTTGCGCTTTCCATTTGCGTGTGAGCTGCAGGTTGGATGAAGGCGCGATGAGGATGGTGGTGTTTAGGATGTGACGATGGGGGCAGGGTGTTGAAATAGGCACTGAAATTGTCCTGTCGTCACGATGACCCTTGGTCTCATGCAAGGTAAAGGTTTAACCGCACCTGCCCTGCCGCCTTTCCCAGGAAGAGAGCTAATTGATCAGGCAAGGGATCGGACGGTACCAGTGGTAAAAATAGTACACCCCTGTAGGGTTTAATCTTTCCGAAAAGCCGTGTCCACGGTTATGGGCAAATCTTGGGAAAGGCGGATTAGCTCATAGAAAACCTGAACCTAATTAAAATTTGGCAACATGTGTTAAAAGGTTCATTTCCTCGAGGGTGATTCGAGGGAGTGCCTTGGTGGAGATGAGTGGTGGATTCTGGTTACTGTTGGTTCAATGTGAACTAACGAATGAAAGTTTACTATCTTATCCCCCTATGAAAAACCTTCTGAGTAGTCGATGCCATGAGTCATTGTCTTTAAAAAGGAAAACTAGCTTTATGCAAAACAACTACTATACAGCTTTGAAGCCAATCATCATTGGGCCTATATCGCCCTAGTAACCTTGCGAGTATGTCGTACTCAGCCTTGCTTTCTTGATTATTATTTGTTTCAGAGGAGGACGTCACCGAACAGGAAGGTGGGTTCTTTGTTGACATCGACGAGTAGTCTGTGGTTCCCATGTGGCAGCTTGGGACGTCACGGAACAGGCTGGCTGGGATATGTTATTGTAGGCCTCTTAGGCCATAATTTGGATCTTGTTGTTAGACAACTAAATTCGCTTCCGCATGATGTAATGTTGGGTCTGTGACCTCTGATGTGCATTTTGCTATCTTTCTCTTTATATGAGTTGAACTATGATCTCTTGTGTCATAGAGTCTGTGATGTGCCAGATGTTCCGCAGTCTTGATCTCTCTATTATGAATTGATAGCTATGCCAGTGTTTATGGCATGATCGAGGTGGTACGTTGCCGATGATCCATTCCGAGCACGCCTGCCAAAGGTTTTGGCCTGGGAGTGGTAACCCCAGTAACCTTCGATTGTGTAGCATAGCCTGTGGGTTACATAGCATTTTTGTATAATTCCGGGGTCGGGGCTCTACAAATTGGTATCAGAGCAGGACTGCCTGTAGTAAACCCTTTTATTGGTCGATGTCGAGTCTAGTGTTTGTGAAAAATTATTTATAACCTAAAAATAAGTTGTGAAAACCATCTTAGGATTCTTTTACTCCTTACCTGGTATCACTCTATTCTGGGAGACATCTTACCTCTATTTGAGTTAAAAGTTTTCTTCTCGTCTGTCGATTCAAGAATTTAGGTTCACGGGGTTGGCTTCTACCTTTAGTTTACTGGTTAGGTTGCTTCGGTCTCCAGAATCCGAAGTAAACTCGGTTGTTTCGCAAGAATCTTCTTCTTCATTGGGTGCGAAACATCCGAAGCCTTGAAAACGTTTCACACCTAATCGGGTGTTCCTCTCTTCGGGCTTTAGCCCAAGATCTTGAACCGAAGGTCCCGGATTGTACTAGAACTCTGGTGTAATGATTCATGAGGGTTGTCACCCATGTGAGCATTATGCTATTCGTGAGTCCCAGTACATGAAGCTGATCTTTAACCTGAGATCCTTCCCATTGAATCCTGATGTTAATTGTCAAACCCTACATCGGGTTGGCCAAATTTGAAGTTAGTCTTCAAGCTAGAGGTTGCAGCCATAATTGATTTGCTCAACAATGCTCTTCTTTGCCACTAGCTTTAGCTAGACTCTCTGTCATGGAACCATCTGGATCACGACAAGATTGCTCTTAGCGAGTTTTCCATCAATGTTTGTGATTCCTCCAATAACACTCGTTCGTGAAACCCTTTCGGCACTAGTTGTTGGAAGAGTGCTAACAAGGGTGTCGGGGATATGAACCCCGGATATCCCAAAGAAGCCTATTCCTACAAAGTTCTCCACAGGCCGGCTGAACAAGTGCCGGCTGCGCAGTGCCGCCTGAAACCCGCCGGATGAAGCAAGCCGCCTGCGTCTACCCGGATGCGGACGTCCGGCTGGGCTGAAGCCGGACACACCAGCCGACAACTCCGTACGAGTGGGCCAGGCCCGTAGAACTGCTCTGAGTGAACAGTACCCCTTGTCGGGCATCTCCTGTACCGAATCATGACAACAAGCTCCAGCCGGCTCAGGAAGTAGTGATGTCATAGGGGCAAACTTGTAACTTCCCTGTAACCCAAAACCCTAGCCCGCTGCCTATATAAAGCAGGCTAGAGCCTCCTGCGCGAGGCATGCAGGCAAGCGAGAGAAGAGTCCGACACGCATACGTAGTATCATCTTTAACCTCCAGCCGGCTAGGATCTCCAGCCGGCTGCCACCCGAAACAGCTCAAGGAGCATAATTGTAGCCCGATTCCGTGATCAAGCAATAAGAACAAGAAGAGCAGGACGTAGGGGTGTTACCTCCACAAGGAGGGCCCTGAACCTGGGTAACTAGCGTGTGTTTGCGTGCTTGTTGCCCAATACCCGCGCGAGCATCCATCGTCGCCTGCCCCACCATCTTTTCCATCTCTGATGGATATGCCGTGCAACCCACCACGACATTTGGCGCCCACCGTGGGGCTCGCGACGAGCGGAGTCACGTTCTGTGCGGGATGCCGGACCGTAGATGAACGGCGGATCGTCTCCGGCCTCGTGCTGTCCATCGGCTCCAGTGGCTGCGTCCTCGACAACACCAAGAGCTTCGCCGACGTGGGCTTCACCAGCGGAGGCACGGTCGGCACCCTTGGAGATTTCCACGTCTACGTCGCCGTCGCCGCCAAGGAGTACCCGGAGGTGGTCTACTCGAGCTTGGCTCCTTCGATCTTCAACGCCAGCACCTGCAACGACGACCCGCCTTCGGCTACCTCAACTCCGGCGATGCCGACTGCGACGACGACAAGCTCAACGTCTACGCCGAGGTGCATAGGGTCGAGCACGCGGCGGTGGGAGGCGCCGCCGCCGCTACTGTTCATGAAACTGGTGAACCCTCTCGCTTCCAGCGTAATCTGGAGGCCGACTTCGAGCTGCTAAGCACCCCCATCGCGCCGGGTGCGGATCCAGCCAAGGCGGCGGCTGAACTCAAGAGGATGCGTCAACAGATATACGACAAGGCTCTTCATCTCGCATCGACACAGCGCCGACTCAACGCCACGATGCGCGAGTACAACACCGTCCATGGATTCGAGCCGGCAAGAGGCAACACGGAGAAGTTGAATGAGGTCAGGCGCAAAGGAGGGGATCTCGGCGGTGTCCTGAACCGTGCCGGCCAGCCGCATGAGCATTCGGACATCGTCCTGCCCGAGTACAGCAACCCGGTGCAAAACATGAAGGCTGCGGAGGCGGCCGCAGCAGAGCTACCCCATCTCCAAGGCGAGGAGCTACGCCAACAAGCACGCCGGGTCCAAGAGCTCATCGCCGCGGCCAACCGGCAGCAACGCGAAACCGAGGTGACGGCGAGTCGAGAACATCACGAGCCGCCTCCAGGCTACGATCCAGCCGGCAAGTCCAAGCAAGGCGCTGAGGCGTCATCCACAAGCCGCGGAAGGGCGAAGGACAAGCAACCACGAGCTCATCGCGAGGGGAGCGCAAGCTCGCATCCTCGAGATCACGGCCGCGATCCGGCTGGACGACGCGAAGACGGCAACCGAAACGGGCCTCAAACCGGCCGCAGCGTCAAGGAGCGAATCGGACACAAGGTCACCATCGACGAGCGCCTGGGACCGCTGGGGCCCGAAACGAGCCACGACGCTCGCCTCCGCATCGACGCGCTCAAGGCGTCAAGCATCATCGAGGAGGAAGACATCGCCGCACATCGCTGCTTCGGACCTCGCATCCGGACCGAGCAATTCCCGCGGGGATTCACCCTCCCAAGGGATACACCCAACTACAACGGCTCTGCGAAGCCAGAAGACTGGCTCGCCGATTACGTCACGGAGGTCAACATCGCAGGCGGCAACAAGCGGGTGGCCGTACGTTACGTGCCACTCATGCTCCAGGGGTCGGCTCGGACTTGGCTGAACAGCCTGCCGGCTGAAAGCGTCAACAGCTGGCTGGACTTCGAGGAGTTGTTCAACCGCAATTTCACCGGCACCTACTTGCGCCCCGGCAACGCGCAGCTGCTCGCGCTATGCAAGCAGAAGGACGGCGAGTCGGACCGAGCCTACCTCACCCGGTGGACTAGCCTACGCAACTCCTGCGAGGGAATCCTCGAGCTCCAAGCCGTCCAGTACTTCATTCAAGGCTGCCGAGACCAGACGCTGCTCAAGCACCGGCTCCTAAGGAAGAGCTCGAAGACCATGGCGGAGCTCATGGCAATCGCCGATGAATACGCCACCGCCGATGCGGGCATGACCAACCCGATCCGACTCGACGAAGCCAGAAGAATCATCACGACGGAGCCGGCTGCACGCCGCAGCCGGGTGGAGAACCAGGAAGGAGGAAAATCAACCCGGCGTGAGTCCGACGCGGCCGGCAAGCACAAGTCCACGGACGACCGCGTCGAGTCCAAGGTCGTCGCCACGACTGAGGGAAGGCCGGCAGGAGGCTTCGACAACCGCCGCATGAGGACGAGCAGCGACATGCGCCGGACGAGGGCGAGGAACAGCTACGAGTTCCTACTCGATCAACCGTCCGGAACCATGGCGACCGGCCGGTGAACCACACCGTTCGGCAATGCACCCTCGGCCGCCCAAGGCCACCACCGTACGAGCGACGGAATCCGCCTCCGCCTCTGGACGAAGCCGGACGAGACGATCGAAGACGCGACGACGGACGGCGCGAAGACAGGAATCGCGATGATAGCCAACGCGAAGAACAGAGGAGGGAGTGCCTTCCTGCTCCACCTCCAAGGGGTCCAGACGGCTACCAGAATCCGCATGCCGCCTACATCGTGTTCGTCAGCGAGCGCGACGACAAGCGAAGCCGGCGCGAGCGATTCAAGGAGGTGAACGCGGTGGTTCCACCCGTCCCCCAGTACCTCAACTGGTCGCAAGAACCAATCACGTGGGACCGCCGCGACCACCCTGAGCTGATGCCCAACCCAGGCGGCTATGCTCTAGTCCTGGAGCCCATGATCATCTCCACCAAGCGCGCCTGCACCTTCTCACGCGTCCTCATCGATGGGGGCAGCAGCATCAACATCCTCTACTGCGACACGCTGGAGAAGCTGGGAGTCTCCGAGTCCAGCTTGACGCCGAGTCGGACGGTCTTCCATGGCATCATGCCGGGACGAGCCGGCTCATCCATGGGCCTCATCCGGCTGGACGTCCTATTCGGCACCAAGAGCAACCACCGCCGCGAGACCGTCTCCTTCGAGGTGGTCAACCACTCCAGCGCCTACCACGCCATCCTCGGGAGGCCGGCGCTCGCCAAGTTCATGGCGGTGCCGCACTACGCTTACCTCAAGATGAAGCTACCAGGCCCACTCGGGATCATCCCCGTCGCCGGAGACTACAAACGCTCCATCGCCTGCGCCTCCGATAGCGCGAAGGTGGCGGAGACCATGGTCTGCAACGAGGAGATGAAACAATTCAAGCGCAAGGCCAGCGAGGAAAAGCTGGAGATTCCGGAGTCGGCCAAGCCGGCTAGCGAGTCGAATTTCCAAGCGGCGCGAGACACAAAGAAGATCTACTTCAACGACAACGACAAGTCCAAGTTCGTCACTGTGGGGGCGAGCCTGGACCCCAAATAGGAAAGCGCGCTCGTCGAGTTCCTCCGTGGGAACCGAGACATCTTCGCGTGGTCCCCCAAGGACATGCCGGGTGTACCGAGGGAACTCGCCGAGCACTCTCTACATGTCCGTCCAGAAGCCAAGCCGGTGAAGCAGTCCCTGCGACGCTTCGCGGAAGGAAGAAGACAGTTGATAGGAGAAGAAATAGCACGGCTACTCGCGGCCGGATTCATCAAGGAAGTACAACACATGGAGTGGCTGGCCAATCCAGTGATGGTGGAAAAGAAGAACAAACGGTGGCGGATGTGTATCGATTACACCCACCTCAACAAGGCTTGCCCCAAGGACCCTTTCGCATTGCCACGCATCGACCAAGTGATCGACTCCATGGCCGGCTGCGACCTCCTCTCCCTCCTCGACGCCTACTCCGGCTACCACCAAATTCCGCTGAACCCGGACGACCAGCTCAAGACCGCCGTCATCACCCCCTACGGCCCACACTGCTACACCACCATGCCGTTCGGCTTGAAGAACGTGGGGGCAACATACCAGCGCTGCATGCAGAAATGCTTGCACGACCAAATCGGTCGCAACGCGCACACCTACGTTGACGATGTCGTCATCAAGACCAAGGAGAAGCACACCCTCCTCACCGACCTCAAGGAAACCTTCGACAACTTGTGCCGCTTCCAGATGAAGCTCAACCCGGAGAAATGTGTGTTCGGCGTTCCAGCCGGACAGCTACTCGGCTACCTTGTGTCGGCACGAGGAATCGAGGCCAACCCGGAGAAAATCGCCGCCATCGACAACATGTGACAACCAAGAAGCGTCAAGGACATCCAAAAGTTCACCGGTTGCCTGGCATCCCTCAGCCGCTTCATCAGCCGGCTCGGCGAGAAGGCTCTCCCGCTCTACCATTTGCTGAAGAAAACGGACAAGTTCGTCTGGAGCGACGCGGCGGACGCCGCCTTCAAGGAACTCAAGCGTGCGATGGCCACAGCCCCGGTCTTAGCACCTTCGGCTCCGAAGGAGCCCATGCTCATGTACATTGCCGCCTCCAACCTAGTCGTCAGCGTCGTCCTGGTGGTGGAACAAGATGAAGCCGGCAAGCAGCGGCCAATTCAGCGGCCAGTCTACTACCTCAGCGAGGTGCTCTCCCAGTCAAAGCAGAATTACCCACACTACCAGAAGCTCGTATACAGCATGTACATGGCAATGAAGAAGCTGAAGCACTACTTTCAAGAGCATCCGATCAAAGTAATAAGCGACGCGCCGCTTGCCGAGATCATAGGCAACAAGGACGCAACCGGCAGAGTCGCGAAATGGGCGATCAACCTGACGGCGCACGGAGTCGAATATGACAAGAGAACAGCGATCAAATCTCAGGAGCTGGCTGACTTTCTAGCCGACTGGACGGAGACGGACCACGTACCGCCACCGCCCGACTCCGGCGAACATTGGCTCATGCACTTCGACGGTTCCAAAAGATACTGGGGACTCGTGTAACAGCCCAGATTTGGTACCCTAAAATATGGGCCAAATTTTCACTTTTTGCTTTCTATTGCATCATGGCATAATTATTTAAATTGCTAATTTTAAATAAAGCAACACTTGGAAACAAAGCAACACCTTAAAACAAGGGAAGCAAAACCCTTCCTCAAATTTCCAAAACTGAATGCTTTGCCCAAAATGGCCAAACCAACTTATTCTTGAATTTCCAAATTGTCCCGGAAGTTCTAAGAATTTATTTTTATAAATGCCAATCAAATAAATAAATTATGAGGATTTGAAATTTGGCTGAATTCAATTTCTATTTTTGGAACCAAGTTAGGCTTACCAAAAATACAAACTAAAATTATGGGGTGATTTATTGTTATAATATGAGCCTCCATAAATATTTTCTTAATTTATTGAAATGCCTAAATGCTCCAAATAAATCTATTTTGGAAGTTATCAAAAATGCCCTATTTAAACTCCGAGAACAAATATGGTGCATAACATTTTTATTTGCCTCACCAATTTTTGTGGAGCACCTAAGGGCTAATTGGAGCCTATTGGAATTTTTGCATAATTGTTAAAAATGTTTAAGGGCTTTATTTAATTGCCTAAAGCCTGCTGTTTTGCAAAATCAGAAAAAAAAGGGAAAAGTCCAAACCTGCCGGTGGGACCCTCCTGTCAGCCTCACTCTCTCCTCTTCTTCTCTGTTCACAGCACGCATGGCATGGCGCCATGCCGCCGTGTCCCTCACCCGGCGTCGACGCAGTGGCCCCCTCCCGGTGGTTGAGCACCCAAGCGAGGTCGCTCACCTGCCCGTCCTCTCACTCGCCCCTCTGCTCACCTGCTCCTCCCCACAAAACCTAATCTTTTCTCTGCTACCGAGCCCCTGTCCGTCCGCCGCTGTGCCGCTCCAATCGCCGATGACTCCGGCCGCTCCGAAGCACACCGACGCCACCATCAAGCTCGCCTCACCGTGCTCTACCTGCTGGCCCAAGGAATCGGCGTGGGACGCCGTAGAGCCGCCGTGCCGCTCGCCCTTCCCCGACTCAGTCCGACCGACGGCCGCCGCGTGTCGAGCACGCGCTCGCCACCGTCCGTCCTCCCCGAGCCCGAGCGAGATGTCCAGACGCCCGGCCACACCGTCCGGCACCTCCTCGTCGATCGAATCGAGCTGGGACTCCCTGTGTGACGAGATCGAGCTCGACCACCTCGCCGCCGTCCGCCACCGTGCGCGCACGATATCCCCGCCGCCCGTCTTCCCCGTGCCCTCCGGGTGAGCTCCTCGACCGTTCGGTCACCTCCTCCCCTCCCCTCTCTCTCTCCGGCGTTGCCTCCGTGCGCCGCCGTGCCGCGGTCACCGCGCCTGCACGCGCCGGTCGTGGCGCTGACCAGCACGCGCGCGTGCCCAGCGTGACCGGCCTGGCACCCGGCCTGGGCCGGTCCAAAGGCCGGCTGGCTCGGGTGGTGCCCCGGCCTGCAAGCCAGCCTGGGCCGACCCATGGGCCGGCTGCTTCGGGCTGCCCCCCGGCCTGCAGTCCGGCCTGGCCGGTTTGGAGGCCGGCCCGACTGGAAATTGTTTTTTTCTTTTTCAGAAAATAAGACATTTTGAATTAATTGTTATCTATTTGAAAAATGGTTCAAATTGGACAAACCAAATACCAAATTGTTCAGAAAACCTCACCTGTCTATTGGCAACATTTCCTTAATCCTTTGAGCAACTTATTTTGCCTTTATTTTAAGAATTCCTAAAATGGGTTAAATAATCCCAAATTTGGGAAATTCATACCTTATTAAAGAATTGTCCAAAAATTATGAATTAAATATCAAAGTGATCAACATGTCAAATGCTATCAAACCATGCACTTATCACATCATGATCACAAACTTTTATTTGATGTTATCCATAATTGGGTTAAATGAATTAATTTCAATTATTTAATTAAATTGCTATTTATTCATCGGTACTCCGAAAATTACAAATAAATTACCGAAATGACCGGAGGAACGAAACCTATCCATTCATGTCATGTTCATGCATTTTTGAGCCACCTCTCTAATAATTTAATATTTTATAAAGAATGTGGCCACTAAGATAAATATGGGGTTGTTTCCAAATAATTGCACTAATTATTTGGCTCCTCATTTAAATTTGCTTTTAATTCATGTAATGATATCAATGCATCAATTTGACATGACATCATGTGTTTGCGCATTGCACCTTGTGATCGTGTGATTTATGTGTGCTTTGTATTTCTTTGGGTATCGATAGATTCCGGAGTCGAGGGTCTCTCTAACTACCCCGACGAGCCGTACTTCACGCCCGGGCAGCAAGGCAAGAGATAACCTAACCTTCTTGGCATCTAGCATCCTATGATTTTATCAAATTATTTTATCCACCATAATATTGCATGCGGTTCAAATGTCTTTTGGTAAATATATAGAATCCTATGAATGCATGTCTCTTCCCCGAGCCAATCGCATGTATTCCTACCTATGAACCCTAGGTTGATGTGTCGGCCGGATACAAATTTAATTGTTGGTTATATGCTTAGCCATGCTTAGAAATGCTTAGTGGAATTAGTAGTTATGTCCGTTATTGAATTCCATTTATTGATGTTGATGGAATGATTCGGGCATGGTGGATAATGGTGATGCTTAATTAAAATGCTAAGACGGCTTGGGTGAGTTGCCATCGGGGATGGTGTTTTGCCTCACTCTAGCCCCTAGGTGCGAGTTCTTTACCTCTTGAACCAAGACGAGCGTGCTGCCATTGGTGGGTGTATGGGCGCCTTACTAACTGAATAACTTGTGCGGGCGTATCCAAGGGTCCTCTAGTTTGCTATTTCCATTTGCCGTGTGTGTGAGCGGAAAAAGGATGATGAGGATGGTGGTGTTAGGAAGTGGCGATGGGGCAGGGGCTGAGGCTGGGTAAACTTGCCCTGTGGCCACTGATGACTCTTGGATAGTCTCACGCGAGGTAAAGGTTTAACCGCGCCTGCTTGCCGGCCTTCCCCGGAAGAGGGCCAACTAGGTGAGCCGGACGGTACCAATGGGTAAAATAGTACACCCCTGCAGGGTTAATCTTTTCGAAAAGCCGTGTCCACGGTTATGGACAACTTGGGAATAGACGATAAGATCATAGAGAATCTTAACCTAATTGATATGGCAGCTAAAGGTTGCATAATCAACGTGTGATAAAGGTTCACTTCCTCGAGGGTGATTCGAGGGGGTGCCTTGGTGGAGATGAGTGTTGTTGGTGACAAAAGGGTTCGATGAGAACCAATGATGAAAATGTTACTCTCTTATCTCCTTTTATAAAAATATTCTGAGTAGACGAATGCCAGGTGTCTTTTACGTTTTGGTTTATGAAATTTAGCTTTATGCAAAAGAACTACATTATACAGCTTTAGAGCCTCCGTCAGTCATTGGGCCTATATCGCCCTACTAAACTTGCGAGTACGTCGTACTCAGTCTCTCTTTGCTGCCTCTATGATTTTGTATTTCAGAGGAGGACGACGCCGAGCGACTAGGTGGGTTCTTCGTTGACGTCGACTACTAGTCTGGGGTTCCCAGGTGGCAGCTTGGGACCGTGGAACAAGCTGGCTGGGATGATGTTTATCTGTAGGCCTCTTAGGCCATATTTTGCTTCTTGTTGTTAGACAACACTACCCGCTTCCGCTTGTTGAATGGTTGGATCTGTGATCCTTTTACTTGAATATTTGTATTCTTCTCATTATATGAGTTGCGATATAAATGTTTTGTGTCGTAGAGTCATGCTTTGTGCCAGTTCTGTTCCACAAGTCTCGATCTTTGTTTTATACATTGATGGTTGTGTCGAATACATAGCCTCTCTGTATAATTCCGGGGTCGGGGCGTTACAAGTTGGTATCAGAGCAGGACTGCCTGTAGGAAACCCTTTCTATTGGTCGATGTCGAGTCTAGTTCGTGAAAATTATTTTAACCTAAAAATGAGTTGTGAAAACCCTCCTAGGATTCTTTTTACTCCTTATCCAATTCACTCTGATCTCGGTGCCATCTTACCTCTATTTGATTTTAATGGTTTTCTGATTGTCGGCAAAGTTCTAAATCTTTAGGATCACGGGGTTGGGTTCTACCTTTAGTTACTGGTTAAACTTGCTTGTCTGCAAATCCTGAATTCCGAAGAGAAGAAGTTGCGGATCGTCAAGAAATTCCTTGCCTTAGTCCAAGATCTTGAACCGAAGGTCCCGGATTGTGCTAGGGCTCAGGTGCAATGATTCATGAGGGTTGTCACCCTTGTGAGCATTATACTATTGTGGGTCCCAGTGCATGAAGCTGATCTTTAACCCAAGATCTTTTCCGTTGAACCCTGGTGCTAATGGTTAAACCCTACATCAGGTTGTCACAATCTAAAGTTAGTCTTCAAAACTCGAGGTTGTAGCCGTAATTGTGTTTCCTCCGCTAACACCCGTTCATGAAACCCTCTCGGCACTAGTTGTCGGAAGAGTGCTAACACGGGCTTCTGCAATGTCCTAGATTGTTGTTAGCCCATTTCTTGCTCTAGATCTATCGTCCGACCTCTTTTGTCTGTTGACTGGATCTCCTAACTCTTTCAAAATCCACCGCTATCCATGAGAATCATGTGTAACTGGTTCTAGAAGTTCTCCCCTAAGGTCCTTTCTCTATCCCCAAGTACGACCTCCACTTGATGAACGATTGGAGGTTATCCCGAAGCCGGAGTGTGATACCTAGAACCTCAAGGAGAACCTCACTACGGAGTTACTAAATATCTATCGGTAAATCCTCCTACTCCATCTATCTCGTGGCAATAGCTCAATATCAGGTTTTACCTCTCTAGCTAATTGTGGATCCAATGCTATATCCTTCCCACCTTGGTGAAAATCAAGGTTCGCCCAACCACACGGAAGTTGGGTCATTTCACCAGTCGTCTTAGGGCCCAATCCTCAATCTTATGGAAATCTCTTGTGTATCCGAAGTGTGGAGTCGAGAAGATGCCTTTCTCCTCACGGAGCCAAATCTCTACGGTCTACCCAACGGGTGGTTTGAAGTGAAGTCTTGGTGATCGGTTGTCCTATCATCGGCTCGACTTTTGTTTGGTCAATTCGTTCCTTGTTCCCTCAATGGCTTAGGTTTTGGGCAAGCTTTCTCTTGTCCGTCACCGTAAGTTATCTCCTGTTCTTTCCGCCTTTTTGGCATGTCAAGTTAATTAGCCAATCTCTGGAACAAGGAAGATCATCGTGAGAATCTAGTAGATTGTTAAAGTTAGGAGTTTCTATGTTCTCACTCATCACAACTTCTAGAATCTCGGGACGAGATTCTTGTAAGGGGGGTAGAATTGTAACAGCCCAGATTTGGTACCCTAAAATATGGGCCAAATTTTCACTTTTTGCTTTCTATTGCATCATGGCATAATTATTTAAATTGCTAATTTTAAATAAAGCAACACTTGGAAACAAAGCAACACCTTAAAACAAGGGAAGCAAAACCCTTCCTCAAATTTCCAAAACTGAATGCTTTGCCCAAAATGGCCAAACCAACTTATTCTTGAATTTCCAAATTGTCCCGGAAGTTCTAAGAATTTTTTTTTTATAAATGCCAATCAAATAAATAAATTATGAGGATTTGAAATTTGGCTGAATTCAATTTCTATTTTTGGAACCAAGTTAGGCTTACCAAAAATACAAACTAAAATTATGGGGTGATTTATTGTTATAATATGAGCCTCCATAAATATTTTCTTAATTTATTGAAATGCCTAAATGCTCCAAATAAATCTATTTTGGAAGTTATCAAAAATGCCCTATTTAAACTCCGAGAACAAATATGGTGCAAAACATTTTTATTTGCCTCACCAATTTTTGTGGAGCACCTAAGGGCTAATTGGAGCCTATTGGAATTTTTGCATAATTGTTAAAAATGTTTAAGGGCTTTATTTAATTGCCTAAATCCTGCTGTTTTGCAAAATCAGAAAAAGAAAAGGAAAAGTCCAAACCTGCCGGTGGGACCCTCCTGTCAGCCTCACTCTCTCCTCTTCTTCTCTGTTCACAGCACGCATGGCATGGCGCCATGCCGCCGTGTCCCTCACCCGGCGTCGACGCAAGTGGCCCCCTCCCGGTGGTTGAGCACCCAAGCGAGGTCGCTCACCTGCCCGTCCTCTCACTCGCCCCTCTGCTCACCTGCTCCTCCCCACAAACCCTAATCTTTTCTCTGCTACCGAGCCCCTGTCCGTCCGCCGCTGTGCCGCTCCAATCGCCGATGACTCCGGCCGCTCCGAAGCACACCGACGCCACCATCAAGCTCGCCTCACCGTGCTCTACCTGCTGGCCCAAGGAATCGGCGTGGGACGCCGTAGAGCCGCCGTGCCGCTCGCCCTTCCCCGACTCAGTCCGACCGACGGCCGCCACGTGTCGAGCACGCGCTCGCCACCGTCGGGCCTCCCCGAGCCCGAGCGAGATGTCCAGACGCCCGGCCGCGCCGTCCGGCACCTCCTCGTCGATCGAATCGAGCTGGGACTCCCTGTGTGACGAGATCGAGCTCGACCACCTCGCCGTCGTCCGCCACCGTGCGCGCACGATATCCCCGCCGCCCGTCTTCCCCGTGCCCTCCGACCGCACCATCGTCTCCGGGGTGAGCTCCTCGACCGCTCGGTCACCTCCTCCCCTCCCCTCTCTCTCTCTCCGGCGTTGCCTCCGCGCGCCTCCGTGCCACGGTCACCGCACCTGCACGCGCCGGTCGTGGCGCTGACCAGCGCGCGCGTGCCCAGCGTGACCGGCCTGCCAGCCCGGCCTGGGCCGGTCCAAAGGCCGGCTGGCTCGGGTGGTGCCCCGGCCTGCAAGCCAGCCTGGGCCGACCCATGGGCCGGCTGCTTCGGGCTGCCCCCCGGCCTGCAGTCCGGCCTGGCCGGTTTGGAGGCCGGCCCGACTGGAAATTGTTTTTTCTTTTCAGAAATAAGACATTTTGAATTAATTGTTATCTATTTGAAAAATGGTTCAAATTGGACAAACCAAATACCAATTGTTCATAAAAACCTCACCTGTCTATTGGCAACATTTCCTTAATCCTTTGAGCAACTTATTTGCCTTATTTTAAGAATTCCTAAAATGGGTTAAATAATCCCAATTTGGGAAGATTCCATACCTATTAAAGAATGGTCCAAAATTAATGAATTAAATATCAAAGTGAGCAACAGGTCAAATGCTATCAAACCATGCACTTATCACATCATGATCACAAACTTTATTTGATGTTATCCATAATTGGGTTAAATGAATTAATTTCAATTATTTAATTAATTGCTATTTATTCATCGGTACTCCTAAAATTACAAATAAATTACCCGAAATGACCGGAGGAACGAAACCTATCCATTCATGTCATGTTCATGCATAATTGAGCCACCTCTATAATAATTTAATATTTATAAGAATGTGGCCACTAAGATAAATATGGGGTTGGTTCCAAATAATTGCACTAATTATTTGGCTCCTCATTTAAATTTGCTTTTAATTTATATAATGATATCTTGCATCAATTGGACATGTCATCATGTGTTTGCGCATTGCACCTTGTGATCGTTTGATTTATGTGTGCTTTGTATTCTTTGGGTATCGATAGATTCCGGAGTCGAGGGTCTCTCTAACTACCCCGACGAGCCGTACTTCACGCCCGGGCAGCAAGGCAAGAGATAACCTAACCTTCTTGGCATCTAGCATCCTATGATTTTATCAAATTATTTTATCCCCATAATATTGCATGCGGTTCAAATGTCTTTTGGTAAATATATAGAATCCTATGATGCATGTCTCTTCCCCGAGCCAATCGCATGTATTCCTACCTATGAACCCTAGTTGATGTGTCGGCCGGATACAAATTTAATTGTTGGTTATATGCTTAGCCATGCTTAGAAATGCTTAGTGGAATTAGTATTTATGTCCGTTATTGAATTCCATTATTGATGTGATGGAATGATTCGGGCATGGTGGATAATGGGATGCTTAATTAAAATGCTAAGACGGCTTGGGTGAGTTGCCATCGGGGATGGTGTTTGCCTCACTCTAGCCCCCAGGTGCGAGTTCTTTACCTCTTGAACCAAGACGAGCGTGCTGCCATTGGTGGGTGTATGGGCGCCTTACTAACTAAATAACTTGTGCGGGCGTATCCAAGGGTCCTCTAGTTTGCTATTTCCATTTGCCGTGTGTGTGAGCGGAAAAAGGATGATGAGGATGGTGGTGTTAGGAAGTGGCGATGGGGCAGGGGCTGAGGCTGGGTAAACTTGCCCTGTGGCCACTGATGACTCTTGGATAGTCTCACGCGAGGGTAAAGGTTAACCGCGCCTGCTTGCCGGCCTTCCCCGGAAGAGGGCCAACTAGGTGAGCCGGACGGTACCAATGGTAAAATAGTACACCCTGCAGGGTTAATCTTTTCGAAAAGCCGTGTCCACGGTTATGGACAACTTGGGAATAGACGATAAGATCATAGAGAATTAACCTAATTGATATGGCAGCTAAAGGTTGCATAATCAACGTGTGATAAAGGTTCACTTCCTCGAGGGTGATTCGAGGGGGTGCCTTGGTGGAGATGAGTGTTGTTGGTGACAAAAGGGTTCGTGAGAACCAATGATGAAAATGTTACTCTCTTATCTCCTTTTATAAAAATATTCTGAGTAGACGAATGCCAGGTGTCTTTTACGTTTTGGTTTATGAAATTTAGCTTTATGCAAAAGAACTACATTATACAGCTTTAGAGCCTCCGTCAGTCATTGGGCCTATATCGCCCTACTAAACTTGCGAGTACGTCATACTCAGTCTCTCTTTGCTGCCTCTATGATTTGTATTTCAGAGGAGGACGACGCCGAGCGACTAGGTGGGTTCTTCGTTGACGTCGACTACTAGTCTGGGGTTCCCAGGTGGCAGCTTGGGACCGTGGAACAAG